>JASDFA010000016.1:84702500-85313125 GCA_035772735.1 Datura wrightii | reverse complement strand
TAACACTCTCATTAGAAGATCAAATCCTTTACGAAGATCAAGCTAAGGCTCCTCATCAATTTCTTCCCCAATCTTCTTGGGTGTTCAAGGAAAGCTTAGAAATTAAGTTACCAAGGTATGTAGGGCCATGAATGGGGGATCTCTTCCACACTCATACCTAATATTTTTCTCTAATTTATGAAATCATGTCTCCAAGTAAGTGTATTGAAATTCTAGGTTTTCAACCCCAATACATGCTGTCATCTATGTTATGTCTACGGGTCCAAACCCCTCATTCTTAAATGTATGATTTAATATTAATTGGGGTAGATTTTATCTTCAATTTAATTATAAATTTATGATTTCAAGTTATTATAAATTATACCCCATTATGCATGTTTGATGAAGATCGAGCATATGATTTCACGATTTCAAGCATGATGAGTTATCTAGTATGCATGAGTGTTTGTGAATTCTTAACTTATGATTCCATGATTTTGAATTATGAAGTCTATTTCAAGTATGTATTCTTTCATGACTTGGTCAAGCCCATGAAAAGTTAAAGTATGCTTGTCATTATTTTAGCTAAGGTTTACAAGATTAGTTTATGAAATGTTTCAGAGTCAAGACTTGCAATATTCAGATTTAAGCTACGTTTTGAGAATATGATTATATGAGCAATATGCATGTTTTGGGAGTAGTTTCTAGCATCGAGTAGGCCAGGGATTCCAAGGACCCCGATATATGAACTACGCGCCAATGTAGGTTATATTCTTATTGGGACCTCTTGAGAGAGTGCTTTCCCTGCCTGAGGGCACACTCGTGATATCAGCCTCATTCGTCCATTGCCCTGGCAAGGCGTAGAATGGCTCTTCCCCACGTGTGCAAGACGTAAGATCAACATGCTCTCATACATGATGGTTGTTGGTTATGACGAGTCTCCTATAATTTATCATGATTTCAGTTACTCATGTTTACGACTCATGATATTATGTTTTATAGCATATTTGACCCATTGATCAATTTATGAGATTTCACTATGATTTCAAGCATGCCAAGTTATATGATTTTTATCTCTAAACTTTGGGTCATTATATTCAAGTTATGTTAAATATCTTATGAATATGTATACTTCAGATTTATGGTTTTTAGCATACAGTCCTTACACTCATGAATTTTCTTGATTTATACTCATGATTTTAGATTATCATTTTATTAGCATGTTTTAATTACCTTACATACTCAGTATATTCAAAGTACTGACTGCATACTCTATGCTATATTGTCTCGTGATATAGGTTCGGGTGATCGTCCTCAGCCTCGTCGCTAGCTTGCACCTGCTCAGATCAGGTCCATCCCGCTTTTGGTGAGTCCTCATCATCCGAGGATGTTTGTCAGTTTATGATTGTTATGCTT
The DNA here is from genome assembly GCA_035772735.1 of Datura wrightii. Classification (NCBI taxonomy): domain Eukaryota; kingdom Viridiplantae; phylum Streptophyta; class Magnoliopsida; order Solanales; family Solanaceae; genus Datura; species Datura wrightii. The sequence continues at coordinate 85,311,730 of JASDFA010000016.1, read as the reverse complement.
TGTTTTAGTTTTAGACTTGAAGCTAGCTGATGGCTTGTCCCAGTATCTCATAAGTGTCATGGCCCAAACAGAGGCCTGGATCGTAGACACGGGACAAGGGACCCCGAGAGACCCCAAGTCGATCCATGACATAATCATACATCTAACTCACTCGATAAACTGAAGAAAACATCAACATAATCTCAGCGGAAGTCTAATTCAACATCACATCAGAATAACATTCGAAGCTAACACATACATAAGTCTGAAAAACCTCTAGTCAGACGAGTTGATGGGACAAGACCCCAACTAACTCAACAATACTTAAACTAGAAGTACATAAGGGAAAATGATAGTCTAGTCCTAGAAGGATGAGGACTCACCAATCCTGAGTAGATACAAACTCCGGAAAGCTAACTAAGAACGGGGCTGAAGCTGCGAGCCGAGTCCTGTATCATCAAACGATACAACATAGAAAGTATGCGGTCAGTACGTGGAATGTACCGAGTATGCAAGGTAAGTAAAACCTCTTAAGTAAAATAAAACATTTAAAACATTTCATAACATATCATAAGCTTTCAACTCTTAGAGATAGGTATTACATGCAGTTATTCTAAAATCATAATCTTTTCATAGTATGACCATGCATAGTTTTATAACATCATAACTGACTCGAATGACTCAAAGCTGAAATATAAAATTTATAAAAAAGATGAACAGTGAGTCAACCTTACTATTAGAACATGCATGCTTGAAATAATAATCATGAGTAATGAATATGCAAATCTGAAACATGCAGACAATGGGAGACTCGTCAGTTAATCGACATACCACGATAGAGCTTACGTGGTCCCGACTATCACACTTAAGTGGGTGAGCCGTCCAGAACCTTTCCAGAGCTAAGGACACTGCCATGATATCGATATCAGGCCCATGGGCCATTTGGGCCGGGGATAGCTCATAAGGGAGGTCCCAATAATATAATAATATCAACGTACATTGGCGCGTAATTCTGGGACATAGGATGATCGACCCTTACCCCGCTCGGTGCTAGACTCTTCTCCCAAAAACATGAAATGCTTTACATCGTATATAATGAAGCTCAACATCGTCTATTGACGAAGCTCAAGATGAAATCATGCATAACTCAACATCATATGAACGAAGCTCAACATTTTCTTTTAACAAAGCTCAATAATGAAATCGTGCATTGACTCGACATCATATAAAAATGAAGCTCAACATTGTCCTTTGACAAAGCTCAATAATGACATACATCTCAATTATGAACTTATGCGTATGAGAAGCTTTAATTTGAAATATACCACAAGCTAATAATATGAAATTTGAGAGACCTCACTCCAAACAATGTGGTAAGCTTATTTCAGAAAAATCATCATTTTAAATCAACATGTGAGCATTACCCAAAGATTTACCATACTTGGATCTACTCAGTTCATTTGAAATCAATATGATAATCATGGGTAGCTTTAGAAACATGCTTTTTATCTTCAAATCTCATCATCATCATCATCATACATTCATCATCATTCTCTTCTTTCATGAATGTCTCATCCATGGAAATTTAATTTCATAATTTAGAAAACACAACTTTTGATTGAAAACAATTTAAAATCTGCCCAAGCTTCACAATTCATTAATATAAATATAATCTAATCATACCCATGTGTAGAGATTGAAGAATTATGTAATTAGGTAAAACCCCATACTTAATCATAGGTAATTTTCATGATTTGATAGAAATTGGGCATGGGTGTGGAAGAAGACACCCCCTTATAACCTTACATACCTGGGAGGGATAATTTTACCACTTCTCTAATTGCCCAAGGTGAGATTCCAATGAAAACCTTCAAAACTTGCTCTAAATCCTCTCTTCAAACTCTCAAGTTTGCATCCATGGAATGAACTAGCTTAGAATAGGTTGTCCCCTCTTAAAACCCTATAAAACGATTATTAAATGACGTACTATAGGCCCCTAGAACTTAGCAATGATGGAAAATCCCTTACTAATATCGCAGAATTTGGCTGACTGCCAGTCCCCACGAGGGATTGGACGACTCGTGCTCTCAGGACACGACTCATGGTCATGATTCTTCTGACACACTGCTCAAAACCACTAGGGGACCTCACGGAAGACACCACAACTCGTGGTGGGTGACCACTACTCGTGGTCACCATCCATGGCTTCTACTGTCCAAAGCCTCCTTGCCACAACCAGTCTAGGCCACATGAGACCTCATGAGTTGTGAGGCCGTGGTCTTCTCAACAAGCCCTGCCAACCTTGATGGACCACGAGTCACCTCACGACTCGTGGTGACTCCTCACGAGCCTCCTCATGATTCGTCCTGTGACCTGGTGCGAAATTTCAATTTTTCCCCGTTTTGACTCCTGGGTCGGATCCTTGGGTCCCCAGGGTATAAAAATATCTCCCCCTTAGGAACATTCATCCTCGAATATTGGAAACAAGTAGAAAATAGAAGAATGAAATTATCATAATCAAATACTAGTCATTTAACCCGAAAACTGGCGGAATGACTCCCTCCGAAAAGGACTACCTAGCTGAACCGAATTCAGACATCAAATACATCTATCATAACATAATTCAAACTTGCACACATGAACGGAACATGGAAACTGATTAGAAAATTAGGGAAAAAACTGATACCTCAAACTGAAACTGAGCCGGTAGGAACAAGTGAGGGTATTTAGCCATCCTCGTCGCTTCGGCCTCCCACGTAGCTCCCTCAACCTGCTGATTTCTCCATAACACCTTCACCGAAGCTATTTCTTTATCTCAGCCTCCGAACCTGACGATCCAAGATTGCAACTGGAATTTCCTCGTAACTGAGGCTATCTCCCACACCAATGCTTTCCACCGGGACAGTTAACGATGGATCACCTGAGCACTTTTTGAACAGTGATACATGAAAGACAGGATGAACTGAGGATAACTCTGATGGAAATTCCAACTCATATGCTACCTTACAAACTCTTTTCATAACCCTGTAGAGACCAATATAGGGAGTACTAGGTTTTTCTTTCTTTCCGAACCGCATGACTCCCTTCATGGGAGATACATTCAGGAATACCCAATCATCTACCTAAAACTCCAAATCTCTTCTTCTCACATATGCATATGACTTTTGATGACTCTGAGCGGTTTTTAACCGATCCCTTATCAACTGAACTTTCACCATAGCCTCATGAACCGAATCAGGTCCTATCATAGCTGCCTCACCAACCTCAAACCATTCGATGGGCAATCTAAACCTCCGCTCGTAAAGATCCTAGAACGGTGCCATTTGGATGCTAGAGTTATAGCTGTTATTATAAGCAAACTCGATTAAGGGAAAATGTTCTTCCCAAATACCTTTGAAATCCATCATGCATGCTCTCTACATGTCCTCGAGGTTACCATTCTTGTTGGAATATAATTGAATTATTCAATATGAAAATGATGCTCATATATGCAACAACCCAAAAGTTCCTAAGGTTAAGCCCCAGAATTGAAGTGATAACTAGAAAATTTTTTCCTCTAAATGACTCAACTAACGAGTCCTTGTCAATAACAACAACCCATTATCTAATTCATTGTCAGCTCTGTAGTTTTCATTCCTCAAACTAACGAGTGATACAAACCCATTGTTAAAAGTAACAGATCATCATTCGACCAATTCTTGCAATCTCCAGAAACCTATCAAAATCCTTCTCCTAGACCATGAGCCAGACGATGAGTTGTTGTTTGATGTATCGACTCATCCCGTGAAGCCATTGCAAGAAATCTAGAAAATGCTAAACTTTCCCCATTGACAATAGATGGAAGAAACGACCCGTTATTTCAGATAAAGGGTCGTTCTGTCTGTCCATTGGGGGATATCTAAAATTTGTTCAAAACTCTTCTAGTGACAACAAGTGGAATCAATGACTCATTGTTCCATCTAACAAGTCATTATTCCTGTTTGTTGTTCAAGTTTAGAAACTAGATTTTTAAGACCCATAAGAAACAACTGGTCCCAATAAGTCATGATCACCACTGACAACTTGTTCTCTGACCCGTTGAGTCGGTGCGAGCAGTTTTCCACATTTTTTTCCAGGGGCATTTTTGTAACTTCCTGTTATTTTAGTTTTAAACTACATTGATTTGGGGTATATTATCAAGGGAGTAAGGGGATCAGTTGATCCTTCTCCCTTGTTTCTCACTTAGCTCTCAAGACCAGTACGTAAAAACTCTGACAATGCTTTTCAGGGCAAGAGTTAAGGTTCTGCTTCTCCTCCAGATTGCGAAGAGTTTCCTTAGAGAATTCTTTTATGTTGGATTTCAACAAGGGTATCCTTTCTCTCTTTTGCCTAAAATATGTAGTGAACCCTAGCTTTCTTTCAAGTTCCCTACAAATCATGTCTTAGGGTTTTGGTTAGTATGAATTGCCTTATTACTTCAATCTTCTCCAATTTCCTGTGATTTCTGGTATGTGATATTCATGATTGTACAAATTCATTTATAAATGATAATTTTATGACAAATTTCACATGATTCAAGTGTAGATATATAAACATGTATTTTGCTTCTATATGGCGTTGAGTTACCATGAATTCATATTTCAATCTTTGTGATTTTATCAAGATTTCAGTATACATATATTGATAGCATAATCGATATTTTAAGGTTCTTTAGGCTCACATAATACTATCAGATAAAGTTTCTGACTTAGCTTTAAGAACACTAGTTTTTGAGCTATCTATAAATTTTTCATTAAACTTATCAATTAGGTGTAGTTCTTAGCACCAAGCTGGTCCAGGGTTTAGCACACCCAGTACCTAGAACAATATGCCACCATAGGTTATTAGCCCGAATAGGCATCAGTTTTAGTGATCACATCAGTTATGCCTTTTTACCCTTGCAAGGTATATTAGGTCCTATAGATTGGGAGTATACATCGAACTCTACGATTAGATCCCATAGATATATGTTGGTTAGTAGACTCTCCCATCATTCAGTACAGTTATAATCTCTGTCATATTTACAGACTCAGTTTTTAGTACATGTACATGACCCTTAAATAAGTTTTACTTATACTTTTGTTACGTATTGTTCAAATTGTTATTTTATAGCAGTAGTTATGTATCTTAATAAGGGTCATGACACTTCAGTTAAGTTATGCATTTTAGCACAACTTTTCAAACTATTCGCATGTTCTACATATTCCAGTTGCATCTCATATAGTTAGTACATTCAAAGTACTGACCGCATATTTCTTTTGCTATATCGTTTTATAATATAGGCTCAGTCTCTCAGGCTCAGCAACAGGATTAGCTTCTCCTTCAGACTTATTATAGTAGAGTTCTACTAGTGAGTCCTCATCTTTCGAGGATCGGAGTCTTCACCTCAAATATTTGTCATTTTTAATTTTAGTTTTAGACCTTAGAGTTAGCTGGGGATTTGTCCTAGCAACTCATCAGTTTCTTTTAGAAGGTTTTTAGATAGAATATTTTAGTTTCAGCTTGAGTTTTAATGTTTTGATTAAATTCCAGTATTATATTAGACGTCTTCTCTTTATAAAAGTATTTGGTTATTTGTTTGCAATCAACTTCCGCTTAAGATTCTTTTACAGTAGTTCAGTCATTATAGAATTTCTCTATGCCATGAGTTTTCTTGGGCTTACTTGTGATCCTAAGTACTGTGTCACGTCCAGGGTGCAGACTCGGGTCGTGACAATATATTCTCAAACATCATAGTCAAGCATAATGGATTAAATCATTCAACACTACTATTCTGGATAAATCCTTCTTTAATTGTTTTATAACTTCATTTTCCTTCCACGACTACTATCACGTATCTTATACTCTTACTTACTATTTGCTCAACCTGTTATAATATTGTTCCTACCTACACAGGAAGCCCCTTTTGGCTCTTGACATTTCGTTCATTCATCTACGTTCCTATGGCTGAGAAATCAAATCACACTTTTGTAGTCATTTTAAAACCATCAAAGCACTTATTTCTGTGAAGGGACAGTCTTATGGTCATATTGATAACGCCAAATTACACCTCGCAATGAAGTATAAAGCGGTTGCTGTAAAATATAGTAACCTAACTAGGTTGAGTTCGATCTCACAGGGAATAGGGTAAAAATTATATGTGAATGATAAATAAATCAACCGGTAGTCAAAATTTCAAAAGAGGGGTTGCAAATAAAAGAAAAACTAATTCTAGATAGTGATTAAGCTGTTACCAAATTAATGAAACAAAACTCGAATTGTGTTCTCCAAAATTTTATAACGTAGTAGGCTTATTTTATTAGTGATCTATCTTGGTGAATTTTTTGTAAGACTGATTGATCAAATTCTTCAAACGTCTCTCGACCTACATAGTTGAATTTCACATTAATCCTTTCGGACTTTAGGTGTGTATATTTTTCCCTCCTAGTAAGTCTTGGATAAACTATCCTCGGTTAGAGCTCAAGTTAATTAGATGGGGGTTGGTAGCCTCAAATTTCCATTATTATTCTCTTTTCCTAACTTCAGCCTCTATGGTTGAGCAAGTTGATGATACAAGCATGTTTGAATGTTCCCAACCGCTAAAACTCATTAAAACAAAGAGAATAAAATTCCACTCAATTCACCATTCAGGAATCATTACTTTTATTTTGCCTACTCCAATTAATCCATCATGGCTCTCACAACTATAGCTCAAGAGATTTGGCCGCTCATGTTTGAAGAAACAATAACATAAAAATTTGTAAGAAGTCATAATGAAATATATATGTTAATATGAAATTGTATGATAAATCTCGAAAGCTAATATGAATCACAAGAACTTGATGTTTTCTCCAACACTAGTATGGAATAATGTTTTCCAAACTTACAACAATTATGATCAAAGAATAAGAGGTGAAATCAACTTTCAAAATTACTTATACTAAGTTTCAACCAACTTCCTAACAAGATTCGACACCTACAATGTCCTAAGAAAGGATATACATAGTAGTAGAATAAATCTGCATTGCTCCTACTTGGACTGGGATTGGGTTTTTGCAGAAGCAGGGTCAGCTACCCTTGGTCCACAACGGGCCTCTTGGTATGCCAATGTCACGCCCCAAGCCTACATCCTGGACGTAACACGATACTTGAAGTCACAAGTGACCCCAATTCAACCCCTGGTTTATCATACACTGGTATTCTAAGTAAAAATGCACAATGGAAATTTTAAATAATAACATAAAGGCATTTTATAAAAAGTAAGATAAAACTTGAATCATGAAAACTGAACATCTGTAGTTTGAAAGCCTTCTAACTGATGAACTGGGACACGCCCCCAGATAACTCTAAGTCTAAAGCAAAACAATAATCTGACTGTAAGAAATAAAAACAAGGCTCTCGAATGATGAGTACTCACACTTCAACTGTGGCTGAGGAGGAGATTAAATATGGTAGCTAATGCTGCTGTATCTGGGAACCTGCAGCTGTATCATGAAATGATACAGCATAAAGTATGCGTTAGTACTTTGAATGTACTTAGTAAGTGGGAGAAAACATAATTGAACACAAAGTCTGAACTGAAATGACATGCAATGACCAACAAGTAGACTGAACTGAACTACTGATGTAAACTGTGATGGTCAAGATGACCTTGTCGGATGGTCAAAGACGTGCCCTAAATTTGAAAGATTTGAGTCTGAGATAGTGTACTGAACTGAGTTAAACTGATAGAACTGGAACTGAACTGAACTGCTTATTCTAAACTGGAATGGACTGACTAGTGGGAGAGTCTATAACCGACATATAACCAGGTGAGCTAGACGTGGAGTCCGATGTATACACCCCACAGGTAGGACCCAATATACTTTTCTAGGGTATAAAGGCATTAATTGGGTGATCACAAAAGTCTAGGGCCAATCAGGCCAAGTAATACCATAACCTACGCTGGCAATGTAGTTTTGAGAACTTGGGTGTGCTGGCACCCCTGTCCGCTCGGTACTAAGTCCTACTCCCACTGGAAACCTATACTAAACTACTAGGCTGATAGCTCGAAACTGGGGTCCAAGACTAGATAGGGACATATAACTGAAAGTACCCTGACAGTCTTATCAGACCGAATTCTGGAACTGGGTTCTAGGCTGGTCAGAGCTTCTTATCTAGAAGTGTCATAATCGTCTAAGAATAAACTCAAATATGAACTGTTGTCCTGAGTCCAATCAGAGCCACATAGCTAAAATGTCATGATTGCCTAAGTGGACCAATAACTAAATTCTGAATCTGATTCTGATAACTGGGAGGTACCGCTGACACCTCAGAAAAAGACTAACGTCAAACTGATTAGGTGACACTTTCTGTATAGCTCTGAAGAGGTTCTACATTCTAACTGAGCTAAACTACTAAGCAGGTAATAGAGAACGCAACTTATTCCAGCAACACGGGAATTCCATAATATGGCATAATCTTAAGAATTAAAGAAATCTCATCTATCAAGGCTAAAATAATCTTATCAATTGAGTGTTTACTCAACAAATATATATAATAAGAATTACTAGGAAATTCAGCCCAAAACATACTTTATACAATAGACGAAAATTTAATACGCAATAATCATTACTCAAAAGTTTAAGGTTTAAATCACCTTGGCAAGAACAACAACAATTTACTTAGGAACTGATGAAGATAATATGAATAGTAAACGTGGATATTTACCCAATTCAAATTAACAAAAACCAACATGAAAATCTTTTTCATATTCAAAAATCTCAAGGGTAAACTGATAGGGAAATTATGAGAGGATTTTGGGGACACAAGGGAAGGACAATTCCCTTGTTGAATTCCCACATACCTGACTAAAATTCTCCCGGAGAAGAAGACTTGAACTGCTGCAATGGAGGACAACCCTAAGCTTGCTTGAGAGTCTTCTTCAGGAACTCTTTGATAGTTTTTTAGAGAATGATCGTGGGAATGAGGGGAGGAACCGTTCAAACCCCCTAATAAGTCTAAACTAATGTCCAAAATGACGTAGTTTAAAGCTTAGGAGAGTAGAAAAGTACTAAATAGCCCTTAGAAATGTTATACCCCGTAGAATTCCCGGCACGTAGATGACCTATTCCCACGTTGGTCAAGCATATTTGAAGGCCATACGTGTTGGATAAAGGCCCGAGAAAAGATCGGACAAGAAGCCCATCGAACCATCGCGGAAGGAGCCGAGGCAGAGCCCCTCCGCGATGGCAGCGTGTCACGGAGGAGAGGCCTCCGTGATGGCTCCGTGACATGTTGGCCTTGTCCAGGCCCAAGTATATAAGCCCCCACTTCGGTTTAAAATCATTTCATCACTTAATAATTTCCAGAAACCGCAGTGAACAGAGGGAAAACGAAGGAAAATTATAAATTATCGTCCGATTACGCTGCCAAACGCTGCCCAAACTCAAATTAATCCTAGATACCATGGTATTTAGCAGCAGAGAGCATTTCTACGGAATTAGTTTCGCGAAATACGGCCGACGAATCGGCGAGCCACCGAACCAAAGTAAGTAGAATTGCTCTAAATTAATGTCTATGTGTTCCTAGCTGAGAAGTGAATACTTCTCCCTTCTGGGCCGCTGAAAAATAGCGAGTTTTTGACCGTCTTTCGATAAGCCTAAGTTTAGGCTATAAATTAAATCTAAAGTAACGTCGCTCTTTACAATAACGTTGTATTTAGTATTGATTGACGTATTTATGAATGCAGTTGGGAGAAAATAGTTGAAGTACCGGCCGAGCCTCGTCCGACGGACGAATATTCAAAGATAAGGTATGTAAAGTTAGTTTCCTCGGCAAGTTAAGAAATATTGAGACAGTATGGTAATTTACAGACCAGTAGAATGTTCAGAAGTTGATTATTGTGTTATTATGAATATTGGTGCGATATGAGAAACTTGGGGTTGTAATGTGTACGAGACCTATCAGTATGATATAGATTCTGACGTAAGTGATTAAGATTGCCCAGTATATTCAGTATGTGAGGGAATATGCCATGTTATGATATTGTTGTGTTTAGCTGAAACCTCGCGAAGTAGTACCGTATTCGTGAGGCATTCCAAACATAGAATAGTAACTAAATATGGTTTAGAAAGCATGTTAGAAGTAGGAAATCATGTTAATACAGAAACTCAGTAAACAGTATAGCTTTCAGCAGAAACACCTTCTTGTATAACCTTTGCCCCAGTACAGTTTGACAGGAGACTATATTTATATTTATACTTACCTGTCTCAGCATGTATCAGACAAGTACAGATTACTATTATTAGCTCACTATGTGATTTATATGATACCTTACACCTGTTAGTCTTAGTTTATGAGATACACAGACAGCATGACTAGTTGAGACCGTTGTATTGATTGGGGTTGGATTACCTAGCATCCCTGACCGCCCAGGGTTAATAGCTGTATCGACTTGTCCGCTAGAGGACGAGGATACGTCGCTCTACGGAGTGATATGCCGTCCCGCAAGGGGACGAAGATGGGATGCCAGTTTCCCCATATTGTGCCTTGGTCGGCCCTTATACACCCCCGTCGAGCGGGTACGCCCGGGGTGTTGATTTGGAGTCCTTCGAACTCAGATACAGTTATAGTCAGGGGCTCAGCGAGCCCAAGTGCATACCCAGGGACCGGCAGGATGCTTACAGCCACTGTAGGAGATAGGATGACCGGGGTAGGGGCATAGATTCTGTGTTGATTGTACCTACCGGCTTATGGGGGCCGGGTAAGGTTGTGTATGCCATGTTATGTTATGTATGTTGTGCTATGTTATATTAGACATGAGTAGATTAGTAGTAGGACGATACGTCTCCAGATATGACATCTATTCCTCCCCGTATGATTGAGAACAGGTACGACTTACATCTTCAGACAGATAATCTGGTTCTTCTTATTTCAGTTTCGTCAGTTATGTTATTGATTTCAGATATCTTTTTTTTCAGTCTTTGCTTTACATACTCAGTACCAGCGGTACTGACACCCAGTGGGGCGCTGCATTACTTGCCTGCAGGTACTCTTAGACGAGCAGGCAATTCTACGTGACTCCCTGTCAGCGGTTGAGTATTCAGCTCCAGTCATCCGTAGGCTGAATTTCAGAGGTGTAGTTCAGTTTCTTTTGTTGTATATAGTACGGGTAGGTCGGGGCCCTGTCCCGACCAGTTCTATTACTATTCCTAGAGGCTTGCAGTCTGTAAATATTCCCTGTGGTCAGTTGAGCCAGTCGTGTGAGGCCGTGCAGTTGTTTCGTTATCAGTATTCCCGCTTTCTTATGTTGGCCGTGTGGGGCCATAGTTTGTCAGTAGTGGTGACCTTGCCGGTCACGTAGCTTTTCAGTATGTTATGTTTGAGCTATAGATAACTAGACAGCATGGTGGCCTTGTCGGCCCGCATAGGTTTCCCTGAATTACTATGTTTCTGGTCAGCTGCTAGTGCAGGTACAGAAGGCTATAGGCCAATAGGCCGGGGGCTGTATTTACAGCCGTTATATAGCCCTTTGTTTCCAGAAATGTGAGTTAGAGCCAGCCAGGCGCCAGATGCGCCCAGGCTTAACAGTCCAGCAGGTCAGGTCCTAGTAGGGCACCAGGTGCCAGTCATACCCCCCAAGGCGGGGTGTGACAAACTTGGTATCAGAGCAGGTCGTATCTCAGGGAGTCTGCAAGCCGTGCTAAGTAGAGTCCTGTCCATGGATGTGTTGTGCACCACATACTATGGGTAGGAGGCTGCAAGGCATGATAGGATGGTTGTCTTTCATTCTAATTCAGTCGTGCTATAGAGCGGTACAGTATAGGGTTGAGTCCCTAAGAGCTTACCATATTCTTTGGTTACAGATAATGTCAGACCAGCAACATCCTACCACAGGTCGGAGCTTAGACATTGCAGCAGGGGAGGGCACCAGCAGGATGCCTCCCCCTCATTTGGAGACAGCCCGATCAGAGGGCCCTACCGAGGCTTCATCCCAGCCTCCTCAGCAGTCTCCACCACGTCAGGAGCCATTTGGGGCGAGAGTACCTTCAACAGTCCCTATACCGACACCTTCCGACCAGGAGGTTAGGAGTGCTGTAGTTATGATAGCACAGATGATGGCTGCTCAGCGTCAGCAAGTGCCATCCACAATTGCAGAATCGTCAGGAGGGCCCGGTAGTTCGAGGGTCCGAGAGTTCTTAGCCCTGAATCCCCCACAGTTCACAGGCATGGACCGAACAGAGGACCCTCAGGATTTTCTGGATCAGATGCAGAGAATCTTCAGGGTTATGCATGCTACGCCTACTAAATTAGTTGAATTAGCAGCATTCCGGTTACGAGATATTGCGGTATTATGGTATGAAAGCTGGGAGAGGTCCCGAGGGAGAGATGTTTCCCCTCCCACCTGGTCCAGCTTTTCGGGAGCCTTTCTAGACCATTATTTGCTGCGGGAGATCCGACAGGCCCGGGTAGATCAGTTCCTACATCTAGAGCAGGGGGCCATGAGTGTTCGGGAATATTCCTTGCGGTTTGACTCTTTGGCTCGATATGCGAGCCTTCCTGGATACCATGGCATCCAGAGTGCACCGTTTTATTATGGGGTTGAACCCAGAATATGTTGAGACTTGTATCACGGCCACACTGCGAGAGGACATGGATATTTCCCGAATCCAGGCATTTGCCCAGAATATTGAGGGCATCAGACAGCTGCATCGGGAGATTAGAAGGGTCAATCAGGAGCAGCGTCGCCGGGATAGGCCAGCTGAGTTACCGAGAGAGGCCCGGGGAGGACCCAGGCCACGATTGTAAGATAGGCCGCCCAGGCCCCCACCTCCACCGCAGTCACAGGGAGGTAGATTCAGTCGTAGAGGGCAGTCAGAGGCTGGTAGAGGTTCGCAGACGGCAGACTCACCATTACAGAGGAGGGCGGAGCAGAGTAGGTATACCCTACCGCTTTGCCCCATATGCAGTCGACGCCATTCTAGAGCATGTAGGTATGGTTCCACCGCATGCTATATTTGTGGCCAAGAAGGCCATTTGATGAGAGATTGCCCAGCCAGAGGTTGTGAGGACCGGGACAGATAGGATAGGGCATCAGCAGGATCGCGAGTTACAGCATCCCCGACTAGGCGCAGACCCTCAGTTTCAGCAGGCAGGGGTCGGGGCAAATCAGGGGCCTCCAGTACAGGTGCGGTTCCAAGCCGCACATATGCCTTACCAGGGAGGCAAGATTTAGAGGCATCGCCTGATGTTGTGACAGGTATGCTAACTATCTGCTCACACCCTGCTTATGTGCTAATTGATCCAGGGTCTACCTTGTCCTATATTACTCCATTTGTGGCACGGAAGTTTAGTATTGTACCAGAATCATTACAGCAGCCCTTCCTAGTATCTACGCCCGTTGGTGACTCTATCACAGCTAGCCGAATTTACCGCGGATGTACAGTAGAGGTTGCTGATCGTCAGACCACAGTAGATCTGGTCGAGTTAGAAATGATAGACTTCGATGCCATAATGGGTATGGATTGGTTAGTACCATGTTTTGCTAATGTTGAATGTTGGACCAAAACGGTCCGATTCCACTTCCCGGGGGAGGCAGTACGAGAGTGGAAGGGCAGCACCGCGACGCCAAAAGGTAGGTTTATTTCCTACCTTCAGGCGAGAAAGTTGATATCTAAGGGGTGTATTTATCATCTGGTCAGAGTTCAGGATGTCCAAGCAGAATCTCCGACACTCCAATCTGTCCCAGTGGTAAATGAATTCCCAGATGTATTTCCTGATGAGTTACCTGGTATTCCCCCAGAAAGGGAAATAGACTTTGCTATTGACTTGCTACCAGGCACTCAGCCAATATCAATACCTCCTTATCGTATGGCTCCTGCAGAACTCAGAGAATTAAAGGAGAAGTTGAAAGACTTGTTAGATAAAGGTTTTATCAGGCCGAGTACTTCCCCATGGGGTGCGCCAGTCTTGTTTGTGAGGAAGAAAGATGGCTCGCTCCGAATGTTCATAGATTATCGGCAGCTAAACAAGGTTACAGTAAAGAACAAGTATCCGCTTCCCAGAATTGATGACCTATTTGATCAGCTACAGGGAGCCAGATACTTTTCTAAGATCGACTTGCGGTCCGGAAATCACCAGGTCCGAGTACGTGAGAGAGATATTCCTAAGACAGCATTCAGGACCCGATATGGACATTTTGAATTTCTGGTTATGTCCTTCGGGCTAACGAACGCCCCAGCAGTCTTTATGGACCTGATGAACAGTATTTTCAGACCTTTCCTGGACTTGTTCGTGATAGTATTTATTGATTACATTCTGGTGTATTCTCGCTCTGAAGCAGATCACCGGACTCATTTGCGGACAGTGCTCCAGATTCTCAGGGACCGCCAGTTGTATGCTAAGTTTTCGAAATGTGAATTCTGGCTTAACTCAGTAGCCTTTTTAGGGCATATTGTTTCAGACGCTGGTATACAGGTAGACAAGCAGAAGATAGAAGCAGTTAAGTCATGGCCTAGGCCTACCACCCCGACTGAAGTTCGTAGCTTTCTGGGGTTGGCAGGATACTATCGGAGGTTCGTTGAGGGATTCTCAACCATTGCAGCACCTTTAACAAAATTGACACATAAGGCAGCAAAGTTCCAGTGGACGGAGGCATGCGAGCAGAGTTTCCAGGAACTGAAAGACAGATTAACCTCCGCCCCAGTACTAGCACTGCCGGAAGGCACAGAAGGGTATTCAGTTTATTGTGACGCGTCAGGTATCGGGTTGGGTTGTGTGTTGATGCAGCATGGTAGAGTAATTGCATATGCTTCCAGACAGTTGAAGAAGCACGAAAAAAAATTACCCCACCCATGATCTAGAATTGGCCGCAGTAATTCATGCCTTGAAGATGTGGAGGCATTACCTGTACGGCGTCCATGTTGATATATATACAGATCATAAGAGCTTGCAGTACATTTTTACTCAGAGGGAGTTAAATCTGCGGCAACGTCGCTGGTTAGAATTGTTGAAGGATTATGATGTGAACATCCTGTACCATCCGGGAAAAGCCAATGTTGTGGCAGACGCCCTGAGCCGTAAGTCAATGGGGAGTTTGGCGTACTTGCGACCCGAGAAACAGAAATTAGCTAAAGAAATTCATCAGTTAGCTGGGCTAGCTGTTCGAGTAATGGAAACAGAAAATAATGGGGCCGTAATTCAGAATTCTGCAGTGTCATCGTTGGCTACAGAGGTAAAAGAACGACAGTACGAGGATCCCGATTTAGTCCAGCTCAGAGATAGAGTTCAGAAGGGTAAGGAGCCAGATTTTCAGATAACCGAGAATGGTGTGCTACGCTGTAAGGGCCGCCTTTGTGTCCCGAACGTCTCAGGCCTTCGTGGGCAGATTATGCACGAGGTACATTACGCTCGCTATTCCCTTCATCCAGGGGCGACGAAAATGTACCACGACATCAGAGACATCTACTGGTGGCCAGGTATGAAAACTGAGGTAGCTGAATTTGTATCTAGATGTGCTAATTGTCAGCAGGTGAAAGCAGAGCACCAGAAACCGGGTGGTTTGACGCAAGAGATAATGATACCTACGTGGAAATGGGAAGCAATAAATATGGATTTTGTAATAGGGTTACCCCGTACTAGACGCAGAAATGATTCCATTTGGGTAATAGTTGATAGGCTGACAAAATCAGCTCATTTCCTGCCAGTAAGGGCTACTTTCTCAGCTGAGGATTATGTCGAATTGTATATCAGAGAAATAGTTAGATTGCATGGAGTGCCGGCATCTATCATTTCAGACAGAGGGGCACAGTTTACAGCTAGGTTCTGGCAGTCATTTCAGAAAGGTCTGGGGACGCAGATTAATTTGAGCACAACATTTCATCCTCAGACAGACGGGCAGGCTGAACGTACAATTCAGACGCTCGAAGATATGCTACGAGCGTGTGTGTTAGATTTTGGGGGTAGCTGGGATGAACATCTTTCGTTAATCGAATTTGCTTATAATAACAACTACCATTCAGCTATTCAGATGGCGCCTTTCGAGGCATTATACGGGCGAAAATGTAGATCGCCAGTGGGCTGGTTTGAAATAGGGGAATCAGCATTAATTGGCCCAGACATTGCTCGGCAGTCCGAGGAAAAGATAATGCTTATCCAAGAACGTTTACTGACCGCTCAGAGCCGCCAAAAGTCATACGCAGATAGGCAGCGTAGAAATCTAGAATTTTCGATAAACGACTGGGTATATCTGAAAGTGTACCCGATGAAAGGGGTAATGAGGTTTGGCAAGAAAGGCAAGCTTAGCCCAAGATTCATTGGGCCGTATCAGATTCGGTGAAGAATAGGCCGCGTGGCATACGAGCTGAACTTGCCTCCAGAGTTAGCGTCAGTTCACCCAGTATTCCATGTTTCTATGTTAAGAAAGTTCATAGGGGACCCTTCTACAGTAGTTCCAGTCCAGGATGTTCAGGTCACAGAGGAGTTAGCCTATGAAGAGGTTCCTGTAGCTATCTTAGACAGACAGATTCGCAGGCTGAGAACTAAAGATGTTGCATCTGTCAAAGTATTGTGGCGTAACAGAAATCGGGAGGAAATGACGTGGGAGGCTGAAGAAGATATGAAAACCAGATACCCTCACCTATTTCAGGCCTAGTCAGACGACAGGTATGTCCGTATCATTACTTATACAGTATCTTATGATTGTATGTTTGTAAATGATAAAGAAGAAGTGATATTTAGTTGTCCAGTGAATCTTAGAATATTGTGTGCAGTGCCTGTGTTGGACTTCTCTGCATTTCAGGTTTTTTTGCGATAGTCCATATTACAGGGGAAACTCTGCCAAAATCTTTCTAGAATAGTAAAGCAAGCAGCCCTCTAGATAACAGTGTACATTCGAGGACGAATGTTCTTAAGGGGGGGAGAATGTTATACCCCGTAGAATTCCCGGCACGTAGATGACCTATTCCCACGTTGGTCAAGCATATTTGAAGGCCATACGTGTTGGATAAAAGCCCGGGAAAAGATCGGACGAGAAGCCCGTCGAACCATCGCGGAAGGAGCCGAGGCAGAGCCCCTCCGCGATGGCAGTGTGTCACGGAGGAGAGGCCTCCGCGATGGCTCCGTGACACGTTGGCCTTGTCCAGGCCCAAGTATATAAGCCCCCACTTCGGTTTAAAATCATTTCATCACTTAATAATTTCCAGAAACCGCAGTGAACAGAGGGAAAACGAAGGAAAATTATAAATTATCGTCCGATTATGCTGCCAAACGCTGCCCAAACTCAAATTAATCCTAGATACCAAGGTATTTAGCAGCAGAGAGCATTTCTACGGAATTAGTTTCGTGAAATATGGCCGACGAATCGGCGAGCCACCGAACCAAAGTAAGTAGAATTGCTCTAAATTAATGTCTATGTGTTCCTAGCTGAGAAGTGAATACTTCTCCCTTCTGGGCCGCTGAAAAATAGCGAGTTTTTGACCGTCTTTCGATAAGCCTAAGTTTAGGCTATAAATTAAATCGAAAGTAACGTCGCTCTTTACAATAACGTTGTATTTAGTATTAATTGACGTATTTATGAATGCAGTTGGGAGAAAATAGTTGAAGTACCGGCCGAGCCTCGTCCGACGGACGAATATTCAAAGATAAGGTATGTAAAGTTAGTTTCCTCGGCAAGTTAAGAAATATTGAGACAGTATGGTAATTTATAGACCAGTAGAATGTTCAGAAGTTGATTATTGTGTTATTATGAATATTGGTGCGATATGAGAAACTTGGGGTTGTAATGTGTACGAGTCCTATCAGTATGATATAGATTCTGACGTAAGTGATTAAGATTGCCCAGTATATTCAGTATGTGAGGGAATATGCCATGTTATGATATTGTTGTGTTTAGCTGAAACCTCGCGAAGTAGTACCGTATTCGTGAGGCATTCCAAACATAGAATAGTAACTAAATATGGTTTAGAAAGCATGTTAGAAGTAGGAAATCATGTTAATACAGAAACTCAGTAAACAGTATAGCTTTCAGCAGAAACACCTTCTTGTATAACCTTTGCCCCAGTACAGTTTGACAGGAGGCTATATTTATATTTATACTTACCTGTCTCAGCATGTATCAGACACGTACAGATTACTATTATTAGCTCAGTATGTGATTTATATGATACCTTACACCTGTTAGTCTTAGTTTATGAGATACACAGATAGCATGACTAGTTGAGACCGTTGTATTGATTGGGGTTGGATTACCTAGCATCCCTGACCGCCCAGGGTTAATAGCTATATCGACTTGTCCGCCAGAGGACGAGGATACGTCGCTCTACGGAGTGATATGCCATCCCGCAAGGGGACGAAGATGGGATGCCAGTTTCCCCATATTGTGCCTTGGTCGGCCCTTATACACCCCCGTCGAGCGGGTACGCTCGGGGTGTTGATTTGGAGTCCTTCGGACTCAGATACAGTTATAGTCAGGGGCTCAGCGAGCCCAAGTGCATACCTAGGGACCAGCAGGATGCTTACAGCCACTGTAGGAGATGGGATGACCGGGGTAGGGGCGTAGATTCTGTGTTGATTGTACCTCCTGGCTTATGGGGGCCGGGTAAGGTTGTGTATGCCATGTTATATTATGTATGTTGTGCTATGTTATATTAGACATGAGTAGATTAGTAGTAGGACGATACGTCTCCAGATATGACATATATTCCTCCCCATATGATTGAGAACAGGTACGACTTACATCTTCAAACAAATAATCTGGTTCTTCTTATTTCAGTTTCGTCAGTTATGTTATTGATTTCAGATATCTTTTTTTTCAGTCTTTGCTCTACATACTCAGTACCAGCGGTACTGACGCCCAGTGGGGCGCTGCATTACTTGCCTGCAGGTACTCTTAGACGAGCAGGCGATTCTACGTGACTCCCTGTCAGCGGTTGAGTATTCAGCTCCAGTCATCCAGAGGCTGAATTTCAGACGTGTAGTTCAGTTTCTTTTGTTGTATATAGTACGGGTAGGTCGGGGCCCTGTCTCGACCAGTTCTATTACTATTCCTAGAGGCTTGCAGTCTGTAAATATTCCCTGTGGTCAGTTGAGCCGGTCGTGTGAGGCCGTGCAGTTGTTTCGTTATCAGTATTCCCGCTTTCTTATGTTGGCTGTGTGGGGCCATAGTTTGTCAGTAGTGGTGACCTTGCCGGTCACGTAGCTTTTCAGTATGTTATGTTTAAGCTATAGATAACTAGACAGCATGGTGGCCTTGTCGGCCCGCATAGGTTTCCCTGAATTACTATGTTTCTGGTCAGCTGCTAGTGCAGGTACAGAAGGCTATAGGCCAATAGGCCGGGGGCTGTATTTACAGCCGTTATATAGCCCTTTGTTTCCAGAAATGTGAGTTAGAGCCAGCCAGGCGCCAGATGCGCCCAGGCTTAACAGTCCAGCAGGTCAGGTCCTAGTAGGGCACCAGGTGCCAGTCATACCCCCCAAGGCGGGGTGTGACAAGAAATTCGCTGGGGAAAACTGCCAGGTGACCTGATAGGTGACCTAACGATTCTTGGTGGCTGACCACGACTCGTGGTCACTCCCGTCAGGTACACTTCCCAGGTTCCTCAGTAGGTCACCAAGAGGGACCTAACGAGTCGTGGACCACACTGTCTCACTTTTGAAGATTCGACACTAGACTAGGTAAAGAGTCACTTAACGAGTCATTGCTACTGATGTTGACTCGTGGTAACACTCGTTAGATACACTGCCTAAAAACTGACTAAGGCTGGAAACGGGGGGCATAAAGGGTCGTTACAAGTGACCATGACTCATTGTCCCCACCCATCAAGTACACTAACCAACTTATAAATTCCTTGACCCAGGCCTGACCTTGAGTGATTTAACGGGTCGTGGTCAGTGACCATGACTCGTGATATCTCTCGTTGGGTGCACTACTTCTCATTTTCAATACTTACTCCTTCTTCTCACGACTGAACCAACGAGTCTCATAACGACTCGTTAGGCGAGTCATCCTGTAGTATTTCTGTAGTTTTTTCAGATTTTCTGATTTAAGTGCCGGATTTAGATTTTGAGTTTTCTGGGCACTACAAATATTTTCCCCTTGTAAACATTCATCCTTGAATGTTAGAAAAAACACAGAAAAGCAGAGAATAACAATTAAAATCTCCAAATACTTCTCATTTAACTCCAAAACTGTCAGAATGACTACCTCTGTTTCAAAATACATAACTAAACTGAATAAACTTTTCATACATACATCCAAAGTTGTAAATGAAACTTATACACATGAATTGAATTCAACAACTAGATCAGGTCCTAAGGAAAAACTAACTTTTAAGTCTACAATAGAGTCGATAGAGAATAAATGCCGATATTTGTCTATCATATCTGCTTTGGCCTCCCATGTAGCTCCCTCGACCTGCTGATTTCTCCATAGGACCTTGACTGAAGTTATTTTCTTATTCCTCAACTTACAAACCTGACAATCAAGAATATGGACTGATACCTCCTCATATGAGAGACTATCCTTTATTTCCACATTGTCCAAAGGCACAACTGAGGTTGGATCTCCGATACAATTCTTCAAAAGTGACACATGGAAAACTGGGTGTACAACTGCTAGTTCTGAAGGTAATTCTAGCTCATAGGCTACATTGCCAATACGCCTCAAAATTCTATAAGGTCCCACATATCTCGGACTGAGCTTCCCCTTCTTTCAAAACCTCATCACCCCTTTCATGGGGTGAAATTTTTAGGTAAACCCAATCATCAACTGCAAACTCCAACTCTCTTTTCCGCATATCAACATAAGATTTGTAACGACTCTGATTTGTTTTCAACCTTTCTCGGATGAGCTGAACTTTTTGCATTGCCTCGTGAACTGAGTATGGCTCTATCAAGGTAGCTTCACCAACCTCAAACCATCCGATAGGAGATCTACACTTCTTCCATAGAATACTTCAAATGGGGCCATCTGAATGCTAGAATGGTAGTTGTTGTTGTACGTAAACTCGATAAGAGGCAAATGCTCATCCCAATTAACCCTAAAATCAATCACGCATGCTCTTACCATATCTTCTAGGGTCTGAATGGTCCGCTCAGCTTGCCCATAGGTGTGCGGGTGAAAAGCGATGCTGAGTTTGACCTGAGTGCCTAGTCCCTTCTTAAAGGACTTCCAGAAGTGTGAGGTGAAATGCATTCCCCTGTCTGAAATAATAGCCAAGGGAACCCCATGGAGTCTGACTAATTCTTAGATGTAAAGTTTGGCATAGTCCTCAGCTGAGTCTGTGGTTTTAACTGGGAGGAAGTGACCTGACTTAGTCATCCGATCTACTGCTACCCAGATTGACTTATGCTGCCGATGAGTCCGCTGCAGACCTGTGATGAAATTCATATTCACTTCTTCCCACTTCCATATGGGTATACTGATATCCTGGGTCATGCCTCCTGGCCTTTGGTGCTCCACCTTAACATGCTGGCAGTTGGGGCACTTGGCTACGAATTTTGCAATGTCTCTTTTCATGCCGTTCCACCAGTAAATATCTCGTAAATCGCTGTACATTTTGGTAGCACTGGGGTGAATGGAGTATCTCGAGCTATGTGCCTCAGCCAGTATCTGTTGTCATAACTCACCAACATTCGGTACACACAACCTTCCCTGGTAATGGAGCACACTATCTCCCCCTTTGAGAAAGCCTCAACCTCTCTAAGAATTGCTTCTTTAAGTTTAAGTAGAACTGGATATTCATCTTGTCTGGACTTAACATCAACTACCAAGGATGAATCCGACCCACTATGCACTACCAGCCCACCTTTGGTTGAATCCTCCAGCTGTACCCCTAATCAGGCTAGTATGTGAACATTCCTTGCTAACTCCTTTTTGTCTTCCTAATATGAGTCACACTCCCCATAGACCGTCTTCTTAGGGCGTCAATGACCAGATTGGCTTTGCCCAGGTGATACAGTACACTCATGTCATAGTCTTTTAGCTACTCCAACCACCTTCTCTTGCGCATATTAGATCATTCTGACTCAGCACGTACTGAAGACTCCTATGATCTGTAAATACATCTATGTGAGCTCCATATAAGTAATGCCTCCATATTTTTAGCGCAAACACCACCGCTGCCAACTCCAAGTCATGAGTTGGACAATTCTTCTCATGAACTTTGAGCTGTCTGGACGCGTAGGCTATCACTTTGCCCCGCTGCATCATAACACAACCGAGTCCAATCCTGGAAGCGTCACAATAAATAACCAATCCATTTGTTCCTTCTGGCAAGGTCATAACTAGAGCAATAGAGAGTCGTGTCTTTAACTCCTGGAAACTCTTCTTACACTTGTATGACCATTGAAATTTCACCTTCTACTGTGTTAACTTAGTCAGAGGAGATGCTATGGAGGAGAAGCCTTCCACAAACCATCGGTAATAACCCGCTAAGCCTAGGAAACTCCTAATTTTAGTATGACAGGTAGTTCTGGGCCAATCCTTCATTGCTGCTATCTTATGAGGGACTACTTGTATTCCTTCACCCGAGACCACATGACCTAAGAAAGTCATGGAATTTAACCAAAAATTTGCACTTGCTGAACTTGGCGAATAACTGGCGGTCCCTGAGTGTCTGTAATGCTAATCTATGGTGGTTGGCATGCCCTTTCTCATATCTTGAGTATACTAGAATGTCATCAATAAATATGATGATGAACATATCCAAATACTGCTTAAAGACTCTATTTATTAAGTCCATGAAGGCTGCTGGGGCATTTTTTAGCACAAAGGATATTATCATAAATTCGTATTGACCATACCGAGTTTTGAATGTCGTTTTCGGTATGTCACACTCTTTAACCCTTTGCTGATGGTACCCTGACTTGAGATCGATCTTGGAGAAACAACTGGCTCCCTGAAGTTGGTCGAACAGATCATCAATTCTAGGTAGAGGGTACTTGTTCTTAACTGTGACCTTGTTCAGCTGACGGTAATCTATGCACATTCTGAGGGTATCGTCTTTTTTACGCACGAATAGCACAGAATCACCGCACGGAGAGATGCTGGGTATGATGAAACCCTTGTAAAGAAGGCCTTTTAGATACTCCTTCAACTCCTTAAGCTCAGCCCGAGTCATTCTGTAAGGAGGGATGGAGATAGGCTGAGTATCCGGGAGGAGATCTCTTCCGAAGTCTATTTCCTACTCAGGGGGAACTCCGGGAAGATCCTCAGGAAAAACATCTGGGAACTCACTAACTACTGGAACTGACTGGATGGTTGGGGTCTCAGAGTTGGAATCCTTGATCCGAACCATATGGTATATACATCCTTTCGATATAAGTTTTTGGGCCTTAAGGTAGGAAATAAACCTACACTTAGGCGTTGAACTGCTGCCCGTCCATTCTAGCACTGGTTCATTGGGAAACCAAAACTTGACAACTCTAGTTCTGCAATCGACTGAGGTATAGAAGGAGTGTAGCTAATCCATGCCGATAATAAGGTCAAAGTCGATCATGTCTAACTCTACAAGATCAGCTGGAATAACTTTACTCAGGACTGAGACTAGGTAGTTTCCATACACCCAGTTGGCTCTAACTGACTCGCCAACTGGGTGGAGACTGAGAATGGTTTCGAGAGGACCTCCAGACAGATGTTGAACTGGACTGCTATATAGGGTGTCATGAACGAAAGACTGGCCCCTGGATCTAGGAGGGCATACACGTCTAGGTAAAAGAGATGTAACATACTTATAACTACGTCGGATGAGCTGTCCTGATCCTGACAAGAAGATAGAGAATAGAAATGATTTTTGGTGCTGACGCAATCTGTACCTGAAGTGTTGGTCTGCTGAGGTCGGCCTACTGGAACTGATGATGTGGTAGATTGTGATCTCCCTCTCCCTGCTGACGGGCACTCTTTAAGCCAGTGTCAAAGTTGTCCACACCCAAAACAGTCCTCTCATCCCTGAATGCATTCTCCCTGGTGGTTCCTACTACACTTGGGGCAAGCTGCATACCATTCCTGGTGCTGTGAGTCTGAGACTGAGTGGCAGATGATCCACCCCTCCGTCCTAGCAGGACCAAAAGGTTGGGGTGCTGGCTGAACTAGGTGTTGGGGTTCTCTGCTTCTACTGCTACTGCTTCTGTGGGCGGCTACCACCGCTAGACCTTTGATGGCCGAAATCTGAATGGCCAGTCCTTTCCTGTTTGTTCTTATGCTCCATATCCTTCAACTTTTTAGCCTCAATCTGCTGGGCATAGAAAATCAAGCTAGAAAGGTCCATGTCATTAATCAGCATCGCGATCCTATACTCCTTGAGGAAAAGTTTTGACACTCCATTTACAAACTTTAGCATGCAAGCCCTTTGCTCGGCTACCATCTCTGGAGCATACTTAGACAGCCTAGAAAACTCCAGAGCATACTCATCCAAAGTTCTATTGCTCTGTCTCAAATTCATAAACTCCTTCATCTTTGCCTTCCTCAACTCCTGAGGGAAAAACCTGTCCAAGAAAGATATGTGGAATCCTTTCCACTCCACTAGTCCTGCTCTTGCTGGCCACCCCACTTTCCACTGGTCATGCCAGACCTGAGCTACCTCTTTTAATTTGAAGGAGCCAGGTCAACACTTTCAGAAGAGCTAACACCCATAATGCAGGTGATCTTCTTAACCTCATCCACAAACTCCTAGGGATCCTACCCTACTTTGGATCCCTGAGAAGATGGAAGGTTCATACAGGTGAAGTCCCGCACCCTCGCAGCCACTGCGGTCTTGTTCGTGGCTGCTGGAACCACCTGCTGGTTCACCTAGTTGGTGACTGTTTGGGCCAGCAATTGGATGGCCGCCTGGAATTTGACGGTAGATATTGAATCATCTTGGGGATCTTCCAGGGCTGGTGGGGCAAGCCTGTTGGCATTATCGACCCTTCTTCCATTTCTTCCATGTGGGGGAGGCATGGTTCACTGAAACGAAATAGAGCATGAGTTAGAAGGGTGTTTCTGAAATTGAACTTTGCACGATAAGGAGTATGAAAAAAAAAGAGTTTTTGCTAATAACATCTTATAGCCTCCTCGTCATAAGTGTGGCGTGCTTCATACTCATGAAAATGACTCTACTCGATGCGGCTTTTAGATATTCCGAGGATACTCTAAACCTGGCTCTAATACCAAGTTTGTCACACCCCAAGCCTACACCCTGGACGTAACACGGTACTTGAAGTCACAAGTGACCCCAAGTCAACCCTGGTTTCTCATACACTGGTATTCTGAGTAAACATGCACAACGGAAATTTGAACTAATAACATAAAGGCATTTTATAAAAATTAAGATAAAACATATATCATGAAAACATAACATCTGTAGTCTGAAGCCTTCTAACTAATGAGTTATTGGGACACGCCCCTAGATAACTCTAAGTCTAAGGTAAAACTATAATCTGACTATAAAAAATAAAAACAAGGCTCTCGAATGATGAGGACTCACACTTCAATTGCGGCTGAGGAGGAGCTGAAACGTGGTAGCTAATGCTACTGAATCTGGGAACCAGCAGCTGTATCATGAAATGATACAGCATAAAGTATGCGTTAGTACTTTAAATGTACTGAGTAAGTGGGAGAAAGCATAATTGAACACAAAGTCTGAACTGAAATGATATGCAATGACCAACAAGTAAACAGAACTGAACTACTGTTGTAAACTGTGATGGTCATGATGACCTTGTCGGATGGTCAAAGACGTGCACTAAATTTGAAAGATTTGAGTCTGAGATACTATACTGAACTAAGTTAAGCTGATAGAACTGGAACTGAACTAAACTGCTTATTCTGAACTGGACTAGACTGACTAGTGGGAGAGTCTATAACCGACATATAACCACGTGAGCTAGAAATGGAGTCCAATGTATACACCCCATCGGTAGAACCCAATATACCTTGCTAGGTTATAAAGGCATGAATTGAGTGATCACAAATGTATGGGGCCAATCAGGCCAAGTAACATTGTAACCTATGCTGGCAACATAGTTTTAGGAACCTGGGTGCAATACAATCCCGGTCCGCTCAGTGCTAAGTCCTACTCCCACTGGAAACCTTTACTGAACTACTAGGCTGATAGCTCAAAATTGTGGTCCAAGACTAGACAGGGACATATAACTGAAAGTACCCTGAGAGTCTTATCGGACCGAATTTTGGAATTGGGTTCTAGACTTGTCATAGTTTCTTATCTAGAAGTGTCGTAACTATCTAAGAACAATCTGAAATCTAAACTGGGGTCCTTAGGATTGTCAGAGCTATATGCTAAATGTCATGACTGCCTAAGTGGACCAATAACTGAATTCTAAATCTGATTCTTATAATTGGGAGGCACCGTTGACACCTTAGAATAAGACTGAAGTCAAACTGATCAGTTGACACTTTTTGTATAGTTTTGAAGAGGTTCTACGTTCTAACTGAGCTAAGCTACTAAGAAGCTAATAGAGAACTCAACTTATTCCAACAACACAGAAATTCCATAATATGACATAATCTTAAGAATTAAAGAAATCTCATCTATTAAGGATAAAATCAGCTTATTAAAGGAGTGTTTACTCAACAAATATATATAATAAGAATTACAAGGAAATTCAGCCCAAAACATACTTTATACAATAGATAGAAATTTAATATGCAATAATCATTACTCGAAAGTTTAGGGCTTAAATTACCTTGGCAAGAACAACAGTAATTTACTTAGGAACTGATGAGGATCATATGAATAATAAAACATGGATATTAACCCAATTGAAATTAACGAAAACCAACATGAAAGTCTTTTTTATATTCTAAAATCTCAGGGGTAAACTGATAGGGAAATTATGAGAGGATTTTGGGGGACACAAGGGAAGGACAATTCCCTTGTTGAATTCCCACATACCTGACTAATATTCTCCCAAAGAAGAAGACTTGAATTGATGCAATGGAAGACAACCCTAAGCTTGCTTGAGAGTTTTCTTGAGGAACTCTTCGATAGTTTTTCAGAGAAAGATCATGGGAATGAGGGGAGGAACCATTCAAACCCCCTAATAAGTATAAAACTATGTCCAAAATGACATAGTTTAAAGCTTAGGAAAGTAGAAAATTACTAAATAGCCCTTAGAAATTCACTAGAAAAAACTGCTAGGTGACCTAACGGTGCATGGTGACTAACCATGATTCGTGGTCACTCCTGTCAGGTACACTACCCAGGTTCCTCAGTAGGTCACCACAAGGGACCTAACGAGTCGAGGTCACTGACCATAACTCGTGGTCACCAGTCGTGGACCACACTGTCTCACTTCTGAAGATTCAAAACTAGACTAGGTAACAAGTCACTTAATGAGTCGTTGCCACTAATGACGACTCGTGGTAACACTCGTTAGGTACACTACCTAAAAACTGACTAGGGCTGGCAATGGGGGACATGACGAGTCGTTACAGGTGACCACGTTTCATTGTCCCTACCTATCAATTACACTGACCAACTTATAAATTCCTTGACCAGCCTAACCATGAGTGATTTAACGGATCGTGGTCAGTGACCACGACTCGTGAAGTCTCTTGTTGGGTGCACTGCTTCTCTTTTTCAATACTTACTCCCTCTTCTCACGACAGACCTAATGAGTCGTAGGGTCTCATAACGACTCATTAGGTGAGTCGTCCTGTAGCATTTCTGCAGTTTTTCTAGATTTTTTTATCTAAGTCTCAGATTTAAATATTGAGTTTCGGGGCATTACAGCTAAGATGCCATCACAGTGTGCTAGTCCTTGCATTGGTGTGCTTGTGCATCGCACAGCGCAGTGAACTAGTGTGCCTGTGAGATACCAACCTTCTTTAATCTTATTTTTCTCGATCCAGGTTTTCCATACATGCTTTTTAAGCCACAAAAAAGTCCAAATCTGTCATTTGAATCATTGCAAATATCTGATCATGTATATTAGCTCTTTTTCACAAATAACATACAAAACCAAATAAAAGACACATAATTTGTTATCAAAACATAATTAAGTAAGGGAAAAATATGGTTAATAAGTGCGTAAATACGCCCAGCGTCACCTTCCCACACTTAAGCATTATACGTCCTCAAACAATCTACTACTTCCCACTCAAGTTCAATCACAAAAATTCACCTTACAAATAGGTCAACTTACACTAAGGGTCATTAGACAATTCAATCAAGCTCGAATGATCCACTCAATATGCATATAAGATGAATATTCAAGGGTCACAAATTGAAATCACTTAGTTTCTAGAACCAACTCAACAAAATATATTTGAGCTGACATGAATCAAACGTAATTTATCAATCAAAGATACACCAATATCTTACTATTATGTTCCCATCACTATTTGGAGAGATGCCTTTTCGCTAATATCATATATAACAATTAGGTAAATTACTCGTGCTTCGTGCGGTAGTGAACTGCCTCATTAAGGTTATGATCATTAAAATTTTTTGTTTTCCTTTTTCATATTCTAAACCATTATAACTTATTTTGTGTTTTTTTTGAGTGATTTATCCAATTAGTTCTAGTCATACAGACATCCGTTACGATATAAGTATAGTAACACCACTTTATCATTTTTTGTATCTGGTGTGACTTAGAGAGCCATAAATGTTATGTGTCACATACGATTGCCCCAATTATCTGGGATTCCATGCAACATAGGCATAAGCTTTTTAAAAAAAATTCTAAATTTTTTATCCAATTATCACATAGATTTAAGTCTGTACTCATGTCTTTACACTTTTTTTGTACCTATTTTAAGTTCTGTTGTTAAACATTATTTTTATCTGTAGTTATTTTGGATAATATTCTAATACTTTTAAAGCTGTAATTATTAGGTGAAGATCTCACGAAAATATATAGCACTATAATAGCTTTTTTAATTAATTGGCATAGACCATTTTTACACCATATTTTAGTCGGTCTGTTAGTGTGGTCATCTAGGATATCAGGGAACTACTACTACCTGATAGCCGAAGTATAAATCTTTCAATCACAATCTCTTTATCTGCAATGAAGTAATATATTCCGATCTTATTCCACAATTTCTCTTATAAATCTTGCTTGAATAAGACACCTGACAGTGAATAAGTATTGTTTTATTTGAGGTTACAATTATATTTATGTTACTGAATGCGTGAAATAGTTTCATCTTAACAAGCAAGCAAGCATCAAAATGTGTTATTGGATATTTATAATCCATGGTTATGAAGTGATGTTTGGTATAAATAAGCGAATGTATTTGAAGTATTAAATAATATTGGTTCAGCTTTTTGTTGGGGAAAAATCATGTAACTTAATGAAACCTAAATGTAAGAAAAGTTGTCATCTTTGTATCTACTTTGTCCCATTCAAAGAAGGTAAGAGTATAATCTGTCAATAGTTATTTCTTATAGAAAGGAGCTGAATTGATTGTGTTCCTCTGTCCTCTGTCATCTCCATAAATTCCTGATCTTAGTTGTTCCTGTTTGTTCTTTAAATATTGAATCCACAATTGAGACTTTTTCTTGTCCATCAAAACTCTCGGCCTTTCAGGCATTATAGTTACTGAATTAGAACAGGAATGCAAGAGTAAATGAGATACATGACAAAATACTATAATCAGTAAAGTTCTTTAAATAATATACCTGGGAAATTATGTGTTGGGATGTGTTCTGCATGGTCAATCTTTTTTGTAACTATTGGAGGAATCATGTTCATTTATAGATAAGATGTATTATGTAAATAACACATGAATACATAAACACCTCATATTATAGTCGTAATACAATGCGACGTCTAAGCATATCAGAAGAAAGATTAGAACTATGTATAGATGCATAATTGTACTGCAACAAAGAAGAAGAAATCATTTTTGTACTTCAGTTGTAAATGTTTAATGTTTTATTTTTTATTTTGTGAAAGTGAATAGTTTCATGTATGTAATTTTTTTAACCTTTGCAATGCAAAAGTTAGTAGACTTATTAGAAGGTAATAGTAAGTAATCCGAGCAAATGCAAAACAAAGGGTATGGGAAAGGCAGAGGACCAAGCCTAAGTGGTGTTGGGGGATGTGTGACCTGCTTTGAAAAATTATTTCTAAAAATAGCATACATGGATAGTTTGGATGTTTTCATCTTCATTGTCTGCGGACTTGTGGACCTTGTTATTTCGTTTTTCTTTGGATCAGTAATTTCACGCTCCCGAGTCTTGTATATTTCTTAAGCCTTGAAGTGCTGAATATAAATATGGGAAGATGCATAATTGAACAATAGAAAAATTGTCCTCAGACCTAAATGTTTAATATTTTTATTTAAAAAGGTGTAGTTTATTATTTACCTTGATACTTATGTCCTGGAATGTCTTCTGTATGTTCTATAATTTTTCTAACCATCGAAGCAATCCTATTCATTTATAGATAAGAAGTATTATGTAAAAAAGATGTATTATATAAATGTAGGTATGCGGTGGTACAAAGTGATGATTGTACACACAACAACATAGAAACACCTCATAGTGCAATGTAGGGAAGTGTCTTTTTCCTGTTTAATGCTTTTTTGAGGAGGCTGATTTTAAGGGAAAAGTATAGTTGTGGTAAATAATCATAACTGAGTTATTTTGGGGGTTGTGTGGCTTGCTCTCTTTCAAAAGTGGTAAAGACATTTTCATTTAATAAAAGTTAGTACTCAAAGTATAGAGGTGGAGCAAAGGTAAAGTGTAGAAATTTGTTGAGTAGTAATGGAGAAGAAGAGACTGAAATTGAATCTCAGAGATTGCATAGTATGTTGAAGTATAGAAGTGGTATTACCTTATATAACTTATTTTTAAATCAATAATTATTTCAAAAGCAGCATACCCAGATGGGTTGGTGGTATTGTGTGTTTCGGGATAAAGGTGTTTTGTATTCAACAAAGGAATCCAATATGGTAAAATTTAAGGTGGATCATGAAAATAGTAAAATACAAGTGTACATGAACAAGTAGACTAATATACAATGGTGATTATGAATGTTTGAAGAGCTTTTAGTAATTATAAAGGGTTAGAAGAGTTTCTTGCATGTTAAATTCTTTTTAATGCCATGTTTGAGTAACAAATTTTCTGCCTTTTTTCTTCCACAACTATCCCTAAATTAAAAAAAATGTGCTACCTTCTCTACACCTCTGCACTTCAACGAATGAATTATCTTAAACAAACCTGTTGAATGTAGTTGTATTACAACATAAAGTCTAAGCATATTACAGTGGAGAATATAAATATGAATAGATGCATAATATACTGAAGAGAAAAGTTAAAGAAGGAATTATTTTTGTACTCTCAATCATAAAGGTTCGTTGATGTTTTTCATTTTATAGTGAAGTCTTTCTTGTATGCTAATTTTTTTTATTCCTATGTCTGAATTACAATTTCGCAGTCAAAGTGTAAAGGTGGAGACAAGAGAGTAGTTTACGCGTAGTTTTTTTCTTTTTGAGGTAGTAGTGGTGGAAAAGAGGCTGAAAAATCGCAATCTTGACATAAGTTGAAGTAGATGTAGGAATTGCTGTTTATACTTTATTTTTGGATGGAAAATTATTTCAAAAGTAACATACCTGGACCAGTTGGAGGTGGACGCATCACAGTGGAGATGTCAAATATGAATACACACATAATTGTACAGAAAGATAAATAAAGAACCATTTTTGTACCCTTGTATGTAATGGTTCATTTTTTTAGAAAAAGTGATAAGCAGTGATTGTAGTCCTAATACAATGTAAAGACTAAGCATATCACAACGAAGATTATAAATATGAATAGATGCATAATTTAACTGCAAATAAGAAAAAGGGATAATTTTTGTATCCTCAGTTGTAAATGTTAAATGTTTTATTTTATATCTTGTGAAAGTGAAGTGTTTCATGTATGAATTTTTTTTCTTACCTTTAGCATTGAAAAAGTGAGAAGGCTTATTAGAAGGTAAAAGTAAGTAGTCACGGCTGATGCTGAACAAATGGTATAGGAAAGGCAGTGATCCAAACCTAAGTTGTTTTGGGGGTTGTGTGACCTACTTTATTTCGAAGGCATTCAACAGGTTTCGTTTTAAGAAAATCTAGTTGTTGAAGTATAAAGGTAGAAGGAAGGTAGCGCGTAGTTTTTTTTTAGGTAGTAGTGGTGGGAAAGAGGTTGCAAAATTGTAATTCGGACATCGGTTGATGTTGATGTAGGAATCACATTTTGTACATTATTTTTGGATGATAAATTATTTCAAAAAACAGCATACCTAGACGGGTTGGATGTTTTCTTCTTTAATTTCTATAGACTTGGGGACCTTGTATTTTTTTCTTTGGCCAATAATTTCACACTCCAGAGGCTTTTAAAGTTCATAAGCCCTGAGGTGGAGAATATAAATATGTAAAGATGCATAATCTAACAACATTGATAAATAAGAAAGCATATTTGTACCCTCGGGTGAAATGTTTTTTTTGTGGCACTGTAGAAATGAGGAGGCTGATTGGAAAGAAAAAATAAGTAGTCACCGACAGATATAGAACAAATGGTATGGGCAGTGTAGAGATCGATACCTGAGCAATTTTGGGGAGTATATGACCTATTTCCTTTTAAGGCATTTGACATATTTTCTTTTAAGCAAAATCAACAGGTGAAGTATAATGGTGGAGAGAAAAGAGAAGGCAGAGCATAATTTTAATTTTGGGTAGTAATGGAGGAAACGAGGCTAATAAATTGTAATTCCGACATTGGGTGAAGTAGATGTAGAAATTGCCTTTTGTTCTTTGTTTTCTGATGAAAAATTATTTCAAAAGGAGCTTACCTGATTAGGTTGGAGGTGGACGTATCACAAGTTGAGATGTCAAATATGAATATGGACATAATTGTACAATAGTGGAAATGAAATGACCAATTGTACCCTCATAAGTAAATTTAATTTTTAAAAACGATATTTCTTTTTCTTACTCTAAACCGTTGTAACTTAATGGTGTTCTTTTCCAGTGATTTGTCCAATTATTTCTAGTCATACCAACATCTATTACAATGTAATTATTGTGAAAATTCTTTATATTTTCAGCATCGTGTATGACTAAGAGATCCATAAATGTCATGCGTCACATACGGTTGCCCCAATTGCTGGGAGTCCACGCATCATAGTTATATGGTCTATAAATTAGATAGAAAATCTTACCCAATTTTCATGTAGGTATAAGTTTGTACTCTTGTCTTTACCCTTTATATGTACCTATCTTAATGTCCGCTGTTAAATATTATTTTAATCCATATCTTACACACTGTTATGTATCATTTTGGATAATATTTTAATAGTTTCAAATCCATAATTATCATGAGAAGATATCAAGATAATTTATAGCAGTAAATTAACATTTCTAATAAATTGGCATAGGCCCTTTTTCCATCATAATTTAGTCGGTATATTCATGCGGTCATCTATGATAATAGGGAATTGCTCTTACTTGGTATATGAAATACTGCCTTACAGTTTGTTGATGTGTGTTTTTTAAACGAATAAGGTGAATGGCTATCTCTTTTCTTTTTCATTTGGTACTGTGTGCTTGTAGTGTTTGATTGATTTGGTAATGTAATTATGTGCTTTTGATTGTTGGAAGAGTCTTCAAGTCATTAGATAATGCAATAATGTAATTATAAGTTGTTGAATAATTTTAACTAATAAATTAGTAAATTTTAATTTTCAAAGTGCATCTAAAGCCTTAAGACAGTGTATATTCTAAAGGTATCCCAATGGAGAGTACAACTATGAATACATAAAAAAATTTTGAGCAAAATTTTTAAAAGTGTACCATTTTTCTAATTGTCCATGAAGTAGCTTTTCAATTGTAGATACTGACTCATCAACATTGATAATTCAACTCCATCATGAATCATTATCTGTCGGATGAGTTATCTGTACCCACAACATTGCAAAATGCTTATAATGAATTAACCACTTGTATGATGATATAGTAATACGTGTTGTAAGTAGTGAATGTTTTCGAAATACCTCATATCTTTCAATATCTCTTGGACATAAATTCTGGAACACTTGTTTATAAATAATATTTGTAATGAATGTCAGGTCTACTATGTCAGCGTTCAGTATGGTTAAACCTTCCCTCTTTGTTACTTGTGAGACCGCTACACATAATTGGCCATAGGTGAATACCTGTTTTTATAGATACAGTGCAACCTGGTTAAGAGATTATCCTTGACTTTTATTGATTGTCATAGCATAACAAGGCGCTAGAGGTAGCTAGCATCTGTTGAGCTTGAAAGGCCACTTTGAGTCATTGGAAGACATAATAATCCTTAGAATTGTGACTCTCGATCCGATGTTATTTCCAGAAATAATGTTTGCGCTAACAGACCAATTATCAAGATGCGTGACAATCAATCGTGTCCCATTACATAGGCCTTCTGTTTGATTTATATTTCTAAGAAGCATAACAGGACTACCTACTTTTAACTGTATGTCGTGGTTAGGCATGCCGGGAAATTTTAACTTGTTAAGAAATTCAGTTGGGTACAAAATCTCTTCATCATTAGTGTTTACGCTTGTTTTGCAGACATTGTCAGAGCTAAAATATATTCTTCCTTCTCCTGGTATCATTTTCATTATGGTCTCATTTAACTCATGGACCATTTCATTTTTATGTGTCAATATTGCTCATTCTTTCAAATATATTGGGTCATTGTACTTCTGCAATTGGTATGGATAAACTACCTCAATAATTGATCCGACAGGATCGTTCGACACTTTGATGCATACATATGGTGGAATTTTAATGAGATCCTTCTTATTATCATCATATGAGGATCCATCACCAACTTGTTATAACCATTTGTCGAAGGTTTCAATTTTAGCAGCCTCAAAACCCTTGACTTTTCCACAATTGATTCACATATTTTGCTTCAATTCATAAATTGATAAGAATGGCCACAAGTAAGAGGAGTTCATTAATGCATCAACAATATTAGCTCGTCCACCTTTTGGAATAACTGGTAGTATTTGGTTAAAATCACCACCACATATGACTGTTAGTCCTCCAAACGTTTTGTCAATGCTATTTTTATACCTCAATCGTAGGATATCTTTCAAGGTCTTATCTAATTCTTCAATACAAAGCTTATTTGCCATTGGCCCTTCATCCCAAATAATCAAAGATGTTTCTTTAGAAGTTTTGCTATCTGGCTGCCTTGTCTTATTTCACAAATTGGCTCTGCATTGATATCCAATGGAATATGAAAGCGTGAATGAGCTGTCCTACCATTTGTTAATAACAAAGCTGCTATTCCAGAATTTGCAACGAGGAGAACTATTTTTGATTCTGATCTATGTTTTGAAATTAATGTATTCCATAGGAAGGTCTTGCCTGTACCACCATGCCTATTTATAAAAAATAATCTGCCTTCATCGTTCTCAACTGATTTTATTATTGCATCATAAGCTGCCTTTTGATGATCATTTAAAAGGGCTAATGATTTAGCATGCACATTTTTAAGCTCCTCCTTGTCATAGTCTAACTCTTCATTGATCAGACGATTCCCTACATTGCGTAGTAAGGAAGTATCTGGAAGTGGCATCCCATCTATTTCTTTCAAACTTTTTCCCATCTTCAGTAGGATGCTTTCAATCTCAAACAATGTATATACTTCAATTTATTTAGCATTTAATTATAAATCTTTCAATCGTAATCTCTTTCTTTGCAATGATGTAATATCTTCCGATAGTATCCCATAGTTTTTCTTCCAAATCTTGCTTGAATCAGACACCTGGCAGTGAATAAGTATTGTTACAAATAGATGTCTTAGCTCATTTCCATTGGCCCAAAGTGAAGCCTCCACCATGAAGTCATTTCACTCTTTATCATCATCTAAAAATCCTAACACATAGGCTGCATCCTGATACGTTTTATGATCAACTCCATTGATTCTTCTGATGCTTTCGAATGAAGTGCAACCTTTGACAACATTAAGTAGCATTCTCATATAAAAATATTCCCAATTGCCGAATGTGCGAAGTAAATTCGACCAACCGCCTTTCCGTTTTGCTTCCTAGTCCATTCTTTGTCTCTTGCATTCCAGACCCATTGAGTCGAAAAATCAGAATATGTTAGTTTCACGCATCATCATATTTTCTGTTTTCCTCAAACAATTCTGTTAATTTTATTTTTTCTATATCGTGTCTGCTAAGTATACTTTCAACTCATCTGTCTTCCTCGAATATTAGTGGATTTTGTCCCTGTAAATGGAGTGGCAATCTTTCAACTGTTGGTTCTCTATAATGTATGTCAAATTTGTAGATCCTCCAGCAAGCTTCTGTAGTTGATATGTATCTGCAATCTAGATATTTTTTAATCTCATCATTGTCTGCAGTAGTACTGGTAGATTCTATAGTTGCGGTTGCTCTATCAGACCCTTTATGGACATAGTTCAACAGGTAACTTCACCGATCTAGAGTAATTGCATAATTTGACATTTATATGTGCATCAAATTTGACAATAAAGTTCCTGTTGTAAGGGGAAACATATCTATTGTCTAGACTGACCACATTTTTCATTACTTCAATACCGGTGTTCCTTCTCCTATAAGTAGGAAATCCATCTGAATCAGAATTTTGTTCTCTCATTGAATTCATTGGGAAAATCTTTGTGTACTTGCCTTGTTTCATACATGGACAGTGGGGATTAAGTTCTCCGCAAGGTCCGTGATTCATAAATTCTTGCTGCATTATAACCATCAGGATCATCTTCAACATTAGGTATTTCCGCTGCTATTACTCTGTCAATATGATCTGCATAGAGATTTTTTAATGTTAGATGCAAGAAATGCAATATATGTGCATGTGGCAAGCCTCTTTTTTGAAACCCAATTATATAAATACGTGAATAAAAAAAGGGTTAACATAATCGTTAGGATGTTTGGAACTGAAAAAATCATACACACCCCTTTTTATAACAAATGAACTATAGCATCTGATCTGAGGAAATTAATAATTTAGGAAGGCTTATTTCAATAGTATTTCCTTGTCAGATCTTCAACCCAAAGTCATTTCCACATTAATTATAATTTTTCCTGTGTAATCATTGTGTTTTCAGTGCTCAATGCAGACCAAGTGAAGCATGAACCCTTTTTATTGAACATACATTTATCCTTTAATTTTATTGCATAATTTTTTTCCTAAATGTGTACCATACATTTGTTATTCTTTTAGTTTTTATGAGATTAAATCTTAATAGTCAAATTGTCTTCCTAAAACATATTGTGTTTTATTACCGCTTGATGCTCATAATAAGTAGCAGACTTTTCCCCTATGAATAGCTGAATTAATCATCTAAGAGTAATTGATGAAGCGAGTTATTTTTGTTTTACAGTGAAAGGTAGTCATACTCTGTGGGAAGTAGGAGCAGATGATGGAAAGAAGAATAACATAGACTATGTTGATTAAAGTATATTTTTATAATTGTACTTTTTACTCTTGGTGCATGCAGATTTTAGTGGCTAAGTAGTAAGGACTAGAACAATATTTAATGTGTTGTACTTATAATGCAATAATTTTTCCAAAAGCCTTCTGTGTTTTCAGTTGTTGCATTAGTTGAAACAGTTTTATCTGAGAAACTTTGCACATGATGTCCACCCGACTTCCATCATTCTCTTGTCCAATTAAGTGCAATGTTTCATTTATTTCTGGCCACTTTTGGTTGCATGTGAAAGTAAGGAACAAATATGGATATCCAGCCCACTGAAAAATTGCCATTGCATCTTGATAATTTTGTGCCCTTTATCGAGGTCCCCCAGTCTGTGATGAAGGCAGTATAATAGTTTTTCCAACCATCAAACAATCAGAATCTCCTCGAATAATAGCATCTATCAATCTAGAAAAAAGACCTGTTTTGCATTTTTTTAATTATTCCGGATATAACAAAATCGTTCTTCTTCAATTGCCATGTAACGATCCACAATGTACTATTGCAGTAGTCTTCCAGCTTGCAGAAGAGTGTGTCTCTCATTAAGCCTTTGTTGTAACTGGAAGCAATAAAACTGCCTCATTGACAAATTTTATCTTGTGAATTTTTTTTTGCTTACATCCGTCAAAAGAATTCCAATCCTATGTCCATCTTTTCCATACAGGTGTATTAATGGATACGCCATTGACATGAAACTTGGGTGTAAATATGTGATCCTTTGAATACCCTTTTTTTGATGTTCTACAATAACATCTCGCTCGAAGTTCTCATTAGTCAGATCACCAATTATTAATCCTACTACTTCAGAAATGGTTGGTATATTGTATTGTCGCCCATCTTTTTTCCTGTCTGATAGGAGTCACAAGCGAAACACAAATTCTAGCTAATCTTTGTATCTATCCCTTGCCATACGAAATGATTTTACCAAAACATTATGCTCATCTAGCATTTTAGATATTACCCGAACAATTTGTTGTTCAACTTCTTCGTGCAGCAGACTATTGATTCTATTATCTATCTCATTTTCTGTATCAAATATGTAGAGTTGTGCAAATATCGGGCTCTTTCCCATCTCTGGCAAAAGTGAGCCAATATGATGATAATTTTGTCCATTGATCCTGTAAACATAAGGGCCCTTTGAATGATTGATAGATCTATCAACTCAGCCTCCCATAGATGTGAAAGCAAACATAGAGTTATTGTCACGCCCTGAGTTTACACCCTGAACGGGACACGGTACTTCAATCCACGAGTGATCCCAAGTCAACCCCTGATTTATCATATATTGGCACTCTGAGTAACATAAAAATATATGCAGCAGAAATTTCAAGAAAAAAATAATAATACTTGGTCAAGGTTACATATGTAATAAAATCAATCTGAGTGTGAAACATCTTTACGTTTGAAAGCCACTAGATGTGGAGAGCTGCTGGGACAAACCCCCAGCTAACTCCACATCTAAAAAAAATGAAAGCATAACTAAAGTGTCCTTGAAGGATGTGAACTCACCGACTGGATAGCTGAATTCAACAGTAAACAGTCGGGGCTAACGGGGCTGAGATTGTGATCCTGCAGCTGTATCATGAAATGATACAACATAAAAGTATGCATCAGTACTTTGAATGTATTGAGTAAGTGAGAGAAATATAATACAATAAAATGAATAACAAAGAAATGTTGAACTGAAAGACATGCAATGGCCAACTAAAGCTACTAAGATGAATAACTGAAATACTGAGGTGGTCTAGTTGACCCTGTCTGATGGTCAAAGAATGTTCTAAGTTTGAATTTTTGATCTGAACTGAACTGGACTGAGACTGGACTAAACTGACTAGTGGTGAGTGAATAACCAACATGTAACCATGTGAGCTAAACGTGTGGAGTCTGATGTATACACCCCATCGATAGGACCCAATATACCTTGCCAGGGTATAAAGGCATCAACTAGGTGATCGAAAAATTCTGGGGATGAGAAGACTAATAAATGCTAAATCCTATGCTGGAAACATAGTTTTAGGAACCTGGGTACGCTCGGACCCCGGTCTGCTCGATTCTATGTCTTACTCTCATTGGATAATCCTAAACTGAATAACAAGCTGATAGCTTAAAACTAGGGCCCAAGACTAGTTAGGGATACATATCTGAAAGTACCCTGAGAGTCTCAATAGACCAAATTCTGAAACTGGGTTCTAGACTAGTCAGAGCTGCTTATCTAGAAGCATCGTAACCATCTGAGAAAAAATTGAAATCTGAACTAGGGTCCTGAGGCTAGTTAGAACTATATGTCTAAAGTATCATGAATGCCTAGTAGACCACAAAACTAAATTCTAAATATGATTATGATAACTGGGAGGTGATACTGACACCTTAGGAGTTTCTGTTGTCAAACAAATCAGTTGACATTTCTTACTGGCATTGAGAAATTTCATATTTTGACTAAGGCTAGACAATGATGTATCTGAATGGGAATTTAGCATGTAAAATACTAAGGGAATTCACTTCACTGGTATAATCAATAAAATTCCAAGATTTATCATTTCAACATGAATTTCTAGTCTATTCTACCCTCAAGAACCAGGGGTGAAGTCGATGCACAGAGATAAGCACCAATAATACCATTAGTTGGTGGGAAAATACCCGTAATTAATATACAAGATGGTACTACATGGATTACATGAAACATTGTCAAGGATTTCTCAACACTCAAAAATCTGTAGGGCTAGGATTCACTTTAGTGGGAATAATATCAATTTACTCATGAACTGATAGAAATCATGTCTAAAATAATCATAAATCTCATGCTATGTGAATTCCATGAAAATTTACATTTAACCCCTTCAAATTTGAAACTCAAGTTTGGGATTCAGAAAAATTTGGGTAGGGTTTGGAGGGACACAAGGGAAGATTATCCCCTTGTTGAATTTTCACATACCTGGTGAAGAAACCCGAAGAATTTCCTTGAGGACCGAGGGGAAAAGGTCTGCCCTAGTTCTTGCTCTGAAATGCTCTGAGAGAAAATTTCTACGACCTTCTTTTCTGAAGATTTGAGTGGGGAATGAGGAAAGAAATCATTTACCCCCACTATTGAGTCTGGAATTATGACTAAAATGATGTAGTTTCATATTTAGAGGTAGGAAATTATTGAAAGACCCTTAGAAATTTGCAGGAAAAATGACTGCTAATCCCCACACGGAGGACCTTACTCCTCGTGCCTAGAGACCACGACTTATGGTCATGGTCGTTGGGACCACTGCCCAGGATCCCCCTATTGGTCACCACAAGGGACACCACAACTCATGGTGACCAATCGTGAAGTTCACTGCCAAAATTCTCTTGGTCTTCATATTACTCTTAACCATGGGTCACCTCACGATTTGTGGGGTAGATGACGACTCGTGGTCACCCCAAATACAAAAATTTCGAAACAAACCCCCAGGTATTACCACGAACCACCTAACGACTCGTGGTCACTTCCCACGGGTCACAGAACGACTCATTTTGTGACCTGGAGTAGATTTCCCAGTTTTCTCTGATTTAAGTCCCAAGTATAGTCCTTGAGTTTCTGGGGCATTACAATATCTCCCCCTTGGGAACATTCATCCTCGAATCTTAGAAAACACACAGGAAAGTAGAGAGACACAATGATAATATTCAAATACTTATCATTAAATCGAAAACTGACAGATTGAATACCTCCTGTTCAAACTACATAGCTGAACTAAATTCACCTTTCTTACATACACCCATAAACACAAAAGAGACTTAAACACATGAATTAAACATGAAAACTAAATTGAGTTCAAGGGCGGGACTGATATCTCAAGCTATGACTGAGCTGGTAGAGAATAAGTGTGGGTATCTGGCCATCAATATTTGCCTCAACCTCCCACGTAGCTCCCTCCACCTGTTGATTTCTCCATAAGACCTTGACTGAGCCTACCTCCTTGTTTCTCAGCTTACGAACCTGATGGTCAAGGATTTGGACTGGGACCTCCTTTTATGAGAGACTATCCTTTATTCTACACTATCCAAAGGAACAATTTAGGTTGGATCACCAATGCATTTCTTCGATAATGACACATGGAATACTAGGTGCACAAGAGCTAACTCTAAAGGTAATTCCAGCTCATAGGCTACTTTGCCAATTCGCCTCAGAACTCTATAGGGTCCCATGTATCTCGGACTAAGCTTTCCCTTCTTTCCAAACCTCATCACCCCTTTCATGGGTGAAATTTTTAGGTAGACCCAATCATTCACAACAAACTCCAATTCCCTTCTCCTCACAACAACATAAGATTTCTGATGACTCTGAGCTATTTTTAGTCTTTCTCTAATGAGTTGTACCTTATGCATAACTTCATGGATAGAATATGGCTCGATTATTGCAGCTTCACCGACCTCAAATCATCCAATAGGAGACCTGCACCATCTACTATACAATGCTTCAAACGGGGCTATCTGGATGCTGGAGTGATAACTATTGTTGTATGTAAACTCTATAAGAGGCAAGTTGTCATCCAAATTGCCTTTGAAATTGATCGCGCACACCCTCAACATATCTTCTACGTTCTGAATAGTCCCCTCAAATTGCCCATCTGTCTGCAGGTGAAAAGCTGTGCTGAGCTTGACTTGGGTACCAAGTCCCTTCTAAAAAGACTTCCAGAAATGTGAGGTGAACTGGGTGCCTCTGTCTGAGATGACGGATAATGGAACTCCATGAAGTCGAACCAACTCCTTGATGTAAAGTCTAGCATAGTCCTGAGCTAAATATGTAGTTTTAACTGGGAGAAAATGTGCTGACTTAGTCATCTGATCTATGACTACCCAGATGGAATCATGTTGCCAACGAGTTTAAGGTAGACCCGTAATAAAGTCCATATTTATTTCTTCCCACTTCCATGTGGGTATGCTAATATCTTAGGTCATACCTCCCAGTCTTTGATGCTCTACCTTGACTTGTTGGCAGTTCGAGCACTTGGCTACGAATTCAACAATGTCTCTCTTCATGTCGTTTCACAAATAAATATCTCACAAAT
Source organism: Datura wrightii (assembly GCA_035772735.1). NCBI lineage: Eukaryota > Viridiplantae > Streptophyta > Magnoliopsida > Solanales > Solanaceae > Datura > Datura wrightii. The sequence continues at coordinate 85,269,294 of JASDFA010000016.1, read as the reverse complement.
CGTGGTACATTTTAGTAGCTCCAGGGTGGATAGAGTATCTCGAATTTGTGCTTTAGCCAATATCTGTTGTCTTAGGTCATCGAACTGATAACAGAGCACACGATCTCCCCCTTTGGAGAAAGCCTCAACCTCTTTTCTAAGAATCGCTTCCTTCAGTCTAAGAAGGATGGGATCTTCATCCTGTTTGGAATTAACTTCAACAACCAAAGAGGAGTTTGACCTGCTTTGCATCACCACTCCACCCTCGGCTGAGTCAACCAACTATACCCCTAATCGAGCTAGCTTGTGAGTATCCTTCGCCAACTCCTTTTTGCATTCCTCAATATGAGCCACGCTACCCATAGACACTCTGCTTGGGCATCAACCACCACATTGGCTTTGCCCAGGTGATATAGCACGCTCATTTCATAATCATTCGAGAGTTCCAACCACCTTCTCTGATGGAGATTCAGGTCCTTCTGACTGAATACATACTGAAATCTCTTGTGTTCGGTGAAAATATCAATGTGAGCCCCGTATAGGTAATGAATCCACATTATTAAATGCAAACAATACCGCTTCCAACTCCAAGTCATGAGTTGGATAATTCTTCTCATGAACTTGAGTTGTCTAGAGGTGTAGGCTATCACTTAGCCCTACTGCATTAGAACGCAACTGAGTCCAACTCTGGAAGCGTCACAATAAATAACAAATCCATCCGATTCTACTGGTAGAGTCAATACGGGAGCAATAGTGAGTTGAGTTGTTGACTCTTGGAAACTCTTCTCAATAGATCTGACCACTAGAACTTCACCTTTTTATGAGTTAGCCTAGTCAGTGGAGATGCTATAGAAAAAAACCCTCTACAAAGCATCGGTAGTACTAGGCCAAACCCAAGAAGCTTTTGATTTCGGTTGGGGAGGTTGGTCTGGGCCAGTCTTTTACTGCTACTATCTTTTGAGGATCAACTTGAATGCCTTCACCCGAGACCACGTGACTCAGGTAAGTCACCGACATTAACCAGAATTCACACTTTTGCTGAACTTGGTGAACAACTGGTGGTCTCTGAGTGTCTGAAGAACTATCCTTAGGTGGTTAGCATACTCTTCCTCAATTCTAGAGTATACCAGAATGTTGTTGATGAATACAATAACAAACATATCTAGATACCGCTTGAAAACTATGTTCATCATGTCCATAAAGGCTGCAGGGGCATTTGTTATTCTGAAGGACATAACCATAAACTCAGAGTGACCATACCGAGTCCTGAAAGCTATTTTCGGTAGGTCACACTCTTTTGACTCTTAGCTGATGATACCCCGACCTGAGATCTATTTTGGAGAAACAGTTGGCTCCCTTTAGTTGGTTGAACAGGTCATCAATTCAGCGTAGGGGATACCTGTCCTTGATTGTGACCTTGTTCAACTGACGGTAATCGATGCACATTCTGAGGGAACCGTCTTTCTTTCACATAAATAACACTGGAGCACCCCAGGGAGAGATGTTGGGTCTGATAAAACACTTATAACGAAGGTCTTTTAGCTGCTCCTTCAACTCCTTAAGCTCTTCCAGAGCCATTCTATAAGGATGGATGGAGATGGGCTGAGTATCTGGAATAAGGTCTATGCTGAAGTCAATTTCCCATTCAGGAGGGACTTCGGGAAGATCTTCGGGGAACACATCTGGAAACTCAATGACAACAGGGACTGACTGGATAGTTAGGGTCTCAGAATCGTAATCCTTGACCCCAACTAGATGATAAATACATCCCTTAAAAACAATCTTCTTGGTCTTAAGGTAGGAAATAAACCTACCCTTCGGCGCTGAACTACTACCCGACCATTCTAGAGCTAGTTCATTAGGGAACTGAAACCTGACGACCCTAGATCTGTAGTCGACTGAGGCATAACCAGAGTGTAGCCAATTAATGCCATGAATGAGGTCAAAGTCGACCATGTCAACTCTATGAGGTCAGTTGGAATGACTTTATTGCAGACTGAGATCAGACTGTTTCTATATACCCGGTTGGTCTAACTAACTCGCCAACTGGGATGGAGACTAAGAAAGATTCTGATAGTACTTCTAGATTGATATCAAACTGAACTGCTATGTAGGGAGTCACGAATGATAATGTGGCCCCCTGATCAACCAGGGTATATACATCCAGGTGGAAAAGACGTAAGATACCTGTGACTACATCTGGTGAGTTCTCCTGATCCGGACGGGATAATAATGCATAAAAATGGTTTTGGCGTTGACCTCCCTCCGTACCTCATGCGGTAGCCTGTTAAGATGGTCGGCCTGCTGGAGCTGCTGAGGTGGTGGATTGTGATCTCCCTCGTCTTATTAATGGGCATTAAGGTCGATGCTCGAGCTGTCCACAACAAAAACAGCCCTCTCAACCCTGAAGAAACTCTCCTAGGTGGTTCTTACTGCACTTGAGGCAAGCTGGATATCTGTTCCTGGCATTGTAGCTTTGAGTTTGAGAGCCAAATGCTCCAGCCCTCTGATCCTGGCGGGACCCAAAAGTAGGGGCACTGACTGAGCTGGGCATTGGAGCCCTTTGCTGCTGCTAATGCTGTGGGCTGTTGCTACTGACTGACCTCTGGTGGCCATGATCTAACTGGCCAGTCCTTGCCCGCTTATTATTTCTCTCTATGTCCGTTAGTTTTTCAGCCTCAATCTGCTGGGCATAAAAAATCAAGCTAGAGAGGTCGATATCCTTGATCAACATTGTTGTTCTGCACTCTTTGAGGATCAGGTTTGACACCCTATTCACAAATTTCTACATACGAGCCCTTGTGTAATGCCCTGGAAGCTCAAAATAAATATTCGAGACTTAATTCAAAAAATATGGGAAACTGTAGAAATGTTGCAGAACGACCCACCTAATGAATCGTTAGGTGACCCCACTATTCGTTAGGTGAGCCTTGAGGAGGAGGCTGGAGATTTCAAAAGAAGGAGACAGTGTACCCAACGAGGGACCTCAAGAGATGTGGTCACTGACCACGACCTGTTAGGTCACTCATGGGAAAGCTCTAGTTGGTATTATATATAGTCTTCCAGTGCACTTGACGAGTGGGTGAAACGTGTCGTTATCAGTGAAGATGACCTGTTAAGTCACCCGTTATAAGACTTGGCATTAAATCCCTCTAATTAGACAGTGTGGTCCATGAATGGTGACCACAAGTCGTGGTCAGTGACCACGACTCATTGAGTCCCTCGTGGTGACTTCAGTGGAACTGGGTAGTAGAAGTAACAAGAGGTCCCAATGAGTCGTGGTCCCAACCAATGACTCGTTGAGTGACTCGTTGGAACCTCGTCGACCAGTTTTCAAAATTTTACCAGGGTTATTTTAGTAATCTCCCATTTACTTAGTCCTTAAACTACGTCATTTTGAACCTAAATTCAGAACTATTAGAGGGTTTGAGCGGTTTTCTTCCCTCATTCTCACATCTACACTCAAAATTTCATTGACGGTTCTCCCAAGAAACTCTCTAGAAAGACTTAGGGTTATTCATTCATCGCAGCAGTACAGGTCCTCTTTTTCAGGGAATTCTTCACCAGGTATGTGGGGTTTTAGCAAGGGGATTGTCCTTCCTTTGTATCCCCAAAGTCCTCCTCAATTTCTTCTATAAGTTTTAAGCCCTGAGATTTTGGGTATGAGAAGCATTCATATTTATTTTCATTGATTTCTCCCAAAATGATGTTTATACTTATTGTTAATATAATCTTCATCAGTTCCTCATCAAATTGTCAGTATTATTTCGAAGGTGAATTTGAGCACTAGTTATTGAGTAATGGTTTTTACTTGTTAAATTCCCTCTAGTGAATGAAGAATGCTTTGGGTTGAATTCCTAGAATTTTCTTGCTATGCGTATGTGTTGGGTAAATATTCCATGAATTAGAATGACTTTAGTACGTTGAATGAAATTCTCTATTAGCTGCTTAGTATTTTAGTCAATTAGAATGTAGAACTCTATCAGTCTAGTCTCAGTCAGAATCATATCAGTCTAGCTTCAATCAGATTTTAGCAACCTCAGTGTTGTCCAAAAAATGTCAACTGATCAGTTTGACTCTAGTTATTTTTGAGGTGTCAGTGGTGCCTCCCAACTTTCAGACTCAGATTTTAGTTATTTGGTCCATTAGGCGGTCATGATATTCAGTTATAGCTCTGACCAGCCCTAGGACCCCAGTTCAGTTATAAGTTATTCTGTAGAAGGTTACGATGCTTCTAGATAAGCAGCTCTGACCAGTCTTAGAACCCAGTTTCAGAATCTAGGCCGATAAGGCTCTCAGGGTACATGTAGTTAGTCATCCCTGACTAGTCTTGGGCCCCATTTTTGAGCTATCAGCTTAGTAGTTCAGTTTAGGTTGTCTAGTGTGTGTAGAACTTAGCACCAAGCGGGCCGGGTTCCAGCGCACCCAGGTTCCCAGAACTACATTGCCAGCGTAGGTTACAGTATTACTTGGCCTGAATGGCCCCAAATATTTTTCCTGTGATCACCAGTTTATGCCTTTATACCCTGGCAAGGTATATTGGGTCCTACCGGTGGGGTGTATACCTCAGAATCCACATCTAGATCACGTGGTTAAATGTCGGTTATAGACTCTCCCACTAGTCAGTCCAGTCTATTATCAGAATAAGCATCTCAGTTCGGTACAGTATCTAAGATTCAGTGTTTCAGACTCAAGGCATGTCCTTGACCATTAGACAGGGTTGTCTTGACCATTTCGAATTATATCATTAGTTCAGTTCAGCTTACCTATGGGTCATGGAATGTCATTTAAGCTCAAACTTTATATTCAGTATGTTTCTCCCACTTACTCAGTATATTCAAAGTACTGACGCATGCTTTTCATGTTGTATCATTTCATGATACAGCTACAGGTTCTCAGGTTCAGCATAGATAGTTACTTCAGTTTCAGAGCATTCCATTTTAGAAGATCAGAGTGTGAGTCCTCATCATTCGAGGGCCTTGTTTATTTATTTCAGTTGGATATGGTTTTGTATAGACTTAGAGTTAGCTGGGGGCCTATCCCAGCAACTCCTCAGTAGTTGGCTTTCAGACCAAACTTGTCTTTCAGAATTGTATTTCAGATATATTATTTCTTCTCTACTTTTCAGTCTTTACATTTTCCTAAACTGATACAGCTGTTATTTAAAAGTTCCGCTGTGCATGTTTACTCAGAATGTTAGTGTATGATATACCAAGGGTTGACTTGGGGTCACTTGTGGCTTCAAGTACCGTGTTATGTCCAGGGTGTAGGCTTAGGGCGTGACACCTTGGCTCAGCCACCATCTCTGGAGCATATTTGGACAACCTGATAAACGCAAGAGCATACTCTTCCACGGTATTTTTTCCTTGTCTCAAGTTCATGAACTTCACTACTTTGACCTTCCTAAGCTCTCTAGGGAGAAATCTATCCAGGAAGGCGATGCTGAATTCCTCCCACTCTACCAGTCCTACTCCTGCTGGTTGCCCCTCCCTCCATTGTTCATACCAGACCTGGGCTACCCCTTTTAGCTGGTAGGCAGCAAGGTCAGCACTCTCGGAGGAGCTGACACCCATTATATGGGTAATTTTTCTGATCTCATCTATGAACTCTTGGGGTTCCTCCCCACCTTGGATCCCTGAATTGATGGAGGGTTCATTTGGGTGAAGTCCCGCACTGTAGAAGCTGCTGCAAACCCGTTGTTATTAATTGAAACCACCTGCTAGTTCACCTGGTTGGTCACAGTTTGGGCGAGCAGCTGAATGGCCGCCATGAATTCTGCGGTTGATACAGAATCATTCTATGGGGCTTCCCGGGCTGGTGGAGCAGTCCCCTGGGCATTTCTGGCCCTCCTTTCATTGCCGTGTCGTGGAGGCATAGTTCATTGAAATGAAGAAGAGCACGAGTTAGGAGAATGATTTGAACTTCAACACATTACAAGGAGTATCAAATAAAGGGAAGTTTCCTAATGACATCTCATAGCCTCCCTGTCATAAGTGTGGCGCACTTCATACCCATGATGAAGACTCTACTCGATGCGGCTTTCAGACATCCAAGGATACTCTGAACCTCGCTCTGATACAAAGTTTGTCATGCCCCGAGTTTACACCCTGGACAAAACACGGTACTTAAAGCCACAAGTGACCTCAAGTCAATCCCTATTTTATCATACACTGGCATTTTGTGTAACATAAAAATACATGCAGCGGAAATTTCAAGAAAAATTAATAATACTTTGTAAAGGTTACATATGTAATAAAATCAATCTAAGTCTAAAACATCTTTACGTCTAAACGACACTAGGTCTGGAGAGCTGCTGGGACAAACCCTCAGCTAACTCCAAATCTTAAAAAAATGAAAGCATAACAAAAATAGATAAGCTTCGTCCTCGAAGGATGAGGACTCGTCGACTGGATAGCTGAGTTCTTCGATAAACGGTCAGCTAATGGGGCTGAGACTGTGATCTTGCAGCTATATCATGAAATGATACAACATAAAAGTATGCATCAGTACTTTGAATGTATTGAGTAAGTGAAAGGAATATAATACAATAAAATGAATAATAATGAAATGTTGAACTGAAAGACATGCAATCACCAACTAAAGCTACTGAGCTAAATAACTGAAATACAGAGGTGGTCTAGATGATCCTGTCTGATGGTGAAAGCACATTCTAAGTTTGGATTTCTGATCTGATCTGAACTGGACTAAGACTATACTACACTGACTGGTGGGAGAGTCTATAACTGACATGTAACCACGTGAGCTAGACATGGAGTCCGATGTATACACCCCATCGGTAGGACCTAATATACCTTGCTAGGGTATAAAGGCATAAACTAGGTGATCACAAAAGTTTGGGGCCAAGAAGACCAATATATATTGAATCCTACTGGTGATGTTGTTGTGGGAATTTGGCTGCACTGAAACCCTGGTACGCTTGGTGCTAAGTCCTACTCCCACTGGATAATCCTAAACTGAGTACTAAGCTGATAGCTCGAATCTGGGGCCCAATATTAGTCAGAGATACATATCTGAAAGTACCCTGAGAGTCTTAACGAATCATATTCTAAAACTGAGTTCTAGACAGCTCAGAGCTGCTTATCTAGAAGTATCATAACCGACTGAGAACAAACTGAAATCTGAATTGGGGTCCTGAGGCTAGTCAGAGCAATATGTATAAAGTATCATGGCCGCCTAGTGGACAACTAAATTGAATTCTAAATCTGATTCTGATAACTGGGAGGTGATACTGACACCTCAGGAGATTCTGTAGTCAAATTGATCAGCTGACGTTTCTGACTGGCACTGAGAAATTTCATATGTTAACTAAGACTAGACAATCATGTATCTAACTGGGAATTTAGCATGTAAAATAGTAAGGGAATTCACTTCACTAGTATAATAAAAAAATTTCCAAGATTTATCGTTTCAACATGAATTTCTAGTATGTTCCACCCTCAAGAACTAGGGATAAAGTCGATGCGCAGAGATAAGCACCAATACTACCATTAGTTGGTGGGAAAATACCCATAATTAATATACAAGGTAGAACTACATGGATTACATGAGACATTGTCAAGGATATCTCAACACTCAAAAATCTGCAGGGCTAGGATTCACTTTTATGGAAATGATATTAATTTACTCATGAACTGATATCATGTCTAAAATAATCATAAATCTCATGCTATGTGAATTCCAATAAAATTTACATTTACTCAGGTTTGGGATTCACAAAAAAATTTGAGAAGGGTTTGGAGGGACACAAGGGAAGAATTATCCCATTGTTAAATTCCCACATACCTGGTGAAGAAACTCGAAGAATTTCCTTCAGGATCGAGGGGAAAAGGTCTTCCCTAGTTCTTGCTCTGAAATGTTCTGGGAGAAACTTTCTACGATATGCTTTTCTGAATATTTGAGTGTGGAATAAGGAAAGAAACCATTTACCCCCACTAATGAGTCTGGAATTATGACTAAAACAATGTATTTTCAAGTTTAGGAAGGTAGAAAATTACTGAAAGACCCTTGGAAATACATAGGAAAACTGACTGCTAGTCCCCCCATGGACGACCCTACGACTTGTTCCTAGAGACGACGACTCGTGGTCATGATCATTGGGTCCACTGCCTAGGATCCCCCTATTGGTCAACACAAGGGACACCACAACTTGTGGTGTACCCCACAACTCGTGGTGTACCCTACGACTCGTAGTGACCAATCGTGAAGTTCACTGCCAAAATTCTCCTGGTCTTCATATTACTCTTGACCACGGGTCACCTCACGACTAGTAGGGTGGACCACGACTCGTGGTCATCTCAAATACCAAAATTTTGAAACAAACCCCCAGGTTTCACCACGAGTCACCTAACGACTCGTGGTCACTCCCCACGGGTCACAGAACGACTCATTCTGTGACTTAGAGCAGATTTTCTAGTTTTCTCTAATTTAAGTCTCGGGTCTAGTCCTTGAGTTTTTGGGGCATTATAGTTATAAACCCTGATGTTTTTCGTAAAATTGACACCTAGTTGTCCTGATTCTGTGCCCAAAAGATATTTGAGCTACATTGGTGGTTGGCGCAGTAATGGTAGTCTTACATGGCCTTCCATACAACAAAATGAGAATTTAGGTTGTGGTGTGTTTTTGGTTTTTTTAGTCCGTTCTTCATACCATAAAATGGCACCACAATATTGGCAGTTGTACGTCGGGGTGCCAAAATTCCGAGTTGTTGTGTAATCACCTGTTGATTATATTTTTTTGTGAGAAATAATACAACTTTTTTATGGAAAAATAATAATGTATTTTATCCCGATCACGGATTAGGTTGATATGTAAAGGTTTCAAGGAATGATACATATACCTGTATTCTACCCATTAGTTAGTCTTCTGCTGCTTATCTGAGCAAACATGAGAAGTGATCCTTCTTCTGATTCCTCAATACCTCAATCATATGGTAGGATGCATTTTCAACTGCATTGTATTTACCAATACGTATTCATTAAGGAACTTATGAAAGAGTTGTCGCTTTGATGAAACATATATGTGTAGAATGTTTTCATCAACAACAACTCCACATTTAGGGGACATAGTGGTATGACCCTAAATGGTTCACAAGTTCTGTATATATATATGTTCATGTAAATTTATTTGTAGTGTGAAGGTGACGTGATGCATGAGCATATGATTGGAGCATATGATTGGGCCTGTCTTTTGAAGACTTATATTTTTCACATAGCAAGATAGTAGTATAAGTAAAATTTGTTGCATGATCATGAAGAGTGTTAGCTTTGTAAGCAAATAACATACCGTTTACTTGTAGAAACCATTCTCGCCTTTTGTAGATTGTCAACTTCATTAAATTTTCTGATCTTTTCACAACATATAGAGCTAGATCTATTTTCTTTTTTGGATGGTAATTTTGATTTTTTGAAATAATTTTGAGTTTTCACTTCAATCTAGCATAATGGCTTTTGCATTTTTTGATCTACACTATCTCCTCTATCTTTTTGTTAAATTCGACTGATGATGTACAATTCCTTATTTTATTTGAAAACATCCTATATTGCCGACCTAAATTATGTAGAAGCTATTGTAGAAGTTTCATCTCTATGGGGATATTCTCGGAGCCATTCAACTGTTTCACAATGTCAGATATCATTTCCATTCAACCAGTTACAAGAATTTGCAAAGAAAAAATATTTCAAGTTTTGTCTTGAATATATTCAAGCAATTGTTTTATTGAGCGTAAGCATACTAACAAAGTGGATGGAAATTCTTGGAAAATGGTTGTCTGCTTAACAAAGGTAATCACGGAGTGCCTTAGGTAATAGAATAGTTTGCTAGAAGATTGATCTATAAAAAGAACGCACATCAAATGTCTAGAAACCCCACCTAACTTCCAATATAGTATGAATAGTAATTTCCAATTTAGAATCGAACATATCCAATGAACCGCTTCATTGAGTAAAGTGTAAATAAAAATCGAGTTAGAGATTGAAAAAAAGGCTTGTTGTTCTACCAAATTAATCCTGAAGTGCATTTTTTGGAAGAAATAGTTGGTCGTTTGATTTTTTTATAAACCCAACTCAGAGGAATTTTCGTAAACATATGGAAAATCTCTTTCTCATATCAAGCAAGTTGTTATTGCTTAACGTGATTAGAGAATAAGTGTCTCCTCTATTCTACAATAATTAAATGATATTTAAATAGAACACATATGGAATTTTGTGTAACCAACCAAATCACTGGATTCCAAAGCGTTTGATGTCAATGGAAGTGGAGTGTTCTACTACGAATTTTCTTATTATGTACGATCTTCGTTGACTCCAATTCTACTTCTTCCCTTTTCACAAGTTGTCTTCTTCTTGTTTTTTGGTAATCAATTTACCCTTCTCTCATTCTTTCGGTGTGCTCTTCTTGTATTCTTTGGAGAAGAAGTTGATGAATTAATGGCTGTTGATTGTTGAAGGAATGGTTGTCAATAACTTCAACATAATAATTGGATGAGTTTGTCCCTATTTTTTATTTGCATTTTGAATAAAGTAACTGTCAAGGATGTAACTATTAAGTCATTTTTTTATTGCGCCACCGTACACACCATTTCAGTGATACCTCAAATTTAATTCAATTCGGAAATTGTTTACTCCGGGTAGTTAAACTGTTTGTGTCCCTACTTTGTACGATTAATTAATGACTACAACAATGTTAAGACATATTCAACATTCTCTGTGTGTGTGTGTGTGTGTGTGTATTAATGTTACATATAGTGTGTATGATGGTTCCATCTTTAACTTCTAGTAGATATGATTATCTTTCTTTCATCATAATAATGATGATAAGCTATCTTCTTACATATTTGAAAAAGGAATATTTCATTAAATCGATATTATTTTTTTAATCCCCCACAAAACACTGACAATTTTTTCATTTCCCATTTAAACCGTACCACACTTACGCAGCACGAGATGTGGAAGAGATATGTCCGGATGATTTTCAGGCCTTCATAGAAGTAGTTTCATATGGCTTCGTGGAAACGATGTTTCTTGGGCCATTTAAATACAAGTTCAAGTCTTTTTGGGATTGCACAACAATGTGAAATATTCATGCTTTACAGTGATATCATAAGAGAAAGGGAGTTAGGGGTCATTAGAAGCGAACACATATTTTAGTTTGTTTTATGAAATGATTTCAAGTATACCGTTGAACATATCCAAGAAACTATTACCTCACCAAAAGCTTAATAAGAAATAGGATGAAGAGACTCGTAAAATGCCTGTCTGCACAAAAGTAATCCCGCAACTAGGTTAAAATAAATATTTTTCCAGAAGAATGATATATAAAAAGAACACATACCCTTTCTGAAATCCAATGTAGGTTCCAAATTTTTTTTTTGTAACATTAATTAGTAATTCTAGTAAAGACTAGGAAAATGTATGACTCTTTCATCAATTCAATGTTGAAGTGCCTTTTTAGTTTACAAATAGTCAATTCTTAGAACTGGTGATTTCTTACTGTTAAATTAATAAGATAATTAAATAGAGAACATATTGAATTTTTCTCTCCTTATGGAAGTGTCATCCTTTTGTATTGTATATAGGAGTAGATGCATTAATGATTGGTGTTTCTGGAAGAAATTGATGTTCTAGATTTAATTGATTGGGCATGACAAGATTGCATCTCCATTGTTGAACTACGAAGCTTGGGAGGATTCTACATGGTTTTTCCTCACTAAAATTATTTTTATAAAAATCATATCTAAAACACCTATGGCTAAAGAGTTCAAAAAGGAGTGATTATGACAAGTGTGTGGAATGTTGTAGACCCAAATAAACGAAGTCATGTATCTTGATAGAGTATGAGTTGTATTTATAAACCATGTATGATCTCATATTACATGTTGAATGAGATGAACTTGGAATTTGGAATGTCATGATAGTATATGCATAATGTGACTCTTCGTTAGCGTATGATGCTTGAGATAGCTATTGATTGGACTCCATGATGAGGTTAATTATGATGATAGCACATGAAAATGATAGTTCACTATTGGGCTTGATGTTACTAGAAAGTATTCCCCGCCCCGTTGATGAGAATGTTGTATGATGAAAATGCAGTAAACGTCCTTGTCTCTGATTAGCTATTGGAATTTAGATTACCGCTAGTTAGTCGGGATTCTCGTTAGCAAGAATGTTTCCCTATTCAGTCGGGATTCTTGTTAGCAGGAATGTTTCCCTAGTCAGGCGGGATTCTCGTTATCCAGAATGTTTCCCTAGGCGTAATTCGTAAGCCCTAGATTCCTAAACCACGTCGTTTTGGGTTCTATCTTGCACGATTTTAAAGGCCTTTTATGCCTAAACCCAATTTTCTCAACTTTCCTTCTTCCTCCTCTCTTCTAAAAAATTCTAGGGTTTCACCAAGGTGTTCTTCAAGCTTCAAGGAAGAGTTTCGAGTGGGATTTTCGTCTACCAGGTATGCGGGATTTCAGCAAGGATATTCTTCCATCCTTGTGCCTCAAAATATTTTCAATATGTATCCGGTTTAATTTATTTAGAATATCATGATCTAAGGTTTGAATAATGGGTAATTTCTTCTTCATTCTTTTTCTTAAATGCAAATATTTACTGTAATTATGGAATTTATTTGGGATGTTAATTTGATGGGTTGTTTGGAGTATGGATCACATGTTGGGAACTCATGAGGATAACATGTTGTTCATAAATTAGCTTGAGTAATGAATGGGTGTTTCCTATTGTTCAAATAATTTTCGTAGCCATGCATGAATATGAAGAAATTGTGAAAATATAGGTTGAGTATGTATGGGTGTAGTATGTTCTTCCTAACTCGATTTAAGTGTTGAATGGGAATTGTTCATTTCTCCTTTGATTACCATAGAAATTCATGATTTTGATGGAAGTGTGGATATATAGCATAATTAACCCTAATGAATTGATTATAATATTGATGACCATGTTTGATTGAGTAGGAGTTGTGGGCTTGAGTAATTGAAGTAAATTATGTGCCATCACCATGTTCTAGATTTAATTGATTGGGCATGATAAGATTGTATCTCCATTGTTGAACTATGAAGCTTGGGCAAATTCTATATTGTTTTTCCTCACTAAAATTATTTTTATAAAAATCTTGGAATCTATAACGCTCGTGGCTAAAAAGTTCACAAAGGAGTGATTATGACAAGTGTGTGGAATGTTGTAGACCTAAATAAACGAAGTCATGTATCTTGATAGAGTATGAGTTGTATTTATAAACCATGTATGATCTCATATTACATGTTGAATGAGATGAACTTGGAATTTGGAATGTCATGATAGTATATGCATAATGTGACTCTTCGTTAGCGTATGATGCTTGAGATAGCTATTGATTGGACTCCATGATGAGGTTAATTATGATGATAGCACATGAAAATGATAGTTCACTATTGGGCTTGATGTTACGAGAAAGTATTCCCCGTCCCGTTGATGAGAATGTTGTATGATGAAAATGCAGTAAACGTCCTTGTCTCTGATTAGCTATTGGAATTTAGATTACAGCTAGTCAGTCGGGATTCTCGTTAGCAAGAATATTTCCCTAGTCAGTCGGGATTCTCGTTAGCAAGAATATTTCCCTAGTCAGTCGGGATTCTTGTTAGTAAGAATGTTTCCCTAGTCAGTCGGGAATCTCGTTAGCAAGAATGTTTCCCTAGTCAGTCGAGATTCTCGTTAGCAAGAATGTTTCCCTAGTCAGTAGGGATTCTCGTTTAGCAAGAATGTTTCCCTAGTAAGTCGGGATTCTCGTTAGCAAGAGCATTTCCCTAGTCTGTTGGGACTCACATCCCTAGCTACTAGCCATGCCTGTTTCTCCTCCTTCAATCGGAACTAACATCCCTAGCTAGTTAGTCACTCATTATATCAGAGCCTTCACTCCCTTAGATGGTCGGGGACCCTCATGATGTCAGTCACAACATTGCATCTCTATATCATTATGATTACTACTTTGGTGCATCAATTAAATTATAATAATGCATGCCCTTGTAATATGATTATGTTTATATGAATATGTGGATCTCATACTAGGTTGTTGTATCACATTTCGGTTACGTTACTAGTCCTTTTATAGTACTCCCTGCTTTCATACCTATACTTATGAGCTATTTATTTATGTTCCTGCATACTCAGTACATTCTAAGTACTAACCACACGTCTCTTGTGATATATCATTTTATGAATATAGATTCAGGTCTCCGGATTCAGCCGCGTGACTAGATACGCTTCCCTTTCTTACTGCTGCTAGCGGTGAGTCCTCATCTTCTGAGGACGTGGCTTATATTCTTATTTAATTATGTTTCAATTTTTAGACCTTTGGAGTTAGCTGGGGGCTTTTCCCAGCAGCTCATCAGTTAGTAGTAGGCTTTCAGACTTGTTTAGACAGATTTTCGCGTTGTATTTAAGTGTTGTTAAGATTTCTATATTATGGGTTATATTAGATTTTGTTATCAGTTCCGCTTATCCATATTGTTAGTTGTCTTTTATGTTAAGTGTATTCTATGATTATTCCATGGGTCGACTTGGAGCCTTTCGGGGTTCCTTGTTCCGTGTCAACAATCCGGGTCTACTCTCGGGTCGTGACAAATATAGCAGTTATGTCCTTTATTTATTTGGACAAAGTAAGCACCAGTTGGGTTTTACCTTTAATATAATAAAATTCTCCTTTTATGTTGTCTGTTTTAATGAAGTTTGTGCACCTATATTTTTAGAATAATCAATGATAGCAACAATTATAATATATTCAACACTGAGGGTAATGTTTTTCCATTTTTTGGGTCTATTCCAGACCATGTGCACAATTGTCCAGTATGCAATTATAATTGGATATGATAAAGTTTCTCCCTTTCTTTTATTGATGGAAAACTATCTTTGTTGAAATTGTAAATGAAATAATTGCTAAAGGCGATTTTATTTTAAATAACTCTCCAAATCGTGGTCATATTTTACAGTACCCATTTAAATCGTACCACATGTAATTAGCACGCCATGTCAAAGCGATTTCGAAGTTTGATTTCTACGCCTTCATAATAATAGATCAATATTTAGGGAGATTTTAATTATTCCTGATTTTTTGCTAGTTTATCCATTACATTGATGCTATTACAATTGATCCATTCAATGCATGTATAATAATTTAAAAAAGATATCTGATTTAAAATCGATCAATGGGTTATTGTTCTTTAATAGTCATTTATTTAGTTTGTAAACAGGACGTTTATGTGTTTATGCTACTACTATTTTGCGAAGATCTCATCCATAACATATTCCTAAAAGAGAAAGTTAGTGGTGATTTTAAACTAATATTCAAAGAGTGACCTTTCGATACAAATTAGATACAGTTGGTAGACCTTGATTTTGCAAATTTTGGCCGACTATTACTGGGGCATAAAATCATATGCAGGTCTATTTATTTCCTTCGTTTTTAATATGTGATATGAAGCAAAGAGTTATGCTTTTACACTTCAGGTGATTGGGAAGAACAATATCAATAAAGTCAGGGAATTGAAGTGTTTCCACAAAAATATTCCACAAATTAAGAGGCGATATAAAATTGATATTTAATGATTGACATACAGAGACAATTTAGAAATTTTGGAACATGTCAGATCACATATGGTTAGCGATAAGGGTGTACTGGTAAAGTGGCTTGTGGTCGCACCTAGTGAAGTATAGGTTGTGAGAAGTGGCATTTCAGGTTCTTAAATAAAATCTTTTTTTTCAAAAAAGGAGCAAAAATAGGTTTAATGGACAAAAATTGGTGAAAATAAATAAGTGGAATTCCTCGCTTGTAGAGTAGCCACGTCACCACTTTGATATAATGTAATTTTCATAAATTAATTTCATATTGGCATCTATTACGTTGTCATTACATCAAAAGCACCTTATCATTTTATGGATCATGTATGTAAAAGAGCTCCATTAATGTCGTTTGCTATTACCTACCGGTGCGCAAATTATCTGCAAAATCTGTGCAACATAGCTGTAATTTTTAAAAAATTATAAATCTTTTATCCACTTATGATGTTGGTATAAGTTTGTGGACTTATGTCAGCTTCACTTTATGTGTATACATTTGAATATCATCTGTTAATCATTCTTTAATTAAGTAGCGTACACAATTTTCGTTATCATTTTGGTCAATATTCTAGTACATTAAAATCTTTTATTTCGTAGAGAGTAGATCTTGATGTAAGTTAAAGAACAATAAGAGCTTTTCTAATCACATTCCAGAGGCAGTATTTTAACCATATAGTAGTCAGTATCTTCATGTGGTCATATATGATAAAATGTAGTTTTTACTACCTGGAAAATAAAATATTGTGTTAACGAATGTTGATATGTGAGTTATTTTTCATTACGGCCAATGACTGTATCTTTTATTTTTTTTTTGCATATTGTACTTAGCAGTTGATAATGTATTTGAGTGTTTCCCAAATGTTTCAAGTCTTATGTAATTTGATAATGCAATAATGTTAGTATAAGTTGGTGATTAATTTTTTTCATTATAATTGGGTAAGAAATTTTATCTAATAAGATAGTAGATTAAAATCTTCAGATTGTACCTAACGGTGTACTATAGTTTAACATTCAAGGGTATCATAATGGAGATCATAAATATATTCTCTGATATAGTTTTGTAGAACTGGAAAATAGGATTGCAGTTCTTCTAGCCACACAAAAAGATGCTTTACGGTGAACAATTTTCTTTAAAGGGAAGAGCATGTAGAAGTGTAGATATTGAAAACTTAAGTGAACTTAAGTGTGTAAAAAATAATTTTAAGTATAGCAATACATAATTTCCTACATCAACACAAAACTACATCATTCCTTATACTGTCAAGCAGTGTTTAATGAAATAATATTAATCTTAATATCAACCAAAATGGACTCTATTTTTTGTCTTTTGGCGTTTGCATCACTATTTTCATTATCATCTGCTATGTAGATTCTTCTTTTCTTTGTAATCTTTCTTGATGACGTTCTTCACTGCCAACCTTTAAAATCATCACTACCATGTGAATCTTCTTCCATGTTGTCCCTTTCGAAGTTTGATTTCTAGGCCTTCATAATAATAGATCAATATTTAGGGAGATTTTAATTTTTTCTGATTTTTGGCTGGTTTATCCATTACATTGATGCTAGTATAATTGATCCATTCGATGCATGTATAATAATTTTAAAAAGATATCTGATTTAAAATCGATCAATGGGTTATTGTCCTTTAATAGTCATTTATTTGGTTTGTAAACGGGACGTTCATGTGTTTATGCTGCTACTATTTTGCGAAGATCTGATCCATAACATATTCCTGAAAATGAAAGTAAGTGGTGATTTTAAACTAATATTTAAAGAGCGACGTTCCGATACAAATTAGATACAGTTGGAAGACAATTTTGCAAATTTTGGCCGACTATTACTGGGCATTAAATCATATGCATGTCTATTTATTTCCTTCCTTTATAATAAGTGATATGAAGCGAAGAGTTATGTTTTTACACTTCGGGTGAATGGGAAGAACAATATCAATCGAGTCAGGGAATTGAAGTGTTTTCATAAACATATTCCACAAATTAAGTGGCGATATAAAACTAATATTGAATGAGTGATATACGGAGATAATTTAGAAAATTTGGGACACGTTCAGATCACATATGGTTAGCGATAAGGGTGTTTGGTAAAGTGGTTTGTGGTTGCACCTAGTGATGTATAGTTGTGAGAAGTGGCATTTCAGGTTCTTAAACAAAATCTTTTTTTAAAATTTTTTTTGGGAGTTAAAATAGATTAAATGGGCAAAAATCGGTGAAAATAAATAAGTGAAATTGTCACGCCCGAGTCTACACCCTGAATAGAACACAGTACTTGGAGTCACAAGTAACCCCAAGTCAACACTTGATCTATCATACCCTGGTATTCTGAGTTAAAAATGCATAGCGGAAGCTTTGAAATAATGCATAATAGTATTTATGAAAATTAAAAGCTGAACATAGAGATTTAAAATATCTGAGAGTCCGAAATCAAGTCTGTGTCTAAAAGCCATCTAACTGAGGAGTTGCTGGGACAAGCCCCCAGCTAACTCTAAGTCTAACTGAAAATGATAAAGAAAACTGAAATGAATGAAATAATGCCCTCGGATATGAGGACTCACACTGCTGCTGCTGATAGGGAGATCCGAATGAATCGGCTAACGATGCTAGGTCTGAGAACCTGCGGTTGTATCATGAAAGGATACAATATAAAAGTATGCGTCAGTAATTTGAATGTACTGAGTAAGTGACAGAAGCATAATGATAAGTATACAGATGACTAAAATGAAATGAAATGCAGTGACCAACTGATAAACTGAACTGAACAATCTGAAGTAAACTGAGATGGTCAAGATTACCCTGTCTGATGGTCAAAGACATGCCCTAAGTCTAAATGTTCTGAGTCTGAGATACTATACTAAACTAAGCTAAGCTGATAGAGTTGGAACTGAATTGAGCTTCTTATTCTGAAGCTGGACTGGGCTGACTAATGGGAGAGTCTATAACCGACATATAACCACGTGAGCTAGACGTGGAGTCCTATGTATACAACCCACCGGTAAGACCCAATATATCTTTGCTAGGGTATAAAGGCATGAAATGGGTGATCACAAAAGTCTGGGGCATATTAGGCCAAGTAATACTATAACCTACGTTGGAAACGTAGTCTTATGAACCTGGGTGCACTGGAACCCGGCCCGCTCGATGCTATGTCCTACTCGCACTAAAATCCTATATTGAATTGTTTGGCTGATAGCTCGGAAATGTGTGGTCCAAGCCTAGTTAGGGACATATAACTAAAAGTACCCTGAGAGCCTTATCGGACCAGATTCTGAAATTGGATTCTAGATTAGTCAGAGCTACTTATCTGGAAGCGTCATAACCGTCTAAGAACAAACTGTAAACTGAACTGGGGTCCTGGGGCTGGTCAGAGCGATAAATGTATATAAATGAAATGTCATGACCACATAATGGACTAATAAACTATAATCTGAGTCTGATTCTGATAGTTTAGAGCACCACTAAAACCTCGAGAAATTCTATAGTCAAACTAATCAGATGACATTTCAGACTAACACTAGATATTCTAGTATTTTGATTGAAACTGAATCGAAAATTCTGAGTAATACAGAGTATATAGACTTTTTGATTGAATCTAACTAACATACATATAACTGAGTTTCTAACACATACAATTATTATAGGAGCCCCTAACTCTGACAGATGCACGAAATTCTCAAGAATTCAATGATTAAACAGGATTCTAGTTTCTGACTTTTCAAGAGCTAGGGATAAATTTCTAATTTTCTTGAACAAGCATCATTTTACTTACAAACTAGTGGAAAATAGCTACAATTAACATAGGATAGGATTCCACATGAATTAATGAAAGAACGATAACAATATCTTTAGATTCACAATTTCAGGACTAGGAATGAAAGTGGAACAAGAGAGAGAGTTTTAGGGGACACAAGGGGAGAACAATCTCCTCGCTAGATTCCCACATACCTGTAGAAGAAACCCTGGTGAAAATCCCTGTGAAGAATTGAGAAGAATATCAAACCCTTGCTCCTGCTCTGTGCTTTCAGAGAAGTTCTTACTTTCTATTCTTGAGGGAGTTGAGAGAAATGAATGGAAAGGGTCATTCTAACCCTGTCATTCCCTTCTATATGAACTCAAAACGACGTGGTTTCAAGTTAAAAATACTGGGAAAAATACTAAAATACCCCTGGCAGAAAGAACTGAAAATTGCCCGACCCTGAACAACGGATCTCATAATGGGTCGTCGTGTAGATACTATGGCCCGTTGAAAGCCATCATTGGTCTTGATTTAGAAGCTGACTTCACTGGAATGACCCACAGGAATATATAATTTTCCATTGGAACGAAGAATGGGTGGTTGATACCTTCCGTTAGAACGGGTAGGAAAACTAGGCATGGAGGCAATGAGTCATCACAGCGACTCATTGGAAGAACCAACCGGTTGTTGTATCCACTCATGGTCCACACTGCTGGGGTCTAGAACTGGATGATGGGTGGTAGCAACGGATCGTTGGTAGTAACCATGGGCCATTGTTCCATCTTGTTGTCTCAGGGAAAGGTCCGGTAATCCTCCGAACTCGAAATTCAACGGACGATTGGACAGCTCTTTGTTAGTTTAATTGAGTTATCCTATGTCTTGTTGTTTCCCCATGGAAGAAACCTGCTGCAACCCACGACCCTCTACAACGGTCCATTGGTTCCACCAACAGTCCGTTGTGTGGGTCGTCTAAGATAGAAATTGTTTTTGGTTTTCCTATGGTTTTTTTTCATGCAACATTCGAATTTGGCCTAGGAAAGTTGCGGGGTTTTACAGTATCTCCCCCTTGAGATCATTCATCCTCAAATGAATACCAAAACTATGAAAAGAGTCGTGATTCAAAAATTGAGACTATGAACTGATTTCTGCAAGAGTAACCGACTCCAAACTTACTTAACCGTACTAACAGAGCTGATGCAACTAGGATGCACATAGGAAATATAAATAGAGCTGATGAGTACGGAACTGAGTAGAGTAATAAGAAAGGAGTTAGTACTTGATTCTGGAACCGAACTGGGAGAGAACAAGTGAGGGTATCTGGCCATCATGTCTGCTTCTGCTTCCCATGTGGCTCCCTCAACCAACGGATTCCTCCACAAAACTTTCACCGAAGTGATTTCTTTGTTTCTCAACTTATGAACCTGATGGTCAAGCATCTGAACTGGAACTTCTTCATAAGAGAGACTATCCTTTATCTCAAGACTATCCAATGGCACCACTGAAGTTGGATCACCAATGCACTTTTTCAATACTGACACATCGAAGACTGGGTGACTGACTACTAATTCTAAATGTAGTTCTAACTTGTAGGACATATTGTCGATTTGTCTCAGAATTCTGTAAGGTCCCACATACCTGGGGCTGAGCTTTCCCTTTTTGCCAAACCTCATCACCCCTTTCATGGGAGAAATTTTCAGGTATACCCAGTCATAAACTGCAAACTCCAACTCTCTTCTCCGCACATCGGCATAAGATTTCTGACGGCTCTGAGCTGTTTTCAACCTTTCTCGGATGAGCTTTTTGCATTGCCTGGTGAACTGAGTCTGGCCCTATTAGTGTAGCTTCACCAACCTCAAACCACCCTATGGGAGATCTGCACCTCCTACCATATAATGCCTCAAATGGAGCCATCTGAATGTTAGAGTGGTAGCTGTTTTTGTATGCGAACTCGATGAGAAGCTAGTGGTTGTTCGCGTTCCAGCACACAAGCAAGTACGCGGTCGTACAAGCAATAAAGTGGGCCTTTTGAAGAGCCGGATGTCGAACCCATAGGGACTGGACAATTTCAGCAAATTATGAAGTTCAAGTGTAAGATTAACCTTCACAAGTGTTGATTATAGAAGTTTTCGGTAAATTATAATTAAGTTTTGGGGTGGTCACAAAATAATTTGAAAACAATATAAGAAGCAACTAGAGCTAAGGCTGAATAATCACGCAATGCTATATTTTTTAATGGTTCAATTATGATATTATCAATTGTTGTCTCACATAGTTGAAAATGCGATGTTCATGGTCTCTCGAGCCTCTAAACACGACAAACTAGCCTCACAACTACATCGTTGAGCAGGGATGTGATAACCTAGTTTGTGGGCAATTCAACTACATCGATGTGGTTTATGGGTTTATGCTCTAGATTAGGGACTTTCATACCTCTAATCATTTGATCCAACTTAGCTTCACAACTACTTCTATGAGTGGTGGAGTGATAATTCTAAGCCGGTGTCTTGCTCTCATCCCGTTTTAGCAACCAAGCAAGGAAAATTAGGTATATTTTCTATCCTAACCGCGAATCATATCTAAAGATAAGAACTTGCTCCCTACATTCCTATGTTCTTGCCTAGGGTTACTCTTTCAAGCTTTTACCTAAGATTAACGCATTTGTTTTCATTGTGATCAAGCATAAAAACAACAATAATGAAGAATGTAAGACAAAACAACAATTATCAACTCAAACCAAAACGAATTCATGCAATTACAATCATATCACGTGGCCTCAACCCTAGAGGAAGGGTTTTAGCCACTCATGTTCATACAATAACTCAAAAACAAGTTTAGAGCAGTGTACTTACAAGAATAGGTAAAAGAGAATGTAAAATTGGTGAACCCTAGGTGAGTTCTTCACTTCTCCCTTCTCTCCTATACGGTTTTCGAAAAATATTTCGTAACAAATGATTTTAGAAGCTAAGGGTTCAATTTATAGTAAATAGGGAATTTGCAAATTCTAGCCTGTCGTGGAATTGCTCCATGGCATGGAGGTGGACGCGCCAATTTTCCTCCATGACACGGAGGTAACATGTAAGATCACTGGAAATTGCCTTAAAATGACATTCAGTTGAGGCATGGCGCGATTGCAACGTGGCACGACACCTAGGATGCGCGATGGCCTACTTGACACGCCTCTAGCGGTCAGATGTGTCTAGTGTGGCACGGCGCTGGCGTGTAGGAGGCCTGATTTGCTGCATTCTCTCGTGCCTGGCATTGGCGTGGCACAGAACTGGGCACGACACACGCACAACGTGTCACGCTACCTGGCGCGGCCAACCTTGCCATGGCGTGCTTCCTTGCCGACTTTTGCAATCTTCTTCCAAAACTATTCCTCCACTTCACCCACCATTATTTAGTCCCTCAAATGCATTTTTCACCAACAAAATAAGGACTAGTCATGTTGGTCAGTACACATCCAAATTTATGTAAAATCACATGATAATGTAAGTGTATAAATAGAAAAACATGACTAAATCAAGTTATAAAATAGCACTTGGGCAAGCAATTATGTCCAAGATCACTACCCCACACTTAAAGCCTTGTTCGTCCTCGAACAACCCTTTTACATCTCATGCACAGGAAGATTCACACATAGCCAATTGAGCAAGACAATTCAAGCTACGACTACAATAATTGTTTATCGATAGCAAGTTAAAATAGAGCATGCAAAATTTAACCCTTAAAATAAAATATAACTATGTGAAGACTTCCTAACCTCAAGAATTGACTCTTAATCTCAACAAACTCATGCAAATCAACCGACCAACAAATCCAACATGAATTTTATCCTTCATTAAACATATGCCCTCACAACAAGAGAGTTACCCATTTTTACTCACACATTTTCAAATCATACTGTGTATGGGTATATAAATAAGAATTAAGCTCACTCTCACACAGAATTCACATTCCAAGTGTATTGACCCATAAGCTTTCCCTTAGTGTATTACTTCACTAATTTAAGGATGTTTGAATGTAAGATCAAGTAGGACTTATCGGGTTTTAATGTAAGCTAAAGGACGTGTATGTACTATTATGGATAATAATAGTGGCTATCTTTCCCAAGCGCTTTTAATACATTACACATTCCTTGCGGACATCTCTTCTCTTACTTCACCCTCGTTCTTTTCACTCTTAAATTTTCTCTCTTGTTCCCATTTCTTTAAGTACACTTAGTTTATTAGTAAGGAGTACTTAAGCAACTTTTTCATTCATTTGTTTTCTTACTCCCTACCAATACTCAAGCATTTTCAAACAAGTGCACCTTAGACCTTTTATCATCTCCCACAATTGTTATTTTTCCTTCGTTTTCACGATTCTCATTCCTTTACTCTTTCGGATTTTTCACTTAAGCGCTTAGGAGTTTTGGATCAAATTCAAGGCTACTGAAAGAGAAAGGATTAAGCTTATGTTGTAGCTATCAAAGAATAGGCTTAAGGCTCAATGGGGCTGACTAGGATTATACATTCAAGGTAGGTAAAACGAGAGTTAAAAATTAGGCTCATCCAAAGAAATGCCTAAATTATCTCCTATAATCTACATCCTTCATTTCATTTTGTATACACACCAGGCAAGTTCTAGACACTACACAATAGCATGGAATATCCAAAAACCTTACACTCACAGCACATGCTCAATTCAGGATACATTCAGCAGACTCTTAACTCATCTAATCACAAGAATTTAAAATTAAGCTTTAAACACATCGAGTCACATTCAAGAGCCTAGGTGTCTCAAACAAAGTTATACACTTCTTACATGCTTCAACACTGACTACACTTGCATCTTACCATCATGTGTAGCACATAACAAAGACATCAAACCATCAACTAGCTACAGATTCAAAAACCAAAACCTATTGACTAATTTTCTCTCAAGACGGTCGTCATCCATCCATCGTTAGGAACAGTCCCTCACTATGACTAAATACAACTATGTACATACATAGAAAATTTTTATTCTTCGGTTCAAAGTGCCCCCCGTCGGAAAAGAACAAAAAAGAAAAACCAACGGGTGAGTGAATCATGATCAAATCAAAAAGTTTAAACTTTTCCTCAAAAAATATATTAAGCACCACATTCACCCAAAGTCATTAAGCACAAAATTTTCGAAATTTCCCTCCCACACTTGAATCTAGCTATGTCCCCATAGCATCAAATTCTAATGCAACAAGGGTGAGAAATACTCCCTGGGCCTCTAGGCCTAGCTAACAACATGTTTTCCTTCCTTTGAACAAGTGGGTACTCGACCCCACACATTCCCTCTTTCATGCTCCTCAGCTTTCTCCTTTAAGGGTACTCAGACTTCCCCTCCATTTGTGCTTAAATCTCCACCAAAAACAATAACAAGATGAAAATAAATAAAATCAACACAAATGAAAAAAATTAAAATTGTACCTGTGGTACCCTTGGGTTGCCTCCCAAGCAGCACCTAATTTTATGTCGTGGCACCACGTATCAAGTTTCACCACTTTTCCCTCCACTTTGAGGATATGAATTCACCCCTAATTTCTTCTCCAGTTTCCTCTTATGCTCCAGGGGTGGTGGTGAAAAAATGAAAGGACCAAACAGTAGATTTCGCCTCTGGCACTTATTGGCCCTTACGTAAGTGAAGTTATTTTGTCTCTCAGAATCAACAAATTTCAGAATATACGGGGCTTGTTCCCCCTCTAGACCTTTCTCTACAAGCTTGGAAGACTCTATTTCTAGGTTGTCAACCAAACTTAATGTCGATAAATGCTTCGAGTGGGGTACAATACACCTCAAATCTGAAACGACATTGTGCTTGACCTCCTTACTTGTGTACACCTTCACCACATCAACATCTAACTCCACATGAAGGTCAAATTGTTGGAACTCTATCTCTCCTTTCATGACCTTTTCTTCTCCTTGTAGTCCCTCTTGAATATTGCATAAGATCGTCACTTGAAAATCAAAGCAAGCTTCAGCCTCAGCCATCATCTCCGTGAACTTGGTGCTTATCATTTCTAAGGCCTCTCCATTTTCCTTGGTTTGAACTCCCAATACTTCCATCCACTCCCTCATTGCTTATGTCTGCTCAAGGACCCGTTTTAACATGTTTTCTATCTCAGCTTGGTGTTCCAAGTCCTCCTTTTCATCATTCCTGTACTCATCAAAAACAACAGAAGGATCATAGTAGGGGCTTGGGGAAGGGGAATATGCATTTGGACAACCATCCCAATGGCCATCTTGACCACCACATATACTGCAAGTGTAACAGTGTTTCCACAAGTTGAGTCCTCCACAATTCAGACAGGACTCACCAAAATATGAGTATCCACCATTCAACCCATTTGTGCTCCATGATGTCATGTAAAGAAGGGTATCAAACTAAAAACAAATATAAAATAAATCTAAAAGTAATAAAGAAAATTTTTTCAACACTTAGAAAATTAGACACTCACACAAAACAAGAAATTCACCAATTTCACCAGTCCCCGGCGATGGAGCCAAAAACTTGTTCGCGTTCCAGCGATCACGCAAGCGTACGCGGTCGTATAAGTAATACAGTGGACCTTTTGAAGAGCCGGATGTCGAACCCAAAGGGACTGGACCAATTCAGCAAATTATGAAGTTCAAGTGTAAGATTAACCTTCACAAGTGTTGATTATAGAAGTTTTTGGTAAATTATCATTAAGTTTTGGGGTGGTCATAAAATAATCTGAAAACAATATAAGAAGCAACTAGAGCTAAGGCCGAATAATCATGCAATGCTACATTTTTTAATGGTTCAAGTATGATATTATCAATTGTTGTTTCACATAGTTGAAAATGCGATGTTCATGGTCTCTCGAGCCTCTAAACACGACAAACTAGCCTCACAACTACATCGTTGAGCAGGGATGTGATAACCTAGTTCGTGGGCAATTAAACTACATGGATGTGGTTTACGGGG
Organism: Datura wrightii; assembly: GCA_035772735.1. NCBI lineage: Eukaryota > Viridiplantae > Streptophyta > Magnoliopsida > Solanales > Solanaceae > Datura > Datura wrightii. The sequence continues at coordinate 85,242,991 of JASDFA010000016.1, read as the reverse complement.
TTAATGCTCTTCATTAGGACTTTCATACCTCTAATCATTTGATCCAACTTAGCTTCACAACTACTTCTATGAGTGGTGGAGTGATAATTCGAAGTCGGTGTCTTGCTCTCATCCCGTTTTAGTAACCATGCAAAGAAAATTAGGTGTATTTTCTATCCTAACCGCGAATCATATCTAAAGATAAGAACTTGCTCCCTACATTCCTATGTTCTTGCCTAGGGTTACTCTTTCAAGCTTTTACCTAAGCTTAACGCATTTGTTTTCATGGTGATCAAGCATAAAAACGTCAATAATGAAGAATGTAAGACAAAACAACAATTAACAACTCAAACCATAATGAATTTATGCAATTACAATCATATCACGTGGCCTCAACCCTAGAGGAAGGGTTTAGCCACTCATGTTCATACAATAACTCAAAAACATGTTTAGAGTAGTGTACTTACAAGAATAGGTAAAAGAGAATGTAAAATTGGTGAACCCTAGGTGAGTTCTTTACTTCTCCCTTCGCTCCTCTATGGTTTTCATAAAATATTTTGTGACAAATGATTTTAGAAGATACGGCTTCAATTTATAGTAAATAGGGAATTTGCAAATTCTGGCCTATCATGGAATTGCTCCGTGGCATGGAGGTGGACACGCAAATTTGCCTCCTTGACACGGAGGTAACGCGTAAGCTCACTAGAAATAGACTTAAAATGACATTCGGCCGAGGCATGGTGCGATGGCAGCGTGGCACGATGCCTAGGATGCGCGATGGCCTACGTGACACGGCCTCTAGCGCGCAGATGTGCCTATCGTGGCATGGCGATGGCGCGCAGGTGGCCTGATTTGCTGCATTCTCTCGTGCCTGGCATTGGCGTGGCACGGCGCTGGGTGCGGCACACGCACAGCGTGGCACACTGCTGTCAAACCCCGTAAGTTTCTAGCATGTTGTTGGCCTATTCGCATATTGGTTGGATGTTATAGGATGCCTTACATGCGAGGAAAGGGCCTGGGGAAAGGCTGAACGAGTGCCAAGTTAGGATTTCACAAAAGGAGGCCGAACTGCGCTGCCTAGAGGGACAGAGTGGCACGGAGCCAAAACGACGCGTTGGCCAGCGTGCCATGTTGCCATGTATTTTGCTGCAAGTATATATAGGCCTCACCCTTTAACTTTATATCATTTTCCATTATACACACGACCAGAAATAGAGGGAGGATGAAGAGAATATATAATTTTCTTCCGTTTATGTCGCCAAACGCCGTCCAAATTCAAATTAACTCTAGGTACCAAAGTATAAGGCTACAGGGAGCATTTCTATGGAGTTAGTTTCGCGAAAATCGCCCGGTGAAGTGTCGACCCGCTGAGTCAAAGTGATTGGAATTTCTCCAAACTAGTGTTAATACACTCCCAACATTAAGGTGAGTATTTCTCTCTTCTAGACTTCCAAGAAATTTCGAGTTTTCGGTCTTTCTTCGATTAGTAGAAGAATAGTTAGTAAGTTATATATATAGTATTGTTTTTCTCTAGTATAACAATGAAGTTAACTGTATTCCTTCATGAATATGATTACAGTTGGGGAGAATAGCTGAATACTAGCCGAACCTGGCCAGTTAATCAGTAAACTAGCAGTCGAGGTATGTAAAGCTAGTTTCTTCCGGCAAGTTAGTTGTCCCAGTATAGTAAAACAGTATATATTCCAGTAGAGTATTTCAGAAACAGTATAGTGTACTCAGTATGAAATTTAGTAAAGCACGTTAGAAATATTATATCGTGTATAGCATGAAACTTAGTAAAACAACATAAGTCCCAGCAGATTATTTCAGAAATGTTATATCATGCTTTAGTATGAGATTCAGTACAGCATGTCAGAGATTATATTATTATTATCAGATTCAATATGTATTATATGCAGTTTTTGCTATTAGTTGAGACTTGATTGTATTGTTTTGGGATGGATTACCTAGCTTCCGTGACCACCCCAGGGTTAATAGTTGTATCGACTCATTCACCAAAAGGCGAGGATACGTCGCTCTATGGAGTGGCATGCCGTCCGCTAGGGACAAAGATGGGATGCCAGTTTCTCCATATTTTGTCGTGGCTGGCCTTTATACACCCCTGTCGAGCGCGTGCACCCGGGTTGTTGATTTCAGGAGTCCTCAGAACTCAGGTACAGTTATAGTCAGGGGCCTAGCAGGCCCAAGTTGTATACCCAGGGGATCGGCAGGTTGCTTATAGTTACTAGGTGATATGGTATGACCTGGGTAGGGGTAAATAGATTGTAATGATTGTACCTTCTGGCTTATGGGGGACAGGTAAGGTTTATGTTTTGTTATGTTATGTCATGTTATTTTAGTTATGGTTTGATAGACAGTAGGACGCCATGTTACCAGGTAGGACTCCTACTCTTTTCAGAATAGTTAAGGTTAGTGCTGAACCCACTATTCCAGTCAGTTTTAGTCCTTCTTTCTTATTGCTCCAGTTACTATCAGTTTCATTATTTACTTTCAGTTATTTTCAGTTGTTTCTTTGCATACTCAGTACCAGTGGTACTGACGCCTGTTTTGTGGTGCTGCATTACTTGCCTGCAGGTACTCACAAAGGAGGAGCAGATCCCTCGTAGTTCCAGTCAGTGATATATACCCTTCAGCTCCTTTCATCTGGAGATTGAAAGATAGAGGTTTACTCTCCCTTTGATTGTACGTATGGGTAGGCAGGGGCCCTGTCCCAACCATCTTATTATGCTTAGAGGCTTGCAGATTGTATCATATTCCCTGTGGTAAGATTGTATGTGATGGCCGTGTGGGGCCTTATTCAGTTGTTAGTTGGTGGCCTTGTCGGTCACAAATCAGTTTAGTGCTCGATTTCATTTCTTAGATATAACTAGACAGCATGGTGGCCTTGCCAGCCCGCATAGGATCCCTTGTAGTTTGTTGTTCTGGTTAGCTGTTTATATCCTTACAGGTGGCTATAGGCCTTGTCGGCCGGAGTCTGTGTTTATAGTCGTTATATAGCCCATCGTTTTCTTGAATCCAGAGTTAGAGCCAGCCTGGCACCAGAAGTGCTTAAGCTCAGTTAGTCTAGTTGTCCAGATCCTAGTAGGGCACCAGGTGCCTGTCATGCCTCCCAAGGTGGGGCGTGAAAAACTTGGTATCAGAGCAGGTCGTATCCCAGGGAGTTTGCAAGCCGTGCTAAGTAGAGTCTTGTCTATGGATGTGTTGTGCACCACATACAATAAACAGGAGGCTGCAAGGCATGATAGGATGTTTACTCTTTCTTCTTATTCAGTTGTGCTATAGAGCAGTACAGTATAGGGTTGAGTCCCTGAGCTTATCATACTTATTGTATACAAACAAAATATCGGACCAGTGACATCCTATGATAGGCAGGAGGTTTGATATAGCAGTAGGAGAGGGCACCAGCAGGATGGATCAGCCTCGATTAGAATCAGCCCGATCTGAGGGAGATACGTGGGCATCGTCTCGACCTTCCCAGCAGTCACCATTACATTAGGAGCCTCTTGGAACGGCACCACCTCCGGCAGTTCCTATACCTATACCATCTGACCAGGAGGTCAGGAGTGTGGTGTTATGTTAGCGCAGATGATGGCTGCTTAGCGCCAGTCAATACCACCTACAGCTGCAGAATCATCAGGAGGGCCTGGTAGTTCGAGGGTCTCGGAATTCCTAGCATTAAGTCCCCTGCAGTTTACAGGGACGAATCGGACAGAGGATCCCCATGATTTCCTAGACCAGATGCAGAGGATCTTTAGGGTAATGCATGCCACACCCACTGAGTTGGTTGAATTGGTGGTATTTCGGTTACGGGACATCACTGTGTTGTGGTATGAGAGTTGGGAGAGGACTCAAGGGAGAGATGTTTCCCCTTCGACCTGGTCCAGCTTCTCAGAGGCTTTTCTGGATCATTATCTACCACGGGAGATTCGACAAGCCCGGGTTGATCAGTTTTTACACCTGGACTAGGGGGAAATGAGTGTTCGAGATACGCCCTGTGGTTTGATTTGTTGGCCCGATATGCGCCAACCTTTGTGGATACCATGCCATCCAGAGTACACCATTTCATTATGGGGATAAATCCAGAATATGTTGAGACTTATATTACGGCTACTCTGCGAGAGGACATGGATATTGCCCGAGTATAGACATTTGCTCAAAATATTAAGGGCATCAGACAACGACAACGGGAGATCAGGAGAACAAGTCAGGAACAGTGCCGCAGAGACAGGCCAGATGATTTTCAGGGGGAGGCCCGGGGAGGACCCAGGTCGTGGTTATCAGATAGGCCACCTAAACCCCCGCCTCCATCACAGCAGCAGAGGGGCAGGTCCAGTCTTCGAGGGCAGTCAGAGCCCGGCGGTAGTTCGCGAGCAGTAGATTCACCACAGTTAGAGGAGGGCAGAGCAGAGAAGGTATACACTACCACTTTGCCCTATTTGCAGCAGACGCCACTCTGAAGCTTGCAGATATGGATCCACAGGATGTTATATTTATGGCCAGGAGGGTCATCTGATGAGAGATTGTCTGGCTAGGGGTCAGAGTGATCGGGATCGATAGGATAGGTCATCAGCAGGGTCACGAGCTCCAGCATCCCTGATAGGGCGCAGGCCCTCAGTTTCAGCAGGTAGGGCCCGAGGCACATCAGGGGCCTCCAATTCAGGTGCGGGCCCAGACCGTACCTATGCGAGGGAGATAGGATTCAAAGTCATCACCAGATGTTGTGATAGGTATGCTGACTATTTGCTCTTACCCTGCTTATGTGTTGATAGATCCAGGATCCACCTTGTCCTATGTTACACTATTAGTGGCTCAGAAGTTCAGTATTGTACCAGAATTGCTTCGGCGACCTTTTTCAGTTTCCACACCCGTTGGTGACTCTATTATAGCCAGAAGGGTCTATCGGGGGTGTACAGTAGAGGTTGCCAGCCGTCAGACTACAGCAGATTTGGTAGAGCTAGAGATGGTTGATTTTCATGCCATCATTGGTATGGATTGGTTAGCTCCATGCTATGCCAATGTTGAGTGCTGGACCAAGATGGTCCGATTCCACTTTCCAGGGGAGGCAGTACGGGAGTGGAAGGGTAGTGCAGTTATGCCAAAAGGTAGGTTTATTTCCTATCTTCGGGCAAGAAAGTTGATAGCAAAGGGGTGTATTTACCATATTGTCATAGTTCAGGATGTTCGGGCAGAGCCTCCGACCCTTCAGTCTGTTCCAGTGGTTAATGAGTTCCCCGATGTATTTCCAGATGAGATTCCTGGTATTCCCCAGAAAGGGAAATTGATTTTGCAATCGATCTATTACCAGGCACTCAGCCCATATCTATTCCCCCTTATCGGATTGCTCCTGCTGAACTTAGAGAATTAAAGGAGCGGTTGAAAGATTTGCTAGATAAGGGCTTTATTAGGCCGAATACCTCACCTTGGGGTGTGCCAGTTTTGTTTGTGAGAAAGAAGGACGACTCCCTGCGTATGTGTATAGACTATCGGCAACTGAACAAAGTCACAGTCAAGAATAAGTACCCGCTTATCAAAATAGATGATTTATTTGATCAGTTACAAGGAGCAAGGTATTTCTCCAAGATTGACGTAATGTCCGGATATCATCATGTTCGGGTTTGTGAAAGAGATATTCAAAAGACTGCCTTTAGGACCAGATACGGCCACTTTGAATTCTTAGTCATGTCCTTTGGGCTGACGAATGCTCCAGCAGTGTTTATGAATCTGATGAACTGTATTTTCAGGCCATACCTGGACTTGTTCGTGATAGTGTTTATTGATGATATTCTGGTGTATTCTCTCTTAGAGGGAGAACACCAGGATCATCTACGGACAGTGCTCTAGATTCTCAGAGAACGCCAGCTATATGGCATGTTTTCTAAATATGAGGTTTGGCTGAATTCAGTAGCCTTTTTGGGTCATATCGTGTCGGACGTTGGTATACAGGTAGATACACAGAATATAGAAGCAGTAAAAACATGGCCCAGACCTACCACTCCAGCCGAGGTATGTAGTTTCCTGGGACTAGCCGGGTACTACAGAAGGTTTGTGGAAGGATTTTCCACTTTAGCAGCACCTCTGACCACACTGACGCAAAAGGCCGCAAAATTCCAGTGGACTGAGGCTTGTGAGCAGAGCTTCCAGGAATTGGAAGACATATTGACGTCAGCACCAGTATTAACATTACCAAAAGTAACAGAGGGTTATGCAGTTTATTGTGACGCTTTGGGTGTTGGGTTAGGATGTGTGTTGATGCAGCATGGTAAAGTGATTGCTTATGCTTCAAGGCAGTTGAGGAAGCATGAAAAGAACTACCCTACCCATGACTTGGAATTAGCCGCAGTAATTCATTCCTTGAAGATATGGAGACATTACTTGTGTGGAGTTCACGTGGATATTTTCACTGATCATAAAAGCCTACAGTATATCTTCACCCAGAAAGAGTTGAATTTGCGCCAGCGTCGCTGGTTAGAGCTGTTGAAAGACTATGATGTGAATATTTTGTATCACCTAGGGAGAGCCAATGCGGTAGAAGACGTCCTTAGCCGTAAATCTATTGGGAGTTTGGCATACTTGCAGCTCCAGCAGCGGAAATTAGCTCGAGAATTGCATCAGCTAGCCAGTTTAGCCGTTCGCATAGCAGAAACAGGGGACAACAGAGTGGTAATCCAGAACACTGCAGTGCCGTCTTTGGTTGTGGAAGTGAAAGAATGGAAGTATGAAGACCCTATCCTGGTTTAGCTCAGAAACAAAGTTCAGCAAGGAGAGGCGACAGATTTTCAGGTAACCGAGGATGGAGTGTTGAGATATAAAGATCACCTTTGTGTTCCAGACATTGCAGGGTTTCGCCAGCAGATTATGGGTGAGGTACACTATTCCCGTTATTCTCTCCATCCAAGTTTGACAAAGATGTACCATGATGTTAAGGAGATCTACTGGTGGCCAGGAATGAAAAAGGGGATAGTAGCATTTGTAGCTCAGTGTCCCAATTGCCATCAGGTAAAAGCTGAACATCAGAAACCAGGAAGACTGACCCAGGATATAGCTGTGCCTCTATGGAAATGGGAAGCAGTTAACATGGACTTTATAGCAGGATTACCTCGCACCAGGCGTGGATATGGTTCGATCTGGGTAATCATTGACAGGTTGACAAAATCAGCTTATTTTCTGCCAGTAACGGCTACCTTTTCAGTCGAAGGTTATGCCGAGCTGTATATTAAAAAAATACTCAGGCTGTGTGGTGTTCCATTGTTAATTATTTTCGATAGAGGGGCGCAGTTTACAGCTAAGTTTTGGCAATCATTTCAGAGAGGCTTGGGGACACAGGTTAACCTGAGCACAGACTTCCATCCTCAGATAGACGAGCAGGCAGAATGTACCATCCAGACGCTCGAGGACATGTTACGAGCATGTGTTTTAGATTTTGGAGGTAGCTGGGATGAACATCTACCGCTTATTGAATTAGCCTGTAATAACAGTTATCATTCAGCAATTCAGATGGCACCTTATGAAGTGTTGTATGGGAGCAAGTGTAGATCTCCAGCTGGTTGGTTTGAAGTAGGAGAATCAACATTGATTGGGCCAGATATCATTCATTAGTCAGAGGAAAAAGTAAAGCTTATCAGGGAATGTTTACTAAGTGCTCAGAACCTCCAGAAATCGTATGTTGATTCTGGACTTTTGGACTCCAAAAACCTATATTGGACTTTTCTCCGTTTCAGGATTTTGGGGATAGTCCATATTACAGGGGAGACTCTGCCAAAATTTTTCTAGAATAAGTAATTGCATGTTAAGATTCTTGCAGGTAGAAGTTAACATTCGAGGTCGAATGTTCTTAAGGGGGGGAGGATGTTACACCCCGTAAGTTTCTAGCATGTGTTGGCCTATTCGCATGTTGGTTGGAAGTTTTAGGATGACTTACGTGCGAGGAAAGGGGCCGGGGAAAGGCCGAATGAGTGCCAAGTTGGGATTTTGCAAAAGGAGGCCAAACCGCACTTCCCAAAGGGGCAAAGTGGCATGGAGCTAGGACCTCTGCGTTAGCCAACGTGGCATGGATCCAAAATGGCACGTTGGCCAGCGTGCCACGTTGCCATGTATTTTGCTGCAAGTATATATAGGCCTCACCCTTTAACTTTATATCATTTTCCATTATACACACAACAAGAAATAGAGGGAGGACGAAGATAATATATAATTTTCTTCCGTTTACACCACCAAACACCATCCAAATTCAATTTAACTCCGGGTACAAAAGTATAAAGTTATAGGGAGCATTTCTACGGAGTTAGTTTCATGAAAATCGCCCGGCGAAGCATCGATCCGCTGAGTCAAAGTGATTGGAATTGCTCCAAACTAGTGTTAATACACTACCAACATTAAAGTGAGTATTTCTCTCTTCTAGACTTCCGAGAAATTTTGAGTTTTCGGTCGTTCTTTGATAAGTCAAAGAATAGTCAGTAAGTTATATATATAATATTGTTTTTCTCTAGTATAATAATGAAGTTACTTTTATTCCTTCGTGAATATGATTACAGTTGGGGAGAATAGCTGAATACTAGACGAACCTCGCCAGTTAATGAGTAAACCAAAAGTCAAGGTACGTAAAGCCAGTTTCTTTTGGAAAGTTAGTTGTCCTAGTATAGTAAAACAGTATATATTCCAGTAGAGTATTTAAGAAACAGTATAGCGTACTCAGTATGAAATTTAGTAAAGCACGTCAGAAATATTATATCGTGTATAGCATGAAACTTAGTAAAACAACATAAGTCCCAGCAGATTATTTCAGAAATGTTATATCATGCTTTAGTATGAGATTCAGTACAGCATGTCAGAGATTATATTATTATTATCAGATTCAGTATGTATTATGTGCAGTCATTGCTATCTGTTGAGACTTGATTGTATTGTTTTGGGATGGATTACCTAGCTTCCGTGACCACCCTAGGGTTAATAGCTGTATCGACTCGTCTGCTAGAGGGAGAGGATACGTTGCTCTATGGAGTGGCATGCCGTTTGCTAGGGACGAAGATGGGATGCCAGTTTCCCCATATTTTTGCCATGGTTGGACTATATACACCCCCGTCGAGCGCTTGCGCCTGAGGTGTTAATTTTAAGAGTCCTTTGGACTCAGGTACAGTTATAGTCAAGGGACCAGCGGGCCCAAGTTGCATACCCAGGGGATCGACAGGTTGCTTATAGTTACTAGGTGATGTGGTATGACCTGGGTAGGGGTAAATAGATTGTGATGATTGTACCTTCCAGCTTATTGGGGCTAGGTAAGGTTTATGTTGTGTTATGTTACGTCATGTTATTTTAGTTATGGTTAGATAGACGGTAGGGTGCCACGTTACCAGCTACGACTCCTACTCTTTTCAGAATAGTTAAGGTTTGTGCTGAACCCACTATTCCAATCAATTTCAGTCTATCTTTCTTATTGCTCCAATTACTATCAGTTTCATTATTTACTTTAAGTTATTTTTAGTTGTTTCTTTGCATACTCAGTACCAGTGGTACTGACGCCTGTTTTAGGGTTCTGCATTACTTGCCTGCAAGTACTCATAGACGATGAGCAGATCCCTCATAGTTCCATTCAGCGATACAGAGCCTTCAGCTCCTTTCATCCGGAACTTGAAAGACAGAGGTTTACTCTCCTTTTGATTGTACAGTATGGGTAGGCTGGGGCCCTGTCCTGACCATCTTATTATTCTTAGAGGCTTGCAGATTGTATCATATTCCCTGTGGTTAGATTGTATGTGATGGCAGTGTGGGGCCTTATTCAGTTGTTAGTTGGTGGCCTTGTCGGTCAGAGATTAGTTTAGTGCTCGATTTTATTTCCCAGATATAACTAGACAACATGGTGGCCTTGTCGGCCCGCATAGGATCCCTTGTAGTTGGTTGTCTGGTTAGCTGTTTATATCCTTATAGGTGGCGATAGGCCTTGTCAGCCGGAGGCTATGTTTACAGCCGTTATATAGCCTGTCGTTTTCTTGAATCTAGAGTTAGAGCCAGCCTGGCACCAGAAGTGCTTAGGCTCAGTTAGTCTAGTAGTCCAGGTCCTAGTAGGGCACCAGGTGTCATTCATACCTCCCAAGGTGGGGTGTGACAGCTGCCTGGCTCGGCCAGCCTTGCCATAGCGTTCTTCCTTGCCAACTTTTGCAATCTTCTTCCAAAACTATTCCTCCACTTCATCAACCATTATTAGTCCCTCAAATGCATTTTTCACCTACAAAACAAGGACTAATCATGTTGGTTAGTACACATCCAAATTTACATAAAATCACATGATAATGTAAGTGTATATATAGACAAACATGACTAAATCAAGTTATAAAATAACACTTGGGCAAGCAATTATGCCCAGGATCAGTGGTCATCCCAACTGCCCTTGAAATCGATCACGCAAGCCCTCAACATATCTTCTAGGGTCTGAATGGTCCACTCAACTTGTCTCTCAGTCTATGGGTGAAAGGCTATGCCGAGCTTGACCTGGGTACCTAGTCCTTTCTTAAAAGACTTCCAGAAGTGAGAGGTGAATTAGGTACCCCTGTCTGAGATAATTGATAATGGCACCCCATGAACTCTAACAAGTTAACAGATATAAATCCTAGCATAGTCCTCAGCTGAATCTGTGGTTTTGACTGGGAGGAAATGTGCTGACTTAGTCATCCAATCTACTATCACCCAGATTGAATCATGATGCCGACGAGTCTGAGTTAGACATGTAATGAAGTCCATGTTTACTTCTTCCTATTTCCACGTGGGTATACAGATATCCTGAGTCATACCTCCCGGTCTCTGGTGTTCCACCTTAACTTGCTGGAAGTTTGGGCACTTGGCTACAAATTCAATAATGTCTCTTTTCATGCCATTCCAACAGTAAATATCCCGCAGAGCGCAGTACATTTTTGTAGCACCAGGCTGAATGGAGTATCTCGAGCAGTTTTCCCTAGCTAGTATCTACTGTCTCAACTCATCAACATCCAGACACACAACCTTCCCTGGTAATGGAGCACACCATCTCCCTATTTGGACAAAGCCTCAACCTCCTTTCTAAGAACTGCTTCTTTAAGTTCAAGTAGAACTGGATCTTCATCTTCTCTGGACTTAACTTCACCTACCAGGGATGAATCCGACCCACTCTGCATTACCACCCCACCTTCGACTGAATCCACCAGTTGCACCCTTAACTGGGCTAGCCTGTGAATATCCTTCGCCAGCTCCTTTTTGCCTTCTTCTACATGAGCCACGCTACCAATAGACACTCTGCTTAGGGCATCATCCACCACATTGGCTTTGCCCAGGTGATATAGCACAGTGATGTCATAGCCTTTCATTAGTTCTAACCACCTTTTATAACAAAGATTTAGGTCCTTCTGACTGAACACATACTGAAGACTCTTGTAATCCATGAACACATCCACGTGAGCCCCATATAGGTAATGTCTCCATATTTTCAGCGTGAACACCACCGCTGCCAACTCCAAGGCATGATTTGGATAATTCTCCTCATGAATTTTGAGCCATTTGGAGGCATAGGCTATCACTTTTCCTTGCTACATCAAACGCAACCAAGTCCAACTCAAGAAGCATCACAACAAACAACCAACCCATTTGTTCCTTCCGGCAAGGTTAAAATTGGAGTGGTGGTGAGTTGAGTTTTTAACTCCTGGAAACTTTTCTCTCACTAGTCCGACCACTGAAATTTTACCTTATTCTGATTTAACTTAGTAAGAAGAGATGCTATAGAGGAGAAGCCTTCCACAAACCGTCGGTAATAACCCGTTAAGCCCAGGAAACTCCTGACTTCAGTAGGAAAGGTAGGTCTGGGCCAATTCTTCATTGCTTCTATCTTGTGAGGGTTTATTTGTATTCCTTCAGATGAGACCACGTGACCTAAGAAAGTCACGGACTTTATCCAAAATTCACAGTTGCTGAACTTGGCGAATAACTGACGGTCCTTGAGTGTCTGTAATGCTAATCTCAGATGGTTGGCATGATCTTCCTCATATTTAGAGTATACTAGAATGTCGTTAATAAATACAATGATGAACATATCTAGATACTTCTTGAAGACTCTATTCATTAAATCCATGAAGGTTACTAGGGCGTTTGTGAGTCCAAAGGACATCACCACAAACTCGTACTGACCATACCGAGTTCTGAAAGCTGTTTTTAGCATGTCACACTCTCTGACTCTTAGCTAATGATACCCAAGTTCTGAAAGTTGTGAACATTTGGTATGTCACACATTCATGCATGAAAGAGTATAGAGAGGAGATTAGAAGGTGATTCAAGTGTTCTTCCTCAATTCCTCCAAATTCCATCTTGGGCTAGCAAGGGAAGTTAAGAACCAAATAATCTCAGGTATGGAAGGTCATCAATGGGTGAATCCTTCCACACCCATGCTCCTACTCTATGATTCTACTTAAAATTTATCACAAACTCATGGGGTTTTATATTTGATTTAAATAAAAATCTAATGATTTATTTATGGGTTTTGTGATTTTGAAATCTTGTTATAATCTACAGATTTTGATCATCTTTTGAGATTTAAATTGATTATAATATTATTGATTTGATTTATAAGAAATTAAGCTTAATTATGCATGCCCCATTACGAATCGATTAATAATCTATTTTCTCATTGAAAGTTTTTACAAGCCTAGCTTGAATTATGTTTTAAATTATGAATTTATTATGTTACCCATTATGATTTTAATTAATTCAAGATATATATATGATCTATGAGTATGTATGAATCTTATAAATCATGAAGTATGTTTTTGGCCGACTCATGGGCCTCATGTCATGGCTACTTCACATATGTTCAAGCATGTTTACGATTATCATAATTTAACTAGCCCATGAAATCATGTATGTATTATTATGAGCACTATATATATGTTTTGGAGTAGTATCAAACACTGAGTAGGTTCGTGGATAAGGTTAAGCCCCGGATCTCATGAACTACGTGCCATCGTAGGTATATCGGGACCACTTTCATGTTAGTCCCTGGCCCAAATGGCCCTTTTCATGGTGATATCACATTTTCATGGTTCTACCCTTGGCAAGGTACGAACACCCTCCCGACTAGTGTTACAAGTCGAGCTTTGTGTATGCTCATATGGGGTATGTTAGTTAAGAGAATCTCCCACTATTCCTCATGATTTATGCATGTTATGATTATGTATGTTGGCTCAAGTCATGTGAATAAAATCTCTTCTATTATGATTATGATTATGTTATGTTACGAATGTATTGAAAACCTTGAGCCTTATGATATGTTATTATAATTTACGACACGAGCATGACGTCCTACTCTTATGATCATTTATGAATTTCATACATGTTTTAAACGTCTGTTTTACTTACCTTGCATACTCAGTAAATTCCACATACTAACCGCATACCTTCTATGTTGTATCATTTCATGATATAGGTCCCAGTTCTTAGGCTCATCCTTACCCGTGGATAGTTTTAGATTTTCTCTTAGTGCTCTTTATGAGTCCTCATGTTTTGGGGCCTGTATGTTATTCCTTTATATTGTTTCTTTCAGTTTCTGGATGTTGGATTAGTTGGGTAGTTGTCCTATCAATCTGCCCTTCATGTTTAGAGGCTTATCAGACTGCAAGTTATATTCAGCCGTATTGTATAAGTCCTGTACTGATATTTCCCTTTGGTTATGTTATGATTACATTCTTATATGTTGTGTCTTCCCCTCATGTTATTGGATTAGATTTATTCTATGCCATGGGTCGACATGGGGTCTCTCGGGGCTCCTTGTCCCATGTCTACAATCTGGGTATACGTTTGGTTCATGAAAAACTTAGTATCAGAGCCATAGGTATGGAAGTGTCCTAGGGAGTCTAAAAGTCGCGTTAAGCAGATTCTTTTTCATGGGTGTGAAGCGTGCCACACTTATGAAAAAGAGGCTACTAGACATTTAGGAAATGTTCCCTTCTTTCATGATCCATGTCGTGCGATGAACATCCTTTACTCTTCTAATTCATGTTATTCGCATTTGTAGAATCATGCCTCCACGTCGAGTAAACACTAGGAAAAACGGTAATGGTAATGATCATGAGGGTGCCCATGATGGTGAGAATCAGCCAGCTCCACCCGTTAATGAGAAGCACGTACCAGATCCAGCTGCCCACGCTGAGCTTAAGGCGGTGATTCAAATGCTGGCACAGGCCATGAATGCCTAGGCCAGAATCAGACGCTGACAAATTTCCCTCAGAATGGGAACATAGAGGCAGCTAGGGTGAGGGATTTCTTGAGGATGAGCCCTCCGGAGTTCAAGGGGTCAAAGATGGACGAGGATCCACACGATTTTATAGAGGAGATTCTAAAAATCACCTAGGTTATGGGAGTGAAGAATAGGGAATGCGTTGACTTGATCTCCTACCAGCTAAAAGGGGTAGCACATATATGTTTTAAGTAATGGCGAGATGCCAGGGAAGCGGGTGTAGGCCCAATAGGTTGGGATGAGTTTTACACTGCATTCATATATTGATTCTTCCCTCGGTAGATGAGGGATCTTTAGACAACCGAGTTTGTGAATCTAAAGCAGGGTAACATGTCTGTCCAGGAGTATGCATTGGAGTTCACCCGGTTTTCTAAATATGATGCAAAGTTGGTGGTGGATCAGCAGGCTTGGGTGAGCTATTTTATGCATGGGGTAGCAGATTATTTTGACAAGGATTGCCGGATTGCCATGCTTCACTGGGACATTGATTTTCCCTGTATTGTATTACATGGGCAAAAGATGGAGTCGGTCTACAAGAGGCAGAGAGAGGCTAAGAGGGCCAAGACCGATAGTGATGGGGTTTCTCAGGCTAGGTCAGTAGTGGGCCACATCAGCAGTCCCAACATAGGTCTATAGCTTCAACTCCATCATCGGCTAGCACGCCTTCGAGGTTTAGGGGAGACCGTAGGAGTAGGGCTACAGACTTGAGGGATCATGGTAGCATGCACGTGGAGCGCACTTTTCCAGTTTGTGCAAAGTGCAGGAAGAATCATCCCAGGAGGTGCCTGGTCAATGCGGATGCTTGTTTCGAGTGTGGCAAACCCAGACACAGGATCAAAGATTTCCCTGCAGCCAGTTCTACTGATCCAGCGGGATGACCCCCTCAGCAGGGTGCTTCTACTAGTTCAGCAGGTGGTCAGCGCCAAAACAAGTTTTATGCCCTAGTGTCTCGCCAGGAGTAGGAGGCTTCGCCGGGTGTGTTCATGGGTATGTTGCAAGTCCTCCATATTTATGCTTATGCTTTGTTAGATCCAGGAGCTACTTTGTCTTTTGTGACCCCTTATATTTCTAGTAGTTTCAAAGTTAGTACTGAAATTCTATCAGAACCGTTCTCTGTATCTACTCCACTCGGTGAATCAGTAGTAGCTAGGCGGGTGTATAGAGGTTTCCCTTTTATGGTGTTGCATAAGGTTACCTCCGCGGACTTAGTAGAATTGGCCATGATGGACTTTTATATCATCTTGGGTATGGATTGGTTGTTTGCATGTTATGATTCGATTAATTGTAGAACCCGTGCGGTGGAATTCCTATTTCCGGGTGAGTCAGTTATAGTATGGAAGGGTAATTTTGATGTACCAGCTGATCGGTTTATTTCATACCTTAAGTCCAGGAAAATGATCTCTCAGGGTTACATGTACCACCTAGTTAGGGTTAAGGATGTAGATTGCGAGACCCCAACTATTCAGTCAATTTTAGAGGTGTGTGAGTATCCGGAGGTTTTTCTGAATGATTTTCCAAATATTCCTCCGGAGAGGAAAATTAATTTCGGTATTGATCTATTTCCCAATACGCAGCCTATCTCCATTCCTCCTTATAGGATGGCTCCAACTGAGCTAAAAAAGTTAAAAGAACAGTTGAAGGACTTGTTGTATAAGGGTTTCATTAGACCAAGCAAGTCTCCATAGGGCGCACCAGTTCTATTTGTTTGGAAAAAGGATGGATCCCTTTAGATGCGTATTGATTATCGGCAGCTGAATACGGTCACTATCAAGAACATGTATCCCTTAACCAGGATTGATGATTTGTTTGACCAGCTTCAGGGTACCAAGTGTTTCTCCTAGATTGATCTCAGATCTGGGTATCACCAGCTCAGGGTTCGGGAGAGTGACATCTTAAAAACTGCTTTCACAACTCGGTATGGTCAATAAGAATTTATTTTTATGTCTTTTGGACTAACCAATACCCCTGCAGCTTTTATGGATCTAATGAATAGGTTGTTCAAGGCATATTTGGACATTTTCGTGATTGTTTTCATATATGACATCCTTATATACTCTTGGAGCGAGGAGGAGTGATCTTGGGCAGATTTATATGCCCAAGTGATACTCAAACGTATCATTTTTGCCTTGTTTGTTATGCAATGTGTATACATTTTCATGTAGTTGGTAATAAAATGCGAATTTATACTAACCAACATGATTAACATTTGTTTTGCAGGAAAATATGATTTTTAGGAGCTAAAATGCATGTTGGAACAATATCGGAGTTGGACTTGGATGCGAGCATGGAAAAGACATTGGAATGCGCAAAGTATAGGGGCTCCGCGATGGAGCCGTGCCACGCTACCATCACGGAGGCACACTGCCTGGAGAGGAAATTAATTGGCAAATCCCAGTGAGGCCTCGCGACAGCTCCATGGCACGGAGATAGGCCTCCGCGTTAGCCTCCGTGCCACGTTAAGGCTATTTTCCCGAACCCTGGAATTCCAAAGAGGGTCAGCGTCCAAGCCGTGTCACGGAGGCAGTGCTCCGCGATGGCCTCCGTGACACGTTGCTTGTTATTCCGGGAAAAATTCCCACTAGTATAAATAGAACACTTAGGTTTATTTTAATTAGTTCAGACTTGGTGGAGTAAGGACGTGGGTTAGAAGCAGTTGAGGGACGAAAAAGCTAAGGGATTTCTTCTCTTCATTTCTTCTTTCTATCAATTGTATGCATGATTTACACTTGTTTTAGGATGATCAATCCACAAATGAGTGGCTAATTCTCTTCCTTGCTAAGGTTTTGAACAATGGTGATGAATTTTGATTGTTAATGATATGGTTTTCTTCTTCTTCTTTCATGTTGTTCTATTAATTCTTGTTCTTACTGCATTAGCGTGTGGCCGACATTAATGTACATCTAAAAATTCCAATTTCACTCGAGAGAGCAAGAAATTGGAAAGTTGTGAATTAATAGGGTATTGTTTTTAACTTGATTTGGGAAAATTGGGTTTTGATGTGCTTTCCTGATAGAAATATACTTGAAAGCCGTATTAGTCAGTTTAGGAACCGGTATTGTATTGCTAGGTCATAAATTGCATTTGATCACAGAAATGTAGACGGATGGTTTATGATTCTAAGGTGAAATTAAATACGAGAGTTTTAATTTCTAGGCTACTGTTCTTGACTAGCAACATGAAGAAGAGATTAACCAAATTATTAGTATAATCGAATTCATTACTTGTTCTTAACCTTGGCATGCTCATATCCATAGTTTAAATTCACAGTAAATAATTGTTAATAGTTTTAGTATATATATATTTTATAAACAAAACTTATTTAACTGTTGGTTACGCTGTTGTTAGCATAATTAGAAGTAAGATAAGAATATAGTGTACTTAAGCAATTTTACTTATCCTGAGTCTCCTTGGATCGATACTTGGCTTACTTAGCCACTTTATTACTTGTTTGACCACGTGCACTTGCGTGTCGGTTTTTAACCTATAGCAAACACTGCCGAACAAGTTTTTGGCGTCGTTGCCGGGGAGACTAGGCAATTGGTGAAATTGTGTTAAGTGTAAATTTACTGTATTTTTGTTTTATTTTCTTAAGTGTTGACAACTTGGTCTTAGCCTGTATTTTGCAGACTTGATTTCTGTGAACACTGGCAAGGGACAAAGAGCTGGTGGAATCTTACTTAGAGCCTGAACGTGAATCTCATAGTCAACGTAGAGAAGCTCTATAAAAGAAGCAGCAGTTGCTCAGACAGTCTATTATGGAGCAACAAAATCCACCAGTTGTGCGGGCAGTGTTAGTGCCCGATGAAGCAGCAGCAAGGCCGGGTCGTGAGGTGGCAATCCCACATGCCAACAATGTACATTCTAGTATCCGCAAACCAGAGCCTAGAGGGAGGTTTGAATTAAAGCAGAATATGGTGCAACTCTTGCACACAAGCGGGCAATTTACCGGTCTCCCTCATGAAGACCCACAACAACATCTTCAGAATTTTTTGGAGATAAGTGACACTTATATACCCGCTGGAGTGTCACCTGATTATGTTCGGCTCACCTTATTTCCGTTTTCCTTACTTGGTGAAGCCAAGAGGTGGTTAAAAGCTGAACCACCAAATTCTATATCAACGTGGAATGATCTTGCACGGAAGTTTTTGATTAGATTTTTCCCTTCTGGTAAAACAGCCAGACTTAGAAGTCAAATTCTAAGTTTTAAACAGAGGGAGGGAGAAAATCTATATCAAGCCTGGGAAAGATTTAAATCCATGTTGCGGGACTGTCCTCATCATCATCAGTCCAACGAGGTGTTGGTACACACATTTACTGAGGGTTTGGAACCCCATACTAAAATTCTGTTAGACTCAGCAGTTGGAGGGCAAGCGCTGGAAAAGACCTATGAGGAGCTGTACACTTTGCTCAACTGAATTTCATAGGGCAATCCAGAATGGAATGCAAATTCATCAAGAGGTGGAGCAAGGAAAGCAGCGGGAGTGCTTGAAGTGGATGGATTTACAGTTATCGCTGCACAGATAGCTGCCTTGCAAAATCAGTTAAATAACCACTTCAGCAATATGAACTTGAACCAGCCTTCAGCTTCAGTTAATGCGGTCCAGCAAATGTGGTGTGAAGTGTGTGGTAGCAGTGAGCACTCAGCTGAGTGCTGTGGTGCAAATCCCAATTCTGTTAACTTTGTGGGCAATGTACAGAGAAATCAGCAGCAGTTTGGTAGTGGCTACAACTCAAATTGGAGGAACCATCCAAATTTTTCGTGGGGTAGCAACAACCAACAAGGCCAAGGTTCTGGTCAGGGTATGCAGAGAAATCAAGGAGGGCAACAGAACTATCAATCCCAATTCAGAAATCACAATGCCCCTCCTTCACCACCATCACCTACCATTGAGGAGATGTTCAAAACCATGATCGCTAATCAGGCACAATTGCAGGCTGACTATGTTAAATTGGAAGCCGAAGTGAAGAATAATCAGTTAGCGACCAAGGCTCTTGAATATCAGTTTGGGCAATTTGCTAGTTCCCAAAATACAAGACCCAGAGGAGGACTGCCTAGCGACACGGATCCTAATCCGAAGCAGGTGAATGCAGTAACCACGAGGAGTGGTTTACAGTTGAAGGAGGTGGAACCGGAAAGATCGCCTCAAAAGTCAGGAGCAGCAGAAGTTGAGGAGGAACAAAGTTCTGATAGGGGGAAGACCAAAGAAGCAGACGCAGAAAGACCTCCACCCCCGTTCCCTCAACGACTCAAGAAACACAAGGAGGAGGCGTGTTTCAAGAAATTTATGGAGGTGCTTAAACAGGTACATGTTAATTTACCTCTTGTTGATGTCTTGCAGGGAGTGCCCAAATATGCAAAATATATTAAAGACATCGTGGCCAATAAAAGTCGTTTGACCGAGTATGCCACGGTAGCTTTGACGGAGGAATGCACTTCCCGGATTCAAAACAGACTGCCCACGAAACTGAAAGACCCTGGAAGTTTTACTATCCAGCTCACTATTGGGCAGAGTATCCGAGATCGTGGATTATGTGACTTGGGGGCAAGTATCAATCTGATGCCATCTTCGGTATTCAAAAAGTTAGGTCTAGGGAGTCCTAGACCTACAACTGTAATCTTGCAATTAGCAGACAGATCCTTAGCTAAGCCGGATGGCATTGTTGAGGATGTTCTAGTGCAAATGGGCTCCCTTATTTTTCCGGTCAATTTTATTGTTCTGGATTTTGAACCAGATGCTGAAGTCCCATTTATTTTGGGACGACCCTTTTTGGCAACCGGAAAAGCATTAATTGACGTAGCTGTGGGTCAACTTACAATGCGAGCACATGACAAGGTCGAAGTGTTCGATGTGTACAAAGAACCTAAGCTCCCGACGGTGAATGAAGAACTCTCGGTGATCAATGTGATTGATCATGGGAACGCTAATCGAATAAATGATTCCCGAGAGTTAATAGGAAGGCCACCTGATAAGGTTGAGAACTACTGGGGGAAGGACAATGATCGTGACAAATCGTCCATCACCCTAGTAGATAATTGAGCATAAAGGACGTCGAGCCGCGACAGTAAACCAGGCGCTGCACGGGAGGCAACCCGTGAAAAATATTTTCTTTCTTTCTTTTTTTAGTGTAAATAATTTTTATTTTTATTTTTCTTTTCTTGATTTGGTATATATTTTTGTTTTAGTTAATATTTTTCATTTTAGTTAGGGAAATCTATTAATCTAACCAATTTTGTTTAGTGAGGTGATTTTTCAGGTCAAACGGAGACAAATATGCATGGAATCGGGAAGAATAAGGCAAGGTATGAAAAAATAATTAAAATGAAGAAACAGTGCACTGGGGCGTTGGCTCCGTGTCACGGAGGAAGGGCTCCGCGTTACCCTCCGTGACACGTTGAAGGTAAAATTTGGATTTTTAAAATTTCCAGTAAGCCAACGCGTTGGCTCCGTGTCACGGAGGAGGGGCTCCGCGTTACCCTCGTGACACGTTGCCTTATATTTGGTGTCGGGTCACACCGGGTTGCCGGGTGACCCGCGTGTTTTTCTTTAAATTAACCCCGATTTTCTTGCCCTTTCTCCCCATTTCTTTTCCTCTCCGCGACCAAACACCCAAATCCCCCTCCCCAATCAACGTGCCACGCCACTAAGCAAAGAAATCATCAAGTTTCTTCGGTTCTTCAACGTAAAGGTATGTTTTCCTCGTTTCTCTCTAAGTTTTGGCGATTCTACTCGAATCTGGGCAGGTGAGGTGAGATATATCATCCTAAGTAGAAATTGAGCATGAAATTGAATTATTTGTGATTGATGAAGGTTCGGAATGTTGTTATTAGCGTTTGAACTTGTCGATTACATGAATAATTCGAAAATTGATTGTCAAATTGAATCCTAGGGTTGGGTTGTTGAAATTGAGTTGGGAAACTTGATGATTTGGTGAATTATATGCCGGGGTGTGTTTGGGAATTGAGATTAGTCGGTGTAAATATTGTTTGAATGTAAAAGATGACGAATTCTCGAATTTTTGGGGAAAATGCAAAAATTGTGCAAATTGGTTGGATTATTTGGATTTGTATGTATATATAGAACTTTTGTCGTTGTTTTTATTTGTTGTTTTTGTTGCTAAGTGAGATGGCTGAATTGCTAGCGATAGTAGGACTGGAATTAGCTGTATGAAGTCTGAGTAGTACGCTAAGCGTTATGCTGTCGAAATTTTTGTGAACGCACTAAGCATAAATTGTATAGTTGATTGTTTTGGTGTAAATTGAGTTATCCTTGCCGTAGTTTGTAAAAGTAACTAAGGACTAAGTGTGGGGTAAACGTTGTGTAACCCGACCTTAGCCGAAGTTAACATGTATTTAGCTTAACGTTGTGCTTGTTTGTGTATATTGACAGGTACAATGTCTAGTAGACAGGATAAGGGCAAAGGTGCTTCTACCTCGGGCACCAGTAGAAAAAGAATGAGAATGGGCACCGCAGTCCCAGCTGCACCAGCTGTTCCGTGCGGCCAACGTCGCCAATACGGAACAAGGTGGGTGACCGATGAAGGGAAGAAGTGGTATGCTAAGCATAAGGAAAGCAAATACTTCCCGGAGGAACATATTGCACGGGAACCACTAGCACAGGAGTTCCCCCGTATTGTGCAGAGGATTGAAGCAGCTGGGCTCAGCTTTATATTCCAGGAGCCCAAGGAGTGCAACCTACATTTGGTCCGGGAGTTCTACGCAAATTGGAACCCGGCCATCAGAAGCCACACAATAAAAATCAGAGGGCAGATTGTCACTCTGGAACCCCAGCAATTTAATGCCATCGTTGGAGCGCGGGACACAGACGCTCACGTTCTCCGCCAGCTAAACATCACCCCACCATACGCCGACATCAGACGTACGTTGTGTGGGGCTCGATCCACAGCCCGATGGAGTATACATAAGGAGAGGGGTTACCACCAGACTCTGCCTTATTCGCAGATGAACAGGGAGGCCAGAATATGGCTGAAAAATGTATGTTCTTGTTTGATCCCGGGAGTTCACATGACGGATGTGACCCAGGACCGTGTCTGCTTGGTGTATGCCCTTATGAAAGGGCTAGAGATTAATGTTGGGACGGTTATCATATCCGCCATGAAGAGAGCCAGACTACACCGGGGCCACAGATACGGGTTCGGCGGACTCATCACCACCTTCCTCCGAGGCCTCGATGTCGAGGAAGAAGCCTTGGATTACATCCCGCAGTTGGAGCGGAGGGCCCTCGATGTGACAAAAACTAAGGCCCCCGACACCACACACGGGCCAGTGCTGACTTTGGGCGAGCGACATGCTCGTGACGATCAGTACATGGCACGTATGTTTGGCATGCAGATGCTTCAGCTACGGATTGGTGGGAGACCAGCCACCGAGGAAGAGTTATGGCAGTTGGAGCTGGATTACCCATTTGGCGAGAACGCCAGAGCCTTATGCCGAGTGGGACCAGCCTTCGTTGAGCCTACTGATGACGATGTCCCCACTGACGAGGAGACACGTCGGGAGGACTCCGATGTGGAGTCCGATGACGACGATGGAGCTGACTTAGACATGGGCGACGAGGCAGCAGCACCGGATGAAGAAGTCGAATATTTTTACTGAGCAGGGAGTTCCACCACCCGAAATTTTGTGCTTTGTATTTTTTTGTGAACACTGGGGACAGTGTCACGCCCCGACTTGGGGGGTATGACTGGCACCTGGTGCCCTACTAGGACCTGAACTACTGCACTGCTAAGCCTAGGCACTTCTGGTACCTGGCTGGCTCTGATTCACATTTCTGGAAACAAAGGGCTATATAATGGCTGTAAACACAGCCTCCGGCCCATTGGCCTATAGCCTCCTGTACCTGTAATAACAGCTGACCAGAACAAGCAACTATAGGGAAGCCTATGCGGGCCGCCAAGGCCACCATGCTGTCTAGTTATCTGCATTCTGCGATAAAATACTAGAAGGCTACGTGACCGGCAAGGTCACCACTACTGTCAAACTTATGGCCCCACACGGCCAACATAAAAGAAGCAAGAGTACTAACAGCTAACACTGCACGGCCTTACACGACCGGCTCAACTGACCATAGGGAAATATACAGACTGCAAGCCTCTAGGAATAGCAATAGAAATGATCGGGACAGGGCCCCGACCTACCCATACTATATAACAACAGAAACTGAAGTACACCTCTAGAATTCAGTCTCCGGATGACAGGAGCTGAATACTCAACGCTGACAGGAATCACGTGGTGTCACCTGCTCGTCTATGAGTACCTGCAGGCAAGTAATGCAGCGCCCCACCGGGCATCAGTACCGCTGGTACTGAGTATGTAAAGCAATAACTGAAAACAAAATCTGAAAGCAATAATGTAACTAATAAAACTGAAGTAGAAGGAATAACTTAACTGTCTGATAATGTAAACCTTACCTTCTCTCAATCTTTACTGGAAGGGATGAGAGTCATACCTGGAAACGTATCATTCTACTACTAATCTGCTCGTAGTACTGCTGCTGCTGATCTACTGCTGATCTAACGAAACGTATCGTGCTACTGCTGATCTACTTGGATCTAACATAACATGGCATAACATGAAATAACATAACATAGCACACACAAACCTTACCCGGCCCCTATAAGCCCGGAGGTACAACCAGCACAGAATCTATACCCCTACCCCGGTCATCCCATCTCCCATACTGGCTGTAAGCATCCTGCCGGTCCCCTGGGTATGCACTTGGGCTCGCTGAGCCCCTGACTATAACTGCATCTGAGTCCGGAGGACTCCTGAATCTGCACCCGGGCGTATCCGCTCGACTGGGGTGTATAAGGGCCGATCAAGGCACAAATATGGGGAAAACTGGCATCCCATCTTCGTCCCCTGGCGGGACGGCATGCCACTCCGTAGAGTGACGTATCCTCGTCCTCTGGCGGACGAGTCGATACAGCTATTAACCCTGGGCGGTCATGGATGCTAGGTAATCCAACCCCAAACAATACAACGGTCTCAACTGGTAATACTGTCTGTGTATCTCACATGCTGAGGCTAATAGGGGTAAAGTACCGTATATATTACATGCTGAGCTAATGATAGTAATCTGTACATAGCTGTTACGTGCTGAGGCAGGTAAATATATAAATATGAACATAATCCCCTGCCAGACTGTACTGGGGCAAATGCTATACAAGATAATGTTTCTGCTGAAAACTCTGTTGTTTACTAAGTTTCTGTATACACTATATGCTAGACTAGTGATAGAAATAAGTACATACTTAATACATGCTGAAGCTGGAAGTACTATATATGAATGTACGAATATAATCTTTCTGCTGAACTACGCTGTATACTGACTTTCTATCGTAACATGATTTACTAATCCTGACATGCTTTCTAAACTTCATTTTAGTCTGCTATTCTATTTCTGAAGTGCTTTACGGTTATTGCATTACTATACGGGGCTTCAACTGAATACAACCATATCTCAACATGGCATATCACATTACATACTGAGTATACTGGGCAATCTCTAACACTTGCGTTAGAATCTGTATCATACTGATAGGTTTCATATACATTACAACCCAATGTTTCTCACATCGTACCAATATTCATAATAACGCAATACTCGACTTCTGAACATTCTACTGGTCCGTAATTTATTACACTATACTGATATTACTTAACCTGTCGAAGGAAACTGACTTTACATACCTTATCTTTGAACTATTCGTCTGTCGGACGAGGCTCAGTCGGTACTCCAACTGTTTTATCCCAACTGCATTCATAAACATATCAATTAACACTAAATACAACTTTATTTCAAAAGGCAACGTCACTTTCGATATAGTTTATAGCCTAAACTTAGGCTTATCGAAAGACGGCCAGAAACTCGCTATTTTTCAGCGGCCCAGAAGGGAGAAATATTCACTTCTCAGCTAGGAACTAAGTTCGGTGGGTCGCCGATTCGTCGGCCGTATTTCACGAAACTAAGTTCGTAGAAATGCTCTCTGCCGCTAAATACTTCGGTATCTGGGATTAATTTGAGTTTGGGCAGCGTTTAGTAGCGTAATCGGACGGAAATTATATAATTTCCTTCGTGCTTACCTTCTCTCTGCCGCTTTGCTCTGTTCTCTAGAAATTTTAAAGGTTTTAATCAATTAAAATCGAAGTGGGGCTTTATATACTTGGGCCTGAACCTGGGCAACGTGTCACGGAGCCATCGCGGAGGCTTCACCTCCGTGACACGCTGCCATCGCGGAGGGGCTCTGCCTGGCTCCTCCCACGATGGTTCGATGGGTTTCTCGTCCGGTCTTTTTCCCGGGCCTTTCTCTAGCACGTATGGCCTTCAAATATGCTTAACCAACGTGCGAATAGGTCATCTAGGTGCCGGGAATTCTACGGAGTGTAACATTCTCCCCCCCTTAAAAACATTCGTCCTCGAATGTACGCTGTTATCTAGAGGACTACTTACTTACTTTCTAGAAAAATTTCGGCAGAGTCTCCCCTGTATATAGACTATAGCCAAAACCTGAAATGCAGAAAAGTCCAGTACAGGTACTGTATACAATACGGTAGGATTCACTCGATGGTTACGTATCCATTTTTCTCATTTATACATATACAACCATGAGATTCCACATAAGCAATAATTCGGACGTACCTGTTGCCTGACTAGGCCTGAAATAGGTGAGGATATCTGGTCCTCTTCCTCCGCTCCTCAAGTCATCTCCTCTCGGTTCTTGTTACGCCTCAATACCTTGATAGACGTAATATCTTTAGTCCTCAATCTGCGAATCTGTCTGTTTAAGATAGTTATTGGAACCTCTTCATAGGCCAGCTTTTTCATAACCTGGGTATTCTGGACTGGGACTGCTCTGGACGGGTCTCCTATGCATTTCCTCAGCATAGATACATGAAAGACCGGGCAAACGGATCCAAATTCTGGAGGTAAATTCAATTAACGGTAAATGCTCACTTTTGGCTACTACCGAGATCTAGCACACACGCTCGCAACATGTCTTTGAGCGTCTGAATTGTGTGCTCAGCCTGCTCATCTGTCTGAGGATGGAATGCTGTGCTCAATTTAATCTGCGTCCCAAACCTTCCTGAAACGACTGCCAGAATCTAGCTGTGAACTGTGCTCCCCTATCTGAAATAATGGATACTGGTATTCCATATAATCTGACTACCTTTCTGATATACAACTCAGCATAATCTTCGGCCGAGAAAGTAGCTCTTACTGGCAAGAACTGAGCTGATTTTTGTTAATCTGTCATTTATCACTCATATAGAGTCATGTCTGTGTTTAGTACGGGGTAATCTTGCTACAAAATTCATATTCACCGCTTCTCATTTCCAAAGAGGCACAGCTATGTTCTAAATTAACCTGCCTGGTTTCTGATATTCTTCCTTCAACTGTTGGCAGTTAGGACACTGGGCTACCAGTAGTTCTCTTTAATGTCATAGTACCTCTTTGTCATATAGGGATGAAGAGAGTAGCGGGCGTAATGCGCCTTGCTCATAAACTGCTGACGATGCCCCAAAATATCTGGAGCGCAATGCGGCCTTTATATCGCCACATTTCATCCCCGGTTATCTGAAAATATGTCACTTCTCCTTACTGAACCTTGTGTTCAAGTTAAACCTTGCTAGGGTTTCTATACTGCCGTTCCTTTACTTCCACCACTAACGACAATGCTGCGATATTCTGTATTATCGTTCTGTTATCTTTTATTTCTGCTATGTGAACGGCTAAACCAGCTAACTAGTGAAATTCTTGGGTCTATTCCCGCTGTTCAGGCGGCAAGTATGCCAACTCCCCATAGATCTACGGCTAAGGGCATCTACTACCGTATTAGCCCTTCCCGGGTTACACAAAATTCTTGCTTTTTTAGGCATAAGCTACTGCAGCTAACTAGGTGATACCCAAGTCATGGGTAAGATAATTCTTCTCACGTTTCTTCAATTGCCTGAAAGCATAAACTGTTACTTTTACCATGCTGCACCAACCCTCTGTACTTTCTGGCGATACTAACACTGGGGCTGAGGTTAACCTGGCTGTTAACTCCTGGAAGTTCTTCTTACACTCCTCAGTCTACTGGAACTTCGCTGCCTTCTGTGCCAACTTAGTCATAGGTGCTGCTAAGGTGGAAAATCCTTCCACGGACCCTCTGCAGTACCCGGCTAACCGCAGGGACTGCGTACTTCGATCGGAGGGGTAGGTCCAGGTTAGATCTTCATTACTTCGATTTTTCTGTGTATCTATCTGTACACCAGCCTCCGCCACCATGTGACCAAAAAGGCTACTGGACTCAACCAAAATTCACATTTACGATTTGGCATATAACTGACGGTCATACTGGTTTATTATACCGGAGAATCTGACAAGTAATCTACTGATATAGCTAGAGCTTTATCTAGACTTCTGACCGCATGCTAAGGCTGCTTGTTGCTAAGGTAACCTGAACGACCGTCTGCGCACCTTGTGCCTTTATCTGATCCGAGGATCCTGATATTGATCATGACCTCTAACGATCTGGCTGCATAACATTAAATAACTGAATAGTCGGGTTGAATGACCCGAATGTGGCAGTAGTCTAATCAATACTCTAACTGTTCTACTTGAATGCTTATAATCGTGCATAGCTGCAGACTTGTGGGCATCTAATTGCTCTATTATTTTACTTAAGTCACTGTAAGGCTGGACTTATTCAACTTACTCCCAGGCGATCAATCTCTGGATCTTCACGGGGAGTCTACTGATCCCCTGGTCTTAATAAACACTGTACTAGCAGGGTTCTATCAATTTATTATGCCTTGTGTGTATCCACTTTGATTTATACTTCTATTCTGGGGAATTCTCAGTCTTATGAGCGGTTCTGTAAATACTGGCCTTTTGCTAAGGCTCTGTATCTAAATGTCTTACGAAAACCAGCTGAAATACTAGTCTGTCACTGACTACTGATGTGGACCCTTCCTTGGGGTACCCACGGGTATTCTGACTGAGACGGCCGACTGACTTATGGGGGGTTCTACATAACAACTGCTAGATTGACTAAGGCCGACTGTCGCCCACAAGGCTGGGAAAATGACGTATGACCACTTAACATGCTAGAACAATTCTAGTATTGCTAATCTCTAAAATTTTCCTACTCGGTCTCTAATCCTGGTTCTGGCACATGCACTACTGTTACCGATCTTCAGGGATGCCTCCCTGCTAATGCAGGCGCCAGCTGGTCGGTAGACCGTCTAACTGCGCCCTTATCATCTGGCCATCTGTCTTAGGCCAATAACTCTGGTAAGCTCCTAGAGCCTAGATCTAACAACAACACATAAATCTGTTAATTTAATAACTGAGAACTGAGATAGTTTCTATGACTTCATACGTAACTCACACTTAATCCGCCCTTTCTCTTCTTCTTTTCTTTCTTTCTTCTCCCTCTTTCTTCTCTCTTTTTTTTTGTCCCGCAATGCAATTTGTATAGGCTTTCTATTACTAATCCGCATTTGTGATTGTAGCCCTTATAGGCAGCCACTCACAACCTATCTATTATCTGTATATCTATATATCGCTGGCTACGTACAATATGTACCGATTCCTGTGGTAATTCATAACCTCTGACATGTTCTGCTGAGTCTCACATCGTACGTGATACATTTCTTCTACGGCCTAATAATATCTCCTGCCCTGACTTATCATTTCATTGCATTGTCACCCCATTCTGAAGGTAACAACATAAACATTCTAGTTATTGTCTGCTATTCAAAATTCCGCCACTCTTACGATGTGGGGTCGACGTTCGAATCTTGTAGCCTTACTAGGCATATATTGAGAGCCCATGACTGTCTGCTGGGCCTTATCTCCAGGCTACACTGAATTAGAATTGCTGTATCGGTAACTTCTTAACTTTTCCATGGCAGACATACTGCGGTATTCTGAACCGCAATCTTACTGTCAGCGCGAAGCTTAATCTTTAATACGATACTTTATCAATCCGGGGTAGTTCTAATTTCCCCACAAGATCTGACATTCCTGCTTCTTCCTCTCACCTTGCTTAGACTGAACTCTGGGGTTCAAGGTACCTGCCTTTCATTGCTAATGATATTACTGATCAAGCCTCGGCCTATACTTCTTCTGGCGTATATGGCGGACTTGGCCCTTTTTTTTTTGACTCAAACTTGACTATTATTAGGCATTCATCACTAGCAGGTCTGTTACCCCTACTTCGGGTAAGCTAACAGTCTTACTTTCTTTACTGGCTTGTTATCATAAGGGTCTGCACAACTTACGTAATCATGAGGGCTCTTTATACTTTCTAATACTTACTAGGATCAATCAGCCCATCTTTACTTACCGCTGGATTTGGCAACCCCATCTCAAGTCTTATGCCCCTTTACTATACTGGCATCAATACTAAGAGGTGGGAATAGCCCTTTTTTTTATTGCAACAAATAAAAGCACTTAACTGTACCATATCCAAAAAGATATATTTGGGATTCCTGCATTTTTCTCTCTTTCTTATACTTACCTGATGGTCTGACCTTATCTGTAATCATAATTAGATCTTATGTAACTAATAAGTAAATCAACTCATATGTACATTATACTTCTGACTTCCTATTCCGACGTTGTCACCGTATACTAGGAATAATGCCAATAAAGGTATCACGCTGGGAGGTCTCTGATACCCCCTCCTGCTGCTATAGTTATCTTGTAACTGACTGAGGTTCTCTTCTGTTGCTATTTCTGATCTTCTGCCTGTGATAGGGTAATGCTGATCTGCCTTTATATCTGTAATCAAAGAATACGGTAAGTTCTCAGGGACTCAACCCTATATTGTACCGCTCTAAGGCACGACTGACTGAGAAAGAAGGGTAACCATCATATCATGCCTCGCAGCCTCCTGCCTATAGTATGTAGTGCACAACACATCCATAGACAAGACTCTACTTAGCACGGCTTGCAGACTCCCTGGGATACGACCTGCTCTGATACCAAGTTTGTCACGCCCCGCCTTGGGGGGTATGACTGGCACCTGGTGCCCTACTAGGACCTGAACTACTGGACTGCTAAGCCTAGGCACATCTGGTACCTGGCTGGCTCTGATTCACATTTCTGGAAACAAACAGCTATATAACGACTGTAAACACAGCCTCCGGCCCATTGGCCTATAGCCTCCTGTACCTGTAATAATAGCTGACCAGAACAAGCAACTATAGGGAAGCCTATGCGGGCCGACAAGGCCACCATGCTGTCTAGTTATCTGCATTCTGCGATAAAATACTAGAAGGCTACGTGACCGGCAAGGTCACCACTACTGTCAAACTTATGGCCCCACACGGCCAACATAAAAGAAGCAAGAGTACTAACAGCTAACACTGCACGGCCTCACACGACCGGCTCAACTGACCACCGGGAAATATACAGACTGCAAGCCCCTAGGAATAGCAATAGAAATGATCGGGACAGGGCCCCGACCTACCCATACTATATAACAACAGAAACTGAAGTACACCTCTGGAATTCAGTCTCCGGATGACAGGAGCTGAATACTCAATGCTGACAGGAATCACGTGGTGTCACCTGCTCGTCTATGAGTACCTGCAGGCAAGTAATGCAGCACCCCACCGGGCGTCAGTACCGCTGGTACTGAGTATGTAAAGCAATAACTGAAAACAAAATCTGAAAGCAATAATGTAACTAATAAAACTGAAGTAGAAGGAATAACTTAACTGTCTGATAATGTAAACCTTACCTTCTCTCAATCTTTACTGGAAGGGATGAGAGTCATACCTGGAAACGTATCATTCTACTACTAATCTGCTCGTAGTACTGCTGCTGCTGATCTACTGCTGATCTAACGAAACGTATCGTGCTACTGCTGATCTACTTGGATCTAACATAACATGGCATAACATGAAATAACATACCATAGCACACACAAACCTTACCCGGCCCCCATAAGCCGGGAGGTACAACCAGCACAGAATCTATACCCCTACCCCGGTCATCCCATCTCCCATACTGGCTGTAAGCATCCTGCCGGTCCCCTGGGTATGCACTTGGGCTCGCTGAGCCCCTGACTATAACTGCATCTGAGTCCGGAGGACTCCTGAATCTACACCCGAGCGTATCTGCTCGACTGGGGTGTATAAGGGCCGATCAAGGCACAAATATGGGGAAAACTGGCATCCCATCTTCGTCCCCTGGCGGGACGGCATGCCACTCCGTAGAGTGACGTATCCTCATCCTCTAGCGGACGAGTCGATACAGCTATTAACCCTGGGCGGTCATGGATGCTAGGTAATCCAACCCCAAACAATACAACGGTCTCAACTGGTAATACTGTCTGTGTATCTCACATGCTGAGGCTAATAGGGGTAAAGTACCGTATATATTACATGCTGAGCTAATGATAGTAATCTGTACGTAGCTGTTACGTGCTGAGGCAGGTAAATATATAAATATGAACATAATCCCCTGCCAGACTATACTGGGGCAAATGCTATACAAGATAATGTTTCTGCTGAAAACTCTGCTGTTTACTAAGTTTCTGTATACACTATATGCTGGACTAGTGATAGAAATAACTACATACTTAATACATGCTGAAGCTGGAAGTACTATATATGTATGTACGAATATAATCTTTCTGCTGAACTATGCTGTATACTGACTTTCTATAGTAACATGATTTACTAATCCTGACATGCTTTCTGAACTTCATTTTAGTCTGCTATTCTATTTCTGAAGTGCTTTACGGGTATTGCATTACTATCCGGGGCTTCAACTGAATACAACCATATCTCAACATGGCATATCACATTACATACTGAGTATACTGGGCAATCTCTAACACTTGCGTTAGAATCTGTATCATACTGATAGGTTTCATATACATTACAACCCAATGTTTCTCACATCGTACCAATATTCATAATAACGCAATACTCGACTTCTGAACATTCTACTGGTCCGTAATTTATTACACTATACTGATATTACTTAACTTGCCGAAGGAAACTAACTTTACATACCTTATCTTTGAACTATTCGTCTGTCGGACGAGGCTCAGCCGGTACTCCAACTGTTTTCTCCCAACTGCATTCATAAACATATCAATTAACACTAAATACAACTTTATTTCAAAAGGCAACGTCACTTTCGATATAGTTTATAGCCTAAACTTAGGCTTATCGAAAGACGGCCAGAAACTCGCTATTTTTCAGCGGCCAGAAGGGAGAAATATTCACTTCTCAGCTAGGAACACATAGACACTAATTTAGAGCAATTCTACTTACCTTAGTTCGGTGGGTCGCCGATTCGTCGGCCGTATTTCACGAAACTAAGTTCGTAGAAATGCTCTCTACCGCTAAATACTTCGGTATCTGGGATTAATTTGAGTTTGGGCAGCGTTTAGTAGCGTAATCGGACGGAAATTATATAATTTCCTTCGTGCTTACCTTCTCTCTGCCGCTTTGCTCTGTTCTCTGGAAATTTTAAAGGTTTTAATCAATTAAAACCGAAGTGGGGCTTTATATACTTGGGCCTGAACCTGGGCAACGTGTCACGGAGCCATCGCGGAGGCTTCACCTCCGGGACACGCTGCTATCGCGGAGGGGCTCTGCCTGGCTCCTCCCGCGATGGTTCGACGGGTTTCTCGTCCGGTCTTTTTCCCGGGCCTTTCTCTAGCACGTATGGCCTTCAAATATGCTTAACCAACGTGCGAATAGGTCATCTAGGTGCCGGGAATTCTACGGGGTGTAACAGACAGTGTTCGATTTAAGAATGGGGTGGGAAGTAGTTAGGTGCTGGGGGCTGGGCTAATCTGCTGTATGCTCTTTCCTTGGTTTGTATGTATGTTTATGTTTCCCTGTTGTGAACTGATTTGTGTTGTATCTGTATATATTTTTTTTGTGGTTAATGATGTGTGTTGTGAAAAGTTATGGTTGCCAAGGTAAATATTTTGTAAATATTTTTTTTCTGTATATCGAAATGATCGATATTTTTCAAAATTTTTGCGAATATATTTTGCACTTATCAAAATTTTTGTAAATATTTTTCTATCGAAATGATCGATGTGTTGCAAAATATTTTTTGGTCTTTATTTTGGGTTTCTCGGAGTTTGTTTTCGGTTCTTTTACCGAGAATAGTCCGATTGAACCGATGTCATAGTTAGTGACCGTTCCCTATGATGGATGGATGACGACCATCTTAAGGGAAATGTAGTCGGTAGGAGTAGGATTTTAATTTGTTTTCAGTTTTTCTTTGGTGGATTGCATCAATGAACCTGTAGTTGCTTTATGGTTGCAAAATTTCGTTGCGTGTTTTAACTGATGTTCAATATGTAAAAGTGATTCGTTTGAAAGCATGCAATTTTGTAAATATGTTGAGTTACCTAGGCTGTAGAATTTGATTCGGTATGATTGAGGCTTAATTTTTGAATTCATGCAATTGGCTAATAAAGAGTCTGTGAATGCATCTTGAATCGAGCATGTGCATGAAGTGTGAAGTGAGGTATTGTTATTCCATGCTATTGTGAAGTGTCTAGAACTTGCCTGGTGTGTGTGCAAAACGAAATGAAGGAGGTGTAGTGTTGGAAAGGATGTAGGCATTTCTTTGTTTAACCGAGAGTTTCTATTTTTCTTTCTTGTCATACTCTACCTTTTTATGTGATTGTATACCCTAGTCAGCCCGTTGAGCCTTTAGCCGTTTCTTTCTTTCTTTTGTCCAAAATTGTATAAACTAAGCTTTATTCCTTCTTTTCATTAGCTGTAAAAGTCTATACAAAACTCTTAAGCGCTTACGAAGAAAAGAAAACTTATCCCAAAGTGTCGAAGAGTGAGAAGAGTGAAAAGAAAAAGAGAAGCAGAGTGAGGAAAGAAAAGAAGAGGTTGAAGAGGCACTTGTTATAATTAAATGATATTGAGGGTACATGAAAACCCTTTGTATTGTGCCAAGTGTGTTTGATGAAATGGGCCGTACGAAAGGAAACCAGCATGAGTGGATGAAAAAGAGAAAAAAAAGAACAATATCCATGAGTCGATGGGAATGTGTTGAAAAGGCGCTTAAGGATGCTAGTAACTATTATTGGCTAATCCAATATAAATACTAGTTCCATAGCCTCCATTCCAACCCGTTAAAGTCCTATGTGATCTTACATTGCATTTCTTTATATTAGTGGAGTAATACACTAAGGGCAAGCCTATTGGTCATGACATGATGCATGTGAATTCTTTTGGGAGAGAGAGTGAAATTAACTTTTATATGCCCCTACTTGAATGTTTGTGTGTTGCATGAACAAAAAGGGGAAGATTCTCTTGAGTTGTGAGGGCACATGCGTGATGAAAGATTGATTTTCGTGTCGGATATCTTGATTAGCTGATTTGCATGAGTTTGCCGATATCGAGAGTCGATTCTTAAAGTCTAGGAAGTCTTGATGTATTAAAGGTCATTGCATTGTAAGACCATGCATGTTTTCTTGATGATTTGCAAAAATTGAATAATCGGTATGACCATAGCATAAATTGTCGCACCATAGTGACAAAGGTTGGGATGTAATTTGCATGAGTTGTGTATGTGTTATTCGAGGACGAACAAGGATTTAAGTGTGGGGTAAGTGATCTTCGGCAGATTTATATGCCCAAGTGATACTCAAACGTATCATTTTTGCCTTGTTTGTTATGCAATGTGTATACATTTTCATGTAGTTGGTAATAAAATGCGAATTTATACTAACCAACATGATTAGCATTTGTTTTGCAGGAAAATATGATTTTTAGGAGCTAAAATGCATGTTGGAACAATATCGGAGTTGGACTTGGATGCGAGCATGGAAAAGACATTGGAATGCGCAAAGTATAGGGGCTCCGCGATGGAGCCGTGCCACGCTACCATCGCGGAGGCACACTTCCTGGAGAGGAAATTAATTGGCAAATTCCAGTGAGGCCTCGCGACAGCTCCGTGGCACGGAGATAGGCCTCCGCGTTGGCCTCCGTGCCACGTTGAGGCTATTTTCCCGGACCCTGGAATTCCAGAGAGGGTCCGCGTCCACGCCGTGTCACGGAGGCAGTGCTCCGCGATGGCCTCCATGACATGTTGCTTGTTATTCCGGGAAAAATTCCCACTAGTATAAATAGAACACTTAGGTTTATTTTAATTAGTTCAGACTTGGTGGAGCAAGGACGTGGGTTAGAAGCAGTTGAGGGACGAAAAAGCTAAGGGATTTCTTCTCTTCCTTTCTTCTTTCTATCAATTGTATGCATGATTTACACTTGTTTTAGGATGATCAATCCACAAATGAGTGGCTAATTCTCTTCCTTGCTAAGGTTTTGAACAATGGTGAAGAATTTTGATTGTTAATGATATGGTTTTCTTCTTCTTCTTTCATGTTGTTCTATTAATTCTTGTTCTTACTGCATTAGCGTGTGGCCGACATTAATGTACATCTAAAAAGTCCAATTTCACTCGAGAGAGCAAGAAATTGGAAAGTTGTGAATTAATAGGGTATTGTTCTTAACTTGATTTGGGAAAATTGGGTTTTGATGTGCTTTCCTGATAGAAATATACTTGAAAGCCATATTAGTCAGTTTAGGAACCGGAATTGTATTGCTAGGTCATAAATTGCATTTGATCATAGAAATGTAGACGGATGGTTTATGATTCTAAAGTGAAATTAAATACGACAGTTTTAATTTCTAGGCTACTGTTCTTGGCTAGTAATATGAAGAAGAGATTAACCAAATTATTAGTATAATCGAATTCATTACTTGTTCTTAACCTTGGCATGCTCATATCCATAGTTTAAATTCACAGTAAATAATTGTTAATAGTTTTAGTATATATATATTTTATAAACAAAACTTATTTAACTGTTGGTTACGCTGTTGTTAGCATAATTAGAAGTAAGATAAGAATATAGTGTACTTAAGCAATTTTACTTATCCTGAGTCTCCTTGGATCGATACTTGGCTTACTTAGCCACTTTATTACTTGTTTGACCACGTGCACTTGCGTGTCGGTTTTTAACCTATAGCAAACACTGCCGAACAAGGAGCATGCCGCTCACTTGAAAATAGTGCTTCAGACCCTCAAGGACCTTCAATTGTATGCAAAGTTCAGCAAATGTGTGTTTTTGTTGGACTCGGAGGAATTTCTAGGCCATGTGGTATCAGGTGAGGGCATAAAAGTAGACTCTCAAAAGATCGAGACAGTAAAGAATTGGCCCAGACTGGTGAATCCTTCAGATATCAGGAGCTTTTTGGGATTAGTGGGTTATTATTGGAGATTTGTGGGGGGCTTTTCATCTATTGCAGCCCCATTGACCAGGTTGACTCAAATGGTCAGAGGCTTGTGAGAAAAACTTTCAGGAATTGAAGAGCCGACTCACTTCAGCACCAGTGTTGCCTTTACCTGAGGGTACAGATGGCTTTGTTGTACATTGTGATGCTTCGAGGGTCGAATTAGGATGCGTGTTGATGTAGCATAGGAAAATAATAGCATATGCCTCTTGACGGTTAAAGGTTCATGAAAAGAATTACTCGACCAATGATCTTGAGTTGGCCGCGATGGTATTTTCATTAAAGATATGGCGGCACTACTTTTATGGGGTCCACGTGGATGTGTTCACGGATCACAAGAGCATGCAATATGTGTTCACGCAGAAGGATATCAATCTTCAGCAAAGGAGGTGGTTGGAGTTATTAAAGGACTAGGATATGAGTGTTTTTTACCACCCGGGCAAGGCTAATGTGGTGGCGGATGCACTTAGTAGGCTCTCTATGGAGAATGTGTCCCACGTGGATGAGGGAAAGAAGGAGCTAGTGAAGGAGGTCCATCGGCTTTCAAGATTGGGAGTTAGATTGATCGATTCGACCGATGGCGGCGTTGTTGTGCAAAATAGGTCAGAATCGTCCTTGGTGGTTGAGTCAAATCTAAGAAAGATGAGAATCCGATTTTGAGGAAGCTGAAGGAAGCGATGTAGAGTCAAAAGGTGGAGGTTTTCTTCCAAGGGGAAGATGGTGTGTTACGATACCAAGGTCTCCTATGTGTCCAAAACATTGATGAATTGAGAGTTAGGATATTATATAAGGCACATGGTACCAGATATTCTATCCATCCGGGATCCATAAAGATGTATCTGACTTGCGAGAAATTTATCGGTGAGATGGTCTGAAGAAGAATATTGCAGAGTTCGTAGCCAAATGTCCAAACTGTCAGCTAGTGAAAGTCGAGCATCAAAGGCCGGGAGGCATACTTCAGGGTATTAGCATTCCCACATGGAAGTGGGAAGAGATTAACATGGATTTCATTATAGGCCTACCTCATACTCGACGACACTATGATTCCATTTGGGTAGTGGTAGAAAGGTTAACCAAGGATGCACATTTTCTACCAGTCAAGACCATGGATTCAGTGGATGATTAGTCCAAGTTGTATATTCGAGAGTTGGTTTGACTTCATGGAGTGCCCTAGTCTATTATTTCAGACCGAGGTACTCAATTCACCTCCCAGTTCTGCCAATCTTTTTAGAAGGACTTGGGATTCAAGTTAAGCTCAATACAGCCTTTCATCTGCAAATAGACGGCCAAGAAGAGCGAACAATTCAGACCCTCGAGGATATGTTGAGGGAATGTGTGATGGATTTCAAAGGTAGTTCGGATGACCACTTGCCATTGATCGAGTTTGCTTATAATAATAGCTATTACTCCAGTATCCAAATAGCACCATTTGAGGCCCTCTATGGGCGGAGGTGTAGATCTTCCATCGGATGGTTTGAGGTTGGTGAGGAAGTTATGATAGGGCCAGATTCAGTTTATGAGGGGTAAAGGTTCAGTTGATAAGGGACCAGTTGAAAACTGCTCAGAGTCGTCAGAAATCATCATATGCCGATGTGAGGAGAAAAGATTTGGAGTTTGAGGCGGACGATTGGGTATTTGTAAAGGTATCTCCCATGAAGGGAGTCATGCAGTTTGGAAAGAAAGGGAAACTTAGTCACCGGTATGTTGGTCCCTAACGGGTTGTGAGGAGAGTTGGTAAGGTGGCGTATGAGTTGGACTTGCCTTCGGAGTTATCTTCAGTTCATCTTGTGTTTCATGTGTCACTTTTGAAAAAGTGTTTGGATGATCCAGCTTTAGTAGACCCGGCGGACAGCATTGGTGTAAAACATAGCCTTGGTTATGAAGAAGTACCTGTGGAAATATTAGATCGTCAAATCCATAAGCTAAGAAACGAAGAAGTAGCTTCAGTTAAATTATTATGGAGAAATCAGCATGTTGAAGGAGCTACGAGGGAAGACGAAGTGGATGTGATGGCTAGATACCCACACCTATTCTCTACCGGCTTAGTCTTACTTTGAGGTATCCTTTTTCCCTAATTCTCTAATCAGTTTCCATGTTCAGTTCATGTGCACAAGTTTGATTTATGACATGATAGATGTACGTGATGTATGAATTTAGTTTAGCAATGCAGTTTTTTTCGGAGGTAGTCAATTCATCAGTTTTCAACTTAAATGATCAGTATCTATATATGGTGATAGCTTGTTTTTGAATTTTCTGCATCTTTCTAACATTCGAGGACAAATGTTCCCAATGGGGAGATATTGTAATACCCCGGGAACCCAAGGATCAAACCCGGGAGTCAAAACGGAGAAAAACAGAAAATTCGCACCAGATCTTAGGACGACCCGTGAGGTAGTTCTTGAGGAGTGATATAATACCCTGGAAAGGGATAAGAATAGACCTAGGAGTTGAAGTTGAAAACTACAGAAAACTTGGGATTTCGCACCAGTATGACTCGAGGTACAAATTGCGGTGAGGACCTACGACTCGTGACTCGAGTCATGATGAATTTGGGAGCCTGAGGACATATCATGTGTGGTCCTACGAATCGTGATACGTAGGTACAACTCGTGGTAGGAGTCCTGGTGAAATTCTTAGTGGTTCCAAAGTGAGTCGTCACGGGTCATGGTACGACACATAGGATGTAGCAATGAGTTATGATGAGGAGTCGTGGTTAAGTCGTATTTGGTATGAGTGGATGGTACCACGACTGACAGTACGACCCGTAGGATGGTACTAAGAGTTGTGGTATGCGAGTTGTGGCCAGATTCAGAAGATTGAAAAGTGGTGAGATGACCACGAGAGGTGACCATGAGTCGTTACTTCGTGGTATGAGTCGTGGTCAGGGCCAGATCTGTTTTTCAGGGAAATTTCATTCAGAGCAAATTTGAATTTTATACGCTTTTTAACCCTAAACCATGTCATTTTATGTCACGCCCCGCCTTGGGGGGTATGACTGGCACCTGGTGCCCTACTAGGACCTGAACTACTGGACTGCTAAGCCTAGGCACATCTGGTACCTGGCTGGCTTTGATTCACATTTTTGGAAACAAAGGTCTATATAACGGCTGTAAACACAGCCTCCGGCCCATTGGCCTATAGCCTCCTGTACCTGTAATAACAGCTGACCAGAACAAGCAACTATAGGGAAGCCTATGCGGGCCGACAAGGCCACCATGCTGTCTAGTTATCTGCATTCTGCGATAAAATACTAGAAGGCTACGTGACCGGCAAGGTCACCACTACTGTCAAACTTATGGCCCCACACGGCCAACATAAAAGAAGTAAGAGTACTAACAGCTAACACTGCACGGCCTCACACGACCGGCTCAACTGACCACAGGGAAATATACAGACTGCAAGCCTCTAGGAATAGCAATAGAAATGATCGGGACAGGGCCCCGACCTACCCACACTATATAACAACAGAAACTGAAGTACACCTCTGGAATTCAGTCTCCGGATGACAGGAGCTGAATACTCAACGCTGACAGGAATCACGTGGTGTCACCTGCTCGTCTATGAGTACCTGCAGGCAAGTAATGCAGCACCCCACCAGGCGTCAGTACCGCTGGTACTGAGTATGTAAAGCAATAACTGAAAACAAAATATGAAAGCAATAATGTAACTAATAAAACTGAAGTAGAAGGAATAACTTAACTGTCTGATAATGTAAACCTTACCTTCTCTCAATCTTTACTGGAAGGGATGAGAGTCATACCTGGAAACGTATCATTCTACTACTAATCTGCTCGTAGTACTGCTGCTACTGATCTACTGCTGATCTAACGAAACGTATCGTGCTACTGCTGATCTACTTGGATCTAACATAACATGGAATAACATGAAATAACATAACATAGCACACACAAACCTTACCCGGCCCCCATAAGCCGGGAGGTACAACCAGCACAGAATCTATACCCCTACCCCGGTCATCCCATCTCCCATACTAGCTGTAAGCATCCTGCCGGTCCCCTGGGTATGCACTTGGGCTCGCTGAGCCCCTGACTATAACTGCATCTGAGTCTGGAGGACTCCTGAATCTGCACCCGGGTGTATCCGCTCGACTGGGGTGTATAAGGACCGATCAAGGCACAAATATGGGGAAAACTGGCATCCCATCTTCGTCCCCTGGAGGGACGGCATGCCACTCCGTAGAGTGACGTATCCTCGTCCTCTGGCGGACGAGTCGATATAGCTATTAACCCTGGGCGGTCATGGATGCTAGGTAATCCAACCCCAAACAATACAATGGTCTTAACTGGTAATACTATCTGTGTATCTCACATGCTGAGGCTAATAGGGGTAAAGTACCGTATATATTACATGCTGAGCTAATGATAGTAATCTGTACGTAGCTGTTACGTGCTGAGGCAGGTAAATATATAAATATGAACATAATCCCCTGCCAGACTGTACTGGGGCAAATGCTATACAAGATAATGTTTCTGCTGAAAACTCTGCTGTTTACTAAGTTTCTGTATACACTATATGCTGGACTAGTGATAGAAATAAGTACATACTTAATCGCTGAAGCTGGAAGTACTATATATGTATGTACGAATATAATCTTTCTGCTGAACTATGTTGTATACTGACTTTCTATAGTAACATGATTTACTAATCCTGACATGCTTTCTGAACTTCATTTTAGTCTGCTATTCTATTTCTGAAGTGCTTTACGGGTATTGCATTACTATACGGGGCTTCAACTGAATACAACCATATCTCAACATGGCATATCACATTACATACTGAGTATACTGGGCAATCTCTAACAC
Source organism: Datura wrightii (assembly GCA_035772735.1). NCBI lineage: Eukaryota > Viridiplantae > Streptophyta > Magnoliopsida > Solanales > Solanaceae > Datura > Datura wrightii. The sequence goes on along the minus strand of JASDFA010000016.1, from coordinate 85,201,623 downwards.
TTGCGTTAGAATCTGTATCATACTGATAGGTTTCATATACATTACAACCCAATGTTTCTCACATCGTACCAATATTCATAATAACGCAATACTCGACTTCTGAACATTCTACTGGTCCGTAATTTATTACACTATACTGATATTACTTAACTTGCCGAAGGAAACTAACTTTACATACCTTATCTTTGAACTATTCGTCTGTCGGACGAGGCTCAGCCGGTACTCCAACTGTTTTCTCCCAACTGCATTCATAAACATATCAATTAACACTAAATACAACTTTATTTCAAAAGGCAACGTCACTTTCGATATAGTTTATAGCCTAAACTTAGGCTTATCGAAAGACGGCCAGAAACTCGCTATTTTTCAGCGGCCCGGAAGGGAGAAATATTCACTTCTCAGCTAGGAACACATAGACACTAATTTAGAGCAATTCTACTTACCTTAGTTCGGTGGGTCGCCGATTCGTCGGCCGTATTTCACGAAACTAAGTTCGTAGAAATGCTCTCTGCTGCTAAATACTTCGGTATCTGGGATTAATTTGAGTTTGGGCAGCGTTTAGTAGCGTAATCGGACGGAAATTATATAATTTCCTTCGTGCTTACCTTCTCTCTGCCGCTTTGCTCTGTTCTCTAGAAATTTTAAAGGTTTTAATCAATTAAAACCGAAGTGGGGCTTTATATACTTGGGCCTGAACCTGGGCAACGTGTCACGGAGCCATTGCGGAGGGGCTCTGCCTGGCTCCTCCCACGATGGTTCGACGGGTTTCTCGTCCGGTCTTTTTCCCGGGCCTTTCTCTAGCACGTATGGCCTTCAAATATGCTTAACCAACGTGCGAATAGGTCATCTAGGTGCCGGGAATTCTACGGAGTGTAACATTCTCCCCCCCTTAAAAACATTCATCCTCGAATGTACGCTGTTATCTAGAGGACTACTTACTTACTTTCTAGAAAAATTTCGGCAGAGTCTCCCCTGTATATAGACTATAGCCAAAACCTGAAATGCAGAAAAGTCCAGTACAGGTACTGTATACAATACGGTAGGATTCACTCGATGGTTACGTATCCATTTTTCTCATTTATACATATACAACCATGAGATTCCACATAAGCAATAATACGGACGTACGTGTTGCCTGACTAGGCCTGAAATAGGTGAGGATATCTGGTCCTCTTCCTCCGCTCCTCAAGTCATCTCCTCTCGGTTCTTGTTACGCCTCAATACCTTGATAGACGTAATATCTTTAGTCCTCAATCTGCGAATCTGTCTGTTTAAGATAGTTATTGGAACCTCTTCATAGGCCAGCTTTTTCATAACCTGGGTATTCTGGACTGGGACTGCTCTGGACGGGTCTCCTATGCATTTCCTCAGCATAGATACATGAAAGACCGGGCAAACGGATCCAAATTCTAGAGGCAAATTCAATTAACGGTAAATGCTCACTTTTGGCTACTACCGAGATCTAGCACACACTATCGCAACATGTCTTCGAGCGTCTGAATTGTGTGCTCAGCCTGCTCATCTGTCTGAGGATGGAATGCTGTGCTCAATTTAATCTGCGTCCCAAACCTTCCTGAAACGACTGCCAAAATCTAGCTGTGAACTGTGCTCCCCTATCTGAAATAATGGATACTGGTATTCCATATAATCTGACTACCTTTCTGATATACAACTCAGCATAATCTTCGGCCGAGAAAGTAGCTCTTACTGGCAAGAACTGAGCTGATTTTTGTTAATCTGTCATTTATCACTCATATAGAGTCATGTCTGCGTTTAGTACGGGGTAATCTTGCTACAAAATTCATATTCACCGCTTCTCATTTCCAAAGAGGCACAGCTATGTTCTAAATTAACTTGCCTGGTTTCTGATATTCTGCCTTCAACTGTTGGCAGTTAGGACACTGGGCTACTAGTAGTTCTCTTTAATGTCATGGTACCTCTTTGTCATATCGGGATGAAGAGAGTAGCGGGCGTAATGCGCCTTGCTCATAAACTGCTGACGATGCCCCAAAATATCTGGAGCGCAATGCGGCCTTTATATCACCACATTTCATCCCTGGTTATCTGAAAATATGTCACTTCTCCTTACTGAACCTTGTGTTCAAGTTAAACCTGGCTAGGGTTTCTATACTGCCGTTCCTTTACTTCCACTACTAACGACAATGCTGCGATATTCTGTATTATCGTTCTGTTATCTTTTATTTCTGCTATGTGAACGGCTAAACCAGCTAACTAGTGAAATTCTCGGGTCTATTCCCGCTGTTCAGGCGGCAAGTATGCCAACTCCCGATAGATCTACGGCTAAGGGCATCTACTACCGTATTAGCCCTTCCCGGGTGACACAAAATTCTTGCTTTTTCAGGCATAAGCTACTGCAGCTAACTAGGTGATACCCAAGTCGTGGGTAAGATAATTCTTCTCACGTTTCTTCAATTGCCTGAAAGCATAAACTGTTACTTTTACCATGCTGCACCAACCCTCTGTACTTTCTGGCGATACTAACACTGGGGCTGAGGTTAACCTGGCTGTTAACTCCTGGAAGTTCTGCTTACACTCCTCAGTCTACTGGAACTTTGCTGCCTTTTGTGCCAACTTAGTCATAGGTGCTGCTAAGGTGGAAAATCCTTCCACGGACCCTCTGCAGTACCCGGCTAACCGCAGGGACTGCGTACTTCGATTGGAGGGGTAGGTCCAGGCTAGATCTTCATTACTTCGATTTTTCTGTGTATCTATCTGTACACCAGCCTCCGCCACCATGTGACCAAAAAGGCTATTGGACTCAACCAAAATTCACATTTACGATTTGGCATATAACTGACGGTCATACTGGTTTATTATACCAGAGAATCTGACAAGTAATCTACCGGTATAACTAGAGCTTTATCTGGACTTCTGACCGCATGCTAAGGCTGCTTGTCGCTAAGGTAACCTGAACGACCGTCTGTGCACCTTGTGCCTTTATCTAATCCGAGGATCCTGATATTGATCATGACCTCTAACGATCTGGCTGCATAACCTTAAATAACTGAATAGTCGGGTTGAATGACCCGAATGTGGCAGTAGTCTAATCAATACTCTAACTGTTCTACTTGAATGCTTATAATCGTGCATAACCGCAGACTTGTGGGCATCTAATTGCTCTGTTATTTTACTTAAGTCACTGTAAGGCTGGACTTATTCAACTTACTCCCAGGCGATCAATCTCTGGATCTTCACAGGGAGTCTACTGATCCCCTGGTCTTAATAAACACTGTACTAGCAGGGTACTATCAATTTCTTATGCCTTGTGTGTATCCACTTTGATTTATACTGCTATTCTGGGGAATTCTCAGTCTTATGAGCGGTTCTGTAAATACTGGCCTTCTGCTTAGGCTCTGCATCTAAATGTCTTACGAAAACCAGCTGAAATACTAGTCTGTCACTGACTACTGATGTGGACCCTTCCTTGGGGTACCCACGGGTATTCTGACTGGGACAGCCGACTGACTTATGGGGGGTTCTACATAACAACTGCTAGATTGACTAAGGCCGACTGTCGCCCACAAGGCTGGGAAAATGACGTATGACCACTTAACATGCTAGAACAATTCTAGTATTGCTAATCTCTGAAATTTGCCTACTCGGTCTCTAATCCTGGTTCTGGCACATGCACTACTGTTACCGATCTTCAGGGATGCCTCCCTGCTAATGCAGGCGCCAGCTGGTCAGTAGACCGTCTAACTGCGCCCTTATCATCTAGCCATCTGTCTTAGGCCAATAACTCTGGTAAGCTCCTAGAGCCAAGATCTGACAACAACACATAAATCTGTTAATCTAATAACTGAGAACTGAGATAGTTTCTATGACTTCATATGTAACTCACACTTAATCCGCCCTTTCTCTTCTTCTTTTCTTTCTTTCTTCTCCCTCTTTCTTCTCTCTCTTTTTTTTGTCCCGCAATGCAATTTGTATAGGCTTTCTATTACTAATCCGCATTTGTGATTGTAGCCCTTATAGGCAGCCACTTACAACCTATGTATTATCTGTATATCTATATATCGCTGGCTACGTACAATATGTACTGATTCCTGCGGTAATTCATAACCTCTGACATGTTCTGCTGAGTCTCACATCGTACGTGATACATTTCTTCTACGGCCTAATAATATCTCCTGCCCTTACTTATCATTTCATTGCATTGTCACCCCATTCTGAAGGTAACAACATAAACATTCTAGTTATTGTCTGCTATTCAAAATTCCGCCACTCTTATGATGTGGGGTCGACGTTCGAATCTTGTAGCCTTACTAGGCATATATTGAGAGCCCATGACTGTCTGCTGGGCCTTATCTCCAGGCTACACTGAATTAGAATTGTTGTATCGGTAACTTCTTAACTTTTCCATGGCAGACATACTACGGTATTCTGAACCGCAATCTTACTGTCAGCGCGAAGCTAAATCCTTAATACGATACTTTATCAATCCGGGGTAGTTCTAATTTCCCCACAAGATCTGACATTCCTGCTTCTTCCTCTCACCTTGCTTAGACTGAACTCTGGGGTTCAAGGTACCTGCCTTTCATTGCTAATGAGATTACTGATCAAGCCTCGGCCTATACTTCTTCTGGCGTATATGGCGGACTTGGCCCTTTTTTTTTTGACTCAAACTTGACTATTATTAGGCATTCATCACTAGCAGGTCTGTTACCCCTACTTCGGGTAAGCTAACAGTCTTACTTTCTTTACTGGCTTGTTATCATAAGGGTCTGCACAACTTACGTAATCATGAGGGCTCTTTATACTTTCTAATACTTACTAGGATCAATCAGCCTATCTTTACTTACCGCTGGATTCGGCAACCCCATCTCAAGTCTTATGCCCCTTTACTATACTGGCATCAATACTAAGAGGTGGGAATAACCCTTTTTTTTATTGCAACAAATAAAACCACTTAACTGTACCATATCCAAAAAGATATATTTGGGATTCCTGCATTTTTCTCTCTTTCTTATACTTACCTGATGGTCTGACCTTATCTGTAATCATAATTAGATCTTATGTAACTAATAAGTAAATCAACTCATATGTACATTATACTTCTGACTTCCTATTCCGACGTTGTCATCGTATACTAGGAATAATGCCAATAAAGGTATCACGCTGGGAGGTCTCTGATACCCCCTCCTGCTGCTATAGTTATCCTGTAACTGACTGAGGTTCTTTTCTATTGCTATTTCTGATCTTCTGCCTGTGATAGGGTAATGCTGATCTGCCTTTGTATTTGTAATCAAAGAATACGGTAAGTTCTCAGGGACTCAACCCTATACTGTACCGCTCTAAGGCATGACTGACTGAGAAAGAAGGGTAACCATCATATCATGCCTCGCAGCCTCCTGCCTATAGTATGTGGTGCACAACACATCCATAGACAAGACTCTACTTAGCACGGCTTGCAGACTCCCTGGGATACGACCTGCTTTGATACCAAGTTTGTCACGCCCCGCCTTGGGGGGTATGACTGGCACCTGGTGCCCTACTAGGACCTGAACTACTGGACTGCTAAGCCTAGGCACATCTGGTACCTGGCAGGCTCTGATTCACATTTCTGGAAACAAAGGGCTATATAACGACTGTAAACACAGCCTCCGGCCCATTGGCCTATAGCCTCCTGTACCTGTAATAACAGCTGACCAGAACAAGCAACTATAGGGAAGCCTATGCGGGCCGACAAGGCCACCATGCTGTCTAGTTATCTGCATTCTGCGATAAAATACTAGAAGGCTACGTGACCGGCAAGGTCACCACTACTGTCAAACTTATGGCCCCACATGGCCAACATAAAAGAAGCAAGAGTACTAACAGCTAACACTGCACGGCCTCACACGACTGGCTCAACTGACCACAGGGAAATATACAGACTGCAAGCCTCTAGGAATAGCAATAGAAATGATCGGGACAGGGCCCCGACCTACCCATACTATATAACTACAGAAACTGAAGTACACCTCTGGAATTCAGTCTCCGGATGACAGGAGCTGAATACTCTATGCTGACAGGAATAACGTTGTGTCACCTGCTCGTCTATGAGTACCTGCAGGCAAGTAATACAGCGCCCCACCGGGCGTCAGTACCGCTGGTACTGAGTATGTAAAGCAATAACTGAAAACAAAATCTGAAAGCAATAATGTAACTAATAAAACTGAAGTAGAAGGAATAACTTAACTGTCTGATAATGTAAACCTTACCTTCTCTCAATCTTTACTGGAAGGGATGAGAGTCATACCTGGAAACGTATCATTCTACTACTAATCTGCTCGTAACTGCTGCTACTGATCTACTGCTGATCTAACGAAACGTATCGTGCTACTGCTGATCTACTTGGATCTAACATAACATGGCATAACATGAAATAACATACCATAGCACACACAAACCTTACCCGGCCCCCATAAGCCGGGAGGTACAACCAGCACAGAATCTATACCCCTACCCCGGTCATCCCATCTCCCATACTGGCTGTAAGCATCCTGCCGGTCCCCTGGGTATGCACTTGGGCTCGCTGAGCCCCTGACTATAACTGCATCTGAGTCCGGAGGACTCCTGAATCTACACCCGAGCGTATCTGCTCGACTGGGGTGTATAAGGGCCGATCAAGGCACAAATATGGGGAAAACTGGCATCCCATCTTCGTCCCCTGGCGGGACGGCATGCCACTCCGTAGAGTGACGTATCCTCATCCTCTAGCGGACGAGTCGATACAGCTATTAACCCTGGGCGGTCATGGATGCTAGGTAATCCAACCCCAAACAATACAACGGTCTCAACTGGTAATACTGTCTGTGTATCTCACATGCTGAGGCTAATAGGGGTAAAGTACCGTATATATTACATGCTGAGCTAATGATAGTAATCTGTACGTAGCTGTTACGTGCTGAGGCAGGTAAATATATAAATATGAACATAATCCCCTGCCAGACTGTACTGGGGCAAATGCTATACAAGATAATGTTTCTGCTGAAAACTCTGCTGTTTACTAAGTTTCTGTATACACTATATGCTGGACTAGTGATAGAAATAAGTACATACTTAATACATGCTGAAGCTGGAAGTACTATATATGTATGTACGAATATAATCTTTCTGCTGAACTATGCTGTATACTGACTTTCTATAGTAACATGATTTACTAATCCTGACATGCTTTCTGAACTTCATTTTAGTCTGCTATTCTATTTCTGAAGTGCTTTACGGGTATTGCATTACTATACGGGGCTTCAACTGAATACAACCATATCTCAACATGGCATATCACATTACATACTGAGTATACTAGGCAATCTCTAACACTTGCGTTAGAATCTGTATCATACTGATAGGTTTCATATACATTACAACCCAATGTTTCTCACATCGTACCAATATTCATAATAACGCAATACTCGACTTCTGAACATTCTACTGGTCTGTAATTTATTACACTATACTGATATTACTTAACTTGCCGAAGGAAACTAACTTTACATACCTTATCTTTGAACTATTCGTCTGTCGGACAAGGCTCAGCCGGTACTCCAACTGTTTTCTCCCAACTGCAGTCATAAACATATCAATTAACACTAAATACAACTTTATTTCAAAAGGCAACGTCACTTTCGATATAGTTTATAGCCTAAACTTAGGCTTATCGAAAGACGGCCAGAAACTCGCTATTTTTCAGCGGCCCAGAAGGGAGAAATATTCACTTCTCAGCTAGGAACACATAGACACTAATTTAGAGCAATTCTACTTACCTTAGTTCGGTGGGTCGCCGATTCGTCAGCCGTATTTCACGAAACTAAGTTCGTAGAAATGCTCTCTGCCGCTAAATACTTCGGTATCTGGGATTAATTTGAGTTTGGGCAGCGTTTAGTAGCGTAATTGGACGGAAATTATATAATTTCCTTCGTGCTTACCTTCTCTCTGCCGCTTTGCTCTGTTCTCTGGAAATTTTAAAGGTTTTAATCAATTAAAACCGAAGTGGGGCTTTATATACTTGGGCCTGAACCTGGGCAACGTGTCACGGAGCCATCGCGGAGGCTTCACCTCCGTGACACACTGCCATCGCGGAGGGGCTCTGCCTGGCTCCTCCCGCGATGGTTCGAATTTCTCATCCGGTCTTTTTCCTGGGCCTTTTTCTAGCACGTATGGCCTTCAAATATGCTTAACCAACGTGCGAATAGGTCATATAGGTTCCGGGAATTCTACGGGGTGTAACATTTTAAGGTTGGGACAGGGTCTTTTAAGGGGGAAAAACTCATGCTAACTCTCATTTGGCATTTGCAAGAACTAGAGAAGGGAGTAGGAGGAATTTCAAGTGTTCTTGTTTAATTCTTCAAGTTTCCACCTAGGGTTTTTCAAGGAAGTTAAGAAGCAAGTAATTCCAGGTATGTGGGGTTTTGAATGGGTAGTTTAGTCCCTACCCATGCTCAATTTCTCCCTAATTCTATGTTTGAAATTACCAAAACTTCATGGGTCTTCGTCAAATTGCATGATTCCTTAAAATTTGAAATGAGCTTGTTGTGGTATGCCTAGTGAAGTATTTGGGTTGATTTTACTTGTTTATTCAATATTATATGATTTAACCCCCCCCCCCCAAAAGTATAGATTCCCAATCATGAGAAATTTTTTGTAAATTTCATGGTCATGATGATTTCGCAAGCTTAATACAAATTTTTGAATTTTAAGCATTCCTTCAACTACTCATGTTATTATGGTCATATTCCCATAAATTTAAGCATTTCAAGCATTATTGAAATTATTGGCAATGCCCATATGTCACTTATGATTTATGAACTATGATTTTGGCCGATTCACGAGCCCAATTCCATGTCTACTATTATGAATTCTCAAGCATGATATGATTCTCACGATTTAACTAGCCATGCATGTCATGTTTGAATTTCTATGAGCACGTCGCATGTTTTGGGAGTAGTACTTAACACCGAGTAGGTTTGGGGCCTAGGTTACGCCTCGAATCTCAAAACTACGTGCCACTGTAGGTTATGCTTGGGACCTCCTCAGTGACTGTACCCTATGCCCTACAGGGCCTTCACGAGTGATATCACACCTTTCATGGTTCATACACTCGTCAAGGTATGAACGACCTCCCGACTAGGTTTACAGGTCGGGCATCATGTGTTCTCATATGGGGTATGTCAGTTTTAGAAATCTCCCATTATTCCTCTTGGTTTTAATGCATGTATGATTATGTTCTTTTGGCTCAAGTTATGTTATATGAAATGTTTTTCTCATATATTATGACTATGATAAGTTTACAAATATTTTGGAAATCTTGAGCCTTATGATATACTTAAAATTTCAGTCTTATGATCATGATATCCCCACTCCTATATCTTTTTGTTTTTAAGTATTGTTTTGCATACCTTACATACTTAGTACCTTCCAAGTACTGACCCATATATTTTCAGGTTTTGGTTCGCAGGTTTAGAATCGTTCCTAGCTTGCCCTCAGTTCTTCTCTCAGCTTTCAGTGGTGAGTCCTCATGATTCGAGGACTTCATGTTCGGACCTTGTTTATCCTTTGTTTTTAGAATGTTGGGGTTAGTTGGGGTCTTGTCCCTTGAACCCTTCTATTATGATTAGAGGCTTTCAGACTTAATTGTAGTATTCCGCTATTTATGCTTGGATTATGTATTATTGTTTCTTATATTTCATGTCATGCTTCATTTAAATTCATGATTTTTAAGTTAAGTCTTCTGCCTTATGTGTATGAATTAGATATATTCTCATGCCATGGGTTGACTTGGAGTCTTTCGGGGCTCCTTGTCCCGTGTCTACGATCAAGGTGTACTCTCAGGTCGTGACAAACTTGCTATCAGAGCAATAGGTTCAGATGTGTTCTACGGAGTCTGAAAGCCGTGTTAGGCAGAGTTTTTTTCATGGGTGTCAAGCGCGCCACACATATGACGAAGAGGCTACTAAATGTTTTAGGAAATGTTCCCTTCTTTCGTGATTTGTGTCGTGCGGTGTAAATCTTTCCATCCTTCTAATTTTTGCTATTCACGATTGTAGAAAATTATGGCTCCCAGAAGGATAAATGGAAGGAGGAACAAAAATGATGAAGGCCACGATGGTGGCCATGATAATGGGGGTCAGCAAGCCCCACCTGTTCAGGAACCCCAAGCACCAGAGCCAGCTACCCACGCCGAGTTTCGGGCGGCCATTCAAATATTGGTGCAGGCCTTGACCGCTCAGGTCAACCAGCAAGCTGTTGTGCATATTCCACAGAATGGCAATGCAGCGGTAGCCCAGATCAGGGACTTTTTAAGGACTAAGCCTCCCAAGTTCACAGGGGAAAAAATGGAAGAGGATCCACAAGAGTTCATTGAAGGGATCTTGAAGGTTACTCAGGTGATGGGGGTGACGAATGAGGAGTGCGTTGACTTGGATTCTTATAAGCTTAAGGAGGTCGCTTATATTTGGTTCAAGCAATGGAAGGACAGCAGGACAGCGAGAGCGGGCCCTATCAGCTGGGATGAGTTCCACCTGGCCTTTCTCGACAAGTTCTTCCCTCGGGATATGAGGGAATTTAAAGCAACCGAGTTTGTTAACATCAAACAGGGAAAGATGATGGTGCTAGAATATTCATTTGAGTTTCACTCGCCTGTCAAAGTATGCCCCAAAGTTAGTAATGGACCAGAGGGCGCGAATGAGTAGATTCGTGCAGGGAACAAGTATCTGGACAAGGACTGCAGAACATCCATGCTTCATTAGGATATGGACTACCCACAGATAGTCCTCTATGCCTAACATATGGAGGCAGCTCATATGAGGCAGAGAGAGGCTAAGAGCGCCAGAAATGATAGCCACAGTTCTCCTAGCCAAGTCAGGGGGTGGGCCTCACCAGCAGTCCCAACATAGGTCCTTTACATCAGCACCATCTTCAGCCAGTAGCCCATCCAGGCCTTGAGACAATCAGAGGAGCAGGGCCTCAGGTTCAAGGGGTCAGAATAGCATGCGCACAGAGCGCACTTTTCCATCTTGTGCTAACTGTGGAAAGAATCACCCAGGGAAATGTTTGATAGGCTCACATATTTGTTTCGGGTGTGGCAAACTCGGACACAGACTCAGGGATTGCCCCGCAGCTAGGTCAGGGGGTGGTAGAGCCCATACTTCAGTAGCTAGTTTAGTAGTTCTAGTGGAATGTCAGACTCAGCAAGGTTCTTCAACTGGTTCAGCTGGCGGCCAGCGCCAGAATTGGTTTTTTGCACTTGGCTCTCGACAGGAGCAGGAGACTTCTCTCGATATGGTTACGAGCATGTTGCAAGTCTTTCATATTGATGCTTATGCTTTATTAGATCCAGGAGCTACACTACCTTTTGTGATAGCTTACATTGCTAGTCAATTTGGAGTCAGTCTTGAAATATCGTCATAACCATTTTCTGTATCTACTTTGGTTGGTGATTCAATCGTAGCGAGGCGGGCATATAGAGGTTGCCCCATTACAGTCTTGCATAGGTTACCTCTGCAGACTTAGTAGAATTGGCTATGACTGATTTTGACATCATCTTGGGCATGAATTGGTTGTTTGCATGTTATGCTTCTATTAACTGTAGTACTCGAGCGGTGGAGTTTCGAATTCCAGGTGAACCGGTTTTAGAATGGAGGGGTGGTTCGGTGATACTCGTAGGTCACTTTATCTCCTACATCAAGGCTAGGAAAATGATTTCCAAGGATTGTATTTACTATTTGGTTAGGGTTAAGGATGTCATGTCCGAGACCTCGACCATTCAGTCAGTCCCTGTGGTATGTGATTATCCCGAGGTGTTTCCAGATGACCTACCCGGTGTTCCTCCCAAGAGGGAGATTGATTTTGAGATGGATCTTTTACCTAACACGGAGTCCATATCAATTCCTCCCTACCAAATGGCCCTAGCCGAGCTATAAGAGTTAAAGGAGTAGTTGAAGGATTTGTTGGATAAGGGTTTCATTAGACCGAGTAAGTCCCCATGGGGTGCCCCGGTGTTGTTTGTCCACAAGAAAGACAGTTTTCTTCGGATGTGTATTGACTATAGGCAGTTGAACAAGGTCACCATCAAGAATAGATACCCTTTACCCAGGATTGATGACCTTTTCGATCAACTTCAGGGTGCCAAATATTTCTCCAAGATAGATCTCAAGTCTGGGTATCACCAGATCAGGGTTAGGGAGAGCGACATCCCAAAGACTGCTTTCAGAACCTGGTATGGCCATTATGAATTCGTTGTTATGTTTTTTGCACTAACCAAAACCCCTAAAGCTTTTATAGATCTAATGAACAGGGTATTTGAGGCATATCTGATGTTCGTGATCGAGTTCATTGACGACATATTAATATACTCCAGGAGCGAGGAGGAGCATGCTGCACACCTAAGGGTAGCGCTTCAGACCCTCAAGGATAACCAGCTATATGCCAAGTTCATCAAATGTGAGTTCTGGCTGAAATCAGTTGCATTATTAGGACTTGTAGTGTAAAGTGAAGGTATAAGGGTGGACTCCTAGAAAATAGAGGCGGTAAGGAACTGGCCCAGACCGGTATGGGTGGGTCGTACCACGACTGATAGTACGACCCGTAGGATAGTACTACGAGTTGTGGTATGGGAGTCGTGGCCAGATTCAGAAGATTTAAAAGTAGTGAGGTGACCACGAGTCGTGACTTCGTGGTCGGGGCATGATATGTTTTTTAGGGAAATTTCGTTAAGGGAAAATTCGACTTTTATATGCTTTTGGACCCTAAACCATATTTTTTTGTGGTTGAGACAGGGTCTTTTAAGGGGGAAAAACTCATGCTAAGTCTCATTTGGCATTTGCAAGAACTAGAGAAGGGAGTAGGAGGGATTTCAAGTGTTCTTCTTCAATTCTTAAAGTTTCCACCTAGGGTTTTTCATGGGAGTTAAGAAGCAAGTAATTCCAGGTATGTGGGGTTTTGAATGGGTAGTTTAGTCCCTACCCATGCCCAATTTTTCCTTAATTCTATGTTTGAAGTTACCAAAACTTTATGGGTCTTCGTCAAATTGCATGATTCATTAAAATTTGAAATGATCTTGTTGTGGTATGCCTAACTTATGAATTTTGAAGTATTTCAGCTGATTTTAGTTGTTTATTCAATATTTTTATGATTTAACCCCCCCTAAAAGTATAGATGCCTAATCTTGAGAAAATTTTTGTAAAGTTCATGGTCATGATAATTTCGCAAGCTTAATATGAATTTTTAAATTTTAAGCTTGCCTTCCACTACTCATGTTATTATGATCATGTTCCCATAAATTTAAGCATTTCAAGCATGATTGAAATTATGGTCAATGCCCACATGTCACTTATGATTTATGAACTATGATTTTTGCTGATTCACGGGCCCAATTCCATGGCTAGCATTATGAATTCTGAAGCATGATATGATTCTCATGATTTTACTAGCCATGCATGTCATGTATGAATTTCTATGAGCACATCGCATGTTTTGGGAGTACTTAACACTGAGTAGGTTTGGGGCCTAGGTTAGGCCTCGAATCTCAGAACTATGTGCCACTGTAGGTTATGCTTGGGACCTCCTCCGTGACTGTACCCTATGCCCTACGGGGCCTTCACAAGTGATATCACACCTTTCATGGTTCATACTCTCGGCAAGGTATGAACGACCTCCCGATTAGGTTTACAGGTCGGGCTCCATGTGTTCTCATATGGGGTATGTCCGTCGTAGAAATCTCCCATTGTTCCTCATGGTTTTAATGCATGTATGATTATGTTCTTTTTTCTCAAGTTATGTTTTATGAAATGTTTTTCTCACATGTTACGACTATGACAGGTTTACGAATATTTTGGAAATCTTGAGCCTTTTGATATACTTAAAATTTTAGTCATATGATCATGATGTTCCCACTCTTATAACTTTTAAGTTTTTAAGTGTTGTTTTGCATACCTTACATAGTCAGTACCTTCCAGGTACTGACCCATTTATTTTCAGGGTCTGGTTCGCAGGTTCCGCATCGTTCCTAGCTTGTTCTCAGTCCTGCTCTCAGCTTTCAGTGGTGAGTCCTCTGATTCGAGGACTTGATGTTTGGACCATGTTTATCTTTTGTTTTCAGAATGTTGGGGTTAGTTGTGATCTTGTCCCTTCAACCCTTCTATTATAATTAGAGGCTTTTAGACTTAATTGTAGTATTCTGCTATTTATGCATTGTTTATGTATTACCGTTTCTAATATTTCATGTCACGCTTCATTTAAATTCATGATTTTTAAGCTAAGTCTTCCACCTTATGTGCATGAATTAGATATATGCTCACGCCATGGGTTGACTTGGAGTCTTTCAGGGCTCCTTGTCCCATGTCTATGATCCGGGTGTACTCTCGGGTCGTGACAAGTGACCACGAGTCGTGAGGTGACTCATGGTCAGCAAGGTTGGCAAGCTCAGGGTGAGGGAGGCCATGGGCATGACCACGAGTCATGGTTAGAGCTCATGACTCGTGAGGTCTCCCGTGGTTTGCCTTGGAGGTTTGGCAAGGTTTGGAAGGGCAATGAAGGCCACAGATGGTGACCACGAGTCATGGTCTAATCTCACATCTCGTGAGGTCACCAGTGGGTTGGAGTGTATGGTTGGTCAAGATTTTGGGAAAGTGGGGATCACGGGTGGTGACCACGAGTTGTGGTCAACCACCACGATTCGTTGGGGTCCCCTGAGTGAATTTGGGTAGTGAGCATGACGGATCCCGGCCACGAGTCATGCCCCTTGGCAACAACTCTTGAGTCCCTCGTGGGAACTGGCAACCAGAAATTTCTTCATTTTTAGTAAGGGTATTTTCGTAATTCCTGAACTCCTAAGGCCTAAACTACATCATTTTAAGGTTTGAATAGGGTCTTTTAAGGGGGTGAAATTTATGTTAAGCCTCATGCATGCATGCAAGAGTATAGAGAGGTGATTCAAGGTGTTCTTTCTCAATTCGTCTAAATTCCATCTTGGGCTAGCAAAGGAAGTTAAGAACCAGATACTCCCAGTATGTAAGATAATCAATGGGTGAATCCTTCCAAACCCATGCTCCTAATCTATGATTTTTCTTAAAATTTATCATAAACTCATTGGGTTTTGTATTTGATTTATATAAAAATCTAATGATTTAATTATGGGTTTTGTGATTTTGAAATCTTGTCGTAATCTACGGATTTTGATCATCTTTTGAGATTTAAATTGATTATAATATTGTTAATTTGATTTCTCAACAATTATGCTTAATTATTCATGCCCCATGGCGAATCGATTTACGATCTATTTTCCCATTGATGTTCTTTACAAGCCCAACCTGAATTATGTTTTAAATTATGAATTTATTACATTACCCATTATGATTTTAAGAAATTCAATCTATATATGATCTACGTGTATGTATGAATCTTATAAATCATGAAGTATGTTTTTGGCCGACTCACGGGCCTCATGTCATGGCTAGTTCACATATGTTCAAGCATGTTTATGATTATCATGATTTAACTAGCACATGAACTTATGTATGTATTATTATGAGCACTTTATATATGATTTGGGAGTAGTATCAAACACCAAGTAGGTTCAGGGCTCAAGTTAAGCCCCAGATCTCATGAACTACGTGCCACCGTAGGTATGTCGGGACCTCTTTCATGTTAATCCCTAGCCCAAATGGCCCTTTTCATAGTGATATCACACTTTCGTGGTTCTACCCTTGGCAAGGTATGAGCACTCTCCTCACTAGGGTTACAAGTCGGGATTCATGTGTGCTCATATGGGGTATGTCGGTTAAGAGAATCTCCCACTGTTTCTCATGATTTATGCATGTTATGATTATGTATGTTGGCTCAAGTCATGTGATGTAAATCTCTTCTATTATGATTATGATTATGTTATGTTACGAATGTTTTAAAAACCTTGAGCCTTATGATATGTTATTAAGATTTATGATACGAGCATGACGTCCTACTCTTATGATCATTTATGAATTTCATATATGTTTTAAATGTCCATTTTACTTACCTTGCATACTCAGTACATTCCACGTACTGACCGCATACCTTCTTTGATGTATCATTTCATGATACAGGTCCCAGTTCTCAAGCTCATCTTCACCCGTAGATAGTTTTAGATTCTCTCTCAGCGCTCTTGGTGAGTCCTCATATTTCGGGGACTGTATGTTCATCCTTTATGTTGTTTCTTTCAGTTTCTGGATGTTGGATTAGTTGGGGAGTTGTCCCATCAATCCGCCCTTCATGTTTAGAGGCTTATCAGACTGCAAGTTGTATTCAGGCGTATTATATAAGTCTTGTACTGATATTTCCCTTTGGTTATGTTATACCCCGTAGGATTCCCGGCACCTAGATGACCTATTCGCACGTTGGTTAAGCATATTTGAAGGCCATACGTGCTAAAGAAAGGCCCAGGAAAAAGATCGGACAAGAAACCTGTCGAACCATCGCGGAAGGAGCCGAGGCAGAGCCCCTCCGCGATGGCAACGTGTCACGGAGGTGGAGCCTCCGCGTTGGCTCCGTGACACATTGGCCTTGTCCAGGCCCAAGTATATAAAGCCCCACTTCAGTTTTAATTCATTTTAAACATAAGAATTTCCAAAAACAGAGAGGAAAAACCAGAGGAAGGAAAAGAATGAAGAGGGTAAATATATTTTCGTCCGATTACGCTGCCAAACGTTGTCCAAACCCAAATTAACCTCAGGTACTGAGGTATTTAGCAGCAGAGAGCATTCCTACGGATTTAGTTTCATGAAATACGGCCGACGAATCGTCGAGCTACCGAGCTAAGGTAAGTAAAATTGCTCCAAACTAGTGTCTATGTGCTCCTAGCTGTGAAGTGAATACTTCTCCCTTCTGGACTTCTAAAAAATAGCAAGTTTTCGACCGTCTTTCGATAAGCCTAAGTTTAGGCTATAATTTTATCGAAAGTGATGTTGTTCTACAGAATAAGGTTATATTTAGTACTAATTGACGTATATATGAATGCAGTTGGGAGAAATAGCTGGAATATTGACCGAGCCTCGTCCGACAGACGGATAACTCGAGGTTAAGGTATGTAAATCTAGTTCCCTCGGCAAGTTAGTAGTCTTAGCCTTGTATAGTACAATAAACTCCGTAGTAGAATTCCCGGAGTTGAATGTTAAGTATTGTGCAAGTTCAGTAAACCTAGTTTGCGTTGTTATATCGTATTCAGTCTGAAAGTTAGAAAAGCATGCGCCCAAGGGCAAGTTAGTATTTTAGATTTAGTATAGCCTATTACGTGATTAGCAAGCATGTAGTAGAATAAAAAGGAACAGATTTTCATAATAAAAGTCAGTAAAGAAAGATCAGATAGACAGACAGTTATGGCTACAGATTAGCCATTCAGACAGATAGTATCTTGGCTATAGATTAGCCGTATAGTTAAACAGAGATTACAGAATCAGTATAATTAGTAAGAATCATTTCAGTGTAGAAACAGATCAGAATAAGAAGTTAGATTTCAGATAGCCTTTTCAGTTATACATGCTTGCTATTTATATGTGCTATTTGTTTGTTGAGACTTGCTATGGCATGTGGGTGTCCCTTTGCATCCCCACCGCCCCTAGGTTATAGTTGTGTCGATACCAGATTCAGATACCGCCACCAGCTGGGCGATGCCGTCCGCCTAGAGGACGATGATGGCCAACCACCATGATAATACGGTCCAGATTACCCTGCTTGCAGGGGCAGTTCAGTTTACTCTGTCCAGAGCCAGATTACACTATTTACAGGGGCAGATTACTCCGGGTGCGCTTGTGGCCGGGGGCAGTTTCACATACAAATTTTTATAAAATTACCCTGTTGCGTGCTTGCACCCAGGGGCAGTTTCAGCCATAGATACATCAGCAGATTACCCCGTTGCGCAATTGCGCCCAGAGGTAAGAGTCTTCGGACTCAGACACAGTTTATTGTTAGAGGCCAAGGCCTGAGCTACATACCCAAGGGGGCCGGTAGGAGGATCTCAAAGTTGTGAGACAAGTGGAGTGATTTATTTTTTGTTGGTTTAGACCCGAGTAGGGGTAAATAGATTGTTCTGTTGGTTGGCACCTTCCGGCTTATGGGGGTCGGTCAGGTATTGTGTATATTAATATGTATATCTCTTTGTACTAATAGATACTGATAGATAGTAGGACGACACGTCATCAGGTACGCTCAATTTAGTTACAGAATAAATAAACTCTCCCCAGTTATCCTCAGCTAGATAGACTCAGCTACTTTCGGCTTATATGTCATGTTACTGTTGTTATTCATGTCAGTTGTGTATTTCAGTTGCTTTACAAGCTCAGTACCTGTGGTACTGACACCCGTGGGGCACTGCATTGCTTGCCTGCAGGTACTTACAGACAAGGAGCCGATCCCTCGTGATCCTAGCTAGCGCAGAGTTATCAACTCCTGTCATCCAGAGTTTGATATTCAGAGGTGTATTTCATTTTCTTTTGCTGTACAGTACGGGTAGGTCGGGGCCCTGTCCCGATCATTTCTATTGTTATTCCTTGAGGCTTGCAGTCTGTATGTATATTCCCTATGGTCAGATGAGCCGGTCGTGTGAGGCCTTACAGTCTGTTATAGTTATTTAGTATTTCTGTTCCTGTTGGCCGTGTATGGCCATAACCAGTCAGTAGTGGTGACCTTGTCGGTCACGTAATTATTTAGCATACTAATGTTGAGTTACAAAGAACTAGACAGCATGGTGGCCTTGCCGGCCGCATAGGTTCCCCTACGGTAGTATGTTTCTGGTTAGCTGCTTTACAGGTACAGGTGGCTATAGGCCAGTTGGCCAGAGGCTGTGTTTACAGCCGTTATATAGCCCTTTGTTTCTAGAAATTTGAGTTAAAGCCAGCCAGGCACCAGATGTGCTCAGACTCAGTAATCTAGCAGTTCAGGTCCTAGTAGGGCACCAGGTGCCAGTCATACCCCCCAAGGCGGGCCTTGACAAACTTGGTATCAGAGCAGGTCATATCCCAGGGAGTCTGCAAGCCGTGCTAAGTAGAGTCTTGTCTATGAATGTGTTGTGCACCACATACCATAGGCAGGAGGTTGCGAGGCATAATAGGATAGTTACCCTTCTTTTCATACTCAGTTGTACCTAGCACAGTACAGTATAGGGTTGGTTCATTTGAAACTTACCACCCTCTTTGTTTACAGATACTATGGCAGACCAGTGGCACCCAGCTATAGGCAGGAGATTGGATACAGCAGCGGGCGAAGGCACCAGTAGGATGCCTCATTTACAGCCAGATTTAGCCCGATCTGAGAGCAATACGGAGGTGTCATCTCGACCCTCCCAGCAGTCTCCGCTTCCCCAAACACCATTTGAGGCAGCACCGCCTCCCACAGCTCCTGCACCCACTTCATCTGATCAGGAGCTACGTAGTGTGGTGGTTATGTTGACCCAGATGCTAGCTACTCAGAGTCAGCCAGTACCACCTGCAGCAGCAGAATCTCTAGGTGGGCCAGGTAGTTCCAGGGTTAGAGAATTCTTGGCGTTGGGACCCCCTCAGTTTACAGGGTCGGATTCAGTGGAGGACCCTCAAGACTTTCTAGACCAGATGTAGAGAATCTTTAGAGTCATGCACGTAACCCCAGTAGAATCAGTTGAGTTAGCCGTGTTCCGGTTAAGGGATATTGCTGTTTTGTGGTACGAAAGTTGGGAGAGATCTCGGGGAAGAGATGCAGCCCCTCCTACTTGGTCCAGCTTCTCAGAGGCCTTCCTGGACCACTATTTACCCCGGGAGGTCAGACAGGCCCGGATGGACCAGTTTTTACACTTAGAGCAGGGGGTCAGGAGCGTCCGTGAGTATTCCTTACAGTTCGACTCTTTAGCCCGCTATGCTCCTGCATTTGTGGACACCATGTTGTCCAGAGTCCATCGCTTTATTATGGGCATGAATCCAGATTACATAGAGACGTGCATGACGGCTACTTTGAGAGGGGACATGGACATAGCCAGGGTACAGGCTTTATTATGGGCATGAATTCAGATTACATAGAGACGTGCATGACAGCTACTTTGAGAGGGGACATGGACATAGACATGGATATTGAGAATTGAAGTTTTGTTCAATCATGGCCAACCCGAAAAATCTTGACTTTCTTTTTGCTTTAGTGAGAGTGTAGAGAGAGATGGTGAAATGAACAAAATGGTGAAGGGGATTGGTTTTTATAGATGTTAGGGGCGTTGAAGTGACTGGTGGGATTAGTGGTGAAAGTAAATGTAGTAATGGAGAAGGTGAATGTATGGAAATGAGGTGTCATAGGTAAGATGAAAATGGTGATTGATTCAGGGGTTATGGGGAAGAGAAAAAGGTGGGGAAAAGGTGATTTTTGGAAAATGGGGAAGGATTTCAACCAATTTTTGGAGACCATGGGTCGAGTTAGTCAACGGGATGTTCAACAATTAAATTATATAACTTACTTGCACCTAGCTGAACCTGAGGCCACAGATGGTTACCCGCATTTCGCAATTCCAAGTACAGGTTGGCGAAGGTTGCTCAGCTTTTTGGTTGCAATCCGTTTCTGACTTGTGTTTCATGGATCATCACCTGCGTTTCGAAGGTGGCTTTCAGTTCACCTTTCATTTTTCAGATTTTCATCCAAGTATTCTTGCTCAGGTTTGAGCCAGACCTGCGTTTTGTGAGTTGGTACCTACATTTCGCAGGTGAGGCGCAGAAGCCTTCGATTTTTTTCAACTTTCTTGACCTTTTTATCAACTAGGTCGCGCCTTGCACGTTAGCACCTGCATTTCGTAGGTCTCATGCAGTGCTCCCTCTATTTTTCTTTCACTTGGTTCGTCATCCAATCTTCCTACAATATCAAAAACAACAAAAATATCAAGCATCAAGGTAAAAACACTTCGATATCCTCCCAGGAAGTGCCTTATTTATCAGCATGGCACGAAGGATACCTCTTCAATCATCAATTCTCTTGAGGTTCATCCTCCAAAATCAACTTCATCCTTCCAATTTTTTATTTTCTCCTTCTCTTCATCTAGGACCACTATCGCTTTACAGTCATCCGGGGGTTTTGTGGGTTGATACACATTGAAGACGACTTCTTCACCACCCACTCTAAGCTTTAGCTCCCTATCTACACATCAACCAACACTTTTCCCGTGGCTAGCAATGGTCGCCCTAAAATGATGGGCACCTCGACAACCATGTCACAATCTAACATGAAAAAGTCGGTTAGGAGGATAAACTTGTCCACTCAGACTAAAACATCTTTAAAAGCTCCCATGGGTCTCTTTATAGACCAGTCTGCCATTAAGAACCTCATTGTAGAAGGCTTGGAATTCCCCAAACCTATCTTTTTAAAAATGGAGAGAGACATCAAATTGATGCTTTCACCGAGGTCACATAAAGCCTTGTTGAACTGCATATTCCAATGGCGCAAGGGATTATAAAAGCTCCAAGGCCACTCTCTTGGGAGCAAGATCGCTTTCCATCACTTCACTATAGTGGTGCGTCACCTCCCCCATGCCTTCATCTACAATTTTCTTCTTTTTAATAATTTCTTCATGAATTTTGCACAGCCCGGCATATGAAGCAATACATCCATCAGCAGTATGTTTATGGACAACTTGCTAAAAATCTGAACAAATTTCCAGAACTGGTTGTCCTCTTTCTTCTTCACGAACCACTGCGGATAAGGAGGTGGAATTCTAGGTTCTTGGCCTTTTTATTTGAAGCCTCCTTGCTTTCTTTCTCAACAACAACCTTTTTCGGGATTAATAACCACTTCTCCCTCAGAGATTTCTTCTTCTATATCAAAACAATTTGGTGCTCTTTGCACCTCATTACTAATATCATTTCTTATTTTTGGGTGACCACATTCTTGGGCTTAACGCCTGCATCAGCCAACACTTTCCAGCTCGTTATGACAATGGCAATACAATGATTGTCCTTCTTTGGAGTAGGCATTGTGTCACTTGGTAGTGTCCCTTTCATTCTGGGTTAGTTTGGGTTGAAATGTGATTCATTTGAGCTTCTAAATGTCTAATGGGTGCTGAATGAGAACTCACCATTTGGGCCAAGTTAGATACCTCTCCTCCGTGGACTCCATCTTCAATCATCGAATTACCGACATCACTTACCCGAGTTGCATTTAGGGTGCATTAGCATTAGAAGGGGCACATATGCATTTGAACTCCTATGATATCGCCCATCTCGCAATTTGGCTCCCTATTTCCCTATCTTGCACTCCTATCAACCCAACCATAGTTATCATGGTTCCTTCAACCTTGATTCTTATCATGTGGACGCTAAAGACCTTGGTTGGCACCTTGATATCCCGAGCAAGAGCACCCCATTTGACCAGCCATGAATTGACACTCTTCCTTATACCTTGACGATAATAATTCCCCCTCATACTGCATAGGACCTTGGGTCCCTACTGCATTGACATTCTTGGATCCTGTTCCCGTGACATGCTTTGACATTAGCTCAAGATTGGTCATCATTTTCGCTAAGGTCTCATCTCTCTCTTCATCACTTTTTCGCATCTCTGCAGCCATAAGGTTGGACAAGAAACTACTTGGGGACGCTTCAATGTCCCTAGTGTGCCATGCCATGCCCGTCTTGGTCATTCGATCTAAGAGAGCTTTGGCCAATCCATATGTCTGGTCCATCAAGGTCCCACCAGTGAGATTATTGACCATAGGCTTATTTTTTGAGTCAAGGGAGTGATAGAAGCACTGGAGAGGAACTCCATTAGTAAACCGATAGTTTGGACATATCGCCACTTTCTTTATGAATCGGACCGAAACCTCATGCAAAGGTTCACCATGGGAGTTGTCTTAAATTGGTGATATCGCCCCTCAATTGGAGAATTTCCAATGGAGGGAAAAATCAATCCAAGAAAGCTTCCGTTACCTCATGCGATGAGGTGATTGACCCGAGAGGCAACTCCTCCAACCAAATAGTGGTGTCTCCCATTAGTGAGAGTGGCAAAAATCTCAGTTGAATCAATTCCATACGGATGTTGGTAATGTGGAAAGTTTTTCATATTACGAGGAAATTCTGAAGGTTTCGGTTTGCATCCTCACACGGTTGCCCTCCAAAGAGTCCTTTCATTTGTAGAAAATGTACATAGTTCTTGTCACGTGAAAGACAACATTCCCTATCGTAGGAGGTAGGCAAAAAGAACAAGCTATGTCAGGTATCATTGGATCATCATCCTCATGGTCCATGTGCCATCCACAGAACTCTCTTGAGATTATTGACTCACATAAGTTAACCTAAAGAACACCAAAACCAACTAGAACATAAAAAAACACAAGATGCTTAATTAATTAAAATCAACAACGGAAAGGGTTATCATATCTCATTCCCTGGCAATGGTGCCAAAATTGATGACATCCAAATTCACTCATCTTTAGGAGAAAGTGTACACAATCGTCGTAATATAATTTACGCAACTCGTGACTCGGGGTGAAATCCACAGGGAATAAGGATTGATGGAAACAAAAGTGGTTTATCAAATTGAACCAAATAACATAATTGTTTCAAACAAGGAAAATAAATATCGGGGGATTGTAAGATCACAATTTGAAATCAAACTCAACGACAAAACAACGCAATAAACTTTGAAGTAACAATAATAGTGAACACTAGGGGTGTGTTATTGAGGGGGTGTCGATAGGATTTGGGTTAACTAGAAATTCAAAGTATTACTTACGAACATAAATAGTTACGGAGAAGGCGGCACCTGATATTTGTCAACTAATTGGTTGCCTTTTGCCTCGGGTTTTCTGAAACTCCAAGGTCCCATATAATTCAACCACTACAACTTGGGTGAGAAGTAAGCTGTCTCTAGCCTCAATTCTTTAATGGATGCATGAAAGTGGGTATTGGCTATCTCTAGCCCAATCCCACACAATCAAAATCCAAATATCCACCATTGTTTTCTCACACACATTCTATTCCTCTTTTTCAAACAACAATAGAATAAGTAAACACATTCTATACTTGAAATTATAGATATTTCAATTATAATTTAGAGAAAATAATATATCTTGCTAAATAAGTAATTCTAAGATTAAACTTGCAACACCCCATCAATTCTAGCCCTTATCTTGCACACACATCTAACAAGAGGTTTAGCCACTCATAGATGAAGAACAAGAGATAAAACCAATGAATTAATATCATTCATCATTAAGAAGAAACTTCAAGCTCAATTTGTTCTTCAATGGAGGTTTACCTTAGAAAGATGAAGATGATGAAGGTAAAAGCTCTCACTTCTCTCAATATTTTTTTTTTGCTCAAAAATTCAATTCAAAAACAATACATTGCAATGGAATAGAATAGAATACTCTATTCTTTACAAAGGTGTACAAAAATAGGGTGAGGCTGCTCCTCTTATCTTGTGCATGTATGCACATTTTTCCCTGAGAAGCATCCAAATTGTCCTTGTACCAGAGCAAGACCATTTTACCCTTTTTAGTGCAGCCTCACTTGCACGACACCTGCATTTCGTAGGTGCCCATTTGTGAGGCGCAAATGGTTCGCAAGTCTAGGCCAGAGGATCAGACGGGTTTCTGTGTTTGGAACCTGCATTTCACAGGTGCTGACCCACGTTCTGTAGGTGCTCCTTAAGCCTTAATATAGTGTGTTCCTATATTTGGCCTATGTTTCATAGGTCTAATCCTATGAAGCGCAGGTCTTCTTTGTCCAGAATCATGCTTTTTGTTCAATTCCTTTGCTTTATCAATTTAAACTAAATACCTAAAAAAACTAAGAGAAAGGGCGTAAAATTCTCCTAAATGACTTGAAAACCAAGCAAAAGCTCATGCTTAAAACCCTAATGAACCCCCAAACTTTAACCACTGCTTGTCCTCAAGCAAGGCATTTATTCACCGCTAAAAAAATGAATTAAGTGTGTCACACCACATGAGTTATGCTCCAGGGACTACTAGAACTATGACAACCCTAAAATCACACACCAACTCAAGGAAAAGAAAAGACCCAACAATTTTGCAAATTCTTCAAGAGGTAATGGCAAACAATTGGCATGATTCACAAGTGTTTCTTTAATTCAAAATAAGGGGCATGGATAATCAAAACAAGCGCACATAGCATCTTAAGTCATTGAAAATTTAAATTCAAAGCTTGCCTTGAATTTCACTGCACACTTATCTCAATCACCTCTTCCACTTTGATCTCATTTAAGCATATACCCCAAAGATGTGATGCCACTCACACAAAGAGAGAATCCCATTTCATTTTTCATGCGTTTCTCACATAGAGATTATAAGATTGAGCAAATACTTTCACTCTCACAAGGAAATTCAAGTGCTTGCAAATTGACCGATAGGCTTGCCCTTCGTGTACACGCCACTAATATAGTCTTGCTACACTCAAAATCATTGAGGACTTTCGAGAAGGCTAGGGGTAAACGTAAGATGAATTTTTAGTTCTAGTGACTAGAACCTCCATAATGCCCATTAGTGAACACTTTTGTATACCTCATTTTATTATGAAGATCACCCCACCTTATTTCTCTTTAATCAACCTTATCTCTTTTGTATAAAGAGCCACATTTTTAGCACTTTGATTTCCACCATTAGCCTCATCTAAGCAAGAGGTAGCAAATTTCACTTATTTTTTTCCTGTATTGTTTAGAGGTTTTTCAACCAACCGTTCCATTCATTTCATCTCAATTTGGTGATTCCTCTCATTGAAGCTCACATATTTATTTCGTAATTACTTTCGCAAACCCTCAAACTTAAGCTTTTGCCTATTTTATTCCTTATCTCTCCTCATATTTTGGGCTTCAAGCCCCTTTTCTTAAAATTTTATTTCACCACTAGCGCTAGAGAGGATGCGTATCAAAAGTGGGATTACTAAAAGGGCAATAGGCTTGTAATGAAATTTTCCAAGAAAAGAGTCAAGGGCTCAAACATGGGCTAGCAAAGACATATATTCTAGGAGGTCATTTTGGTGAAGTGACTATTCAAGAAAAGCCTAAGATCATGTTGTAAGTGTAGCCATAACTAGGATTTCTCCTTGCTTCACACTTAGGGAAAGTTTTAGACAATCATGCACATAAGAGAATTAAGTCAAAAACCTCACCACACAAGGAAACACACTCCAAGGAGTTCACAAAGTTTTCGCAACCATATTATGAGCATGACTTTAGATAGGTCATCATGTAAATCAATAATCCAAACAGGGAATGTGAAACTCATGACAAAAGAGTGCTCAATTTTAAACCTAAATTCCCGTTTTTCCTCCTAATCCTTTTTCAATGCTATTTAAAAAAAATTGTAGTACCTCTCAAAAAAAAGTGCAACAAAAGACTCAAAGACATGGAATTTTCCCATAAGAAAGTCTCCTCTCTTTCTATTATAGGGAAATGTCACTCAGTTCGAAAATAAAAGAAAACAAAAGGAAATAGCTCATTGGGAAAGAACCGCGGTATAAAGAAAATCCTTGGAGTTTATTTGCTAACTACTATGAACAAAGACTATTATTAAGACATGTGTCATGGAACATTTGGTAGTTTAACATGGAGCCAATCAATGGCACTGACAAGTTAAAAAGCAAAATTTCTTCAAACAAAATCTCGGAAACAACATTCAACCAACTAAAGCAAGAATCAAAACTAGCAACATCCACAGCATAAGAAATTTAGCCTGAAAAGGGAAACAAAAGAAAACAAAACGTAACCAAACTGAAAAAGAGACGCATCCCACCCTGAACTATGAAATTACATTGTCTCCAATGTATCCATGAAGAGTAAAAGGGTGATAAGAACTCCCTGATGTGGCTACTATTCCTCATCATCATTGGCCTCCTCCTCATCATGGCCTTCATCTCCAAGGGTTGCCTCATTATTCCCACCTAATTCCTCAAATAATTCATCAATAGGCCCTCGAGTTGTAGGTGGGGAAGCCATGGATGCATCAAGTAAGCTCATGCATGGATCCTCCATTGGTGCCCGACTCCTCAACTCTCTCACTCAGCTCGGAGAGAGGTGTCTACTCCATCAACTATATCCACTCGAGAATATAACTTATCCAAGCTATCAAACACAGTCTTCATCTCCTTCTTCACTATTTTGATAATAAGGGCAGGGTGATTTTGAGCCAACTTTTCGAGTTCATTCTCATAAGATTATGTCATTTCATCCAGCTTCAAATTTCGCTTGGGCGGGAGGATGTAGGAGTAGGTCCAGGCTCTCTGAATTGTGCCTCTTTAGATACATGACCCTATGCTTTGGGGAATGGTATGTTGAGATAGCGGGCAATGGGACTTTTAGCTATGGCATAGGAGGTGGAGTCCTCTGTTAAGTCCCATGCTTGCATCCTCTTTCGTTTGTTTTAGGAGCATCAACATCCCTTATATTGTCAATACCAATAACACCTGTGGAATCACTACCTTGTTCACAGGGAATAGCGGAACACTTGCTTTGAGACACAGTTGGCTAATGAGAACAGTGTACGGAATTAAGGTTGCTTTTGTTTGGCCTTATGTTTCTTTGTGGTAGCCACCACTACACCAAAATTAATGGGCACCCTAACATGATGCAAGAAATGATGATAGCAATGATGATATTTATCTCTAGGTTCACCCGTTGATCATTCATATATGGTATGAGGCGGCTACATACAAATTCAAGCCATAATTTGGCCTCGAATTTTAGGTCCTTTCTCACAATTTCTCCACCCATGGTGGCCCACAAGGGCTAATTATTAGCAACAATTCATGCTACCCAACCAAATAGGTCCTCCTTGGCTACCACATTTACCACAAAATTCTATCCCTATGTTAATCTCATCTTTCCAAAACATGGCATCTATAACATCCGATGTGATGTCGAATTCCACACCTCGAATCATTACCATAGATAGGAAGGGTAACTTATCCACTTCCTCTCTATGTTTCATGGAGTCTTGCCTTGCTTGATACAAGGAATAGAACTCCGACATAAGTTATGGGTAGTAGTTGGGGAGAGGCTCTACGAACATGTGCCACTACCTATCATTAAACTGGGGGTTGATATTGGGGAATTCATTCCTTAGCCCCGCCAGATCAAAGTTTTTCTCCACGGTGATAGATCTATCCAGGCATGTGGTGTAGTGCTCTTTCATATTAGGCAAACATAAGATGATTGCTTCCCTAGAATTAGCATAGGTTGAGGGGCCCTAGCTTTCCCTTTTCCTTTGCACTTGGAAGTGGAAGGTGCCTTTCCTCTATCAGCTTGCCTAGATGAAGTCATGATTTTGCAAGATAATGTTAGTGCCACAGTAACACATACTTCTTTTTTTTTATTTTTAGTCAATGAAAATAAGAAGTGATAACTATACTAATCTAAGGAAAAAAAATCTAAAGATCTGATGGAAAACAAGTTGAAACATCAAATCAATATTTGGTAGCACCTGCGTTGCAACTTCAAAATATAGGTGGAGACCCACGATTCATAGATGATTCCTAGGACTGTGGTAGACAACTGGGCCAACTAATCCTTCTCCTATGCTAAACCTACATCTTGTAGGCCTTAATCCGTGACTTGCAGGTGTAACGCAATTGATTGTTAGTGGCCTGAAGCCTCAAACCCATACTTGTGCCTCAGCTTGCATCTTGTAGAACCTGACCTGCTACTCGTAGATCAGTGTCCAGCATTGCTATCTTCCTTATGACTTAGCCATTTTATGGCACAAATACAATTATAATACAACTAGTGGGTACTAAGACTTACTAGATGAAATAACTAACCAACTAAACAATCACGACGACTATTTGGACCACTCAACACCTCCCTTTAAGATGGATGTTACCCCATCTATCATCGGGAAATGTCAAGTGCCCAAATCCAACAAACAATAGCAAGTCAATTACATGCCTTATTCAACTAACGCACACATCACATTATACACAACTTCAAGCAGCACAAAAGAAAAGAATGATGATTTTCCTTTATGAAAACATCAACTTATCTATCATTGGGAAAATCATGCACTCCAGGCACATGGGTTACTCGTATTTCACCCCCAATTATTATATCAAAACACAAGGCACACACAAGAGACAAAGCATTGTCATAAGTAGTTTTACCCATATATTGAGATTTTAACTCCTCAACCCTACCCACAACAAAGAAGGTTATACAAAAAATGAAAAACAAAAGATAGGAATGGGGCACATGGGCCAAGAAAATTTGAAATTAACATGCTTTTTTTTGCACTAATATCCTCAATAGTAAGAAAATCGAGATAATAAGCACACCTACCCGGTGAGAAGAGAGAAAAATAAAGAGATTAAGAATATTGAGTCTTTTTTAACAATGGCCAACCCAAAAAAGCTTGAATTTCTTGTTGCTTTAGTGAGAGTGTAGTGACATCCATTTCTTCCTCTGCGAGTTTTCTTCTTCATCATCACAATCTGTTTCTCTTTGCACCTCATTACTAACATCATTTCTTGTTCTGGGATCAACCATATTATTAGGCTTAACACTCGCATTAGCTAACACTTTTCTGCTCCTCGTGACAATGGCCATACAATGATTGTCCTTCTTTGGATTAGGCATTGTGTCACTTGGGTGGGTCCCTTTCATTCTGGGTTCATTTGAGTTGAAAGGTGATCCATTTGAGCTTCCAAATGTTTGATGATGCTGAATGAAAACTCACCATTTGCGCTAGGTTAGATAGCTCTCCTTTTAGCTCCTTGACCACATTATGCATGGACTCAACTTTCTTAGTACTCTTGCTAACATTTCTTCAATCTTTGAATTACCAACATCACTTACCCTGGGTTGCATTTGTAGTGCATCAGCTTTAGGAGGGACACATATGGATTTGAACTACTATGATAACAATCCCTTTCTCACTTTGGCTCCCTATTTCCCAATATTTCATCCTATTGACCCAACTTTTGTTATCATGGTTCCTCAAACCTTGATTCTAGTTACCTGGATGTCTAGGGCCTTGGTATCTCAAGAGAGAACCCCCTCATTTGAATAGCCATGAATTGACACTCTTCCTCATATCTTGGCGGTGATGCTTCCCTCTCATACTGCAAAGGACCTTAGGTCCCTTCTACATTGACATTCTTGGACCTGGTAACTGACATGATTTATCATTAGCTCAAGATGGGTGATCATTTTTGCTAAGGTCTCATCTCTCAATTCATCCCTTTTTCTCATCTCTGCATCCATAAGGTTGGACGAGACACTACTTGGGGGTACATTAGCTTCCTAGTGTGCCATGCCTTGTTCATCTTGGACATCCGATCTACGAGAGCTTTGGCTAATCCATATGTCTGGTCCATCAAAGACCCACCAACAATATTATTGGCCACCGACTTATTTATTGAATCAAGTAAGTGATAGAAGCTTTGGAGAAGAACTCCATCATGCAACCCATGGTTTGGACATATTACCACTTTCTTTTTAAATTAGAGCGAAACCTCATGCAAAGGTTCACCTAGGAGTTGTATAAAATTGGTGATATCGTTCTTTAATTGGAGCATTCTCGAAGAAGGAAAAAATCGATCCAAGAAAGCTTCCATTAGCTCATGACATGAGGTGATTGACCAGGGAGCCAGCTCCTCCAACCAAACAATGGCTTCTCCCATTAGTGAGAGTGGAAAAAGTCTCAGTCGAATTGATTCTTAGTTGATATTGGTAATCCTGAAAGGTTGGCATATTTCGAGGAAATTCTGAAGGTGTCGATTTGCATCCTCACTCGGTTACCCTCCAAAGAGTCCTTTCATTTGTAGCAAATGTACCATAGTGCTCGTCACGTGAAAGAAAGCATTCCTTACCGTAGGAGGTAGACAAATAACACAACCTATGTAGGGTATCATGGGATCATCATCCTCATGGTCCATGTGGCCGTGCATAGAACCCTCTTGAGATTTTTGGCTCATATGAGTTAACCTAAAGAACACTAAAAACAACTGCAACATAAAAAACACAAGATGCTTAATTAATTCAAATCAAACAAAAAACTAAGGTTTATCAAATCTCATTCCCTAGCAATGGCGCCAAAATTGATGACGTCCAAATTCACTCCTCAGTAGGAGAAAGTGTACATGATCGTTGTAATATAATTTACGCAACTCGTGAGCCGGGGAAAAAAAGTCATTTTATCAAATTGAACCAAATAGCATCATTGTTTCAAAACAAGGAAAGTAAATATTGGGGGATTGTAAGATCACAATTTGAATTCAAACTCAACAACAAAACAGGGCAGCAAACTTCGTAGTAACAATATGAGAGAACACTAGGGGTGTGCCATTGACGGGGCATCGATAGGATTGGGGTTAACTAAATATTCAAAGCCTTACTTATTAACATAAATAGTCATGGACAATGTGACACTTGATGTTTCTCAACCAATTTGGTGCTTTTTCTTCAGGTTTTCTCAAACCCTAAGGTCCTATATACTTCAACCACTACAACTTAGGTAAAAAATAAGCTATCTCTGGCCTCAATTCTTTAATAGGTGTATGAAATTGGTTATTGGCTATCGCTAGCCTAATCCCACGCAATAAAAACCCAAAATACCCATTGTTGTTTTCTCACCTATATTCTATTCTCATTTTCAAGAAACAATAGAATAAGTAAATATAGTCTTTACTTGAAATTATAGATATTTCAATTATAATTTATATAAAACAATAGTTTTATGCTAAATAATTAATTCTATGATTAAACTAGCAACACCCAATCCATTCTAGCTTCTATCATGCAAACACCCCTAGAAAAAGGTTTAGCTACTCATATATGAAGAACGAGAGATTAAATGAATAATAAAATCAATAACATTCATCATTAAGAAGAAACATCTAGCTCAATTTGTTGTTCAATAGAGGTTTACCTTAGAAAGATGAAGAAGATGAATCGAAAAGCTCTCACTTCTCTCTATCTTTTTCTCTCTCTAAAATTCAATTCAAAAACAATACAATGAAATGGAATATTTTATTCTTTATAAAAGGTGAATAAATACAAGAAAGGCTGCTCCTCCTTTCTTGTGCATGTCTGCCCATTTTACGCTGAGAAGCATCCAAAATGTCTTCGTTCCAAAGCTGGACCATTTTACCCTTTTCAGTGTGGCCTCACTTGTGCGGCACATATATTCCGCAGGTGCCTATCCTTGAGGTGCAAATTATCCGCAACTCTGTGCCAGAGGATCATACGTGTTTCTGCATTTGACACCCCCATTCCACAAGTGCTCCTTTAGCCTTAATTTAGTGTGTTCCTACATTTGCCCTATGTTTCGAAAGTGTCATCCTGTGAAGTGTAGGTCCTCTTCATCCAGTACCATGTTTTTTGTTCAATTTCTTTGCTTTATTTATTTAAACTAAATACCTACAAAAACCAATGAGAAAGGGCATAAAGCTTTCCAGAATGACTTGAAAATCAAGCAAAAGCTCATGCTTAAAAGCCTAATGAGTTGGTAAACTACCAACTCATCAAAGAGTTGTGCATGAACTGGATAGGTAGTGTGTGGTGCAAACCTGTACCGTGTGGGAGTGAGGTTCTTACTTAGTTCAATATTGTGTAGGTAATCTAGCACTTGCCCCGTTAGTCTTTACGTATTTTGTAGGTTAGTTGGTTTGGAAAGGATCGTACTCTATTTTTTATTTAGCCCACTTTTAGCTTAAATTTTCTTACCAAATTAAATGAATCCCTTGATTCCATGGTAGAGCCTAAAAATTGACCTTTTTGTTGATTAGCCCATTCACCTTTCCTGTTATGTTTAAAATGAACCTGTTTTAGCCCTAGTCCCGTCTCTCCTTGGACATTGTGAACCTCAACTCAGGTAAAATACCTAAGTTGAGGATCGTTATTGTTGGGGTGCATCGATGAGGTGGGGGATAAAAGAAAAAAAAGCTAGTTTGTAAAAGGTGGGGTGTGGTGTGAAAGAAAAAAAGATAAAGAAAAGAAAATTTTGAACGTCAAAAGAAAGAAAAAAAAAGAGAAAATTGAAAATATACACCACACCCACCAAGTGAAAGCTAAATAAAATGGAGAAAGGGAGGAAAAGAAGAAAAGGGGGAAAAAGTTAAAAGTGAAGCTAAGTGTTGTGTAGCACCAAGGAAGGCTAGTCACTATTATCCATATGTATCACACCCATCCTTAAGCATACATTACAAGCTAATAAAAGTTCTATAGTAATCCTAACGTAACTATCAGAAAAGCCAGGTAGAGAAGATAAGGGCAAGCCTATGGTATCACTTGTGCAGTAGTTGAAACTTCTTTGTGAGGGTGAGAGCTTTGCTTGATAGTCCCAGTTTCTTTATATATATATGTGTATATATATATCATTTTGAGTGTTTGAGACTTCATTTGTTGTGAGGGTACATGGGCTATATTGCTTTTTGCCAATATTTTGTGTTAATAACATTAGTGATAGCTTAGTTGTTTGTCAATGATTGAATGCCATCTCCCGATCCCTTTTTGTCATGAGTTGTAGTTGCATGTATGCATACCTAGTTTGGTTTTCAATGAAAAAGGGGTCAATATTTAATAGTGTTCATGCGTGCAAATTTAGGTGTTATTGGTTGTAGATCTTCTATTTTACTTTCTAGTTAAGCGTTGTTTTTGTAGTAGTGCTTTTGTTTGCCTAAGGAATGCAAAGATTCTAAGTTGAGCATGTGGATGTGCCACAGATTTATGAAACTTTCGACACTTAAAACATAGAAAATATGTTGTGACTTAAATATGTTTATACATATATGAGGTACTTTTACTTTGTTTTCAGGGAAATAAGGCTTGGGAGTTGGATTCTAGAAAAGGTGAGGAAAAGTTGTAGAAAATGCTCTACTACAGGTCTCAATACAAGATGAACCATTCTGGTATGAGCCATACCTAGCACCTGTAGCTGAAAATTTAGATAAATTGCACAAGTGCTGGGGGAAAGTATAACTCATGGTATGAGCAGTACCATGGAGTCATGAAAAACTTTAGAGGAGGTGCACTTGCAAAAGTTCTTGGTACAAGTGGAAGTTATGAACCGTAATGACTACATATGAGCTGTTCCAAGGAGTCGTGGAAAATTCTAGAGAATATGTCAATTGGAAGATCCCAAATTACGAGTTGATTCCACAAGTCGTAACACCAAGGTACGAATCATACCAAGGACTCATGGTGGGATTCAGAGGATGCTAGATTTTAGAAGCCCAGACCACAATAGGAACTTATGAATCGTAGCAACATTGTACGAGTCGTACCAACTTCCCGTACCTAAGTTGACAGAAGCTGTAGATTCACATCACAGAAGCCTCCTACGACTCATCGTTTTGGACTATGACTCATAGACAATGGCAGCAGCAAATTCCCTGTTAATTTTGGAAACGGTTTTAACAATTTTATAAATACTTTTTAGGTTACTTTTCTTAGGGAGACAAATACTTTTATCTGAAAACGTTATTTTTGGACCTTTTAACATAACTTGGAGATCTAATACATGAATTACCTGGGAGAATTCATCATTGTTCTTGAAATGGTCATAGGTTGATTGTGCAATTATCAATTTCTTTCATCATCATAGTAAGTTGTTAATTACGCTTTCTTTTATGAAATCTAAGTTGATTCTTGGAAATATGAGTAGCTAAACCTTCCACAACTAGGGTTGTGGAACCATGGTGGAATAACTAATGAGGGTTAACACAATGTGATTTTAAACTAATATGAATTTCTGCACCGTTCATCTCATCTCATAAACATTTCTTCATAGTGCGCAATTGTCACGACCCGAATATAGACTCGGATCGTAACACGAGACAAGGAGCCCTGAGAGACTCCAAGTCGACCCACGACATGAACATTCATTTAACTCATTGTCATTATAGCGGAATACTTAACAAATCAACATAACGGAAGCATGAACTTAACATAACTAATTAAGCAGAACATACTACATACATAACAGTTGAGTACTACCAAAAGACTGAAAGCCTCTATCATATCAGATGGGTTGATGGGACAACATCCCCAACTAACCCGACAAAAACTGATAACCAAAAGAACATCAACATTTGAAACATACGATCCTTGGAGAATGATGACTCACCAAGAAGCTGGGTGCAAAACTCCAAGACAAGCTAATGATGACGCTGGATCTAGAGGCTGGAGTCTGTATCATAAAATGATACAACATAGAGTATGCGGTCAGTACGTAGAATATATCGAGTATGCAAGACAAGTAAAAAAAACATAAAAAAGTCATAAAAGCTCATAAATGATCATAAAAGGGGGACAACATGCGCGTAATATAAATACCATAAGATAACATTAGGCTCAAGGATTTCAAATCGTTCGTAATTCATTCATTATTATAGTCATAAGAGAAACTTCATTAAAATCATCACTTGAGCCACCTAACATAAACATAAAAATGTATAAAACATTCGGGAAAATGGGAGGACTCATCATAACCAACACCGTCATGACAGAGTCTTACATAATGCCCCAACTATCTCACTCAAGTGAGCAGAGTCGCCCTTGCCTTGCTAGGTGAGGGACGTGCATTATGTGATATCACGAAAGAGGGGATCATTATCATTGTAATGTATTACCATAAACCCATGTATGGCACGTGGTTGTAAGACACCGGTGTAGTTCTTTGAACACCGGGCTGCTCGGTCCTAGACACGGCTCCCGAAAACATGCTCATTAGGATCATATGTAAATCAATAACATCATTCATTAAGATTCATAGACAAAAATTTTTTTATCATCATTGATCCCCATTAAAATATGATTAGCCAAGAACCAAAGGCCCTTTAGTTGGCCAACATCATCAATTAATAAATCATGAGATCCATTTCATAAATCATAAATCATTCTTGAACATGTGGCCATTATACAATACTTTAACATACTTGACAATGCTCAATTCATTCAAAAACATGATTATAAACATGGGTAAGTTGAAAACATGTTTCTCATCATCAATAATTCATAATACTAGAACATTCACCATAAACTTTGACTTTCATGAACTTTTCATAAATGGACAATTTAATTTATAAAACTTAAAACATGATTTTTAATGGAAAACAACATAAAACTTGCCCATAATTCATAATTCAATATTAGTAACTCAATTGGATTAAGCCCATGTAGAGAAATTGAATTTTTATGCATTGGGTAAAACCCCCATATATTTTAGATAGAAAATTTCATGAATTGAAAGAGATTGGCTATGGGTGTGAAAGGATTCACCCATTCATAACCCTACATACCTAGGGAAAATAAAATCTCACTACTCCTTGAAAGTCCAACGGAAATTAATGAAGAAAACCTTAAAGACAAGCTTGATGACCTCATCAATCCTTTAACTTTGCATGAATGAGAATGAATAAGCCTAGGGTGGGTTTTACCCTCAATAAACACTAATTTTGAGCCTTAGACGATGTAGTTTAGGACCCTATGACTTAGGAATGACGAGTATGCCCTTAAATAAATCCCTGAAAAATCTGCATTGGGTGAACCAATGACCGGACAAACGAGTCGTTAGAGGATACATGACTCTAGCCCTCATTGTAGAGACTATCTCCGAGGAAAAATAGGATAATTATGTGAACTTAAGGCTATATTCTATCATGCTCACACAATCATGCTTGAGAGTCATAAAATCCTCAGCTTTGGCCTTTCTTAACTCTAGGGTTAGAATATGGTCCATGAGAGCATCCATGACGTCCCATACTACTGGTGCTATGTCATGCTCTTGAGACATCTCTCATTGTTTGTACCATGTATCAGAAATTTCATTCAACTAGTAGGAGGCTAGCTCAACTCCCTCTATTTCACTAACATGCATAACCAAATGGATTTTCTATATTTCATTTATGAAGTTCTGAGATCTTTTTCCACCTTTGAGCCTGTGAAGACTGGAGGGCTCATATTGGGAAATTCTTTGATTAGGGAAATACTGGTCTGATTCTAAGAACTAACATGGACAGGAGTTGATTTCTAACACTAAAACTAGCTGCAATCAGTTGGGTGATCATCATAATCACTCCCTTAAATTCTGCATATGAAGTATTCAATTGCTGAGGTAGGAAACATTTAGTGTTTCCCATTGAGGAAGGAGATGATGGCCCAGTAGGTTGGCTAGCTAAGTGACCCTAGAACCTTATCTAGATCCCTTGGGTCTATGGAAATTCTCTGGCCTCTCTTTTGATAGTAGCATTGGCACTAGTATTATCCCTCTGGCCTACTGTCATCTTTTCATTAGAAGGCACAAGAGTTGAGAAATGTAGTAATGCATGAGTTAGATTCAGTTCTCAGAGCTCACTCTATAGTACGATCTAGAGTATAAAAGAAGAGTAGTATTTCCTAGGTGTCCTGCTGCCAACCAATTATAAGTGTGGGGTAGGACAACCTCATAAGTAGGACTCTACTAGACATGGCTTTATAGACTCCTGAGAACACATCAACCTAGTGCTCTGATACCATGTTTGTCATGCCTGAGCCTAAAGTCTAGGTGAGATTAGCACACGAAGCCATTTATGGCCTCAGGGTATCACTAAAACTATCATGAAACTATGAGAAAATATCTAAGTAATATAGAACATGAATGAAACACCTATGAGAAAAAGTATGCTAAATCATGCAGCTCTAATAAGGCTTTAACAAAATCGGTGCTTTTATACATAGGTGACACAACAATAAAAATTAGTGATGGCAAGAGAATACACCATCTAAAAGTCTAAGAAGCCTCTACTAAACTTATAGTTTTTGAATTACTAGAGAAAGTTCCCTAGTATGACCTCTAGACAACGGTATACATGGCTGAAAAGATAACTGCCTCAAGTGAGAATGGAGCTCACCAAAGTTGAACTATGATAAGCTTACTGAATATTCATATGTGAGTGTTTGTACTTGAGGCTGCATTATTAAACAATGTAGCACCCTTGGAAAAAGGGGTGTTAGTATAAGAAATCATATTTTATGTAAGACGGCAAAAATATGAGAGATAGGATACTGAGCAGAGAAACTGATTGTGAAAAATCACAATTAATCAGGTAAAAAATAATCATAATGGTTCTCAGAGTAAAACATGTAATTTTCCCTTTCAAACTCTATACTAATACAGTGACTGAAATACTGATTAAAAGTGTTTTTTTTGGAAAATACTGTCTAAAATATTAGGGAGGTTTGTGGCATAACAAACATAGTGCAGCATGTAGACATGCAATCTAATCCCTATAGCTCGACCGGCTAAGCCACAACCTACTTTGCCGGGTAGGAGGCCTGAACTGACTTACTGGCAAGACTCCTGCTCATCCACCACGTTCAGGGGTATTAAATCTGGGGATGCACCTATCAGCTATGGCACAACGAACACTTATGTCGGCAAACATAATTTCCAGCACTTCACCAAAAAGATTCATGCCATCCCAATTTACCACTTCCTTTTTAATTGATATCATAACACTAAAAACAATAACCCTTGAGCTTATAAATTCAGAGATATCTATTCGAAAAGCTCGGCCTTATCTAAAGGCTCTAATTCTGACATAAGCCTTTACTAAAGGCTCACGATTATCATTTCGGCTTAAAACAGATATGCATACACTAAAGGAAGAAGGTAAACCAATTTATAGGATCATGGTTTTAATTGAAAGCTCATAGTCATTCTATGGTATTTAATTCTCAAACTTAAGAAAATCATATGTGTGGGCTTGACCAAATATTGAGACGATAATGCAAAAATAAGCATATATTGCCTTTGCCAAATCTATGATAATAACTTCAAAACATTTCATCAATTCTATAATATTGACTCATAAGGTCAAAATCATAATTTTGAATATTTTCATGGATATTAACACAAACCTTGTAAAATCAACTCATGCACAAGATTTAAGTTGTTCATGCTAGATACAAAACTCATAAAGCTTTAGACATTCAAATTTCCAATTTATGAAACAAACCTCGTCAAAATCATATGGTAAAGCTTACATGAGTTTTAAGGAAGAAAATTATGGGAAGAACAAGATATCCAAAATTTTTAGGATTTTCTTACATAACTTGTTACTCTAGAGAAAGAATACATTCTACTACAAGCTTAAGACAAGGAGCTGCTAAGTCTCCTTAAGCTAGAAAGTTTGTTTTCCTTGAAACCCTAGGAGCAAAGAAGCTATGTTTACAAATCTACGCTTGCATGCATGAAATTCTTCATGGAAATGACTTGAAAAGTACATACCTAAAGATAATAGTTCTTGGAGAGGGGAGAAGCTTAAGTTTGATGTAAAGAAAACAAGGGACGAAATTGGGTTGGGTCTACATATAGATGCTGAGAAAAACCTATAACTTATGATACCTAGACACAATTATGAACCACAGATTTAATTTGTGGTCTGTAAGTCCAATTGTGAATTGAGTTTGAGGACTAAGGTCCTAGTTATGGCTATAGATAAGGACTGAAGAGTGAATGTATTATCCGTAGATCATTTCATCCGTTGATAGAAAGAAAACCAAGTTTCTCAAGTCCATCTACGATTATCATGTACGAAGCATAAAACTAATCTATGATCTGCAAATTGGACCATCTGTTAGATTTGCCTTTTTACTCATTCTCTGATGTTCATCTATGAGGGGAAAGTATGGCTCATAAAATAATTCTACGACTCATATGTAGTTCGTAGGTCATATCTAGTGCCTCTAATATCAACAATGGTCCAACCAATTGATCTCCTATACTGTTTTAGACTTATGATAAATTTTTACATGTTCATCAGTAAGAAAAGACGATACAATAACTATCAATGTGTCATTGGCCCCCAAAAACGTGTAATAGAGATGACTTGGCAATGGCTCGAGCTCAAGCTTTAGTGACCCTTCAATAGTTGGTTTAGTAGTAGTAATTGTTCAGTTATCAAGATCTAATAATTGTATCCATGGATTGTAAGGGTAATACCCTATACTCTCAAGTGATTCATCAATGCCTCATAAATTTCCATGTAATTAGTCGCATCATAGTTCATCAAAATAGTCGCCAAAACTTTACCCAAATCACTTTATTCCATTTGCATATTTTTTGTATCATCCATACCCTTAGTCTCATTGATCACTAAAATGCATGCATATTCCTTAGACAACTTCATCCCTTTACTGACTTCAACAGTGGCTTCTCCATCATAGATTCTGAACATTATTTCATTTTTTTCCTCGTCCATTATAGCCCTGCCGACAACAAGAAATGGAGACCCCATAATAATAGGGACCTCAATATCAATAACATTATCTAAAATAATAAATCCAAATGGAAGAATAAACTTACCCATTTGTACTTATATCATCAATAATCCCCACCAGCCTCTTGATTGACATGTCCATCATTTCCAATCTCATGTTAATAGGTCGTGGAATGCTAAGTCCTGCCCTTTCGTAGAAGGAAAGTGGAATGAGATTGATTCTTGCACCAATATAACCCAAATCATTAGAAAAATGTTAGAGCCTGATAGTACATGGTATTGTAAATGCATTGGGGCCACCCTATCTTTCAAAGTTGGCACTGCGATAATAGCATTAATCCGATGTGTGATAAAAACCACCTTGTTATTACTAGGGCTCTTATTATTTGTAAGGAACTCTTTAAGATACATAGAAAAGATGGAAATTTCTTCAAAATATTCAACAAAATGGTATGCTCAATGATACATGCTTCAGCGATTCCAAATATCTTAAACCTTGCATTATTGGTCTTTTCCCATCAACCTTTGTGGAAATAGTGGAGTGGAATTTTGGATTGAGGGAAAAGGTTTGGGAATCTTGACCATATTCTCCTCAGTAATCTCTTTTTTTGATTTTCCAACTACCATCTCCTCAGTTTATACAATATCCTCTTGACCTACTTCATCTTCATCAATAACCCTTCCACCCATGTTCTTATCATGTTGTAATTGCAAAACTCTACCACTCCATGTATAGTGGCAAAATAATGTATGATGTGGCTTTCTTCATCATTCATGGGGTCAACATCATAGTCAATCGGTACTTGCTCTTCTTGTTAAAGAATATGACTCATACGATGCTCAAGTCTCCATAAAGAAGTTTTATGAGCACTCACTATCTCATTCATGCCCTTAAGAGTGGCATCTTTTTGGTCTTGATTCTGCGATACTTTATAAAGAATATTATCACATCATCTAGTATCCTTGGTTGAAATAATTCTCACAACTCAAATTTTGATTTTGATCACCGTGCTCATTCCAGCCAAAATGTTAATCATGGCCATGCGACTAATGTGCCCAATGATTGTGGTGATTGGATGAATGAGTGTGTTGGTCATGGTCTTAATAACCTTGGCCTTCCTACTCATCTCATGTTGTACTTATATAGTTTACATGAACATAAAAACCATAAAAGTGATCTTGGTATCATGAGTTTTGAAGCTCGGAAGAGTAGTCTATCATGTCATTAATTCTCTAAGGTATCCGGTCACATTAACAATCCATTTTTCCCTAGTGCGTGAGTTCTTGTTACGTACATGTTTCACTTATTAAACCAAAAGAAGTGTGATATAGTAGATCAAAAAACACAAGTCAAAATATCCTTACTTAGAAAAACCAGTTGTATGTGTACACAGTGTCACGCCCCACCTTGGAAGGCATGACTGGCACCTAATGCCACACGGGAATCTAGACTGACTTAACTGGGCCTAAGCACCTCTGGTGCCTGCCAGAAATCTAAAATCAAAAAACCAAAATGCTATATCTCGGCTGTAAATACAACCTCGGGCTGACAGGCCACGCAACACCTGTAATGGAAAAAATGCAAACCCAACAACATAATAGTAAAGGGATCCTATGCGGGCCGACAAGACCACCATGCTATCTAGTTATAATAGAATGAAAATAGGCAATTATATTCACACTAAAGCTGACAAGGCTACTAACTAACCATCTAAACTAGGCGCCACACATCCAACACACAAAGTATAACACACATAGGCCCCATAACTAAGAATCTGTAGCCTGTAAGCCTCTAAGAGTGGAATAATAACCGGGATAAGGCTCGGCCTACCAAAAAGTTGTACAACAGAAAGATGAAACCTTTCCTGAATAGCCTCACAACCTGAAGTATACCTAAAAAGTAAGTAACACAGACTAGAACCTTACCTAGCCCCTATAAGCCTAGAAGGTAAAATCAACACAAAATAATCCACCTGGGCCACCATAAGCCCTGACAAGTATACTTCAATCTTTGTACCCCTAGCATGTTTAATATGAGTCAACTGGTAACTATAGTTAATTTACCAGGCCTCTAGGTCTGCAACTGAGCCCGCTGGGCTCCTATAGATATGTTGGAGCCCGTTTGGCTCCTATAACTGTACCCTGGATACACAAGGCTCGACAAAGGATTAGTGATGCTGATACTGCATAAAAGTAGAAGTCCATTCGTGGATGGACTGTAATATGGCCTTATAGGCCTTAATATAGTCCTGTCAGACAACATATAGCTCCTCTAAGTGATCTATATCCCTGTAGGCGATGACACAGGTAGTAACCCTGATGTTGGTCAAGGAAAGGCTATATTAGGTGGGGTCAGTCCCAACCGAACTAATTAACTTCCATTTCAAACTAACGGTAGTGGCTAATCACAACATGCATGGTTATGGCTTTCTTACAAGGACATAGGTCGTATTACTATACAACAAGAATAAATTGGTGAAGAAATTAGCCTTAACATACCTCGAATTTCGATTCTCATTTAACTTATTAATTCCAAACGGTAGCTAGCAATTCCACACAATTGCAGCTCCTACATTGAGAGAATAAGGCTATTTTCAATACTATAACTTGTCAAACAACAATATCTTTCAATAACATTAAATATAATTCAACTCCATTTAATTCAGCCAAAAACTCATAATTTCTCAAGAGTACAGAAGGTAGAAATGCTTACCTATCACTTGTAGTGACATAGAAGCCAATTAGAAGTGATTTTGACAACTTTCACTCTGTGGGGTTCCGATACTCTAAGTGAATTTTCAAGAAATAACTCCTCAGGGATATTCCTCATAGGCGTAGAACTCGATATCCAGGATGAATTTATGTTTAGAAGGAGTTTGGCAGCGTAATTTGATGAGAAAGGGATGAAAAATAGAGAGGATATATCATAGGTCGAATTCTGATTTGGGAAATGTTTGTAATGACTTAAACTTGAACTTGACTTATTTATATAGGTAGGAGTCGGTTGGTAGACGGGGGCTCGCCAGGAAGGAGGTGAGGTGCGTCGGCCATGGCTTCAGGCTAGCTGGTGCGGTGCGGTGCCCATGCGTCTGGGCTCCGGCCCCAGCCTCCTGCTCACTCGATGTCATATTCGTATATTCGTCCCCCGGACATTTTCCC
Organism: Datura wrightii; assembly: GCA_035772735.1. Lineage (NCBI taxonomy): Eukaryota > Viridiplantae > Streptophyta > Magnoliopsida > Solanales > Solanaceae > Datura > Datura wrightii. Next base: position 85,158,283 of record JASDFA010000016.1, on the reverse strand, counting down.
CTTTGTGTTGTATCCCAAAAATCTCAACAAACATACATACATGTCTGCTAAATGATAGAAACTTATGGGGTGTAGCACACAGTCAACTGCAATATAATTTATCAAACAAGAAGTCAGGATCATATCTATAAGGACTTAGTACTAGTCAATTTAACTAAATAAGCAAATATATGATTAGGTGCTTTTAGATGCTATTTAAGGTTAATTGAAAGAAAAAATTAATCTAAAAATGTAGATCTAAATGCAAAGGGTTAAATCAATAAGAAGTAAAATTAGGGATGTGTCCTCTATAACGATTAATCCACCTAGATCTCTCAATTAGGTTCATCAATAATGTGCTCCTTGTAAATATGCAAACAATCACTTGGTGTCTTTCAACAACCAAGTAACGTTTATCTCAGTCAACTATTTGAAATGGAAAAGAACTTAAATCAAACCAATTGTAAATTGCCTATTAAATTCACCAAAGTTCTAAGAGAATCTATTAAGCAAGGATTATGCTTGGGGTTATTATTAATTCATGCTACCCAAACTCTAATTGGCTCTTTCAAGAACATTTAGGGCAATGTATCATGAAGTGGTATTTTCAGCTATTAATTTCAACTTACCATGAAAGAACAATCAAATATTTGAAAGCACATTATCAGTTCATCCTAATTGGTTCACAACTCTATATGAGAATTTAGCTTCTCATGAGTAGAGAAGAATAATAAAGCATAGAATTAAACATAATCAACATACAATTGAATAGATGAGAGAAATCCAAAATATGAGATTAAATATTTAAAATAAATTCAAAATATAATGGAGTGTGCGACCTATCAAATTAAATATATATTATTCTAGTTTCTATCGCATAAAACCATTCATCAATTCGACTTCGGAGAAGAGAGATATTCACGAGACCACGCAAGCAGGCACCTTACAAGGGTCTAAGGCTGTGGAGGACTATAAAAACCCCCTTAGTCGGTTGGTTGCCTTATTTTCTTATTTTCTAGAACTTATCACATCCAAAACCTCTCTCAAGTTTCTCTCCATGGTTACCTTTGGGTTTTGTGGATAAAATCCATGGCTCAACATGATTTTGATGTCAGAATGTTGGGAATCGCGTGTAGCTTGCGTTTTGGTTTCTTTTCCGAGTTGTTGGTGGCTGTTTCGTGGTGAAGTTGTTGGTAAGCCTTCATTTTTTTTTTCTCCTTAGTTTTTAAGGTTGTTTATAGGTATTTTAAAGCTGGTAGATTATTGTCTCAGAGTTTCTACCGTCAAATTCCTATGAATCTTGTCGGGTAAGCTTCGTTTGTCTTGTTTTGTTGTTGAGTTGTGTGGCTGCATATTGCCAGAATCTTGGAATGCCTTTAGGCAGTAGGTTTGTGGTGTTGAAGGTTCGAGTTTGTCTAGTCTTGAAGCTAAGGTATGTTAGTCTTGTCCTTCCCTTTGTCGGCATAAATTCTGTAGTCGTTGTCGTCCGTGCTGACGTGTGTGTTGGCTGTTTTATGATGGATTGTATTATGATATTATAGAAATCTTGTTATGCTATTTATATGGTGATAATAGTGTGTTTAAGGTTCTATTTTCGTTGGTGGCTCCAGCTTGAGTGCGGAGAATCGTTGTCAGGGAAAATTGTTAGACTCGTATCAAGAGGCCATGTGTGAGGCGTGTGGTTCTTGTAGAAAGTTGTGGGATGGTTGAGTGAATAAGATTAGGTGATTATATTGGCAAGTGAATGACGGATTAGAGTGGTTAAGTTCGATGGCTGCCATGATCTTTTGTTATATTAGAATCGGCAATCGTGTCGATGGCACATGACGACCGTGGTGACACTTGGACTGATTTGGCCGTGTCTCTTGATCTTAGTGGTAAGTATCGTGGCTTGTGGATGTTTTCGATGGTTGGTGATATACTGGTTAGGATGGTAATCCTTAGCTCATAGTGGCTCATTGGTGGACGGCTAGACGTGAATGAATAGTAGTATGTTTTATTAGTCTAGTTGTGGGGGTTTGAGAGCCGATTGTGGGTTGTTTGAGAATGTATTATTAGTGTTGTGGATTGTGTGTGTATTCTATTTGAGTCCTTGTGTCTTTTGGATACCCGATGCACGAGAGTTGTTTTGGCTAGGGGTCGATCCCCAAGTGCCTTGTTGCTTGTGGATACCCGATGCACAAGAGTATTTTCGACTGAGTGGTTGTGCCCAAGGAGTGAAATGACCTATAGGGTTGAGAATGATGTCCTCCATTGTGTTGAGTTGAGAAATGATTAGAGAGTGGTCCGACATGTCTGAGCCTTCCTGGGATCACAATTGGTTCTCTCAGATGGATTGAGTTCCGCTAACTGTGCACACTCGATAGAGTTTCCGGCAGTGCTTGATTGATGATGTTGATTAATTGGTGTTTACTCTTGATTTTCTTGGAATTACACTATGGTTGTTGTTTGTGTTATATATTATCTGATAGCAGTGGATGCTAGATTTTGGCTGGTGTTAGCTAAGGCCATTGAGAGGTCTAGAGGCGATGACAGGTGAGCTGAGTCGGCTAGGTGGTGTTGTATTGTTATTTACTTTTGGACTTGCCAGAATTATAGGGGCCAGGTAGATTATGTTTGTATGTTTGCTTGTACTTACCAGGCTTATGGGGGCCAAGTAGGTTTTATGTGTTTATTTAAGTTGATCTCTCCTTCTGTGATATCTGGTATACTGTTGATCTCTAATCTTTGTCTTCTAGTTATTTCTGCCTTTCATGCTCAGTACATTATTGTATTGATGCCCTAGTCAGGGCGCTGTATTCATGCCTGCAGGTGATGGTGGGTTGTTAGATCGAGTTCTTGGGTGCTGAGTGTAGTTCCAGCTGAGTTGGTGCGCTCCAGGTCTTTCGGAGTCGCTAGAGTTTGAGTTATGGGTAGTTTGGGGCCCTATCCCGGATAGTTAATTTCTATTATAATTTTTAGAGGCACGTAGATATTTAGGTGTAATGTCATTGTTATTGGCCAAGTGGGCCATGTTGCATAGTAGTTTTCCATTCCCCGGCCTTGACAGCATGTTGTGTTTATTTTTGGGTTGGTCAGCTGAGCCAACTTCCGCTATAGTCTATCTCGTATTCTTATAATATAATTGTTGCGTTGTTGAACCTCATCGGTTCTGGCCTTTGTTTTATTTTTGGGGCGTCGCGTATGCTCATATCAGGAGTGGCACCAGGTTCCAATCACACCTCCCCGGGTTTGGGGTGGGACAGTCTGACCACGACTCATGGTGTCTATCGATAAGATGCACTGCCACTCACACTTCCCTTTTCAATTTCTTTGGCCATGTTTGACCTGACGTGTCATGGGCCTGACCAACACTCGTGGTCATGCCCTTGGTGACCCCATTAACAAATTTTCAACTTAAGTCCAGTACCTGACCACGAGTCACCTCACGACTTGTGGTCTTCTCCACAGGTAACAAAATGACTTGTCCTGTGACCTGGTGCAGGTTTTAGAGTTTTCTCCATTTCAACTCCCGGGTCTGATCTTTGGGCTTCCTGGGTATATCAAAGTTACGAATTATACAATGGAGGTACAGATAGTACATAGCAGTCGTGGAAAAGTGCAAAGATTTTGTTAAGGAATATCCTGAGTAACCACGAGACAAGGTACGACTCGTGGGATGAGTGTACGACTCGAGGATGAGTCATGAGAGAGTTTAGATGCAAACTGAGGCTTTAGTTACGAGTCGTAATACTAATTTTAGGATGCATATACGAGTTGTAGGAGGTATCCATGGAAAACTTCAGAGGGATTGGGTGGAGCAGAGTCCTTAATTACAGCTCGTTGTACGGACGGTTGGATAATGGTATGACTTGTAGGTTGAGTCATATCACCTGATGGGCATAGTATTCATTACGTGTTTTAGGGGAAATTTATTAAAACACTATTGACTTAACTTCTAAATTATGTCATATAAGGTATTTTAGGGAGGGATTTTAGAGGAGTAGTAGATCCTCTCCCTCATTGCTTCCAAATATCAGAGATAGTTCTCTCAGAGCAGAAGCTAGGGCTTTCAAGTTTTCTTCTCAGATTCTCCAAGTTCTTCCCAGGAAATTCAACTCTAGGTATGTGAAAATTCAATAAGGGAATTATTCTTCTCTTGTTCCCCAAAACTCTTCTGTCATGCTTATCAATTCTAGCACTGAAAGTCAAGCTTAGGGTTTAATAGTTCCTTAGAATATGAATTTTCCTTCTGCTATAATTTTCATGATGTTGAGAGTTGTCAGAAGAGATACTTCGTAGTCATTTCTAAATTCCATGAACTTATATGATTTAGACCTAGTTTCTATGAATTCAATATATTGGGTCTTGCATAATTGTCTAGGTACAAATGTTGCTTGACTATGTTAATTCTTGAAATTTCTATATTCTTACCTTCATGCAAATTAATGGTCAGTTTGAATGCTAGTTCAGTCTCAATAAGTAATTACTCTTTTCAATATCTTTCAGTAAGTCAGCTAATCAGATTGACGATAGTCAATTCTTTAGGAGTTTAGTAACACTCCCTAGTATCAGTTATCAAGTCATTCTTCAGACGATTACGATGCTTTTAGATAAAGCAGCCCTGACCTGTCTTGGAACACTAGTTTCTAGTTATCACGTCCTTCAGACGCTCAGGGTATTTCAGATAGGTATGCCTGACTTAGTCTAGGACATCAGTTTTGAGCTATCAGCCTGGAAATCACAATAAGATTTTCAATGGGAGTACGACTTAGCACCGAGCAGGTCGGGTTCAGCGCACCCAGGGTCATAGAACTACATTACCACCATAGGTTTTTTCCCAAATGGGCAGCAGATAGTGATCACCTAGTTCAGCTACTATACTATGGCAAAGTATAGTGGGCCTTCTCCGATTGGGAGTATACATCGGAGTACACATTTAGCTCACGTGGTTACATGTCGGTTATAGTTTCTCCCAGAGTTTCAGTATAGATCAATATCAGTTTCATCTCCATTCAATTATTCAGTTTTCAGGATATGATTATGACCATAAGTCAGGGTCTGTGCCTATTTTATTACAGTTATATTACAACACTTGTCAGTTTATTGGTCATTTTATGTCATCTCAGCTCAATTATATATATATGCTTACCGTTTTACTTACCTCTTGCGTACTCAGTACATTCAGTACATGTTTTATCTATTATATTATAGGTGCAAGTTCTCAATCCCAGCAGCGACAATAGTTCCCTTCAGATGATTTTCAGTAGCTTGATATTAGTGAGTCCTCATTGTTCAAGCACATAGTTTTAGTTTCTTTCAGTTCCTGTTTTCTGACTTTAGAGTTAGCTGGGAGCTTGTCCCAGCAACTTGCCAGTTAGTAGTTGTCTTTCACACATAGTAGTGTTCATCTTGTTTTGCACTATTTTTATAAGCTTTTAGTATTTAATTAGACTTCCCTTATTTTAGAATTTAGCTATTTTAGTTAGGTTTTCAGCTTTCACTCTGTTTATTTAGTTTACCAGTGTGATGTTAGAGCATGGGTTAGCTTGGGGTCATGTGTGGCACCATGTATCGTGTCATGTCCAGGGTGTATACTCGGGGCATGACGAACTTGGTATCACATTACTAGATTTAGAGTATCCTAGAGATATCTGAAAGTCGCATCGAGTAGAGTTCTTTTAATGAGTGTGAATCACGCCACACTAATGTGGGGGAGGCTACAAGGCGTTTTAGGAAATTTCACTTTTGTTAATTCTCCTTATCATGTGTTGAGCTTAATCCCAAAAGTGCCCTCCTAATTCATGCTCTACTCATTTCAATGATAACATGTCGCCAAGAAGAGGAAATGGGAGGAGGAACGGAAATGCAAATCAACCTACCCCACCAGCTCCAGCAGCCCCTCAGGATGACCAAGTGTCCCCTGTAGAATTTAGAGCGGCAATCTACCTATTGGCTCAGGCCATGACCAACCAAGTGAACCAACAGGCGTTTCTACTGAATGTGAATAGGTCAGCAGTAGCTGCCAGGGTTTGGGATTTCACTTAAATGAACCCTCCAGCTTTTCATGGATCTAATATGGGAGAGGACCTGTAGGATTTTGTGGATGAGGTGAGGAAGATCACACGGATCATAGGTGTTAATTTCGTAGAGAGTGCTGATCTAGCTTCCTATCATTTGAAATAGGTAGCTCAGATTTGGTAATCCAATAGAAGGAGGGGAGGCCAACTGAAGTAGGATCAGTGGAGTCGGAGGAGTGGGCTATGTCATTTCTTGTAGATTTTTTCCTCGAGAATTGAGGGAGACCAAGGTTGCTGAATTTATGAATTTGAGGCTGGATAATAGAACTGTGGAAGAGTATGCATTGGAATTCACTCGGCTATAGAGATATGCTCCAGAGATGGTGACTGAGCCAAGGGATCGTATGCTCAAGTTTGTGAATGGAGTTCTGGACTTGGTACTCAAAAAGTGCAGAAGCGCAATGCTAATCAAAGACATTGACATCCCCTGCCTCATCATTCATGTCCAATAGATAGAGGCTGAAAAGCTGAAGGATTTGGAGAGGGAAAACTAGACAGTTTGAATATGGCCAGTAGAGGTCAGGCAGCGGTAGTCGCCCACAGCAGCAGCAACAAAGACCTTCAACACCCACATCAGCCAGTGCCCATTCTTTTAGATCCCACAAGGATCGAAAGGGTGGAGCATCAAGCTCCTAGTCCTGGAGTTACGTTTACCATAGTCGCTCCTTTATAGCCTGCCCAAAGTGTGGCAAGAATCACCCAAGGGAGTACCATTTGGGCAAGGAGGGTTTTTTCGAATTTTGCCATCTAGGCCACAAATTAAGAGATTGTCCTTCAGCAGGATGGGGAAAGGCTATGTCCACTACCTCAGTAGCCTTGGAAAGTCGCCCAACTCAGTGGGGTACTACTTTAGGTACTGATAGTGGCCAGTGCCAAAATCATTTTTATGCCTTGACTTCGCGTCAGTATCAGGAGAGCTCAATTGTAGTGGTCACGGGTATGTTACATCTTTTCCATTTAGATGTATATACCCTACTAGATACAGGAGAAACACATTCATTTATGACTCCTTACATAGTTGTTCAGTTCGATATCAGTGCAGAGGTCCTCTCATAATCGTTCTCTATCTCTACTCTAGTTGGTGAGTCAATTAGAGCCAGTCGGGTGTGTAGAAACTACCCAGTTTTAGTATTGAGTAAAGTCATTCCAGTTGATCTCGTAGAGCTAGACATGTTCGATTTCGACCTTATTCTTGACATGGATTGGTTACATTCCGGTTAAGCCTCAGTTGATTGCAGAACCAGAGTCGTCAAGTTTCAGTTTCCCAACGAACCAGTCTTAGAATGGATGGGTAGTGTTTCAGCACCTAAGGGACGGTTTATTTCCTACCTTAAGGCAAAGAGAATGATTTTTAAAGGGTGTATCTATAACCTAGTTCGAGTCAGAGGTTCTAGCTTCGAGGTCCCAACTATTCAGTTAGTTCCAGTTGTCAACAAATTCCCTGATGTGTTTCTCGAAGATTTTTTTGAAGTACCGAGCGAGCGAGAAGTAGAATTCGGCATAGACCTTCTTCCAGACACTCAGCCCATCTCTGTTCCTCCTTACAGAATGGCTCCAACTAAACTTAATTAGTTGAAGGAACAACTGAAAGACCATCTCAATAAGGGCTTCATCAAGTCCAATATCTCTCCATGGGGCGCTCCCATGTTGTTCGTGCGAAAGAAAGACGGTACCCTCAGAATGTGCATTGAATACTTTCAATTGAACAAAGTTACAATCAAGAACAGGTATCCCCTACCTAGGATTGATGACGTGTTCGATCAACTTCAGGGAGCTAGTTGTTTTACCAAGGTAGATCTCAAATCGAGATATCATCATCTTAGGATTAGAGAGTTTGACATATTGAAAACAACCTTCAGAACTCGATATGCTCACCATGAATTTGTGGTTATGTCTTTTGGGCTAATCAATGCCCCTGCGGCTTTAATGGACCTGATGAATAAGGTATTCAAGACGTACCTAGACATGTTCGTCATTGTGTTCATAGAAGACATCTTGGTATAATCCAGAAATGAGGAGGATCATGCTAATCACTTAAGGATAGTGTTGCCGACTCTTTGAGAACGCTAGTTGTTCACTAAATTCTGTAAGTGTGAGTTCTGGCTGAAGTCAGTAGCCTTCCTCATTCATGTGGTCTCAGGTGAGGGTATTCAGGTAGATCTTCAAAAGATAGTAGCGGCAAAAGACTGGCCAAGACCCACTTCCACAATAGATAGCAGGATTTTCTTGGGCTTAGCCAGTTATTACCAGCAGTTTGTAGAGGGGTTTTCTTCCATTGCGTCCCCTCTGACTAAACTGACTTCGATAAAGGTGAAGTTTCAGTGGTTAAATGTATGTGAGAAGAGTTTCCAAGTGGTGAATACTTGACTTACTATAGTTCCAGTTTTAACCTTTCCAAAAGGAAAAAATGGGTTAGTAATCTATTGTGATGCTTCCCGAGTTGGCCTCGATTGCATTCTGATGCAGCGGGGTAAGGTGATACCTTATGCCTCCAGAAAACTCAAGGTTCATGAGAAGAACTACCTAACTCATGATCTTGAATTCGTAGCAGTGGTGTTTGCTTTAAAAATTTGGAGGCATTACCTTTATGGGGTTCATGTAGGTGGTTTCATCGACCACCAAAGCCTTCAGTAGTGTTCAATTAGAAGAATTTTGGATATTCGTCAGAGAAGGTGGCTGGAGTTATTGAAAGACTATGACATGAGTGTGCTATATCACCCGCGCAAGGCCAATGTGGTGGCGGATTCCTTAAGCAGGATGTCCATGGGAAGTGTTTCTCATGTTAAAGAGAGAAAAAAAGAGCTTGCGAAAGATATGCACAGGTTAGCTAGGTTGGGAGTTCAGTTAGTTGATTCAGTCGAGGGTGGAGTTGTAATACAAAGTGGGTCAAAATCCTCATTGGTAGTAGAGGTTAAGTCAAAGCAGGATGAAGATGTCATACTCCTCAAATCGAAAGAAGTAGTTCTAAGGAAAGAAGTGGAGGCTTTCCCCAAAGGGGGTAATGGCGTGCTTCGTGATCAGGGCTAACTTTGTGTTCCAAACGTAGATGAATGGAGACAATCAATACTGGTTGAAGCCCACAACTCTAGGTGTATTATTCACCCAGGTTCGACTAAGATGTACTGTAACCTACAGAAAATCTGGTGGAAGAACGGCATGAAGAGGGACATTGCAAAATTTATAAGCTAAGTGTCTGAACTGCCAGTAGGTTAAATTTCAACATCAGAGACCTGGGGGTATGACTCAGGATATCAGCATACCCCCGAGGAAGTGGGAAGAGGTGAATATGGACTTCATTATAGGTCTACCTCATACTTGTCGGCAACATGATTCCATTTGGGTCATAGTAGATCAGATAACTAATTCAACACATTTTCTCCTAGTTAAGGCTATAGACATAGTTGAGGATTATGATAGGTTATACATCAAGGAGTTAGTAAGACTGCATGGAATTCCCTTGTCCATCATTTCAGATAGAGGTACCCAGTTCACCTCAGATTTCTTGAAATCATTTTAGAAAGGACTAGGTACCTAGGTCAAGCTCAGCACAGCCTTTCACCCTCAGATAGATGGAGAAGCTGAGTGGACTATTCAGACCTTAGAAGACATGTTGAGAGCTTGTGTGATCAACCTCAAGAGAAATTGGTACAATCACCTACCTCTTATAGAGTTTACATATAATAGCAGCAACCACTCCAGTATTCAGATGGCCTCGTTTGACGCATTATATGGTAGGAGGTGTAGATCTCCAATAGGGTGGTTTGAGATTGGTGAAACTACTTTAATGGGGCCAGATTTAGTTCACAAGGCTTTGCAGAAAGTTCAACTTATCAAAGAAAGGTTGAGAGCAACATAGAGTCACCAGAAATCATATGCAGATGGGAGGAGAAGAGAACTTGAATTTGTTGTAGATGATTGGATTTATCTAAAGATTTCACCTATTAAAGGGGTGAAGAGTTTTGGGAAGAAAGGAAAACTCTTTCCAAGATATGTGGTTTCACAACCTGAAAATAGGCCCGGATCGAGACATGGGACAAAGAACCTCGAGAGGCTCCCAGTCAACCCATGACATAAACATGACATCTAAAACTCAATATAATAATGCTGAAGTTTAACATACAAAATAATGGAAGTCTAAAAATCTAGTAACATCTAAATATTTGAATGCATAACACGGTTCTGTAGCTGAATACATACTATATCTGATAAGCCTCTACAATCTGACAAGTTGATGGGACAAGACCTCAACTAACTCACTAATAAACTGAAATGGAAAGTACTGATTACCAACTAATAAGAAGGTCCTCGAAAGACGAGGACTCACCAAAAGGGTGGGGAATGTTAACTCTGAGAATCTGGGTAGCAGCAGGACTAAACCTGAACGTCTGAGCTTTTATCATAAAATGATACAGCATAGAGTATGCGGCCAGTACTTCGAATACACCAAGTATGCAAGGTAAGTAAAACCTCTAAGTAAGTAAAACTGAAAACATACATATCATAAGACTTTTCATCATAAGCTTCTTATAGTAAGGCTTGCATGCTATTATATGAAAGCATGATTTAAACATAACTACATAGTATAACTGAATCAAATGACCCAAAGCTGAAACTAATAAGCATTAGTAAAACTGGACATTGGGCCAAACCTGCCGAAAACATAATATCAAGACCGATAAACATGCATAACTGAAATCATGAGGATAAATGGGAGACTCGTCATTGTTACACACTGTAAGTTTCTAATGTTTAGATGGCCTATTCATACGTTGGTTATGAGTTTTAGAGTATAATACGTATGACAAAAGGGCTCGGGGAAAGGTCGAACGAGCACGAAGTCGGGGACGCGCAGGAGAAGGCCGGACCAGTTGCCCAAAGGTGCAATGTGGCACGGCCTAGGATGGGCGTGATAGGCTCCGTGGCATGGCCCAGGATTGGCGCGACAAGGTTCGTGCCACAGAGCTCTGTCCAACGCCTCAAGTATATATATGTTCCCTCCTTAGATTTTATTTCATTTTCATCTTCTACACTCGAACAACAGAGGTAAGGTACGAAGGAACCAAGTATAATTCATCTGTTTACACCGTGAAACGCTGCCTGAATTCGAATTAACTTCAGGTATTAAATTTTAAAGATGCAGGGAGCATTACTACGGAGTTAATTTCTCAAAATTCTCCTGGCAAATCGTAACCGAGCCGAGCTAAAGTTGTTAGAATTGCTCCAAACTAGTGTTAATATGATAACATGCTTAAAGATAGCATTTCTCCCTTCTAGATTCTTGAGAGATTACGAGTTTTTGATCATATTCCATCAAGTAGAAATATAGTTAATATTTATATATAAAGTTATCGTTTTCTTCGAATTTAGTATTGAAGTTTGCCTTGTCCTTCCAATAATACGATTGCAGTTGAGAAGAGTAGTTGAATACAAGCTGAAACTCGCCAGTTAATCAGCAATCGGCGATCGAGGTATGTTAAGGCAACTTCTTTTGGCAAGTTACTTCTTTAGCATGACAGCTTAGTTTTAATCCCAATAAGAGTACCAGAAGCATGTCTATTATAATTAGTTGTTGTTTTTAGTTGAGACCAGTATTCCATATTAGTTTGGGATGGATTATGCTTGCATAGCCTCCACGACCGACCCCAGGGTTATTAGCTGTGTCGACGCCCGCCAGGGGCGAGATGACGTCGCTCTACGGAGCGGTATGTCGTCCGCCAGGGATGAAGATGGGGTTCCAGATCCTCACATGTCGTGGTTGCCCTTATATTCACCCCCGTCGAGCCTGGTTCTCGGGGTGCAGATATCAGGAGTCCATCGGACTCGGACACAATTATAGTCAGGGGCCAAGCGGGCTCAATTGCAGACCTAGGGGACCTTGGATAGGGGTATATAGATAGAGGTGTACCCACCAGGGCTTATGGGGACCCCAGGTGGGTTATTTTGTGTTGGTTGTACCTTCCGGCTTATGTGGGCCAGGTAAGGTTTATGTTTGTTTTAGTTATTGATAATTAGACAGTAAGACGTTCTATTGCTCAAGTATGATCTCTATTCCTTCATTTCAATTACTTTCAGTTCTACTTCCTTATTTTAGTCATTTATAGTTATCGCCTTACATATTCAGTACATATTATACTGACGCCCTTTCTGGGGCACTACATTACTTGCCTACAGGTAGGGATAGATGGGGAGCAGGTCCCTCGTAGCTTTCAGCCAGCATCACCAGAACAGTTAGCTTCTTTCTTCCGAAGCTTTTAGATAGAAGGCTTACTTCTTTTTGATTGTACAGTTCATGGGTAGGTCGGGGCCCTGTCCCGACCATCATATTACTCCTAGAGGCTTGCAGATGGTTTCTATTTCCCTTGGTTAGCTGTTATTGGCCGTGAGGGGCCTATATGTGTTTTAGTTTACATGTTGGCCATGTGGGGCCTTGTTTAGCTGATAGATTAGCGGCCTTGTCCGCCATAGTTTAACATAGCTCTGAATTTACTTTACAGTCATAACTAGACATCATGATGGTCTTGTTGGCCCGCATAGGATTCCCTATTGTTGTTGTTCTGGCTAGCTGGTTTTCTTTTACAAGTGGCTATATGTCCTTGTCGACCGGGGGATGTGTTTACAGTTGAGATATAGCCCGTTGTGTTCTTGATTTGAGGAGTAAGCCTGCACCAGGAGTGCTTAGGCTTAGTTGGTATGTCAGTTCAGATCCTAGTGGGACACCAGGTGCCAGTCATGCCTCCCAAGGTGGGGCGTGAAAAACTTGGTACTAGAGCAGTTGTATCCCAGGGTGTCTGCAAGCCATGCTAAGTAGAGTCTTGTCTATGGATATGTTGTGCACCACATTCTATAGGCAGGAGGCTGTGAAGCATGATAGGATGGTCACTCTTTCTTCTTATCCATTCATGCTATAGAGATGTACAGTATAGGGTTAAGTCTCTAAGCTTACCATATTCTTTTATCTACAGAGAAATGACAGACCCACGACACCTCACGACTGGTAGAAGATTAGATGTTGCAGCAGGGGAAGGCACCAGCAGGGTGCCTCAATCAGAGAACAACCTAATCTGAGGGCGACTGGGAGACATCGTCTCGGTCTCCCCGGCACTCTCCACTACACCAAGAGCCTCTTGGAGCGGAAAGTGTAACAGCACCACCTCCAGCAGTCTCTATACCGGTACCATCAGATTAGGAGGTTAGGAGTGTTGTTGTTATGTTGGCTCAGATGATGGTTGCACAGCGTCAACCAGTGGCACCCACAGTCGCAGAGTCTTTAGGAGGGCCTAGTAGTTCGAGGGTCAGGGAGTTTCTTGCATTGAGTTCCCCACAGTTTACTGGGATGAATCAAGAGGAGGACCCTCAGGATTTCTTTGATCAGATGCAGCGAATTTTCAGGGTGATGCATGCCATACCTGCAGAGTCGGTTGAGCTAGCAGTATTCCGGCTACGGGACATCGCAGTACTGTGGTACGAGAGTTGGGAGACGTCCTAAGGGAGAGGTGTTTCCCCTACGACATGGCCCAGCTTCTCATAGGCTTTTTTGGAACACTATTTACCATGAAAAATTAGACAGGCTTAGGTTGATCAGTTTCTACATCTAGTGCAGGGATCGATGAGTGTCCAGGAGTACGCTATGAGGTTCGACTCCTTTGCCCGAAATGCACTAGCTTTTGTGGATACTATGCCGGCTAAGGTGCATCAGTTTATTATGGGGCTGAATCCAGAATATGTGGAGACTTGTATTATGGCCACCCTGCGAGAGGACATGGATATTGCTCGTGTTCAGGCTTTCGCTCAGAATATTGAAGGGATCCGACAGCAGCAGCGGGAGATAAGGAGGGCAGATCAGGAGCAGCGCTGCAGGGCAAAAGCTAGTGACATGCAGACAGAATCCTAGGGTGGACACAAGCCATAATTTTTAGGCAGGCCACGATTTTTAGGCAGACCCCCACCCCCACAGCAACAGCAGGGGAGTGGATCAGGTCGTCGGGGACAGTTAGGGCCGACGAGAGCTCACGACCAGCAAGTCCACATCAGCAAAGAGGAGTGGAGCAGAGTAGATTTACTGTACCACTTTGTCCTATTTGCAGCCGACGTCACTTCGAGGCATGCAGGTATGGTTCCACAACATGTTATACTTGTGGACAAAAGGGTCTTCAGATGACAGATTGTCCAGCTAGGGGTCAGAGTGATCGAGACCGATAGGATAGATCTTCAATAGGATCACGTGCCCCAGCATCTCTAGCCGGCAGAGGCCGAGGAAGATTAGGGGCATCTAGCTCAGGTACTGATCCAGATCACACTTATGCTTTATCGGGATGATAGTAGTCAGAGTCGTCGCCAAATGTGGTGACAAGTATGCTGGACATTTGCTCTCATTCTGTTTATGTACTGATAGACCCAGGATCCACCTTGTCTTTTGCTACACTGTTAGTAGCTCGAAAGTTCGGTATTATGCCAGAATCGCTTCGGCAACTCTTTTTAGTGTCTACCCCCATCAGTGATTCCATCATAGCCAAGATGGTCTACTGGGGATGCACAATAGAGATTGTTGGTCGCCAGAATTTAGCGGACTTGATAGAATTAGAAATGATTGATTTTCATGCAATTATGGGTATGGATTGGCTAGCGCCATGCTACGCCAATGTTGAATGTTAGACCAAGACTGTATAATTACACTTTCCAAGGGAGGTTGTACAGGAGTGGAAAGGTAGTGCAGTCACGCCAAAAGGTAGGTTTATTTCCTATCTTCGGGCAAAAACGTTGATAGCAAAAGGATGTATTTATTATATTGTCAGAGTTTAGGATGTCCGAGTAGAACCTACGACTCTTCAGTCCATTCTAGTAGTCAATGAATTCCCGGATGTATCCCTGATGAGCTACCTGGCATCCCCCAAAATGGAAAATTGACTTTGCAATTGATTTATTACCAGGTACTCAGCCCATATCTATTCCTCCGTACCGAATGACTCCTGTTGAGCTCAGAAAATTGAAGGAACAGTTGAAAGATCTGTTAGATAAGGGCTTCATTAGGCCGAGTGCTTCACCATGGGGCGCGCCAATCCTATTTGTGAGAAAGAAGGATGGCTCCCACCGTATGTGTATAGATTACCGGCAGCTAAATAAAGTTACTATCAAAAATAAGTACCCACTTCCCAGAATCGATGACTTGTTTGATCAGTTATAGGGGGAGAAATATTTCTCAAAGATTGACTTAAGGTTAGGGTACCATCAACTTCGGGTGTGTGAGAGGGATATTCCAAAATATGCCTTCAGGACCAGGTATGGCCACTTTGAATTTCTGGTCATGTCCTTCGGGTTGACGAATGCTCCAGCTATGTTCATGGACTTGATGAATAGTATCTTCAGGCCGTATCTAGACCTGTTTATGATAGTATTTATTAATGACATTCTGGTATATTCCTGCTCAGAGACAGATCTCCAGGATCACGAACAAACAGAGCTCCAAACTCTCGGGAATCTCTAGCTATATGCGAAGTTTTTTAAATGTGAATTTTGATTGAATTCAGTAGCCTTTTTGGGCTATATTGTGTCAGATGTTGGCATTCAGGTAGACTCGTAGAAAATTGAAGCAATGAAAACATGGCCTAGAATTACCACTTCGATCGAGGTACACAGTTTCCTAGGGTTAGCCGGGTATTACAGAAGGTTTGTGGAAGGATTTTCCACCTTAGCAGCGCCTTTGACCATGTTAACCATGAAAGCAGCCAAATTTCACTAGATTAAAGCATGTTAACAGAGCTTTCAAGAGTTGAAAAACAGACTAACATCAGCACCAGTATTACCTTGCTGGAAGGATCAGAGGTTTATACAGTATACTGTGATGCTTCAGGTGTTGGGTAAGGATGTGTTCTGATGCAGCATGGTAAAGTAATTGCTTACACTTCCAGACAGTTGAGGAAACATGAAACGAACTACCCCACCCATGACCTGGAATTAGCTGCGCTGATTCATGCCTTGAAAATATTGAGGCACTATCTATATGGTGTTCACGTAGATATTTTTACTGATCATAAGAGCCTTCAGTACATTTTCACATAGAAAGAGTTGAATCCATGGCAGCATCGCTGGTTAGAGTTGCTGAAAGACTATGATGTGAATATTTTGTACCACCTAGGGAAAGCCAATGTTGTAGCAGATGTCCTCAGTCGTAAATCTTTGCGGAGTTTAGTACACCTGAAGCCAGGACAGCGGGAGTTGGCCAGAGAATTGCAGCAGTTAGCTAGTTTAGCCGTCCATATAGTAAATTCAGGAGACAGTGGAACTGTAATTTAGAACACGACAGTATCGTCATTAGTTGTGGAAGTGAATGAATGGCAGTACGAAGACCCTAACCTGGTTCAGTTCAGAGATAAGGTTCAACAAGGGGAAGTTACAGAGGGGAAGTTACAGATTTCTAGGTAACTGAAGACGAAGTTTTGAGATATAGGGATTGGCTCTGTGTTCCAAACACCGCAGGACTTCGCCAGCAAATTATGGGAGAGGTGCATTATTCCCACTACTATCTTCATCCAGGTTCAAGGAAGATGTACCATGATATAAAAGAAATTTACTGGTGGCCAGGAATGAAAAAGTAGGTAGCAGAATTTGTAGCCCAATGTCACAATTGTCAGCAAGTGAAAGCCGAACATTAGAAACTCGACAGATTGACATAGGAGATAGCAGTGCCTAGGTGGAAATGGGAGGAGATTAATATTGATTTTGTGACAGGGCTACCTCGTACCAGGCATAAATTTGACTCCATCTAGGTGATTGTGGACCCATTGACAAAATCAGCTCACATTCTTCCAGTCAGAGCCACCTTCTCAGCTGAGGATTATGCTGAGCTTTATATCAGAGAGATAGTAAGATTACTTGGTGTCCCACTATCTATCATTTCTAACAGGGGAGCCAATTTACAACTAAATTTTGGCAGTCCATTTAGAAGGGCATTAGGGACGCAGGTTAATTTGAGTACGGCCTTCCATCCTCAGACAGACGGACAGGCAAAACGTACAATTCAGATGCTCGAGGATATGTTACGAGCGTGTGTGCCAGATTTTGGGGGTAGCTGGGGTGAACACTTACCGATTATTGAATTTGCTTACAATAACAGTTATCACTCAGTGATTCAGATGGCACCTTATGAGGCTTTATACAATAAAAAATGTAGGTCCCCAGTTGGTTGGTTCGAGGTTGGAGAATCAGGGTTAATTGGGCCAGATATAATTCATCTGTCAGAAGAAAAAGTAAAGCTTATTAGAGAGCATCTACTGACGACTCAGAACCACCAGAAATCTTACGCGGATGTACGTCGTAGGAACCTGGATTTTAGTATAGGTGACTGGGTATTTTTTAAAGTCTCACTGATAAAAGGTGTGACGAGGTTTAGGAAAAAGGGCAAGTCCTGAGGTTTATTGGGTTGTATCGAATACTTTGGAGAATAGGCCAGGTGGCATACGAGCAAGATTTGTCTTCAAAGTTGGAATCCGTTCAATCCAGTATTCCATGTGTCAATGCTACAAAAGTGCATAGGGGATCCATCCGTAGTTGTTCCAGTTGAGGATGTCTAAGTTATCGAGGAATTAGCCTATGAAGGATTCCAGTAGCTATATTAGATCGACAGGTTCACAGGTTGAAGACTAAAGATGTTGCCTCTGTTAAATTACTGTGGAGAAATAGGAATAGAGAGAAAATGACTAGGGAAGCTGAGGACGACATGAAATCTAGTTATCCTCATTTGTTCTAGACTTAGCCAGGCTATGCATTTAACGTACATTTACGATTCAGCTTGTTTTGTGATGTATGTTATGTATATTGCTCAGCTATGTGCAATGTTGTTGAGAAACAGTTGTGATAGTATTATATGAAGTGCATGTACAGGACTTTTCTGCGTTTTAGGATTTTTGGATAGTTCATATTACAAAGGAGACTCTGTTGAAATTTTTCCAAAATAAGTAGTTGCAAGAGTTAAGGTCCTTGTAAGCTAAAGTTAACATTCAAGGATGAATGTTCCTAAGGGGGTGAGGATGTTACACCCCGTAATTTTCTAATGTTTATATAGCCTATTTGTACGTTGGTTAAGTGTTTTAGAGTATAATACGTATGAAAAAAGGGCCTGGAGAAAGGTCGAACAAGCACGGAGCCGGTACTGTACAGTAGAAGGCCGAACCAGTTTCCCAAAGGGGAAACGTGGCACGACCTAGGATGGGTGTAATAGGCTCCATGGCACCCAGGATTGGCGCGAAAGGGTCCGTGCCACGGACCTCTGTCTACCGCCTCAAGTATATATATGTTCCCTCCTTAGATTTTATTTCATTTTCAACTTCTATACTCGACCAGCAGAGGTAAGGTACAAAGGAACCAAGTATAATTCTTCCGTTTACACCGTGAAACGCTACCCGAATTCGCATTAACTTTGGGTATCGAAGTTTAAGTCTGAGCATTGCTGCAGAGTTAATTTTGCGAAATTAGCCCAGCGAATCATAACCCTGCAGAGCTAATGTTGTTGGAATTGCTCCAAACTAGTGTTAATATGATCACAGGCTTAAAGTAAGCATTTCTCCCTTCTAGATTCTTTAGAAATTATGAGTTTTCGACCGTATTCCGTCAAGTTGAAATATGGTTAATATTTATATATAAAGTTACACTTTTCTTCGAATTTAGTATTGAAGTTAGACTTGTTCTTCCCATAATGTGATTGCAGTTGAGAAGAGCAGTTGAATACCAGCTGAAACTCGCCAGTTAATCAGCAATTGACAAACGAGGTATGTTAAGGCAGTTTCTTTCGGCAAGTTAGCTCTTTAGCATGACAACTTAGTTTGAATCCTAGTAAGAGTACTAGAAGCATGTCAATTACGATTAGTTTACCAAAATAGGATCCTCATCTTGCCTATCCTTGACTATGGTCAGCAAGGAGGATTTTGATCCATTGTGAACAATGATACCACCATCTATCGAGTCAACAAGATGAACTCCTAGTCGTGTAAGCCAATGCACATCCTTCAGTAGCTCTTTTCTCCCCTCATTTATATGAGACACACTCTCCATATAAATCCTGCTAAGAGCGTCTGCCACCACATTAGCCTTTCCTCGATGATAAAGGACACTCATATCGTAATCCTTAAGAAGCTCCAGCCACCTTCTCTGATGTAGATTTAGATCCTTTTGGGTAAACGCGTACTCTAGGCTTTTATGATCCGTAAACACATCCACTGGACCCCATATAGATATTGTCTCTAAATCTTCAAGGCAAATACTACTGCTGCCAACTCGAGGTTATGAGTCGGATAGTTCTTTTCATAGACTTTCAACTACCTAGAAGCATAAGCTTTAACCTTACCATTCTACATTAGTACACAACCAAGGCTGATACTCGAAGCGTCACAATATACCACAAACCCATCGGTACCATCAGGTAGGGTAAACACTGGTGCTGAGGTGAGTTAAGTCTTCAACTCTTGGAAGCTTTTCTCATATGCCTCTGACTATTGAAGCTTCACTTTCTTTTGGATAAAATTAGTCAACCGTGCCGCAATGGATGAAAACCCTTCGCAAACCTCCGATAGTAACCATCTAAACCCAAGAAACTCTTGATAAATTAAGGACTAACAAGTCTACACCAATCCTTTACAACTTCTATCTTTTGAGAGTCCACCTATACACCCTCACTTGACACCACATAACCCAAAAGTGCTATTGAGTTTAACCAAAACTCACACTTGTTGAATTAGCATATAGTTTGCGATCCTTAAGAGCCTATAGCACCACCCTCAAACGAGCGGCATATTCCTCCTCGCTCTAAGAGTATATGAGAATTTCATCTATGAACACAATCACGAACATATCCAAATATGGCTTAAGCACCCTGTTCATAAAACCCATGAAGGCTATAGGAGCATTCGTTAGTCTAAAGGACATAACTACAAACTCATAGTGACCATACCGAGTCCTGAAGGCTATGTTCGAGATGTCACTCTCTCTAACTCTTAGCTGATAATATCTGAATCTGAGGTCTATCTTTGATAAACATCTAGCACCCTGAAGTTGGTCAAACAAATCATCAATCTTGGGGAGGGGACACCTTTTCTTGATGGTAACTTTGTTCAATTGTCGATAGTCAATGCACATCTGAAGAGAACCATCCTTCTTTCGGATAAAGAGAATTGGTGCACCCCATGGGGATTTGCTAGGTCTGATGAAACCCATGTCTAAGAGATCTTCAATTTCTCCTTCAACTCCTTTAGCTAATCTAGAGC
This sequence comes from Datura wrightii, assembly GCA_035772735.1. Classification (NCBI taxonomy): domain Eukaryota; kingdom Viridiplantae; phylum Streptophyta; class Magnoliopsida; order Solanales; family Solanaceae; genus Datura; species Datura wrightii. The sequence continues at coordinate 85,137,993 of JASDFA010000016.1, read as the reverse complement.
CATTCTGTAAGGAGGTATAAATATAGGATGTGTATCGTGAAGAAGGTCAGTACCAAAATCGATCTCCTGCTCGAGAGGAATTCCCCATTGATCATATAGAAACACTTCTGGATATTTTCACACTATGGGAACTGACTGGGTAGTTGGGATTTCGGATGTAGCATACTTAACCCTAACTAGGTGGTAAACACAATCCTTAGAAATTATCTTTTTGGCCTTAAGGTATGAAATAAAGTGACCTACAGGCACAACCGAACTACCCTTCCAGTCTAGGAATGGCTCTCTCGGAAATCGAAACTCTATCGCATAGGCTCTATTATTTATTGAAGCATAGCATACATGTATCCAATCCATGCAAAAGATAACATCAAAATATGTCATGGCTAGCTCTACTAAATCTGCTGAGGTGACTTTCTGAAGGACTTGATAGGGCAATTACTATATACCCATCGAGCTATAATTGAATCATCGACTGGAGTAGTGTAACACTCTGAAACTTTCTTAGACCAAACTCAGACTTTTCATGAAAAAACTAAAAGTACCCGAAAATTTTGTTGTCATAGAACAAGTCATGGAATGACTCGTCTAGTGGTCAGACTCGTGACTTGAAACAGGGTATGTTCGACTAGCAATCCCCGACGACTCATTGGTTCAAGCAACAAGTTATTGTGAAATGTCATCGAGTGAGGGTTCATATTGCATGTTTCAGTGGCAACGACGGACACAATGAGTCATTAGGTCAAGCAATGACTCATTGTGATGGTCATCGAAAGGATCCTGGTAAAACTTAGCCCCGAGTCAATGCTAATGACAAGAGGAGGGGATGAGTCTTTAGGTCAAGTAACAACTCATCGTGACTAGCCATAGGGGTTAGAAGAGAAAGTTGTGCTTCAGTGACAATGGATGACGTCACGAGTTGTAAGGTCTCCAAACAACTTGTGAAGTCAGTCATTGTCCATGCAAGTGAATATTAGGGATTTTCCAGATGTTACCATGACTTGGCACCATGAGTCGTTCCCCATCCCACGACTCGTGGGGTGCCTTGTGAGACTAGCAGCAGTTTCTTCCTACGATGCTCCAAGGGTGTTTTCATAACTTCCAACTATTTTTATCCTTAAACTATGCCATGCTTAGAATGTTTTGGAGTGAATTAAAGGGGTAATCGACTAAGTCCCTCTCATTCCACTCACCTCACAATCTCAGAGCAAAGAAATTCCTATCAGGCATCCCAGAGCTAAACTAGGGCTTCCTTAGTTCTTCAGATTTCTTCAAGCTTCTCTCAAGAAGTCTTCACCAGGTATGTGATGATTTAGAAAGGGAATTTTCCTTCCCTTGTGCACCAAAAATCCATCTAAATTTTCTTATCATGTTCTAGTCCCTATGTTTTTGAATGTGAATGAATTTTCAGCCAGTTTCTGTCTATATTTTGTGGAATAATTTTCATGTTAGTTGTTACTAAAATTGAACTATCTAGCTATTATGTTGATACTTATTCTTATAAAGATGGTTTTAGCCCTAGCTCTGGAATGCAGTAAATTAGAGTCTTGCATATTTGATTAGTTATTCATGTTGCTTGATTCTATCAGTATTGGAATTCCCATGTTGTTAATATCAATTGATATCTTATTCAGTTCATGTTAGTCCAGTTTCAGTTAGAATACTGGCCAACTCAGTATTTTCAGAAATGTCAGTTGATTAGTTTGATTATAGTCTTTTCTTGAGGTGTCAGTGGTTCCTCCAGATGTCAATTATCAAAATTAGTTATTAGTTATCAGATATTAGTTTGTTCTTTAGACGATTATGACGCTTCCAGATAAGCAACTCTTACCAGTCTTAGAGTACCAGTTACAAAATCTGGTCCAATAAGACTTTTAGGGTACTTCCATATAGGTATCCCTGACTTAGTCTTGGACCCCAGTTTCGAGCTATTAGCTTAGTAATCAGATTAGACTATCTAGTGGGCGTAGGACCTAGCACTGAGTGGACCGAAATTCTAGCGCACCCAGGTTCATAGAACTATGTTTCCGTCGTAGGTTATTTTATTGGCCCTATGGCCCCAGATTTGTGACCACCTAGTTCATGCCTTTATACCCTGGCAAGGTATATTGGGTCCAATCAATGGGGCGTATAGACTCTCCCACAAGTCAGTACAATTTTAGTTTAGCTCAGATTAGTTAAGTTTAGTTTAGCTTAGCTTAGTATTTCAGATTCAGGACATATCTATGACAATTAGCCAGAGTCATTATTGACCATATCAAATATATATTTAGTTGGTCATTTCATGTCATTTCAAGCCAGTTATTTGTTTATTTATATTCATATTATCCCTCACTTACTCTATACATTCAAAGTACTGATGCATACCTTCTATATTGTATCATATCATGATACAGGCACAGGTTCTCAACCTCAACATTGTTAGTCGATTCCTCCGGGTGATATTAGCAGCTACAGTTGGTGACTCCTCATCTTTCGAGGATGATGTTTATTTTTCAGTTATTTTCTTTCAATTAGACTTTAGAGTAAGCTGGGGGCTTGTCCCAGTAATTCATCATTAGTAGATGGCTTTCAGACGTAGACTCAGACATTCAGTAGTGTTTTTCAGATGTATGAACTTTTATCAAGTTAGCTTTCTTAAATGATTTTATTATTTAATGCTTCCACATATGATTATTCAAATTTTCAGTTTTATGATAGACCATAGGTTTTCTTAGGGTTACTTGTGACTCCAAGTACCGTGTCTCGTCCAGGGTATAGACTGGAGTCATGACAAGTAGAGACCGAGAAGGTTTCTGATAGGATTTTAGGATGACTCTGGAACTACTAGCAACATAGGTCATCAAAAAAGATAGAATAGCCCCTAGATCTAACAATGCATATACACCAAGGTGGAATACTTGTAACATAACAGTGACTATATTTGGAGAGGCCTCCTGCTTCTAACGAGATGTGAGGGCATAGAATCTGTTCTAGCGCTGACCACCAGCTGCAATAGTGGATGCACCTTGCTGAGTTGAGCGTGCTGGTGGGGCTCTTGAACTAGTGGCTTGGTCTCGGCCTCTACCATGGCCCTTTCTAGCTGATGGACGATCTCTAAGCATATGTCCAGGATTACTACACCCAAAGCAAGCACCTAAACCAACTAAGCACTGACCCGTATGTCTCCGGCCACACCTGTCACACACTGGAATCCTGGGCTCTGCGGGTCTACTTCCCTGACCTCAAGAGCCTGATGCTCTTCTCCTTTGGTCGCACCTAGGTTTGAATGGCACACTTGCTGTCGACAGCACTAGGGATAATTATCTCTGGTGGGAGAATAAAAAGCTATCAATCATGGCCTCTTGCTTCCCTCTCCCTCTCACTCACCTATACTGTCTCTATCTATTGGGCGTACAGAACCAACCGTGAGAAATCAATACCCTGATGGAGCATCACGATCTAAAAATCTTTTACCAAATAGTCTGTTATCCCATGCATGAACCGGCTCACTCGATCCCTCTGATCTACCACCATCTCAGGAGCATATTTGGATAAGTGGGTGAACTCTAAATCATACTCTTGGACCATCATGTTGTTCTGTCTTAGGTTCACAAATTTAGCTACTTTGATCTCTCTCATCTCTCGGTGAAAGAACCGATCCAACAATGTGATATGGAACTTATCCTAGGCAATAGGACCTGCTCCAACTACTCTACCATCCTTCCACTTTATAAACCAGATGTGTGCAACCCCTTTCAACTGATAAGAGGCTAGGTCTGGGCACTCCTCCCCTGTCACCCCATGATATGGGTGATTTTCTAAATCTCATCAATAAACTCGTGTGGATCCTCATCCACCTTTGATTAGATAAACTCTGCAGGGTTCATCGTAAGAAAGTCCCTGCCTCTTGCTACTACCGCATTCCCACTATGGGGAACATGTGCTATCACCTGTTGGTTGACTTGGGTGGTCAATGCATGTGCCAACATCTTGATGGCAACCTTAAACTCTACATTGGCTACCTGCTCAAGCAGATGATCCTCGAGGGCTGGTGGGGCTTGCTGGTGCCCATCTCTGTTGCCATTCTCATGGTCATTTCCATTTATGGTCCTTCTTCCGTTAACTCGTTGAGGAGGCATGATTCTACAAACACGTATAGCACGAGTTAGAATGATCGAGAGACATTTCATCGCACGACATAGATCATAAAAGAATGGAGTATTTCCAAAAACGTTTCGTAGCCTCTTCATCATAAGTGTGGTGCGCTTCACACTCATGGAAAAGACTCTACTTAACTCATCTTTCAGACATCCAAGGACACTTCCAAACCTAATTCTCTAATACTAAATTTGTCATGACCCGAACATAGGCCCGGAGCAAGACATGAGACAAAGAACCCCGAGGCTCCAAGTTGATTCATGGCATGAACATGGCATCTAAAGCTCAACATAATAATGCAGAAGTTTAAAATATAAAATAGCGAAATTTTGAAAATCTAATAACATCTAAATGCCTGAATACATAACATGGTTCTGAAGCTTAATACATACTATGTCCGATAAGCCTTTACAACCTGATGAGTTGATGGAACAAGACCCCAACTAACTAAATAATAAACTAAAACGGAAATTACTGATAACCAACTAATAGGAAGGTCCTCGAAAGATGAGGACTCACCAAAGGGCTGGGGAATGCTAACTTTGAGAATCTGGCTAGCAGCAGAACTGAAGCAGAACGTCCGAGCCTGTATCATTAACATAGAGTATGCGGTTAGTGCTTGGAATGTACCGAGTATGCAAGGTAAGTAAAACCTCTAAGTAAGTAAAACTAAAATCATGCATGTCATAAACCTTTTCATCATAAGATTTTGAGGGTAAGTCTTGTATGCTATTTTCTGAAAACATGATTTAAACATAATTGTATATCATAACTGAATCGAATGACCCAAAGCTGAAACTCATTATCATAAGTAAAACTAGATATTGTGTCAAACCTATTGAAAAATTAATATCATGACTGATGACATGCATAACTGAAATCATGAGGAACAATGGGAGACTCGTCATATAACCAACATTACCATGATAGAGCTTATGTGGTCCCGACTATTACACTCAAGTGGGCAGAGCCATCCAAAGCCTTGCTAGAGCTAAGGGCACTACCATGATATAGATATCAAGCTGAAGGTCCTTGGGGGTAGGGAAAGCTCACTAGGGATGTACCAAATAATATGAACATAGCTACATTGGCATGTAGTTCTGAGGCACACGATTGACGTAACCCTTAGCCTACTCGATGCTAGACATTACTCCTAAAACATACATATGCTCTCCATCGTTTTTCAATAGAGTTGAACCATCGTCTTGCGACGAAGCTAAATAAGAATAATACATGCATAATATGAAAATGTATCATGAGGAGCCTTGGCTCAAACCATACCACAAGATGAGAAGTGGGAGTCTAGACTCCAAAACCATGTGGTAAGATAATATCATGAAATTGAAGTAAATCATCAAACATACATGATCATAAAGGCTTTCCCAAACTTGTACATTCTTTGAGATAGTCAAAATCATGAATATAAACATGGATAATTCAAAATCATACTTTCATCATATAGATCTCATCATACTTGAGAGCATAGATCATAATCTCAATCTTTCATGAACTTTCATAATTGGGCACTATAATTGTAAGACTTGAAATCATAATTTGTAATTGAAAACATTATAAAACATGTCCATGAATCTTGAAACAACATTAGAAACATGAAGAGAATTTACCCATGGTAGGTACTTTGAGAATTTCACAAATTGGGTTAAGACCCCATAGATTTATCAACTAAGAATTCCATCAATTTAGAAAAGTATTTGGGCATAGGAGTGAAGGAATACTCCCATTCATAACCCTACATACTTGGGCATTTCTGATATCACAACCCTCTTGAATGTCCAACGAAATTTGAAAGAGAATTGATGAATCCTAGATTTGATCACCCTTAGAAACCTTCTAGTATTGAAAGCATGGAGAGGGATAGGTTTAGAATGAGTTAAACCCTCTTAAAAAACGTATCTAAGCTTAAAATGTTGTAGTTTAGGACATAGGAACCTGGAAATTAAGAAAAGCCCTTAATAAATTCACAGAGAAAATCACACTGCCAGTCTCAACGAGGGACTGGATGACTCGTTACTAGCACTAGTCGTCAGCACTCGCAAACATACCTCTGCTACTAAAAACAGGGACACCATGACTCATGTTGCACCCAACGACTCTTGATGACCAACTTGTGATGAACACTACCAAAAATTTAACCTCCATGCTGGCTCCTAACAATGACCAACTCCATGACTCATTGCCCTGACCACAAGTCGTGTCTTCTCTCGTGATCAACCCCAAAAGCAAAATTCTTGCTAACTCCCCCTTCCACTTCATGAGTCACTTAACGACTCGTGATGTACTTCACGAGTCACTGGATGACTTATCCTGTAACCTAGTGTAGAAATTCCTATTTTCTTTGTTTGAACCTCGAGTCTAATCTTAGGGCTTTCGGGGTATTACATATAGGACCCTACAAAATTTTGAGGTTAATTGGCAATGTGTCCTATGAGTTAGAGTTACCTTCGGAGTTAGCATCTGTGGACCCAGTCTTCCACGTGTCACTATTGAGGAAGTTCATCGGTGATCTGACCATAGTTGTACCACTAGACAGTGTGGATGTTAAAGATAGTCTCTCTTATGAAGAAGTTCCAATTCAAATTTTGGATTGGAGCTATGGTTAACCATATTACAAATCCATTTACATACCATATATGGATTTTACGGGTCGTACGTTGGTTATAGGTGAAAGGCTATGCAAAGTCAAAGAAATTCTGAAATATTTGTTGACGCTATGGTTAGGGTCCACTTTAAAATGGTCATATCTCCCTATATATGAAGCATTTTTGGGTAGTTTATAAATAAAACTAAATAACTATGAATCTATTTTCCAAACTCATCCAACCATTTAACAATCCAAATTTAGAGTAAAAAGTTAGGGGAATTTTACTAAAAGCATTGTCAAGTAGTTACGATCAGATGACTTATGAACCGCAAGTGGATTCTACGGATCGTAACTGCATATTTGTGATTTTAAGTCACTAAAATGTTATTGGAAATTTAGGCATTCACATATGAAGGTCATTTAAGGACAACAGGTGAATTATGTAGTCTGCAAATGGCCAAAAATGGGGCACAAGTCAAGTTCTCAACACTCCTTTTAAGTGTATTTTGGGTCTCATTTCCTGATTTCTTCATCTTAGCTTTACCCCAACAACCCCAAAAAATATCCAAACCCCTTCTAATCATAGAGAAATATATTCCATGAACTTTTTGTATGAACCACAAAATTCATCATGATTTTGGTAACAAATCTCCTCTCTCTCCTCTAGCAAGGTCAAGAGAACCACTGGATGTTCAAGACTTGACTTGTGAGAATTCTTTTCCTCCTTTAAGGTATTATTTCTTGTTAAAACATTTAATGGGTAGTATTTCGTACCCCATAGGAGTATTCTAAGGTTGATACTCATAGAATGGTGATAGGAATCCATGAGTCCATGAGATAACCTTGGATTGACAGTTATGGGGTTGTTTTGAAGTTAAGGGAGGATCTAATTATTTTTTTAGAATGGTGATGGTTTATTGTGTTATTTGTGAGCTGTAGAATGAGGTGGGTGTTAAGCCCTCCCACCCATAAAGGGCTCGGACCACCTATGTCCTTCAGGTGTTTGATAAATCTCCTCTATCAATCTGAATTTGGTGAGGTTGATGTTAACTATAGTTCCTATCATTCTAATCATTATAGGTTGATTGTATAGTGAATTTTGGATTTCTGGATTGTATTGTGAGCCACAACTAAGATATCTAGAGCAAAAATTCCTTCTCTATAAATAATGTATAATATTCCAAGTGTAAAATTACTTTCTTTACGATGTCTTGATCATTTTAATCCATGCAATGTCTTAACTCCCTTGAAGGAATAGTTGATTTCACTTATGTATTTCCTTGAGTAATCCATTATTACACAATTGTTGTTCTCATAAATTTTTATGACTAGAATCCATGAGTCCTTACTATGCTAGACATATTATGTCTCTTACGATGAGAATGCTAGAAATTCCTTAAGATGTATATATATATATATATATATATATATGAATGTTGAATCCAAATACACGCGCAAGTGTATACTGTCGATAGGTGGTATAGCATGTTAGTCCTAGTATCGATCCCACAAGGACTTGTCGAAGAGAATTGACCAACTTGAATTACTATCAGATTATTCAGTGGGGGGATATCAATTTTTGGGGAAAAGCTTGTGTTACTAACTATTTTTATCTAAAACAAATGGGATGTATACTAAATTGGCAGATTGTATTGTTTCATCTGATCCAAGCTTATGGCTTGTTAACAATCAAGTTGAGTTCTCATGTTGTGCACTTAATTTATTTTTTTGAGTAACTAGTTGCAGGTTAATATTCCTTCCTGAGCTCATGTCCGAAGTCTCAAAGACTACTCGACTATTCCTAACACCTATATTCTTATGGCCATCAATTAATAGTGAAGTTCATGTGAAAATCATCTGTGTCAATTAAGCAAGATTAATAGGTATATTTCTATTCACTTTTTCTTATTATGTTTGCAAATTCCCTCTTTCAATTTTAATTTATGATCCACAAATAGTATTAAAGCGCAAACTGATAACTTAAACTTGAATAAGAGGAACTTTGAATAACATAAAGTAAATCGAATGATAACCTCACATTGCTACATCTCAAGATGAACCTTCTAGTCTATGTTTGAAAAGCCTCTACTAACTGATGAGATGCTGGGACAAGACCCTAACTATCTCCAAGTCTGAAGAAAATTGACATACCAAAACTGAAATGATAAACTCCCTAAAACAATGAGGACTCACTCTAGGTAGGGCTAAAATGAGCTGATAGGGAAAGCGAGCTATCGACGAGACTGAACTGGATCACCTGAGTCTATATCAGTAAATGATATAACATAGAATATGCGATCAGTACTTTGAATTTACTGAGTATGTAAGGTAACTAAAACATGTTGAGTAAACATTAACTAAAATCAGGCATGTAAATATAAATCATTAGATCATGAGAATAAAGACTGCATACTGAAACAGTAGCTAAGACCTATATAGTCATAAGCTGATTATCATATCTAAACATTGTAACCAAGTTTATAAATAGAAATCATATGATTTGTCGTAGCTGAAAATGTAAGTAAAAACTCATAAACTAATCATTAGGTCAAATCTACTATAATACATAATACAAAAAGTCATGAACATGAGTAACTTAAATCATGAGGAACACCGGGAGACTCATCATAACTGACACTATCATGATAGAGCTTACGTGATGACCCATCTATCACATTCAAGTAGGAAGAGCCGTCCAAAACCTTTCCAAAGCTATGAACAATACCATGATATCGATATCAAGTCGAGGCCCCTTAGTGGCAAGGGAAAACTCTCTTCAGAGGCCCCCCCAAAGAGAATATATATATATACACATAAATATATATATATACCTACCTTTGTGCGTAGATCTGAGACTGGAGAACCTTGGAACCCCAAGCCTATTCGGTGCTACACATTACTCCAAAAACATGCATAGTACTCCCATTATTTTTCAATGAAGCTAAAATCATAATTACATGCATGATCTAAAATCCTACCATGGGGAGTCTTGACTCTAAAACATATCATAAGATGCATTAGGAGTCTTGACTCCAAACCACATAATAAGCTGATCTTATTAGTCTTGGCTAAATCACACTAACATACTTAACTTGTGTGGGCTTGCCAAAATCTTAAAATAATGCATACTTAAAACAGACTTCAAAAGTTAAAATTATGGATTCATACATGGGAAATTTATATTCATTCATGGTAGATATATCATCATACTTGAAATCATGAATCATAAGCTTGAGTTTTCATAAAACTTGCATAATAGAGCATAATTTCTAATAACTTGAAATCCCAAATTTATAATCAAATTATTTATAAAATCTACTCACTAAACTTAAAACATGTGTTGGAACATGAGGGGATTAAAGGCATAGACATATCATTGAGAATTTCATAAAGTTAGGTTAAAAACCTATAAAACCATATACTTAAATTAGAACTTGAATTCATGAACTTGAGGAGAAATTTGGGCATGAGAGTAGAAAGAAACTCTCATTCATAGCCCTACATACCTTAGTAGTATGATTCTCTAACTATCCTTGAAAGCCCAAAAGAATTGGGGAAGACATTAAGGGATTTCTAGCTTGATCTTCAAAGGGAATCTCTAGGCTTTGCATGCATAGGAATCTAAAGGATTAGAATAGGTTAAACCCCCTTAAAACACTTTTTTTAGGGATTAAAATGATGTCATTAGAGAGTTAGAAGCTTAAGAGTCACGAAAATAACCTGAGTGAATCGTTTGGAAAAATGACCCTACTGATCACCAGGAGTGACCTAACGAGTCATTGGGAAACCTAACGACTCGTGACCTCCATTCGTTGCCACTGGAAACTTCCCCTCAATCTAAAGTTCCCAACCAATGAAGACTCGATGGGTTATTAAGTGGTATGAAAACTCATCACATGCACTCGCCGTCACCACTGGAAAATTGACTCTTTCTTTAATTCTACACACTTAACGAATCATAGAAGACTCATGGGGCGACATGAGGACTCGACATCCTATCCATCAAGACCCTCATTAAAATCCTCCTTATTCCAACTCTGCACCATCTAATGTGAAACTCAACAACTCCTTGGGTACTACGATGGGGCATTCCTTGACCCTTTACCACTACAACTCCTTTCCTTTTTCCTCCAATACTGCATACTTAAAGGGTCACTGAACGATCAGTCGAGTGACTTAATGGGTCACCTGATGAGTCATTCTGTGACCTAGTGCATATTTTCCTATTTTCTCTACTTCAACCCTCGGGTCTGGTCTTAGGGACTTTTGGGGTGTTACATTATCCCCCCCTGGGAACATTCATCCTCGAATATGGATTAAGAATACTGAAAGGCTGGGTGAGGAAACTTCAATCCTAAATACTGAACGTATGAAGCTAAAATTTGATAGAGTGACTAATTCTGAACTGATATACATGGCTGACTGAATTCATGAAACATACATGCATGCAATGACATGAACGAACTTAGAGACATGAACTTGAACTGAAACTGAATAGAGTGGTGGAGACGAAACTGATTCCACATGATGAAATTGAGTCAGAATGGAAAAGATGTGGGTATCATGCCATTATATCTGCTTTGGCTTCTTAGATAGCTCCCTCAACAAGTTGATTTCTCCATAATACCTTCACTAAAGCTACCTCCTTCTTCCTCAATTTTCGAACCTGACGATCAAGGATCTTAACTGAAACCTCCTCATACGTAAAATTGTCCTTCACACCTATGCTCTCAACCGGAACAACTAAGGCTGGGTCACCAATGCACTTCTTCAATTGAGATAATGGAAGACTTGATGTACCGAAGCAAACTCCATTGGTAGCTCCAATTCATATTTCACTTTTCCCACTCGCCTCAAAATCCTGTAAGGACCCACATACCAGGGACTAAGATTCCCTTTCTTTCAGAACCTCATCACTCCCTTCATGGGAGATACCTTCAGAAACACCTAATTATATCTCAAACTCAAGCTTACTCCATCTAACATCCACATAACATTTCTAACGATACTAAGCTATTTTCAGCCTCTCTCTACTAAGCTAGACTTTCACCATGACCTCATGAACTGAATCTCACCCTATCAACATAGCTTCACCTACCTCGAACCATCCAATAGGTAATCTACATCTCCGCCTGTAAAGAGCCTCAAATAGAGCCATATGAATGTTGGAGTAGTAACTATTGTGAGAAAACTCAGTGAGAGGCAAGTGATCATCCCAACTACCCTTGAAATCAATTACCATGCTCTTAACATATCCTCAAGAGTCTGAATGTTCTGCTCATCCTGACCATCTGTATACGAGTGAAAATTCGTGCTAAGCTTCACCTGAGTACCAAGTCCCTTCTGAACAATATCTGAGTTGTGCCTCCAAATCTTCAATGTAAACATAATTGCTACCAACTCTAGATCATGCATCGGGGAATTCCTTTTAGGAGTCTAAAGCTGTCTAGAGACATATATGATGAATTTACCATACTACATCAACACATAACCAGGACCAACCCTAGAGGAATCACAATACACAATGAAACCATCAATGCCCTCTGGTTGGGTTTTTAACTCCTGAAAACTCTTCTCACAGGCATCTAACCACTGAAATTTGACCTTCTTCTGGAAAACATAGTCAACGGTGTTGCAATGGATGAAAATCCCTCAACAAACCTCCTGTAGTAGCCAGTTAATCCCAAAAGAGCTCCTAATGTCGGAAGGATTAACTGGTCTAGGCAAATTCTTCATTGCTTCTATCTTTTGAGAGTCCATATGCACACCTTTGTTAAACACCCCATGGCCTAAAAATGCTACTGAGTTCAACAAAAACTCAAACTTGCTGAACATTGCAGACAAGTGGCAATCCTTGAGAGTATGTAGCACAATCCTCAAATGAGAGGCATACTCTTTCTTACTCCAAAGCTATATGAGAATATTGCCAATGAAGACAATTACGCACGTATCAAAATACTACTTGAATACCTTGTTCATCAAATTCATAAGAGTTATAGGAGCATGCGTTAGTCCAAAAGATATAATGATGAACTTATAATTATTATACCGAGTCTTGAAGGCTGTCTCCGAGATGTCACTCTCTCTAACTGTGAGCTGATAATAACCGAATCTGAGGTCTATCTTTGAGAAGTACTTAGCACCCTAAACTTGGTCAAACAAGTCATCAATCCCAGGGAGAGGATACTTGTTCTCAATTGTGACCTTGTTCAACTGCCGATAGTCAATGCACATTCTAAGGGAACCATCCTTCTTTTGGACAAAGAAAATGGGTGCACCCAATAGGGATTTACTAGGCCCGATAAACCCCTTATCTAGGAGGTCATTCAACTGCTACTTCAACTCATTTAGATCGGCTGGAGCAATTCAATAAGGAGGAATAGATATGGGTTGCGTATCAGGGAGAAGGTCGATATCAAAATTAGTCTCCTACTCGGGAGCGACTCCTGGTAGATTATTTGGAAACACCTCTAGATACTCACAAACTATAAGAACTAACTAAAGAGTCGAGGTCTCAAAAGTAGAATCCTTAACCCGAACTAAATGGTACATACAACCTTTATAAATCAATTTCTTGGCCTTGAGATAGGAAATAAAGCGACCTATAGACACAACTGAACTACTTCGATTCTAGAACTGGCTCACCTAAAAATCAAAACTCCACCATACGGGTTCTATGATTTTCTCAAGTATAACATGCACACAACCAATCCATGCCAAAGATATCATCAAAATCGGTCATATCTAACTTTACTAGGTCGATAGAGGTGACTTTTGAAGGACTATGACAATGAAATTTATATACACTTGTCGAGTTATAATTGAGTCACCTACTAGAGTTGATACTGAGAAGGGTTCTGATAGGATTTTAGAATTGACTCTGAAATAATAGCAACATAATGAGACATAAAATATAATATCGCCCATGGATCTAAAAATGTATAAAGATCAAGATGGAATGCTCATGATATACTTATAACCATATCGGGAGAAACCACTTTCTCCTAACGAGATGATAGTGCATAAAATCTATTCTGATACTGGCCACCACTTGCATTAGTGGATGTACCTTGCTGAGTTGAGCATGATGGTGGAGCTACTGAACTAGTAGTTGGGTCACAACCTCTACTATGGCCCTATCTGGCTGAAGAGGAGTCTTTGAGCATATGTCCGCATTTTGCAAACCCAAAGCATGCGCCTGAACCCACTACGCACTCTCCGGTGTGCCTCCTATAATATCACCAACAAACTGAAATGTTGGGCTCTCCTGACATGCTCTACTGACCTCTAAAACCTAAAGTTGTACCCTACGGATCACACCATGGTCTGAATGGAACACTGACTGATGATTGAGCTGGGGTTGACGACCTCTGGTGGGACTGATGGCGATGTCCTCTGTTGGACATTTGCTGGAACTATCCATAACTCCTTGTCCTAGCCCTCATGGCCTCTCTGTCCTTCTCCTTCATCTAATCCGCCTCTACCTACTAGGTGTATATGACCAACCTCGAGAAATCTAAATCACTATTCAGCATAGTAGTCTGGCACTCTTTGACCAGTGAATCTGATACTCCATTCACAAACTTACTCATACCCTCTGATCCATAACCAACTTCGGCGCACACTTGGACAGTCAGGTAAACTCCAGGGCATACTCTTAGACAGTCCTATGGTGCTACTTTAGGTTGACGAAATCTGTTGCCTTCTCCTCCCTCAACTCTCTAGTGAAGAACCTATCCAAGAAGCAAGTCACGAACTCATCACAACTCACAGGAACTGCTCCAGCTGCTCTACCATCCTTCCACTGGAGGTACCATATGACAGCAACCCCCTTCAGCTGATAGGAGTTTAAGTCTGCACTCTCCTCTTCGGTCACCCCCATAATCTGGATGATCTTCTGCACCTCCTCAATAAAATCATGCAGGTCCTCATCCACTTTCGACCCAAGAAACATAGGTGGGTTCATCTTGAGAAAGTCACAAACTCTAGCCGTTGTTGCTTTCCCATTTTGAGGAATATGGGCCACTGCCTGCTGATTGACCTAAGCAGTCATAGCCTATGACAACATCTGAAATGCCACTCTAAACTGGCATGAGTGACCTGCTCAGGCAAAGGATCTGCTAGTGTTGGCAGGCCTTGCTGATGCCCATCTCCATTGCCATTGTAATGACCATTTCTGTTACCATTCCTTTTAACTTGGTGTGGAGGCATGTTTCTACGAATGTTTATAGAACATGTTATAAGGATAGAGAGATACTTCATCTCACGACATGGATCATGAAAGAAGGAAAAATTGCCAAAATGTCTTGTAGCCTCTTCCCAATACGTGTGTTACGCTTCACATCCAGGGAAAAAACTCTACTCAACATGGTTTTCAGACACCCTCAGACACTCTAAACCTTTTCTCTGATGCCAAGTTTATCACGACCCAAGCTGGGACCCTGGACAGAGACACAGATCGTAGAACCACGAATGGCTCCAAGTCGACCTATGGCATGACCGTAGAAGCTAAAGGTCATATATTAAAGACGAAATTGAAAACTTATACATGAATAAGTGGAAGTTTGAATAACATAATGTAAATCAAACAATAACAACACATTGCTACATCTCAAGTTGAACCTGCTAGTCTATATCTGAAAAGCCTCTACTAATTGATGAGATGTTGGGAGAAGCCCCAGCTATCCCCAAGTATGAAAAAAACTGACATCACAAAACTGAAATGATAAATGTCCTCGTAAAATGAGGATTCACCCTAGGCAGGGCTAAATTGAGCTAATAGGGAAAGCAAGCTATTGGCAAGACCTGAATGATATATCATAACCTGCATAACCTGAATCTATATCATAAAATGATATATCACAGAGTATGCGTTCAATATTTTGAATGTACTAAGTATGTAAGGTAGGTAAAAAATGCTGAGTAAACATTAGCTGAAATCATGCATATAAATATAAATCATTATATCATTAGAGTAAGGACTACATGCTGAAAACTGTATTTGAGACATACATAGTCATAAGCTGATTATCATATCGGAACATAGTGACTCAAGGTTAGAAATAGAAATCACACGATTTGTCATAGTTGAAAAATTAAGTAAAAAGTCATAAACTGATCATTGGATCAAATCTGTTGTAATATATAATATCATAAGTCATGAACATGAGTAATTGAAATTATGAGGAACAATGGGAGACTTGTCATAACCACACCATCATGATAGAGCTTACATGATGCCCCAACTATCATACTAAAGTGGGTAAAGCATCCAAAACCTTACCAGGTCTAAGGACAATACCATGATATCAATATCAAACCGGGAGCTGGGGAAAAGCCTCTTGAGAGGTCCCAAAAAATATATATATATATACCTTTGTTGGAAGGTAGTTCTAAGACCAGGGAAACTTGAAACCCCAAGTCTACTCGGTGCTAGACACTACTTCCAAAAACATGCATAGTGCTGCCATCAATTTTAAACGATGCTGAAATCATAATTACATGCATAGTCTAAAATCTGAACATGGGGAGTCTTCACACCAGAACATATCATAAGTTCCATTGCTTGTCTTGACTCCAAAACATATGAAAAGCTGATCATATTAGCCTTAGCTAAATCATTAAAACATACTTAACTTGTGTGGGCTTGCTCAAATATTAAAATCATGCATACTTGCAATAGAATTCATAGGGAAAAATCGTGGATTCATACATGGAAAATTTATAAACATTCATTCATGCAAGATATCTCATCATACTTAAAATCATGAATCACAACTTGAGATTTCATAAAACTTGAAAAATAGGGCATAATTTCTAATAACTTGAAATCATGAATTTATAACTAAATTGTGTATAAAATATGCTCATTAAATGTAAAGCATGCTTTGGAACATGAGAGGATAAGAGCCATAAACATATCATAGAGAATTTCATAAAGTTGGGTTAAAACCCTATAAATCCATGTACTTGAAATAGAACTTGAATTCATGAACTTGAGGACAAATTTGGGCATGAGAGTGAAAGGAAACTCTCATTCATAGCCTTACATACTAGGGTAGACTGATTCTCTAACTATCCTTGAAAGCCCAAGAGAATTGGGGAAGAAATTGAGCGATTTCTAGCTTGATCTTCAAAGGGAATCTCTAGGTTTTGCATGCATGGGGTCCAAAGCATTATAATAGGTTAAAACCCCTTAAAACACTCTTTTTAAGGCTTAAAACGATGTCATTAGAGAATTAGAATCTTAGGAGTCTCGAAAATACCCTTAGTGAATATTCTAGAAAAATGACCCTTGCTAGTCACCACGAGTTACCTAACGAGTCATTGGGAAACCTGATGACTTGTGATCTAAATTCATTTCCACTGGCAACTTTCCCATCAATATGGACGTCCCAACCAATGAAGGACTTGACAGGTCATTAGGTGGTACAACAACTCATTGCAGGCACTCATCGTCACCATTGGAAAATTGACTGTTTCTTCAACACTACATGAATCATAGCATGACTCATGGGGCGACATGATCACTTGTCATCCCATCCGTCAAGCCCATTTGAAAATCCTCCTGATTTCAACTCTGCACCACCCATTAAGTAACTTAATAACTCGGTGGGTACTACGACGGGGCATTCCTTGACTCGTTACCGCTGCAACACCTTTCCTTTTTCCTCCAACACTACATACTTAATGGGTCACTAAATGATCTATCAAGTGGCTTATCGAGTCACCTGATGAGTCGTTCGGTGACTTGGGGTAGATTTTCCTACTTTCTCTACTTCAATCCTCGGGTCTGGCGTTAGGTACTTTTGGGGTGTTACATTATCTCCCTCTTAGAAACATTCATCCTTGAATATGGATTAAGCATACTGAATGGCTGGGTGAGGGAACTGAAATTCCAAATACTAAACATTTGAAGTTGAAATCGGATAGAGTGACTGACTCTGAACTGATATACATGACTAACTGAATTCATGAAACATATATGCATACAATGACATGAAAGGAACTTAGAGACATGAACTTGACATAAAACTGAATAGAGTGTTGAGGAGGAAACTAGTTCCTTATGCTAAAACTGAGTAGG
Organism: Datura wrightii; assembly: GCA_035772735.1. Lineage (NCBI taxonomy): Eukaryota > Viridiplantae > Streptophyta > Magnoliopsida > Solanales > Solanaceae > Datura > Datura wrightii. The sequence continues at coordinate 85,120,168 of JASDFA010000016.1, read as the reverse complement.
AAGGAAAAAGATGTGGGTATTTTGCCATCATATCTTCTTTGGCTTCCCACGCAGCTCCCTCAACAAGTTGATTTTTCTATAATACCTTCATTGATGCTACCTACTTGTTTCTCAACTTCTAAACCTAATGATCAAGGATCACAATCGGCCCCTCCTCATAAGTAAGATTATCCTTCACATCTATGCTCTCCACCGGAACAACTAAGGTCGGGTCACCAATGAACTTCTTTAATAGAGATACATGGAAGACTGGAGCCGAAGCAAACTCCACTGGTAGCTCCAATTTATATGAAACTTTGCCAACTTGCCTCTGAATCTTATACGGACCCATATACTGTGGACTAAGATTCCTTTTCTTTCAGATACTCATCACTCCTTTCATGGGAGACACCTTCAGAAACACTGAAACATCAATCTCAAACTAAAGCTCTCTCCATCTAGCATCTGCATAAGATTTCTAATGACTTTGAGCTATTTTCCGCTTTCTCTACTAAGCTGGCCTTTCTTCGTGGCCTCATGAACTAAATCTGGCCCTATCAATGAAGTATCACCTACCTCGAACCATCCAACAAGTTTTCTACATCTCCTCCCAAAAAGAGCCTCAAATGGAGCCATCTGAATGCTGGAGCGATAATTGTTTTTGTAAGAAAACTCGATGAGAGGAAAGTGATCATCCCAACTACCCTTTAAATCAATTAGAATTCTCTTAACATGTCTTTAAGAGTCTGAATGGTCCACTCGGCCTGACTATCTGTCTGTGGGTGAAATTACGTGCTAATCTTCACTAGAGTACCAGGTCCCTTCTAAAACGATCTCCAAAACTGTAAGGTAAACTAAGTACCTCTAACTGAGATGATGGACAAGGGGATGCCATGCAACTGAACTAACTCCTGAATGTAAAATCTAGCATCATCCTCAGTTGAATCGGTAGTTTTGAGTATTAGGAAATGTGCTGCTTTAATCAACCTGTCTACAACCATCCATATAGAGTCATACTATCGGCGTGAATGAGGAAATCCTTTGATGAAGTCCATATTGATATCTCCCCACTTCCAAATAGGGATACTAATGTCTTGTAACACACCTCCAGGTCTCTGATGCTCAACTTCCACTTGTTGATAATTCAGACACTTATCCATGAACTCCGCTATGTCCTTCTTCATGTCTTTTCATCAATAGACTTCCCGTAGGTCACAGTACATCTTGGTGGCACCTAGTTGGATGGAATACCGAGAGCCATGAGCCTCGCCCAACATCTTCTCTCTCAAGTCATCTAAAGTTGGCACACACAATCGACCCTGATATCGAAGTACACCATCTCCTCATTGGGAGAAGACCTCCACCTTCTGATTCTGGACAGCTTCCATTGTCTTTACCAAGATAGGATCCTTGTATTGCCTAGCCTTGACTTCGGTCACTAATGAAGATTCTGACCCATTATGAACAACGACACCACCATTTATCGAGTTAACATGGAGAATCCCTAAACAAGCAAGCCGATGCACATCCTTCACCAACTACTTCCTTCCATCCTCAACATCAGACACACTCTCCATAGACAACCTACTAAGAACATCTGCCTCTATATTATCCTTTCCTGGATGATAAAAGGGCATTCATGTCATAGTCCTTGAGAAGCTCTAACCATCTCCGTTGTTGCAAATTCGGGTCCTTCTGGGTGAACACATATTGAAGGCTCTTGTGGAACCTGAACACATCAACATGCACCCCATACAAGTACTGCCTCCAAATCTTCAATGCAAATACCACCGCTGCCAACTCTAGATCATGCATCGGGTAATTCTTCTCATGAGCTTAAGCTGTCTAGAGGCATATGCAACAATTTTATCATGTTGCATCAACACAAAACCAAGACCAACCCTAGAGACATCACAATACACAACGAAACAATCCATGCCCTCTAGTAGGGTCAATGCTTGGGTGGAAGTGAGTCGAGTCTTTAACTCCTGAAAACTTTTCTCACAAGAATCTGACCACTGAAATTTGACCTTCTTCTAGGTCAACTTGGTCAATGGTGCTATAATGGATGAAAATCCCTCAACAAACCTCCTGTAGTAGCCAGCTAAAGCCAAATAGATCCAAATGTCTGAAGGATTAACAAGTCTAGGAAAATTCTTCACCACTTCAATCTTTTGAGAGTCCACCTGCACACCCTCACTAAACACCACATCACCCAAAAATGACACTGAGTTTAGCCAAAATTCACACTTGCTGAACTTAGCAAAAAGCTGGCAATCCTTGAGAATCTGTAGCATAATCCTCAAATACGAGGCATACTCCTCCTCACTCCGAGAGTATATGAGAATATCGTTGATGAAGACAATTATGAATGTCTCCAAATATTGTTGTAATACACTACACATCAAGTCCATAAAAGCTATAGGAGCATTTGTTCGTCCAAAAGACATAACTACAAACTCATAGTGATCATACGAGTCTTGAAGGCTATCTTTGGGATATTACTCTCTCTAACTCTGAGCTGATGATAGTCGAATCTGAGTTCTATCTTTCAAAAGAACTTAGCACCCTGATGTTGGTCAAACAAGTCATCAAACCTAGGGAGGGGATTCTTGTTCTTGATTATGACCTTATTCAACTGCCGATAGTCAATGCACATACTAAGGGAACCATCCTTCTTTTGAACAAAGAGAATTGGTGCACCCCACGGGGATTTACTATGCCTGGTAAACCCATTATCTAGGAGATCTTTCAACTTCTCCTTCAACTCCTTTAGCTCGGTTGGAGCCATTCTGTAAGGAGGAATAGATATGGGATGTGTATCAAGGAGAAGATCGATACCAAAATCAATCACCTATTCGGGAGGGACTCCTGGTAGATCATCTGGAAACACCTCCGAATACTCATAGACTATAGGAACTGACTAAACAGTTAGGGTCTAGAATGTAGAATCCTTAACCTGAACTAAATGGTACACATATCATTTAGAAATCATCTTCCTGGCCTTGAGATAGGAAACAAAACGATCTATAGGCATAGCTAAACTACCTTTCCATTCTAGAGCTGGCTCACCCAGAAATTGGAACTCCACCATACGAGTTATAAAATTTACTGAATCATAACATGCATGAAACCAATCCATAATGAAGTAATATTAAAATCAATCATAATGTAGCCCAAAAATCGACATGAGTGACCTACTTGGGCAAAATATCTGCTAGTCCTGGAGGGCCTTTTTGATGCCTATTTCTATTACCATTATCATGACCATTTCCATTGCCATTCCTTCTACCATTCACTCATTATGGAGTCATGTTTCTTCAAACGTGTATAGCATCAGTTAGATGGATAGAGAGATACTTCATTGCATGGCATAGATCATGAAAGAAGCAAAATTTCCTAAAACGTCTTGTAGACTCTTCCCCATAAGTGTTGTGTGCTTCACACCCATGGAAAAAACACTACTCTATATGGATTTGAGGCACCCTAGGAGACTCTAAACCTTTTCTCTAATACCAAATTTGTCATGACCCGAGCTGGGACCCCGCACAGAGACACAAAACCAAGAACAACGAATGGCTACAAGTCAACCCATGTCATGAACGTAGAAACTAAAGAGCAGTATACTAAAGAAGAAACTAATATCTTAAACATGAATAAGAGGATGTCTGAATAACATAATGGAAATTGAAAGATAATATCATATTGCTATATCTCAAGCTGAACCTGCAAGTCTATGTATGAAAAGCTTCTACTAATTGATGAGATACTAGGACAAGCCCCCAGTTATCCCTAATTCTGAAACAAACTGACATCACAAAATTTAAATGATAAACGTCCTCAAATAATGAGGAATCACCCTAGGCAAGGCTGCACTGAGCTAATAGGGAAAGCGAACTATCGGCGAGACAGAATTAAATCATAATTACATGTATAGTTTGAAATCTGAACATCGGTAGTCTTGACTCCAAAACATATCACAAGTTGCATTGGCAGTCTTAACTCCAAAACATATGATAAGCTAATTTTATTATCCTTGGATAAATCATGAAAACATACTTAACTTTTGTGGGCTTGCCCAAATCTTAGAATCATGTATATTTGAAATAGACATCATAAGACAAAATCATGCATTCTTACATGGGAAATTTATATACATTCATTCATGCTGGATATTTCATCATACTTCAAATCATGAATCATTAGCTTGAATTATAATAAAAGTTTAATCATATGGATAATTTTTAATACCTTTATGTCATGACCCGCGCGTAGACCCGGATCGTAGACACGGGACAAGGGACCCCGAGAGACTCCAAGTCGACCCATGGCATAAGCGTTCAACTAACTCATTCAATAAACATAAATAAAACATAATTATAAATTCAACGGAAGTCTCATACAATGAAACATCAAAATAATATTTGAAGTTCTACATATGTAATTCTGAAAGCCTCTAGTCTAGAAGAGTTGATGGGACAAGACCCCAACTAACTCCAAAAAACATGAAACTGAAATACTACATGAAACTGAAAGTCTAGTCGTCAAAAGATGAGGACTCACCAATCGCACAGGTGCTAACTCTAATAAGCGACTAAGAGCGAAGCTGAACCTGAGAACCTGAGCCTATATCATGAAACGATGCAGCATAGAAGTATGCAGTCAGTACTCTGAATATATCGAGTGTGCAAGGTAAGTTAAACTACTTGAATAAAATAAATCATTTAAAACATTTCATAACATATCATAAGCTTTTAAGTGTAAGTAGAAGGCTGCATGCATTAATTCTGAAATCGTACTCTTATCATAACATGACCATGCATAGATTTAGAACATCATGAATGACTCGAATGACTCAAAGCTGAAACATACTTTTATATCAAAAGCTGAACAATGAGTCAAACCTTGCTTTTTGAACATGCATGCATAAGATAATTATCATGAGTGATGAATATGCAATCTGAACGATTTACACAGTGGGAGACTCGTCACTTAACCGACATACCACGATTGAGCTTACGTGGTCCCGACTATCACAATCAATTGGGCAGAGTCGTCCCATGCCTTTCCATGGCTAAGGACACTATCATGATATCGATATCTAGCTGAAGGGCCAATCGGGCAGGGGATAGCTCACTAGGGAGGTCCCAAAATCATATTAGTATCAGCCTACACCGGCGCGTAGTTCTGGGGAATAGGGTGATCGACCCTTAACCCGCTCGGTGCTAGACTCTTCTCCCAAAAAAGACATGCAATGCTCTACATCTTTTGTAACAAAGCTCAACATCGTCAATTGATGAAGGTCAACATGAAATCATGCATAACTCAACATCGTACGAAATGAAGCTCAATATTGTCTATTGACAAATCTCATAATAAAGTCATGCATAGAAAAGACATCGTACGGATATGAAGCTCAACATTGTATATTGACAAAGCTCAGCAATAACCTATATCTCAATTATGAAATCATGCATATGGGAAGCTTTTTTCGAAACATAGCACAAGCTCAATCATAGGTGGGTGCAACTATGCCAAATCATGTGGTAAGCTACGTACAGAAATATTTACTCAACATACCAAAAGCTAGAATTTATAATAAAAATTGGGAAATTTCACTTGAACAATGTGGTAAGCTTATTGCGGGAAAATCATCACTTGAAATCAACATGTGGGCATCACCCAAAGCTTTGTCATACATGGATCTAATCAATTCGTTTTGAAAACAACCACATAGACATGGTTAGTTTTAGAAACATGCTTTTTCATCATTAAATCTCATCATCATCACACACTTGTCATAAATCACTTCTTTTATGAACTCATCATCCATGGGTGTTTTAGATTCAATTTTTGGAAAACAAATTTTATAAGGAAAAAAAACAATTTAGAGTACCCACAAGCTCCATACATCACCAATATTAGCACAATCTAATCACACCCATGTATAGAGATTGAAGAATCATGCAATTGGATAAAACCACATACTTGATCATAGATAGTTTATCATATTTTGATAGAAATTAGGCATAGGTGTGGAAGAAGACGCCCACTCGTAGCCTTGCATACCTGGGGAATGATGAATTCTAACACCATCTAATTGCCCAGCTGAGAATCCAATTGGAAACCTTGAGATTTCACCTTGAACCTCCTTTTCAAACCTTCAAACATGCATGCATGAGGATAATGGCTTAGGATAGGTTTTCCCCTACTAAAAACCCACTAAAACAAGCCTTAAACGACATAGTATAGGCCCCTAGAGCTTTGAAATTACAAAAAGGCCTTTACTGAATTCGCAGGAATACACTGCCAGGTGACCCTAATGGGTGACCTAACGATTCGTCAGGACGGGCAATGACTCGTTGAGTCGCCCGTCAAGTGCACTAGTTAACTGAACTGCTGTGGCTCGTAACGGAAGACATAACGACTCGTCCCCAGTGACCATGACTCATGGTCACCCCCGTCAAGTACACTTTCTTAACATCTATGAAAATCCTTTTTTCTTGCTCACAACTTACCTCACGAGTCATTGGAACAAACCACGACTCGTGGGGTTCCATCCGTTAGATACACTTGATATCTCCCTCATCTATAATCCCACACCACCACATGATTGACATGAAGACTCGTGGTGGCTAACCACGAGTCATTCCCTCACTCATGGGGACCTCAATCCTTCAATTCCCCTAGGCCTTCCCACGAGTCACTTGATGACTCATCCTGTGCCTACAACATCAATTTTACAATTTTCCTGTTTCAGCTCCCGGGTCCAATCTTTGAGCTTCCGGGGTATAACAATATCTTTCCTTGGGAACATTTGTCCTCGAATGTTAGAAACACATAGAAAACACAGTATTGTGCAATCATCATTTGCAAATACTAATTATTTAAACTGAAAACTAACGGGATGACTACCTCCGAAAAGAACCACATAAATGAACTGAATTCAGACATCACATACATTTATCATAACATGATTCATACTTGCGCACATGAACTAAACATGGATACTGATTAGATAATTAGGGTAAAAATTGATACCTCAAATTGAAACTGAGCCGGTAGGGAACATGTGGTGGTATTTAGCCTTCATAGCAATTACGGCTTCCCACGTAGCTCCTTCAACATGCTGATTTCTCCATAATACTTTAATTGAAGCTACTTCTTTGTTCCTCAGCCTCCGAACCTAAGATCCAAGATTGCAACTGAAATTTCCTCATAACATAGGCTATCCCCCACACCAACGCTTTCGACTGGGATTACTAAAGCTGGATCACCTAAGCTAGATCACCTAAGCACTTTTTCAAGAGCGATACATGAAAGACGGGATGAACTGAAGATAACTCTGATGGCAAGTCCAACTCATATGCTACCTTACCGACTCTTCTCATAACCAGGTAGGAACCAATATAGGGTGGACTGAGAACCGCATGACTCCCTTCATGGGAGATACCTTTAGAAATACCCAATTGTCCACCTCAAACTCCAAATCCCTTCTACTCACATCAGCATATGTTTTTTGACGACTCTGAGCAGTCTTCAGCCTGTCCCTTAACAACTGAACATTTACCATGGCCTCATGAACCAAATCAGGTCCTATCATAGCTGCCTCACCAACCTCAAACCATCTGATGGATGACCTACACGTCCGCCTGTAAAGAGCCTCGAACAGTGCCATTTGGATACTGGAGTGATAGCTGTTATTGTAAGCAGACTCGACCAAGGGCAGGTGATCATCCCAACTACCTTTGAAATCCATCACACATACCCTAAACATATCCTCGAGGGTTTGAATTGTTCATTTCGCCTGGCCATCTATTTGCGGATGAAAGGATGTACTGAGCTTAACTTGAGTCCCAAGTCCCTTTTTGAAAAGAACGCCAGAATTGATAGGTAATTTGAGTACCTCGGTCTGAAATAATAGACAAGGGCACTCTATGAAGTCGAACCAACTCCCTAAAATATACAATCTGACATAATCATTCACTGAATCTGTGGATTTGACAGGTAGAAAGTGTGCAGCCTTGGTCAACCTATCGACCCACCCAAATGGAATCGTAGTGTCGGTGAGTACGAGGTAGGCCTATAATGAACTCCATATTAATCTCTTCCCACTTCCACGTAGGAATGTTAATATCCTGCAATACGCCTCCTGGCCTTTGATGCTCAACTTTCACTTACTGACTGTTTGGGAACTTGGCCACAAATTCTGCAATATCCTTCTTCATACTATTCCACCAATATATTTCCCGCAAATCATGATACATCTTTGTGGCACCCGGATGGATGGAATCCTGGACCCATGTGCCTCATGCAATATCCGGTCCCCCAAATTATCAACATATGGAACACATAGACTACCCTGGTACCGCAACACCCCATCTCCCCCTTGGGAGAAACCTCCACCTTCTGACTTCCAACGGCTTCCTTCAGCTTTACTAGAATTGGGTCCTTATCTTGCCTGGCCTTCACATCCATCACCAAGGATGATTCTAATCCATTTTGCACAACAATGCTGCCATCGGTCGAGTCAACCAATCTAACTCCCAACCTCGCAAGTCGATGGACATCCTTCACCAACTCTTTCTTTCCCTCATCCACGTGGGACACACTCTCCATAGAGAGTCTACTAAGTGCGTCCGCTATCATATTAGCCTTACCCAGGTGGTAAAGCAAACAAATGTCATAGTCCTTTAGTAACTCCAGCCACCTCCTTTGCCGAAGATTGATATCTTTCTGTGTGAACACATATTGTAAGCTCTTGTGATTCGTGAATACATCCACGTGGACCCCATACAAGTAATTCTGACATATCTTTAACGTAAACACCACCGTGGCCAATTCAACATCATGAGTCGGGTAGTTATTTTCATGAACTTTCAATTGTTTCGAGGCATATGCTATCACTTTCCATGTTTCATCAACACACACTCGAGTCTAACTCGCGAAGCATTGCAATAGACTACAAAGCCATTTGTTCCCTCGCATAGAGTCAACACTGGTGCTGAAGTGAGTCGGGCCTTCAACTCCTGGAAGCTTTTCTCACAAGCCTCCGACCATTGGAACTTCACCTTTTTCTGAGTCAACTTAGTCAATGGGGCTGCAATGGATGAAAAAGCTTCAACGAATCTACAATAATAACCCGCTAAGCGTAGAAGCTCTTGATATCTGATGGGTTCACTGGTCGGAGATAATTCTTTACCGCCTCGATCTTTTGAGAATCTACTTTTATACCCTATCTTGACACCACATGGCCTAGAAATGCACAAAATCCAACCACAACTCGTATTTGCTGAACTTTGCATACAACTGCTGCTCCTTGAGGGTCTGAAGCACTATTCTCAAGTGAGCGGCATGCTCCTCCTCGCTTAGAGAGTATATAAGGATGTCATTAATGAACACAATTATGAACATGTACAAATATGACTTGAACACCCTATTCATTAGTTCCATAAAAGCTGTAGGGGCATTGGTTAGACCAACAGACATAACAATAAATTCGTAGCGACCATACCGAGTCCTGAAAGCAGTTATCGGGATGTAACTCTCCCGAACCCTGAGCTGGTAATAGACGGATTTGAGATCAATCTTGGAGAAACACTTGGCATCCTGAAGCTAGTCGAACAAATCATCGATCCTGGGTAAAGGATACCTATTCTTGACGGTGACCTTGTTCAACTACCGATAGTCAATGCACATCGGAAGTGAACTGTTATACCCTGTAGAATTCCCGGCACCTAGACGACCTATTCGCACGTTGGTTAAGCATATTTGAAGGCCATACGTGCTAGAAAAAGGCCCGGGAAAAGATCGAACGAGAAACCTGTCGAACCATCATGGAAGGAGCCGAGGCAGAGCCCCTCCGCGATGGCAGCGTGTCACGGAGTAGGGGCCTCCGCGTTGGCTCCGTGACACGTTGGCCTTGTCCAGGCCCAAGTATATAAAGCCCCACTTCGGTTTTAAATGATAAAAACCTTTAAAATTTCTAGAGAACAGAGGGCAAACGTAGAGGGAGAAAGAGGAACGAAGAAATTATATAATTTTCGTCCGATTACGCTGCCCAAACTCAAATTAACTCCAGATATAGAGGTATTTAGCAGCAGAGAGCATTCCTACGGATTCAGTTTCGTGAAATACGGCCGACGAATCGTCGAGCCACCGAGCTAAGGTAAGTGGAATTGCTCTAAATTAGTGTCTATGTGTTCCTAGCTGTGAAGTGAGTATTTCTCCCTTCTGGACCTCTGAAAAATAGCGAGTTTTCGGCCGTCTTTTGATAAGCCTAAGTTTAGGCCATAAACTATATCGAAAGTGATATTGCTCTTTAAAATAAAGCTGTATTTAGTATTGATTGACATATTTATGAACGCAGTTGACAGGAAATAGTTGAAGTGTTGGCCGAGCCTCGTCTGACGGACGAATAGTTCAAGGATAAGGTATGTAAAGCTTGTTTCCTCGACAAGTTAAGTAATATTGGTACAATACAGTAATTTAAAGGCCAGTAGAATATTCAGAAGTCATGTGATGCGTTCATTACGAATGTTGATACGATATTAGAAATATTGAATTATAATTTGCGTGAAGCTTACCAGTACGACATAGATCTTAATAGAAGCGTTAGAAACTGCACATCATGCTCAGTACGAGGTAATACGAAATGTTAGGATATTATTATATTCAGTTAAAACCCCGCAAAGCGATGCAATACCTGTAAGACATCTCAGAAATAGAACGATAAGTGAAAATGAAGTTAGAGAGCATGTTAGGAATAGTAAATCATGTTACTATAGAAACTCAGTATACAACATAGTTTCAGCAGGAAGACTATATCATGTTTAGCATTAGCCTCAGTACAGTCTGGCAGAAGACTATATTCGTACATACATATATATTATTTCTAGCCTCAGCATGTATTAAGTACGTACATATTTCTATCACTAGTTCAGCATATAGTTTATACATATACTTTACCACCATTAGCTTCAGTATGTGAGACACGCAGATGGTATTACTAGTTGAGACCGTTGTTTTGTTTGGGGTTGGACTACCTAGCATCCATGACCGCCCCAGGGTTGATAGCTGTATCGACTCGTCTGCCAGAGGACGAGGATACGTCACTCCACGGAGTGGCATGCCGTCCCATAGGTGACGAAGATGGGATGCCAGTTTTCCCCATATTTGTGCCTTGATCGGCCCTTACACACCCCAGTCGAGTGGATACGCCCGGGTGTAGATTCAGGAGTCCTCCGGACTCAGATGCAGTTATAGTCAGGGGCTCAGCGAGCCCAAGTGCATACCCAGGGGACCGGCAGGATGCTTACGGGGTTTATAGGAGATGGGATAACTGGGGTAGGGGTGTAGATTCTGTGCTGGTTGTACCTCCCGGCTTATGGGGGCCGGGTAAGGTTTGTGTATGCCATGTTATGTTATGTATGTTATGCCATATTACATTAGATACGAGTAGATCAGCAGTAGAATGATACGTCTCCAGGTATGACTCCTACTCCCTCCAGTATGATTAAGAACAGGTACGACTTACACCATCAGACAGTTAATCTAGTCTTTCTATTTCAGTTTCGTCAGTTATGTTATTGATTTCAGACATTTCTTTCAGTTGTTGCTTTACATACTCAGTACCAGCGGTACTGACGCCCAGTGGGGCGCTGCATTACTTGCCTGCAGGTACTCATAGACAAGCAGGCAATACTACGTGATCCCCGTCAGCGGTCGAGTATTCAGCTCCTGTCATCCGGAGACTGAATTCCAGAGGTGTAGTTCAGTTCCTTTTGTTGTATAGTACGGGTAGGTTGGGGCCCTGTCCCGATCATTTCTATTGCTACTCCTAGAGGTCCCTGTGGTCAGATGAGCCGGTCGTGTGAGGCTGTGCAGTTGTATAGCTGTTAGTACTCCTTCTTTCTTTTATGATGGCCGTGTGGGGCCATAGTTTGCCAGTAGTGGTGACCTTGTCGGTCACGTAGCTTTTTAGTACTTCATGATTGAGTTCCAGATAACTAGACAGCATGGTGGCCTTGTCGGCCCGCATAGGTTTCCCTAAATTGATATGTTTCTGGTCAGCTATTAGTACAGGTACAGAAGGCTATAGGCCAATGGGCCAGGAGCTGTGTTTATAGCCGTTATATAGCCCTTTGTTTCCAGAAATGTGGGTTAGAGCAAGCCAGGCACCAGATGTGCCAAGGCTTAACAGTCCAGCAGTTCAGGTCCTAGTAGGGCACCAGGTGCCAGTCATAACCCCTAAGGCGGGGTGTGACAAACTTGGTATCAGAGCAGGTCGTATCCCAGGGAGTCTGCAAGCCGTTCTAAGTAGAGTCCTGTCCATGGATGTGTTGTGCACCACATACTATGGGTAGGAGGCTGCAAGGCATGATAGGATGGTTGTCTTTTATTCTTAATCGGTCGTGCTATAGAGCGGCACAATATAGGGTTGAGTCCCTAAAAGCTTACTATATTCTTTGGTTACAGATAATGTCAGACCAACGACATCCTATCACAGGTCGGAGCTTAGATATTGCAGCAGGGGAAGGCACCAGCAGGATGCCTCCCCTTTGTTTAGAAACAGCCCGATCAGAGGGCACTACAGAGGCATCGTCCCAGCCTCCTCAGCAGTCTCCACCACGTCAGGAGCCACTTGGGGCGACATTACCTTCAGTAGTCCCTATACCGACACCTTCCGACCAGGAGGTTAGGGGTGCTGTAGTTATGTTAGCACAGATGATGGCTGCTCAGCGTCAGCCAATGCCATCTACAATTGCAGAATCATCAGGAGGGCCCGGTAGTTCGAGGGTCCGAGAGTTCTTAGCTTTGAATCCCCCACAGTTTACAGGTACGGATCGGACAGAGGACCCTCAGGATTTTCTGGATCAAATACAGAGAATCTTTAGGGTTATGCATGCCACGCCCACCGAATCAGTTGAGTTGGCAGCATTCCGGTTACGGGATATCGCCGTGTTGTGGTATGAAAGCTGGGAAAGGTCCCGAGGGAGAGATGTTTCCCCTCCCACCTAGTCCAGCTTTTCAGGAGCCTTTCTGGATCACTATCTGCCGCGGTAGGTTCGACAAGCTCGGGTAGATCAGTTCCTACATCTAGAGTAGGGGGCCATGAGTGTTCGGGAATATTCCTTGCGGTTTGATTCTTTGGCTCGATATGCAGCGGCCTTTGTTGATACCATGGCATCCAGAGTGCACCGCTTTATTATGGGGTTGAATCCAGAATATGTTGAGATTTGCATTACAGCCACACTGCGAGAGGACATGGACTTTGCTCGAGTTCAGGCATTTGCCCAGAATATTGAGGGCATCAGACAGCGACAACGGGAGATCAGAAGGGTTAATCAGGAACAGCGTCGCCGGGACAGGCCAGTTGAATTACAGAGGGAGGCCCGGGGAGGACCCAGGCCATGATTGTCAGACAGGCCGCCCAGGCCCCCGCCTCCGCCACAGTCGCAGGGGGGTAGATTCAGCCGCAGGGGGCAGCCAGAGACTGGTAGAGGCTCGCAGATGGCAGATTCATTATTACAGAGGAGGGTAGAACAGAGCAGGTATACCCTACCATTTTGCCCTATATGCAGTCGACGCCATCCTAGAGCATGCAGATATGGCTCCACCGCATGTTATATTTGTGGCCAAGAAGGCCATTTGATGAAAGATTGCCCATCCAGAGGTCGAGAGGACCAGGACAGACAGGATAGGGCATCTGCATGGTCACGAGTCACGGCATCCTCGGTAGGGCACAGGCCCTCAGTTTCAGCAGGCAGGGGTCGGGGCAGATTAGAGACTTCCAGTACAGGTGCGGGTCCAAGCCGCACATATGCCTTACCAGGGAGGCAGGATTCAGAAGCGTCGCCTGATGTTGTGACAGGTATGTTAACCATCTGCTCACACCCTGCTTATGTGTTGATTGATCCAGGGTCTACTTTGTCCTACATTACTCCATTTGTGGCACGAAAGTTTAGAATTGTACCAGAATTATTGCAGCAGCCCTTCTTAGTATCTACGCCCGTTGGTGACTCTATCACAGCTAGCCGAATCTACCGCGGGTGTACAGTAGAGGTTGCTGACCGTCCGACCACAGTAGATCTGGTCGAGTTAGAGATGATAGACTTCGATGCCATAATGGGTATGGACTGGTTAGTACCGTGTTTTGCCAATGTTGAATGTTGGACCAAGACGGTCCGATTCCACTTCCCAGGAGAAGCAGTACGGGAGTGGAAGGGTAGTACTGCTACGCCAAAAGGTAGGTTTATTTCCTACCTTCAGGCGAGAAAGTTGATATCCAAGGGATGTATTTACAATCTGGTCAGGGTCTAGGATGTTCAAGCAAAATCTCCGACACTCCAGTCTGTTCCAGTGGTGAATGAATTCCCTGATGTGTTCCCAGATGAGTTACCCGGTATTCCCCCAGAAAGGGAAATAGACTTTGCTATTGACTTGCTACTAGGCACTCAGCCGATATCGATTCCTCCTTACCGCATGGCTCCTGCAGAACTCAGAGAATTAAAGGAGCAGTTGGAAGATTTATTGGATAAAGGTTTCATCAGGCCGAGTACTTCACCGTGGGGTGCGCCAGTTCTATTTGTGAGGAAGAAAGATGGCTCGCTCCGAATGTGCATAGATTATCGGCAACTAAACAAAGTTACAGTAAAGAACAAGTACCCGCTTCCCAGAATTGATGACTTATTTGATCAGTTGCAGGGAGCCAGATACTTTTCTAAGATTGACTTGCGATCCGGATATCACCAAGTCCGGGTACGTGAGAGAGATATTCCTAAGACAGCATTCAGGACCCGATATGGGCATTTTGAATTTCTAGTTATGTCCTTTGGGTTAATGAATGCTCCGGCAGTCTTTATGGACCTGATGAACAGTATTTTCAGACCGTTCTTGGACTTGTTCGTGATAGTATTCATTGATGACATTCTGGTGTATTCACGCGCTGAAGCAGATCACCGGACTCATTTGCGGACAGTGCTCTAGATTCTCAGGGACCGCCAATTGTATGCTAAATTTTTGAAATGTGAATTCTGGCTTAACTCAGTGGCCTTTTTAGGGCATATCGTCTCAGACGCCGGTATACAGGTAGACAAGCAGAAAATAGAAGCAGTTAAGTCATGGCCTAGGCCTACCACTCCGACGGAAGTTCGTAGCTTTCTGGGATTGGCAGGGTATTACAGGAGGTTTGTTGAAGGGTTCTCGACCATTGCGGCACCTCTGACCAAATTGACATAGAAAGCAGCAAAGTTCCAATGGACAGAGGCATGTGAGAAGAGCTTCCAGGA
Organism: Datura wrightii; assembly: GCA_035772735.1. Taxonomy (NCBI): domain Eukaryota; kingdom Viridiplantae; phylum Streptophyta; class Magnoliopsida; order Solanales; family Solanaceae; genus Datura; species Datura wrightii. Next base: position 85,104,899 of record JASDFA010000016.1, on the reverse strand, counting down.
ACTGAAAGACAGATTAACCTCCGCCCCAGTGTTAGGATTGCCGAAAGGCACAGAAGGTTATTCAGTCTATTGTGACGCGTCAGGTATCGGGTTAGGTTGTGTGTTGATGCAGCATGGTAGAGTAATTGCATATGCATCCAGGCAGCTGAGGAAACACGAAAAGAATTACCCTACCCACGACCTGGAATTGGCTGCAGTAATCCACGCCTTAAAAATGTGGAGGCATTACCTGTACAGCGTCCATGTTGATATTTACATAGATCATAAGAGCTTACAGTACAATTTCACTCGGAGAGAGTTGAATCTACGGCAACGCCGCTGGTTGGAGCTGTTAAAAGATTATGATGTGAATATTTTATATCACCCCGGAAAAGCAAATGTTGTAGCAGATGCCCTGAGCCGTAAGTCAATGGGGAGTTTGGCGTATTTACGACCTGAGAAGCAGAAGTTAGCCAAAGAAATTCATCAGTTAGCTGGTTTAGCCGTTCGAGTAATGGAAACAGAAAATAACAAAGCAGTAATTCAGAATTCTGCTGTGTCATCATTAGTTACCGAGGTAAAAGAACGACAGTATGGGGATCCTAGTTTAGTCCAACTCAGAGATAGGATTCAGGCAGGTAAGGAGCCAGATTTTCAGATAACCGAGGATGATGTGCTACGCAGTAAGGGCCGCCTCTGTGTCCCGAATGTTTCAGGACTTCGTGGGTGGATCATGCACGAGGTACACTACGCTCGCTATTCCCTTCATCCAGGGGCGACGAAAATGTACCACGACATCAGAGACATCTACTGGTGGCCAGGTATGAAAGCTGAGATAACTGAATTTGTATCTAGATGTTCTAATTGTCAGCAGGTGAAAGCAGAGCACCAGAAACCAGGCGGTTTGACGCAAGACATAACAGTACCTATGTGGAAATGGGAAGCGATAAACATGGATTTTGTAACAGGGTTACCCCGTACTAGAAGCAGAAATGATTCCATTTGGGTAATAGTTGATAGGCTGACAAAATCAGCTCATTTCCTGCCAGTGAGGGCTACCTTCTCATCTGAGGATTACGCCGAATTATATATCAGAGAAATCGTTAGATTGCATGGAGTACCGGTATCCATCATTTCAGATAGAGGAGCACAATTCACAGCTAGATTCTGGCAGTCGTTTCAGAAAGGTTTGGGGACGCAGATTAACTTGAGCACAGCATTCCATCCTCAAACAGATGGGCAGGCTGAACGTACAATTCAGACGCTCGAAGATATACTACGAGCGTATGTGCTAGATTTTGGGGGTAGCTGGGATGGGCATCTTTCGTTAATTGAATTTGCTTATAATAACAACTACCATTCAGCTATCCAGATGGCGCCTTTCGAGGCATTATACGGGCGAAAATGTAGATCGCCAGTGGGCTGGTTTGAAGTGGGGGAATCAGCATTGGTTGGCCCAGACATTGTTCGGCAATCAGAGGAAAAGATAAAGCTTATCCGAGAACGTTTGCTGACTGCTCAGAGCCGCCAGAAGTCTTATGCAGATATACGGCGCAGAAATCTAGAATTTGCAGTAAATGACTGGGTATATCTGAAGGTGTCTCCAATGAAAGGGGTAATGAGATTCGGTAAGAAAGGCAAGCTTAGCCCGAGATTCATTGGGCCATATCAGATTCGGCGAAGAATAGGCCGAGTTGCATACGAATTGAACTTGCCTCCGGAGTTAGCATCTGTTCACCCAGTATTCCATATTTCTATGTTAAGGAAGTTCGTAGGGGACCCTTCTACAGTAGTTCCAGTTCAGGATGTCCAGGTCACAGAAGAATTAGCATATGAAGAGGTTCCCGTAGCTATCTTAGACAGACAGATTCGCAGGCTGAGGACTAAAGATGTTGCATATGTCAAAGTATTGTGGCGTAACAGGAATCGTGAGGAAATGACGTGGGAAGCTGAAGAAGATATGAAATCCAGATACCCTCACTTATTTCAGGCCTAGTAAGGCGACAGGTATGTCTGTATTATCACTTATGCAGTACCTTATGGTTATATGTCTGTGAATGAGAAAGAAAGATTGATATCTAGCAATCCAGTGGATCCTAGAATATTATGTGCAGTGCCTGTGTTGGACTTTTCTGCATTTCAGGTTTTTGCTATAGTCCATATTACAGGGGAAACTCTGCCGAAATTTTTCTAGAAAGTAAGTAAATAGTCCTCTAGATAACAGTGTACATTCGAGGACGAATGTTCTTAAGGGGGGAGAATGTTATACTCGTAGAATTCCCGGCACCTAGACGACCTATTCGCACGTTGGTTAAGCATATTTGAAGGCCATATGTGCTAGAAAAAGGCCCAGGAAAAGATCGGACGAGAAACCTGTTGAACCATCGCGGAAGGAGCCGAGGCAGAGCCCCTCCGTGATGGCAGCGTGTCACGGAGGAGGGGCCTCCGCGTTGGCTCCATGACACGTTGGCCTTGTCCAGGCCCAAGTATATAAAGCCCCACTTCGGTTTTAAATGATAAAAACCTTTAAAACTTCCAGAGAACAGAGGGCAAACGTAGAGGGAGAAAGAGGAACGAAGAAATTATATAATTTTCGTCCGATTACGCTGCTAAACGCTGCCCAAACTTAAATTAACTCCAGATACGGAGGTATTTAGCAGCAGAGAGCATTCCTACGGATTCAGTTTCGTGAAATACGGCCGACGAATCGTCGAGCCACCGAGCTAAGGTAAGTGGAATTGCTCCAAATTAGTGTCTATGTGTTCCTAGCTGTGAAGTGAGTATTTCTCCCTTCTGGACCTCTGAAAAATAGCGAGTTTTCGGCCGTCTTTAGATAAGCCTAAGTTTAGGCCATAAACTATATCAAAAGTGATATTGCTCTTTAAAATAAAGCTGTATTTAGTATTGATTGACATATTTATGAATGCAGTTGAGAGGAAATAGTTGAAGTGTTGGCCGAGCCTCATCCGACGGACGAATAGTTCAAGGATAAAGTATGTAAAGCTAGTTTCCTCGGCAAGTTAAGTAATATTGGTACAATACAGTAATTTAAAGGCCAGTAGAATATTCAGAAGTCATGTGTTGCGTTCATTACGAATGTTGATACGAGATTAGAAATATTGAATTATAATTTGCGTGAAGCTTACCAGTACGACATAGATCTTAATAGAAGCGTTAGAAACTACACAACATGCTCAGTGCGAGGTAATACGAAATGTTAGGATATTATTATATTCAGTTAAAACCCCGCAAAGCGATGCAATACCTGTACGAAATCTCAGAAATAGAACGATAAGTGAAAATGAAGTTAGAGAGCATGTTAGGAATAGTAAATCATGTTAATATAGAAACTCAGTATACAGCATAGTTTCAGCAGGAAGACTATATCATGTTCAGCATTAGCCTCAGTACAGTCCGGCAGAAGACTATATTCGTACATACATATATATTATTTCCAGCCTCAACATGTATTAAGTACGTACATATTTCTATCACTAGTTCAGCATATAGTTTATACAGATACTTTACCACCATTAGCTTCAGTATGCGAGACACGCAGATGGTATTACTAGTGGAGACCGTTCTTTTGTTTGGGGTTGGACTACCTAGCATCCATGACCGCCCCAGGGTTGATAGCTGTATCGACTCATCCGCCAGAGGAAGAGGATACGTCGCTCCACGGAGTGGCATGCCGTCCCACAGGGGACGAAGATGGGATGCCAGTTTTCCCCATATTTCTTCCTTGATCGGCCCTTACACACCCCAGTCGAGCGGATACGCCCGGGTGTAGATTCAGGAGTCCTCCGGACTCAGATGCAGTTATAGTCAGGGGCTCAGTAAGCCCAAGTGCATACCCAGGGGACCGGTAGGATGCTTACGGTGTTTATAGGAGATGGGATGACCGGGGTAGGGGTGTAGATTCTGTGCTGGTTGTACCTCCCGGCTTATGGGGGCCGGGTAAGGTTTGTGTATGCCATGTTATGTTATGTATGTTATGCCATATTACATTAGATACGAGTAGATCAGCAGTAGAATGATACGTCTCCAGGTATGACTCCTACTCCCTCCAGTATGATTAAGAACAGGTACGACTTACACCATCAGACAGTTAATCTAGTTCTTTCTATTTCAGTTTCGTCAGTTATGTTATTGATTTCAGACATTTCTTTCAGTTATTTCTTTACATACTCAGTACAGCGGTACTGACGCCCGGTGGGGCGCTGCATTACTTGCCTGTAGGTACTCATAGATGAGCAGGCAATACTATGTGATCCCCGTCAGCGGTCGAGTATTCAGCTCCTATCATCCGGAGACTGAATTCCAGAGGTGTAGTTCAGTTCCTTTTGTTGTATAGTACGGGTACGTCGGGGCCCTGTCCCGATCATTTCTATTGCTACTCCTAGAGGCTTGCAGTCTGTATATATCTCCCTGTGGTCAGATGAGCCGGTCGTGTGAGGCTGTGCAGTTGTATAGCTGTTAGTACTCCTTCTTTCTTTTCTGTTGGCCGTGTGGGGCCATAGTTTGCTAGTAGTGGTGACCTTGCCGGTCACGTAGCTTTTTAGTACTTCATGATTGAGTTGCAGATAACTAGACAGCATGGTGGCCTTGTCGGCCCGCATAGGTTTCCCTGAATTGATATATTTCTGGTCAGCTGTTAGTACAGGTACAGAAGGCTATAGGCCAATGGGCCGGGAGCTGTGTTTACAGCCGTTATATAGCCCTTTGTTTCCAGAAATGTGGGTTAGAGCTAGCTAGGCACCAGATGTGCCCAGGCTTAACAGTCCAGTAGTTCAGGTCCTAGTAGGACACCAGGTGCCAGTCATACCCCCCAAGGCGGGGTGTGACATGAACCATCCTTCTTTTGGACAAATAACATTGGTGCACCCTATGGAGACTTACTCGGCCTAATAAATCCCTTATCTAAAAGGTCCATTAGATGATCCTTCAACCCTTTTAGCTCGGTGGAGCCATTTTTTAGGGTAAAATAGATATGGGCTGCGTGTCAAGAACGGAGATCTATACCAAAATCAATCTCCCGCTAAGGAGGAACACCTGGAAAATCATTAGGAAAGACCTATGGATACTCACGTACTACTGGTACTGACTGGATAGTCAGGTTTTCGGACTCCACGTCCTTAGCCCTAACTAGATGAAGCAAACAACCCTTAGAAATCATCTCCCTGGAATTAAGGTAGGAAATAAATCAATGTACAGGCACAGCTGAATTACCATTCCATTCTAAGACTGGCTCACCCAGAAATCTAAACTCTATTGACTGGGTTCTACAATTTATTTAAGCATAGCATGCAAATAGCCAACCAATGCTGAGAATAACATCGAAATTGGTCATGGCCAACTCTACCAAATCTACTGAGATGACCATATGAAGGACTGAGATCGGAAAATCTCTATATACCCGTCTAGCTATAACTGAGTCACCTACTAAGGTAGAAATTGAGAAGGGCTCGAACAAGACATCGGGACTAACTCCGAAGCTACTGGCTATATATGGTGTCACAAAAGATAGGGTAGTCCCCCGATCTAACAAAGAATACACATCAACATGAAAAACTCTCAACATACCAGTGACTACATCTGGTGAGGCCTCCTACTCCTACCAAAGTGGCTAAGGCATAGAATCTATTCTAGCGCTTGCCCGCCAGCTGTGTAGTAGATGCCACCTGATGTGCTGTGCATGGGGGTGGAGCTGCTGAACTAGAAGTTGGGCCTTGGTCGCCCACATCCAAAACACGCTTCTGACCCTGCCAAACACTAGCCCGTGTGCCCTCGACCGCACCTGCGACAAGCTACAATGCTGGAGTCTACTGGTATGATCCCTCGAGCCTGATGCTCGCCCTCTCTGATCATGTCGGGGCCTAGATGGCACACCTAGTGCTGAAGATGCTGGGGCTAATGATCTCTTGTGGGTCTGCTGTCGGTGCCGACCATCGGACCTCTACTGAGAGAATGCGGTCCTCAGTCCTGGCCCTCTCGGCCTCCCTCTCCCTCAAATGTTCCGCCTCCATCTACTGGGTGTAGGACACAATATAAGGGAAGTCCATGTCCTAATAGAGCATAGCTATCCTGTAGTCCTTGTCCAAATATCCTGCTATTCCATGCACAAATCTGCTCACCCACGCCCGCTGGTCGGCCACTAACTCTGGGGCATACTTAGATAGGCGAGTGAACTCTAGGGTGTACTCCTGAACAGTCATCTTTCCTTGCTTCAAATTCACAAATTCATCTGCTTTCAACTCCGTCATCTCTAGAGGGAAGAACCGACCGAGGAATGCAACCTGAAACTCCTCCCATTTGATCGGACCTACTCTTGCGACCCTGTTGTCCTTCCACTGGCGGAACCAAATATGTGCAACCCCATTCAGCTGGTAGGAGGCCAACTCTATGCACTCAGCACTACTCACCCCTATAACCTGGGTGACAATCTCATTAGTGAAGTCATGTGGGTCCTCATCTACCTTGGACCCCAAGAACTCAAATGCGTTCATCCTCAAGAAGTCTCAGACTCTGGCTGCTGCCGCATTGCCATTTTGCAAAACATGCGCAACGGCCTGCTGATTGACCTAAGCGGTCAAGGCCTGTGCAAGCATCTGAATGGCAGCTTGGAACTCAGCATGAGGTTGACTCTAGTGCTTGAGGCTCCTGAAATAGTGGGGCTGGATGATGCTCATGACCGTTTCCCTCATCGTGGCCTTCACCACCTCCATTCATCCTTCTAGGATCCATGATTCTACAATCGCAAATAACACAAATTAGGAGGATAGAAAGGTTTTTCATCGCACGACATAGATCATGAAAGAAGGGAACATTTCCTAAAATATCTAGTAGCCTCTTCGTATAAGTGTGGCGCGCTTCACACCTATGAAAAAGACTCTACCTAATGCGGCTTTCAGACTCCCTAGGACATATCAAACCTATTGCTCTGATACCAAGTTTGTCACAACCCGAGCGTAGACCCGGATCATAGACATGGGACAAGGGACCCCGATAGACCCCAAGTCAACCCATGGTATAAGCGTTCAACTAACTCATTCAATAAACATGAAGAAAACATATTTACAAACTCAACGGAAGTCTCATACAACGGCACATCAAAATAATATCTGAAGTTGTACATACGTAAGTATGAAAGCATCTAGTCTAGACGAGTTTATAGGATAAGACCCGAACTAACTCCATAAAATAAAAAACTAAAATACGACATGAAACTGAAAGTCTAGACCTCAAAAGATGAGGACTCACCAATCGCGCAGGTGCTAACTCTGATAAGTGACTATGAGTGGAGCTGAACCTGAAAACCTGAGCCTGCATCATGAAATGATGTAGCATAGAAGTATGTGGTCAGTACTTGGGAATGTACTGAGTATTCAAGGTAAATAAAATCATCTAAGTAAAATAAATCATTTAAAACATTTCATAACATATCATAAGCTTTTAACTGTAAGTAGAAGGCTGCATTCATTCATTCTGAAACCGTACTCTTCTAATAACATGACCATGCATAACTTTAGAACATCATGACTAACTCGAATGACTTAAAACTGAAACATACATTTATATCCAAAGCTGAACCATGAGTCAAACCTTGCTTTTTGAATATGCATACATAAGATAATTATCATGAGTGATGAATATGCAATCTGAATGATTTAGATAGTGGGAGACTCGTCACTTAACCGAAATACCACGATAGAGCTTATGTGGTCCTGACTATCACACTCACGTGGGCAGAGCTGTCCCAAACATTTTCAGGGCTAAGGACGCTACCATGATATCAATATCAAGATGAAGGGCCAATCGGGCCGGGGATAGCTCATGAGGGAGGTCTGAATATCATATGGTATCAACCAACGTTGGCGCGTAGTTCTGGGGTATAGGGTGATCAACCCTTAACCCACTCGGTGCTAGACTCTTCTCCCCAAAAAATATGCAATGCTCTACATCGTATATAACGAAGCTCAATATCATCAATTGCAAAGATCAACATGAAATAATGCATAACTCAACATCGTACAAAACGAAGCTCAACATTGTCTATTGGAAAGATCAATAATAACCTACATCTCAATTATGAAATCATGCCTATGAGAAGCTTTATTTCGAAACATACCACAAGCTCAATCATAGGTCGGAGCATCTACGACAAATCATGTGGTAAGCTACGTATAGAAATATTTAATCTACATACCACAAGCTAGAATTTATAATAAAAATTGGAAAGTTTCACTTCAACAATGTGGTAAGCTTATGTCGGGAAAATTATCAATTTAAATCGACATGTGGGCATCACCCAAAGATTTGTCATACTTGGATATAATCAATTCACTTAAAAAAAAACAACATAGATCTGGGTAGTCTTAGAAACGTGCTTTTCATCATTAAATCTCATCATCATCACACACTTATCATAAATTACTTATTTTATGAACTTATCATCCATGGGCATTTTAGATTCAATTTTTGGAAAACAAATTTTATAAGAAAAAAAAACTTAAAATCCGCCCAAGCTTCATAAATAACCAATATAAACACAATCTAATAATATCCATGTATAAAGATTGAAGAATCATACAATTGGGTAACACCCCATACTTGATCATAGATAGTTTATCACATTTTGATAGAAATTGGGGATAGGTATGGAAGAAGACACCCACTCATAGTCTTACATACATGGGGAATGGTGAATTCTAACACCCTCTAATTACCCAGCTGAGAATCCAATTGGAAACCTTGAGATTTCACCTTGAACCTCCTCTTCAAACCTTCAAATTTGCATGCATGATAATAAAGGATTAGGATAGGTTTTCCCCTGGTAAAAACCCACTAAAATGAGCCTTAAGCTATGTAGTATAGGCCCCTAGAGCTTAGGAATTATGAAAAGGCCTTACTGAATTCACAGGAAAACATTGCCAGGTGACCCTAATGGGTGACCTGACGATTCATCAAGACGGGGATTGACTCGTCGAGTCGCCCATCAAGTGCACTAGTTAACTAAGCTGCTGGGGTCCGTAACGAGGCACCTAACGACTCGTGGTCATCTCCTCTTAAGTACACTGCCTTAACATCCATGAAAATCCTCTTTTCTTGCTCATGACTTACATCATGAGTTGTTGGGACAGACCACGACTCGTGGGGTTCCATCCGTTTAATACACCGGACATCTCCCTCATCTGTATTCCTACACCACCCCACGATTGACATGAAAACTTGTGGTGGCCGACCATGAGTCGTTCCCTCACTCGTGGGGACCTCAATCCTTCACTTTCCCCAAGCCTCCCCACGAGCCACCTGATGACTCGTGGGGTCTTCTTACAAGTCATAGCACGACTCTTCCTGTACCTGCAACATCAATTTTACAATTTTCCTGTTTCAGCTCCCGGGTATGATCTTTGAGCTTCTGTGGTGTAATACTTTATATCTTGAATTTATAATCAAATTGTGTACACTGATCACGGGCAAAAATATATGCCCGAGATACGCTTTATGACTTAAATTAGTCTTGTTTATCTAAGATTATTGTATACATTTTCATGTAATTTTAGATAAAGTAAAGATATGTGCTAACCAACATGATTAGCCTTTGTTTTGTAGGTTTTGATGACTTTTGAGCAACTAATCCATGAGTTGGTGAGGTAGAGGCTTGGAAACGGAATCAACACGCGAACGTCGGCGAAGAGGAGGCACAAAACAGCCCACCGGCGCGTCAACATCGTGCCACGGCAGGCAGGCCGCTCACAACAGCCCACCTGCGCGTTGGAAACGTGCCACGGCAGGTGGCCTCCGCGACCAAGGGCTGCCAACGCGCTGCCCAGGCAGCATGGCACGCTGCCAACGCGGCAGGGTGCTGCCCGGGCCGATTTCGGGTGATTTCCAGAGGGCCTCCGCGTCCGTAGCGTGTCACGGAGGCTGTGCTCCGCGATGCACTCCGTGACACGTTGCTTGTTATTCTGGGAAAGAGTCCTACTACTATAAATAGCACACTTAGGTTTATTTTTCAGAATTCAGACTTGGTGGAGAAAGGACGTGGGTTAGAAGCAGTTGAGGGACGAAAAAGCTCAGGGTTTTTCTCTCTTCCTTTCTTCTTTCAATCAATTTTACGTATGATTAACACTTGTTTTAGGATGATTAATCCACAAATGAGTGGCTAATTCTCTTCCTTGCTGAGGTTATGAACAATGGTGATGAATTTTGATTATTGAATTGTATGGTTTTTCATCTTCTTCTTCTGTTTTGTTCTATTAATTCTTGTTTCTATTGCATTAGTGTGTGGCCGACATTAATGTATATCTAAAAAGTCCGATTTCACTCGAGAGAGCACGAAATTGGAAAGTTGTGAATTAATAGGGTATTGTTCTTAACTTGATTTGGGAAAAATAGGTTTTGATGTGCTTTCCTGATAGAAATATACTTGAAAGACGTATTAGTCAATTTAGGAACCGGAATTGTATTGCTAGGTCATAAATTGCATTTGATCACAGAAATGTAGATGAATGGTTTATGATTCTAAAGTGAGATTAAATACGAGAGTTTTAATCTCTAGGCTAATGTTCTTGGCTAGCGACAGGAAGAGAAGATTAACCAAATTATGATTATACTCAAGTTCATTACTTGTTCTTAACCTTGGCATGCTCATATCCATAGTTTCAATTCAAAGTAGATATTTGTTAAGAGTTTAGTATATAATTCATAAACAAAAATTATTTAACTTTAGGTTACGTTGTTGTCAGCATAATTAGAGGTAAGCTAGAATATAGTATACTTAAGCAATTTTACTTATCCAGAGTCTCCTTGGTTCGATACTTGGCTTACTTAGCCACTTTATTACTTGTTTGACCACGTGCACTTGCGTGTCGGTTTTAACCTATACCAAACCACCCGAACAAGTTTTTGGCGCCGTTGCCGGGGAGACTTGGCAATAGGTGAATTTGTTTTAAGTGTAATTTACTGTATTTTTATTTTTCTCAAGTGCTGACAACTTAGTCTTAGTATTTGTTTTAATTCTTTTGCATTTTACTTTTTCTTTTTCGAATACCCTTATTGACATGACATCATGGAATATAAATGGTTTCAATGGTGGATACTCATATTTTAGTGAATCTTGTCTGAATTGCAGAGGACACCACTCGTGGCAATACTGTAACACGTGCAATAGATGTGGTGGTCAAGATGGCCATTGGGATGGCTGTCCGAATGCATATTCCCCTCCCCCAAGCCCCTCCTATGATCCTTCTGTTGTTTTTTCTGAATATAGGCATGCTGAAAATGAGGACTTGGGACGCCAAGCTCGAATAGAAGACATGCTGAAACTACTCTTGGAGCAATCAGAAGCAATGAAGGAGGCGATGGCAGTATTGAGAATTCAGCAAGAAGAGAATGCAGAGGCTCTAGAAAGGATGAGCATCAAATTCACGGAGATGATCGCTGAAGCTGAAGCGTGTGATAAATCGCAGGCAACTGTTTTAGCCGATATTCAAGAGGAACTACAAGAGGAAGACAAGGGTGAATTTTTGGATGAAGCCCAACAATTAGAATCTCTTGAGTGTCCCCGTGACGGGCTCACACTTATAGAAAATCCATTCATGGAAGAAGAGATAGAGTACCCTCCATTTGACATTAATGAAGAGATAGATGTCGATGCTGAGAAGGAGTATACAAGTAAGGATGTCAAGCAAAATGCAATTTCAGAGTTGAGGTGTATTGGACCACACTCTACGCATTTTTCGACGTTAAATTTGGTTGACAACATAGAAAGAGAGTCTTCCAAGCTTATAGAGAAATGTCTAGAGGAGGGCCAAGCACCATATATTTTGAAATTTGCCAACGCGGAGAGACAAAATGACTTCGCTTACTTGAGGGCCAATAAAGTAAAAAGGCAACACCTACTATTTGGTCCTTACAATTTTTCACCACCACCCCTGGAGCATAAGAGGAAATTAGAGAAGAAATTAGGGGTGAGATTCATATCCTCAAGGTGGAGGAAAAAGTGGTGAAACTTGGTACGTCGTGCCGCGACGTAAAATTAGGCGCTGCTTGGGAGGCAACCCAAGGGTATCACAGGTACCATTTTAATTTCTTGCAATTGAGTTAAATTTTTTTTTTTATTTTCATCTTGTGTTGTTTGGTGGAAAGTTAAGCGCAGATGGAGGGGAAGTCTGAGTACCCGTGGAGGAGGAAGCTAACAAGCATGGAAGAGAAAAAGTGTGGGGTTGAACACCCACTTGTGCAAAGTCGAAGAAACGCATGCTGTTAGCTAAGCCTAAAGGCCTCAAGGAGTATTTCTCACCCTTTGTAAATTTTAATTTGATGCTATGAGGACATAGCATGATTTAAGTGTGGGGTGAGGGAAATTTCAAGGGAAATTTCAAATTTTTGTGCTTAACGATTTTGGTGAACGTAATGCTTGTGCAATAGTTGGTGAGAAATTTGAAAACTTTGAAAAATTTTTGTGAATTAAGCATGACTTCATCACCCGTTGGTTTTTCTTTTTGGTTCTTTTCCGACAGGGGGGTATTTGAACCGAAGAATAAAATTTTTCTTTTTCTTTCCTTGGTCTGTATATAAAGTTTTTAGTCATAGCTAGGGACTGTTTCCGACGATGGATGGATGACGACCGTCTTGAGGAAAATTAGTCAATAGGTTTTGGGTTTTTGAAACCATAACTAATTGATGGCTTGATATTCTTGTTATGTGCTATACATGGTTTTAAGAGGCAAGTATGTTCAGTGTGAAGCATGCAAGTGTATAACTTTGTTCGAGACACTTAGGCTCTTGAGTTTGACTCAATATGATGGAAGCTTAACTCTGAATTCTTGTGATTAGCTGAGTAAGGGTCTACTGATTGTGTCTTGATTTGAGCATGTGCCATGAGTGTAAGGTTTTTGAGTATTCTGTGCTATTATGGATTGTCTAGAACTTGCCTAGTATGTATATAAAACGAAATGAAGGATGTGAATTGTAGGAGATGATTTAGGCATTTCTTTGAATGAACCAAACTTTTATCCCTCATTATACCTACCTTGAAAAATTAATCCTAGTTAACCCCATTGAGCCTTGAGCCTATTCTTTGATAGCTGCAACATAAGCTTAATCCTTTTTCTTTCATTAGCCTTGAAATTGAACCAAAACTCCTGAGCGCTTAAAGGAAAAATCCGAAAGATTAAAGGAGTGAGAAGAATGAAAAAGAAGGGAAAGTAGCAATTGTAAAAGTTGAGAAAGGTAGAGGGTGCACTTGTTTGAATATGGGTGAGTATTAGTCGGGAGTAAGAAAATAAATAAATGAAAAGTTACTTATAGAACTCCTTACTAATAAGCTAAAAGTGCCTAAAGAAAGGGGGGAACAAAAGAGGAAAAAGAAAGAGGAAAAGAGAAAAAGGTGAAGTGAGGGAAGGGAAGTTTGTAATGAAGGCGTGATGTATTATAAGCGCTTAGGAAAGATAGTCACTATTACTGATCATAATAGTACCTTCCCGCACCAGAGTTACATTACAACCTAAAAAGTCCTAGTTGATCTTACATTCATACATCCTTAAATTAGTGGAATAGAACACTAAGGGAAAGCTTATGGGTCATCACATAATGCATGTGAATTCTTTGTGAGAGTGAGCGTAATTCTATTCATATACCCACACATCTTGTGATATAAAAATTGTTTTTGCGTGTGAAATTGGGTAACTCTCTTTCTGTGAGGGGCACATGTTGAATGAAGGATATAATTCAAGTGGGATTTCTTAATCAGTTGATTTGCATGAGTTTGCTAAGATTCAGAGTCGATTCTTGAGGTTAAGAAGTCTTAACATCGTTGTATTTCATTTATGTGATTAAATCAGGCATGCTCTATTTTTAGCTTGTATCTTACATAATCATTATAGCCATAACTTGAATTCTCTTGCTAAATTAGTTATATGAGAGTCTCCATATGCATGATATGTAGAAGGTTGTTCGAGGACGAACAAGGCTTTAAGTGTGGGGTTGCGATCACGGGCAAAAATATATTCCCGAGATACGCTTTATGACTTAAATTAGTCTTGTTTATCTAAGATTATTGTATACATTTTCATGTAATTTTAGATAAAGTAAAGATATGTGCTAACCAACATGATTAGCCTTTATTTTGTAGGTTTTGATGACTTTTGAGCAACTAATCCATGAGTTGGTGAGGTAGAGGCTTGGAAACGGAATCAACACGCGAACGTCGGCGAAGAGGAGGCACAAAACAGCCCACCGGCGCGTCGACATCGTGCCACGGCAGGCAAGCCGCTCACAACAGCCCACCTGCGCGTTGGCAACATGCCACGGCAGGTGTCCTCCGCGACCAAGGGCTGCCAACGCGCTGCCCAGGCAGTGTGACACGCTGCCAACGCGGCAGGGTGCTGCCCGGGCCGATTTCGGGTGATTTCCAGAGGGCCTCCGCGTCCGTAGCGTGTCACGGAGGCCGTGCTCCGCGATGCACTCCGTGACACGTTGCTTGTTATTCCGGGAAAGAGTCCTACTACTATAAATAGCACACTTAGGTTTATTTTTCAGAATTCAGACTTGGTGGAGCAAGGACGTGGGTTAGAAGCAGTTGAGGGACGAAAAAGCTCAGGGTTTTTCTCTCTTCCTTTCTTCTTTCAATCAATTGTATGTATGATTAACACTTTTTTTAGGATGATTAATCCACCAATGAGTGGCTAATTCTCTTCCTTGCTGAGGTTATGAACAATGGTGATGAATTTTGATTATTGAATTGTATGGTTTTTCATCTTCTTCTTCTATGTTGTTCTATTAATTCTTGTTTCTACTGCATTAGTGTGTGGCCGACATTAATGTATATCTAAAAAGTCCGATTTCACTCGAGAGAGCACGAAATTGGAAAGTTGTGAATTAATAGGGTATTGTTCTTAACTTGATTTGGGAAAATTGGGTTTTGATGTGCTTTCCTGATAGAAATATACTTGAAAGCCGTATTAGTCAATTTAGGAACCGGAATTGTATTGCTAGGTCATAAATTGCATTTGATCAAAGAAATTTAGACGAATGGTTTATGATTCTAAAGTGAGATTAAATACGATAGTTTTAATCTCTAGGCTAATGTTCTTGGCTAGCAACAGGAAGAGAAGATTAACCAAATTATGATTATACTCAAGTTCATTACTTGTTCTTAACCTTGGCATGCTCATATCCATAGTTTCAATTCAAAGTAGATATTTGTTAAGAGTTTAGTATATAATTTATAAACAAAAATTATTTAACTTTAGGTTACGTTGTTGTCAGCATAATTAGAGGTAAGCTAGAATATAGTATACTTAAGCAATTTTACTTATCCAGAGTCTCCTTGGTTCGATACTTGGCTTACTTAGCCACTTTTTTACTTGTTTGACCACGTGCACTTGCGTGTCGGTTTTAACCTATACCAAACCACCCGAACATACACAATCTCCCCGTTAAACATAAAATATTCTTTGGAATAGGAGGGGATTAGAACCACAAACATATCATAGAGAATTTCATAAAGTTGGGTTAAAACCCTATAAAATTATATACTTGAATTAGAATTTGAATTCAAGAACTTCAGGATAAATTCGGGCATGAGAGTGAAAGGAAACTCTCACTCATAACCCTACAAACCTGGCTAGACTGATTCTCTAACTATTATTGAAAGCCCAAGAGAATTGGGGAAGAAATTGAGGGATTTCTAGCTTGATCTTCGAAGGGAATCTCTAAGCTTTTCTTTCATGGGAGTCTAAAGTATTAGAATAGGTTAAACCACCTTAAAACACTCTTTTTAGGGCTTAAAATGACTTCACTACAGAATTAGAAGCTTTGGAGTTACGAAAGTACCCTTAGTAAATTGTTTGGAAAAATGACCCTGCTAGTCACCACGAGTGACCTAACAAGTCATTGGGAAACCTGACGACTCGTGATCTCCAATCATTTCCACTTGCAACTTTCCCCTCAATCTAAACTTTCCAACTAGCAAAGTACTTGATTAATCGTTAGGTGGTATGACGACTCATCGCATGCACTCGTCCTCATCACTAGAAAATGAATCTTTCTTCAACTCTACACACTTGACGAATCATACCACGACTCATGGGGCGACATAATGCTCATTGTCCCATCCGTCAAACCCTTCTGAAATCCTCCTGTTTCTAACTTGGCACCACCCAACAAGCAACTCAATGACTCGTTGGGACTATGATGGGTTGTTCCTTGACCCGTTATCACTACAACTCCTTTCCTTTTTCATCCAACTGTATGTTTAACAGGTCACCGGATGATCCATCAAGTGACTTAACGGGTGACCTTATGAGTTGTTATGTGACCTCGTGCATATTTTCCTCTTTTCTTCGCTTCAACCCTCGGGTATGGTCTTAAGGACTTTTGGGGTGTTACATCAATGTTAGCCCTCTTTGTTCTATGTGTCATTTTCTCCTACAACATAAAACTCAAACCATAAGAATTTATATTACAACATGACAAGTTGGTAAATTTACCAACTCATTTGGCTTTTAACCATGAGCTTTTGCTTGGTTTTCAACTCATTTAGGAATATTTTATGCTCTTTTCTTCTCTACATGCCTATTTGAAGGAAGCAAAGGTAATGGAAGATCTGAACTCAAAAAAAAGCTGCTAAAGACATGCTTTTAACCTGTGAAACGCGGATTCAGACTTGCGAAACACAGGTGGAACGCAGTTGCTACTGCCTTGCACCTGCATTTAGTGGATTGGCTCCTACGAAATGCAAGTGAAATGTAGTTACAATTGCTAAGAAACTGTGGATCACAGATTGGCACCTGCTAACCACAATTAAAGGGCAAGTGACCCATTTCACTGATGGAAGGGTAAAACCATCCAGAAAGGGTAACAAAGCACCTAAAGGCCTCCAAGTGTAATTGTGAAAAATTATATACAAAAAAGTACCGATATTTATCACCCAAAATTGTACACCACACATCATCTATTCATTCACAAATTCAATTTTAGAAAAGAAGTTTTATACACTATAGTAAGTACTTTTCTTCTTCTTTTTCTTTAATCCATTTTGGGGGTATTCCCCCGTTGTTGTAAGACCTTGTGAAGTAAATTTGTGAAGCAATATGATGAATGTTGAGGGAAGTCCTCTTGGTATCTTCTCTCTCTCTCTCTAAATATGCACAACTAATTTGCTAGCTAAGGGTGTGTGTATGGTAGGTTTGTAAATATGAATGGGTATTGGTTAATTGTTCTTGGATTATAACTGAAAGTATAGATCTATTGTTTTCTCTAAGTTTTAAAAATAAAAATTGATGGTTGCAAAAATGAATTTTATTTACTTTCTTGCTTTTGCTTGAGAAAGAAGGTGAGAATTGGGCGAGAAAACAATAGGGAGGTTTTGGAGTGTTGATGTGTGTGGTTGAGCTAGAGATAATCAAAACCCACGTTCTCATTCCATTAAATGTTCAAGTCTAAAGATATCTTGATTCTTCCTCAAGCTCTAGTGGTTGATCATATCGGGGAGTTTTTCAAATTTTCTCCTAGGGTTATTTTTGTAACTTCTCAGCTTTTTAATCTCTGAACCTAGTCATTTGGACTCGTTTAGGGCAGAATTAAAGGGGTAGAATTACATTCCCTCTTCATTCCTCTTATTCTCTCTAAAGTCAAGACGTAGAAACAATAAGGAAGCGAAGAGTAGGGCAAGGGTTTCGATCTATTCTTCTCAGAATTTCTCAAGGGTTTTCTCGGGAATCCTTTACCGGGTATGTGAGAATTTAGCAAGGGAATTTCCCTTCCCTTGTACCCCAAAAATCCATCTAACTTTTCTTAATAGTTCTAAGCCCTGAGTTTTTGAATGTGAGTAAATTATCAGTCAGATTCTGTCTATTTCATGTGGAATATTGTTCATGTTAATTGTCATTATACTTCCACTATCTAGTGATCATGTTGATACTGTTTCCTGTAAATGGGTTTTATCCCTAACACTTGAATACAATAATTAGAGTCTTGCACAATTGATTAGTTATTCATGTTGCTTGATTCTACCAGTGTTAGAATTCCCATATTATTAATATCAGTTGAATTCTCAATCAGTTGCATGCTAGTCTAGTTTAAGTCAAAATGCTAGAAAATTTTAGTATTTTTCAGAAATGTCATCTGATCAGTTTGACTATAGTCTTTTCTTGAGGTTTCAATAATGCATCCCGAATATTAGTTATCAATTATCAGTTTATTCTTTAGACGGTTATGAAGCTGCCAGATAAGAAGCTCTAACCAATCATAGAACACCAGATACAGTATTCGGTCTGATAAAAGTCTCAAGGTACTTCTAAATAAGTGTCCTTCACTTAGTATTGGGCCCCAGTTTCGAGCTATCAGCTTAGTAGTCATATTAGGACTATCCAGTGGGAGTAGTACTTAACACCGAGCAGCAGGGTTTCCAGCGCACCCAGGTTCTCAGAACTACGTTTCCACCATGGTATTTTATTAGCCCAGCGGCCACAGATTTATGATCACCTAGTTCATGCCTTTATACCCTAGAAAGGTATATTGGGTCCTATCGAGGGGCATATATATCGAACTTCACATTTAGCTCACGTGGTTATATGTCATCTAAATACTCTCCCACTAGACAATACAATTTCAGTTTAGCTCAGTTCGATTTAGTTCAGTTTATCTCAATTCAGTATCTTAGACCTAGGACATGTCTATGACCATCAGTCAGGATCACTATTGACCATATCAGTTATACTTCAGTTGTATCAGTTTTCAGTATTTCAATTGGTTATTACATGTAACTACAGTTCACTTACTTGTTCTTTCATTCTTATTATATCTATCTATTACTCAGTACATTCCATGTACTAACGCATACCTTCTATACTTTATCGTGTCATGATACAGGTGCAGGTTCTTAGTCCCAGCGTTGTTAGTAGTTTCCCTCAGATGGTATCAATAGCTGTATTTAGTGATTCCTCATCTTTGGAAGATGATGTTTATTTTTAGTTAGTTACTTTTAGTTAGATTTTAGAGTTAGTTGGGGGCTTGTCTTAGCAACTCATCATTTAGTAGATGGCTTTCAAACATAGACTTAGATAATCAGTATTGTATTTTTCTTTCAGATGTATTGAATCTTGTCAACTCAGTTTTCATAAATGATTTTATTTATTTAAAGCTTCTGCTTCTGTTTACTCAGTTTACCAGTGTTATGATGGACCATGGGTTGGCTTGGGGTCACTTAGGGCACCATATACCGTGTCTCATCCAAGGTATAGACTCGGGTCTTGACAAACTTGGTATCAGTGCACTAGATTTACAGTGTCCTAGGATGTTTGAAAGTCGCGTAAAGTAGAGTCCTTTTCATGGGTGTGAAGCACACCACACTTATGACGGGGAGGCTACGAGATGTTATTAGGAAAACTCTCTTCTGTTCATACTCTTTATTGTGTGTTGAAGTTCAATTCCAGAAACGTCATCCTAACTCGTGCTGTGTTTCATTTTAGTGAAACTATACCTCCAAGACGAGGAAATGGAAGGAGGGCCGAAAATGCTAACCGACCTGCCCCACCAGCTCCACAGCCCCTCAAGATGATTTAAGTGTCCTTAGCAGAATTCAGAGTGGCAATCCAGCTACTGGCTCGGATAGTGACTAATCAAGTGAATCATCAGGTGTTTCCAGTGAACACAAATGGGTTCGCAGCAGCTGCTAGGGTTTGGGACTTCACTAGAATGAACCCTCCAGCTTTTTATGAATTTAAGGTGGGAGAGGACCCTTAGGAGTTTGTAGATGAGGTGCAGAAGATCACCCGGATTATGGATGTTAGTTGCGTGAAGGGTGCTGATCTTATAGCCTACCAGCTGAAAGGGGTGGCTTAGATCAGTGGAAGGAAGGGAGATCGGTAGGAGCAAAATCGGTAGAGTGGGAAGAACTCATTACAACATTCCTAGACAAATTCTTCCCTCGGGAGTTGAAGGAGGCTAAGGTCGCAGAGTTCATGAACTTAAAATAGGGTGATAGGATCGTGAAAGAATATGCATTAGAGTTCACGCGATTGTAAAGGTATGCTCCAGAGATGGTAGCCGAGCCAAGGGCTCGCATGCTTAAAATTCACCAATAGGGTATCCAACCTAGTAGTTAAGGAGTGCAAGACTGCTATGCTCATAAAGGATATTGACCTCTCAGCCTCATCATTCATGTACAGTAGATTGAGGTAAAAAAGTTGATAGATAAAAAAGGTTCCTCTCATTCTCTCGAAATTCAAGATATAGAAATAGTCTGGACGCACAGAGCAGGGAAAGGGTTTCGATTTTTGCTTCTAAGAATTTCTCAAGGGTTTTCTCAGGAATCCTTCACTAGGTATGTGAGAATTTAGCAACGGAATTGTCCTTTCCTTGTGCCCCAAAAATCCATCTAATTTTTCTTATCACTTCTAAGCCCTGAGTTTTTAAATATGAGTAAATTATAAGTCAGATTCCATATATTTCATGTGTAATATTGTTCATGTTAATTGTTGTTTTTATTTCCACTATCTATTGATCATGTTGACACTATTTCCTGTATATAGTTTTAGCCCTAGCTCTTGAATACAGTAATAGGAGTTTTGCACAATTGATTAGTTATTCATATTTCTTGATTATACCAGTGTTAGAATTCCCATATTATTAATATCAGTTTAATTCTCAGTCAGTTGCATGCTAGTCCAATTTCAGTCAAAATGTTAGCAAATTTTCAGTATTTTGCAGAAATATCTGCTGATCAGTTTGACTATAGTCTTTTCTTGAGGTGTCAGTAATGCCTCACAGATATCAATTAATCAAAATCAATTATCAGTTATCAGTTTATTCTTTAGATGGTTACGAAGCTCCCATATAAGCAGCTCTGAGTAGTCTTACATCACCAGTTACTGTATTCTGTCTGATAAGACTCTCAGGGTACTTCCAGATAAGTGTCTCCGACTTAGTCTTGCACCCTAGTTTTGAGCTATCAGCTTAGTAATTATATTAGGACATTCCAAGGGGAATAGGACTTAGCACTGAGCAAATCGGGGTTCCAGTGCACCCAAGTGCTCAGAACTATGTTGCCACTATAGGTATTTAATTGGCCAAATGGCCCTAGATTAGTGATCACCCAGTTTATCCCTTAATACCCTGGCAAGGAATATTGGGTCCTACTGATGGCACGTATACATTGAATTTCACGTTTAGCTCACGTGGTTATATGTCAATTAAAGACTCTCCCACTAGTCAGTACTGTAACACCCCGGAGGTCCTAGAGATAAGACCACTACTCATGGGGACACCTAACGAGTCGTTCCCTGACTCGTTCTGCTGCAAATTTCTGCTGAATTTTTCTACTGAACTTCGTCTAACTCCGGGGTCTTAAGGATCCACTAAACTTAATAAAAGGGGCAAGACGAATCGTGGGTGTGGTGACGATTCATTTTGTTGTTCATGGCCTGAAGGATCAATAATTTCCAGTATACCTGATGAGTGGGCCTAATGAGTCATCTGGTGGGACAACAACTCGTCTCAGGTGAGCCGTGGCATCAGTTCGGGCAAATTTTCAGATTTTCTCAGGGGCAGTTTGGTAAAATCCCATGCTCCTAGTTCTTAAATGAGGTAGTTTTGGATTTGTTCGAGGACGTTTTAAGTATTCTTCTAGACCTAAAGCCTCATTCTCTCAATCTCCTTCCTCCTCTCTTCTCAAAAATCCTAGGGATTTCACCAAGGTGTTCTTCAAGCTTCAAGGAAGATTTTGAACGGGATTTTCGACTACTAAGTGTGCGAGTCTTTCAACAAGGATATTCTTCAATCCTCATGTCCCAAAAAGTATTTTTTATTAAATACCCATTTTCAATAAATCTAGAAAGCATGATATAGGGTTTTTAAAAAGGGTAAATTCTTCTTTATTTTTCTTAAATGCTAGTATCTACTGTAATTATAAATCTAATTTGATTATTTATTGATGGGTTATCTTGAATTATGAAATATGGGTTGAGGATTTCTGTGTGGTATGTTCTTCCTAAATTTATTCGAATAATGAGTGGTAATTGTTTATGTCTCCCTTGATTATCGTAGAAATTCATGTTTATAATGGAAGTGTGGAAATATTACATAATTAACCCTAATGACTTGATCATGATATTGATAACCATGTTGGATTGAGTGGGACTTGTGGGTTTGAGTAATTGAAGTAAATTATGTGTCATTACCATGTTTTAGATGAAATTGATTGGGCATGAAAAGATTTCATCTCCATTGTTGAACTATGAAACGTGGGCGGATTCTATATTGTTTTCCTTACTAAAAATCATTTTTATAAAATCTTGGAACCTGAAACGCCCATGGCTATAGAATTCATAAAAGGAGTGATTGTGACCAATGCATGACATGTTTGTAACCTAAATACATGAAGTCATGCATCCTTGATAGATTATGAGTTGAATTCTATAAATCATGTTTGATCTTATATTACCTATTGAATAAGGTGAGTACGGAAATCAAGATGGACGTTACCATGATATCCATATCAAGCTAAAGGCCCCTTGGGGTAGGGGAAGCTCACAAGAGAGGTCCCAATTAATTTGATCATACCTACATTGGCACGTAGTTCTGAGGCACAGGGTTGACTGACCCTTAGCCTACTCTGTGCTAGACACTACTCCCAAAAACATGCATATTCTCTCCACCATTATTCAATAAAGATGAACCATCATCTAATGACAAAGCAGAATCATAATAATACATGTAATATCTAAAATCATAACATGAGGAGCCTTGGCTCAAACCATATCCCAAGCTGAAAAGAGTGGGAGTCTAGACTTCGAAATCCATGTGGTAAGCTAATAAAATGAAATTGAGATAAATCATGAAACATACTTGATCATATGGGCTAGCTCAAACTTAATCATTTTTGAAATAGACTTTCATATTCAAAAACATGATTATAGACATGGGTAATTTAAAATCATACTTTCATCATATACATCACATTATGCTTGAAAACATATATCATAATCTCAACCTTTCATGAATTTTCATAATTGGGTATCATAATTGTAAGACATTGAAAACATGAGTTTTTAATTGAAAACATTATAAAACATTCCCATAAATCATAATTTAGCATTCAAAACATGAATAGATTATACCCATGATAGATACTTAGAAAATTCACAAGTTGGGTTAAAATCCCATAGATTCATCAACTAGAATTTCAATAAATTTGAGAAGGAATTGGGCATGGGAGTGGATGGATATACCCATTCTTAACCTACATACTTGGGTAAATCTGATTTACACTCCCTCTTGAAAGCCCAAAGGAAATTGGAGAGAAATTGATCAAGCGTGAAGAGTTTTAATTTGCATGCATGCAATGGTAAGGCTTAGGAGAGGTTTAGCACTCTTAAAACCCTTCTAAATGAGCTCAAAACGATGTAGTTTAGGACTATAGAGATTTGGAATTATGAAAATACCCTTAATGAAAAGTATGAAATCTCTGCACTGCCAGTGACAACGACTGGTACAACAGATTGTTCTTTGATACTAAAACTCGTGGTACCCGTCCGTTACTTCCTCTATCACTTTTTAACTTCTCTAATCCTGAAATAACGAATCGACAGAATGGGTGGTTACCCCAAACAACGACCTGTTACTACCTCCCGTTACCTTGCTAAATTCCAACTCAGGTCTCCAACAATGACTGGTCTGGAGAAGTTATTACTAGTCACCACGACTTGTTGTTTCTGGACGTTACCACCACTCCTCATCTTCTGGAAGTCCCCTAACTGAAACTTACCATGACTCATTGTACAAAATAATGAGTCGTTTCAAGACTCATGCTAGCCACGCTGGACAAGGACCATCCTCACAACGACCCCTTACCAAGATCCATTATATCAACCAATGGATCATCCTTATACCCGTTACCATAGAACCTCTAACTGCAGAACCTAATAACGAGTGTCTCCAACAGGTCGTTAGACCCTCCAATGACTCGTACCATGACTAGTTCTGAGTAAAATCTCAAAATTTTCTACTGCTTCTCATTTAAAATTTTCGAGTCTAGTCTTAGGCACTTTCCAGGTATTACATTGAGAAATGACATAATGTATTTTATCCACTGCTATCTATACTAATTTTTTATCTAACGCAATAAAGTAAATCCTATTGTTAGCCCATCAAATAGCACACCCCTAGCCATCTAACTTGTGATTGCAGCAATCGAAATTCCTCTCACTTTGTTCTAAATTTGAATTTCATATAATTTACCTTTTCCCCAATTTTTATTATTCAAATGTTGAATAATAATGCAGTCTAGTTTGAGTTAGTTTATAACTTTTTGATATCAAGTCAATTCCTTGGGGGTTTCGACCCTGACACCCATCGGGTATATTTCTTTTGCAAACGATCGTGTACATGCTCTCCTAGCGAGGAGTGGATTTGGACATATCACAACCCATCCCAATAATTCACTAGTTTCATTTGGGGATTCAGACTCCCCACACTTATTTTCATGCTATGTGTATGTTGGATGATGGTTGGAAGGGGATTAGATTACCCAAAACTTAATGCCAAGCCATGTTTTTTTCCAAATTTTTCACATTGGTATTTTATCAAACATTTTATGGGCATGAAGAACTCAACTCTACTTTGATGGAGTTTGAGCGTGCTCATTCATTTTAATCACCCAATCAACCCATCTAACAAACAAAAACAAGCAATTGATCACTTACGATTCATAACAATTTTATTTGGTATAGTTGTCCTCTTAAATACAATCAACACTAAGGCATGCAATTACACTTTATTCAAGTAGGGGAAGGACATGGGCATGGGGTTCTCATGATATTTCAATATTTTCATCTATCTACATCTTACCAAAGTAAAGAGATAAACAAGAAAATGAACCTTAATTCTTGTCACTTGAATATGGGATGAATACATTGAGGGAAAAAATAGAAGAGTTGTGAGATAGAAGTACGAGGGGGAGGAGTGGAGTATAACAACATAATAGAATGGGAATAGTGGATTTGAAGAAGTGGGAGAGTAGGGGAAGAAAATGGGAAGTTTATGCTAAAAATATCTTCACCTTTTCTCAAAAAAATTTATGTTTTAAGATATGTACTTTAATTTAGGCTAGAAACATTTTAAAAGATCAGACATGGTAGCCAAACACACTATCAAATTGCTTTCTACGTTGCTAATAGTATCTTTTTGGCAAGTCCTTAGTTGGACTTATTAATTTACATTGTTGCAATACAACAGTGCATATTTTGCACTGATTCCAAATTTTATTCTTTGAACATTATGGGGGTGTTTCGTCTTAAAAACTTTCTTGTTTTAGTCCCTCTTACACCTATAAGAACATACCTAAATTTCCCATTATCCTAAAAGTATTTTGCAATGGGTACAAGTATACATATAAATTTTGGTTAGCCTTCTGATCAGTGCCTAATTTAACATCGCAGTAGGACACTGTCCTCCTCAACTCAAGGTACTCTCATACGGTTTCTCCTTCTTTTAAGAGGTTCATACAATACCATTCTTATTTTCTTTTGCTTCATTCTATCATTGGATCCTTTTCCTTCTCCTTCTCTACCCCACACATATCATGGATCACATTTGTGATCATTCATAATTTTTTATAATGTGAAGGGTGGGAGATGGCTTTCTACCCATTGAAGGTTACCTCCTCGTCGTCTAATCTCATTTCTAGCTTTACTGCTCTTACATCGATGAGTGCTCTTCCAGTGGCTAAGAATGGGTGCCCTAGTATGATTGGCACCTTATCATCTGCATCAAAATTAAGAATTATGAAGTTAGCAAGAATTACAAAATTACTGATTTGATTTAGCACATCCTCAATAATGCCATCTAGAGTGACATAAGATCTTTCGGCCAACATAAAGTAAAGGTGGAGGGACATTAGTTCACCTAACCAAAGTGTTTCGAATACCAATATGGGTACAAAATTAATACTCAATCCTAGATCACAAGGAGCTTACACCACTTGACTTTCACTTGTTGTATGGAGAGGGTGAAACTCTATGGGTCTTTATGGTTTTAAGGAAGTTTACTCAACAAGCTTGAGCTACATTCTTTATTATGTGCGATCGTCTAAAACTATGTATGTCTCCACTTATAAGCAACCACATCCCCGAAATATTTTGCATAATTAGACATTTCTTTCAGAGCATCAATCAAATAGATGTTTATGTGGAGCTCTTTAAAGATATCAAGAAACTTTGTATACCCACCATCCTTTTTTCTTTGTTACAACCTTTACAGAAATGGTGGTGGAGGTCTAGAAACTACCACTTGAAGCTCAGCTTTAGATTCCTACCACTCTCCTGGTTTGCCCTCTAGCCTTTTGATTGGTTTCGATTCAACATTTGATTCCTTGCTTGCTTGTGGCACCTATTCTAACACTTTGCCACTTCTTATAGAGATTGCATTAATTGATGCTATTAGGCTTTTCTCAGTGACATTGTGTAGTGCACCTAGCAGTCTAACATGTTGTGTGTGTGCTAACTACCCTAGTTTATGTTGCATGTTGTTCAACATTTTCATTATTTCATTGTTGATTTATTGCTGCTACTAATATAACATGAATTGCTTTAGACTTTTCTGTAAAGATCTATTAACTTGCGGTGCTAGTGGTGGTTACTAATTTTGATAAGGGTGGTATAGAGGTCTTTGAACACTTGGATGACCACCCCAAGAGAAATTCAGGGGCTAGTTTTTCACTTGATAACCCTAATCATGATTCTGCTACCCTAGATATTATATGCATTTAGGATTCAAAGGCATCTCTAGTAAATATGACTGCAGCACCCCAAACGTTCCTAAGGCTAAAACAAAGGATTGGATGTTGATCGTGCAGAGAAAATGGGAAAATGTCTTAGTACGACCCGCGGTAAGGTCCGCACACCCTTAGTATGAGTCATACCAGGACACGTACTAATAGATCTAGAGGATTCAATAGATGAGGATGGAGGAACTATGACTGGATGTCACAAGCTGTAAAAGGTAACAATGGATCGTACCTACTATCCATTGTAGGGGATTTAGAGAGTCATCAAGGGATGCCCAAGGAGCCATGACTCGATTCTACGACCTGTACAGAGGTGGTATGAGTCATACCTAGGGGGATATAATCGAGATAAGTGGACTGAGTAGAGAAGGATTCGTGACTAAAGGTCTCAAGAGTCTTAGGCCCTTAGTACAATTCGTGGTATGGATTGTACCATTAGATATTCAATTTTCAAATGAAAAGTCTTAGGGGTATTTTCATAACTTCATAATCTTTTAACTCCTTCGTGGTGTCATTTTGTGTCCTTAAAGGGGTGTATGAAGAGGTTTTTCTAAACCTAAACCCTTATTCTATTCCTAACACCTCAACTCGAATATCAAATCCTCTTGAGCCAAGATTAGGGTTCTTCATCAAATTCCTTCAATTTCTCTTAGGTCATCAAGATAAGCTAAGGGATCTTCAACCCAAGTATGTAGGGTCATGAGTGAGAGACAAACTCTCACGTCTTATGAAATCTTATGAATTCAAGTTTCTTATGATCAAATTCATGTTTTATGATTATGAGTACTCATTTTCTATTAGAATCTCCAACGGATGTATACTTTCAAGTTTATGCATGATTTTATTAATTTCAAGCTTATGAGCCTATGATTTCAATTATGACTATTTATTCAAGTATGTATAATTTACATGAAACTCAAGATATATACATGGCCAACTCAATGACATTATTCTCATGACTATTTCATATATGTCAAGTATGATTATGATTTCATGAACTAGACAAGCCCTTGTAAGATAAAGTATGTTTTCATGATGATGATTATGAGCCATGTGTCTGTTTTTAGGAGTAGTATCTAGCACCGAGTAGGCTAGAGTTTCAAGAAAACCCCAAGTATCATAACTACGCGCCACTGTAGATATATATTCATGTACAAACCCTAGGGGGATCCGCAAGTGATATCATGCCTTAGTTATTCCTTGTGTTGGCAAGCTTGGGACGACTCTGCCCATTTGAGCGAGATAGTTGGGACATCATGTAACCTCTATCATTGTAACACCCAAAGTTCCCTAAGACTTGAATCAGAATTTAGAATTTGATTAGTAGAAAAATCTATAATTTTTCCTCAAGAGGACTCATTGTATGAGTCATGCCTTAATGTTACAGGTCGTAGGAAGAGTCGTGGCATGCTTCAAATATTTATCCCCTAGACCACGAGTCGTGGTGAGTGGGTACGACTCATGGTCAGGCATCATAGTCCGCATCTGCAAAGAGAGTCCTAAAATAATGAGTCAAGTAACGAGTTGTGAGAACTTGTGATGGGTCATTGTTTGGAGTCATAGGATGGAGAATCAGAGGAAGTACAAGGACTGTCCACTGACCATGAGTCACAGGACAACTCATGATATGCAGTGACGAGTCATAACGGCACCCGTGGTTTGAGAACCAGAGAGTTAGAAAATAGGCGGCCATGTGATAGATGGATACCACGAGTGTGATAGGGTGGTACGAGTCATGATGACTAGCATACACTATTTTAAATACGATTTACTAGGGGTATTTTCCTAACTTCTTATGCTTCTAACCCCTAAATGACGTCATTTTGGTTTCCCAATGGGTGTATTAAGGGGTTTAGCCTAGCCTAAGTCATTATACTTTCAAAACAACCATAGATTGAAGGTTCTCCCATAAGTCAAGCAAGGGTTTCATCTTCTCTTTCATCTCAATTCTCTTTGGGTCTCCAATGAAGTTAAGGATTGAACAAGCCCAGGTATATTGGGTTATGAATGGGGGAAATCCTTCCACCCTTATGCCCTTTTTAACCTAAATTCGATGATCTCTACTTCTCAAGTTCTAAATTGTGAAATTCTGGGGTTTAACCCAATACCATGCAATTATCCATGATATCTTTATGGGTTCAATTCTTTCATGTTCCAAGTAATGAAATAAGGTTAATAAGGAAGATTTAACTCTTAAATTCCTCATGAATTGTTGATTTCAAGCTTATAATAATTTTTCTCTATTATGCATGATTTATGAATTTAAAGCTTATAATCCTATGATATCAAGTATGATAATTTATCAAAGTAAGCATGAATGTTTATGAATGCTTAAACCTATAATCTATTATCTCAAATTTATGAAGCCTAATTCAAGTATGCATGATTTCATGATTTGGGAAAACCCATATAAAGTCATGTATGGTCCACCATGACTTTTAAGTAAGGGCTTACAAGATAAGTTTTAAAGAGATGTTTTGAAGTAAAGACTCCTGAGACACACATTTAAGATATATTTATAGAATATGATAATGAGCAATATGCATGTTCTGGGAGTAGTGTGATAACATCTAAAATATACTCTTTATTATGAAAGAGCATACATGGTCGTTGTATCAAAACAAATATCCCAATGGATGTCGGAGTCGAATCACATAGAGACTTGAGAATGATATGCACGAGTGTTGTTTGGGAAATTGAATTTGGTTTGCACCACTTGAAAATAACAAAAAAATAAATATTTTGGGGGGATATTGAAGTTAACGATAAGGTATGAATGCTAATTCGACTGATTGAGATAGCAAATGACCAAGGTTGCCGACAATAGTGAGAAAGACTAGAGGTGTGATGTAAATGATGTGCTAACTAAATAGGGTTATGCTAGATAATATCATAAGTTCAAATTTGTGCAAATAACCTTGGGCAAGTGGGCATTTGATATTTTTCGACCTCATAAATGCCTCTTGCTAGAGTTCTTTCAAACCACTAGACACAATTAAATCAACTCAATCAGGTTTGGATTAATACCTGCACTAATTTTTAGCTATTAGCTATTAATTAGGAGTGAGAATGTGGTTTTAACTATTTCTATACCAATTCCACAACCTCACATCCATGTCCATCATTAAATTCTCTCCCAATACTCAATTCTTCTATTTCAAGCAAAAATCAAGTAAGAACAAATAGACCCACATCTGCAACCATGGATCTTCAATTATAGGTTGGCGAGAATTTCACAAGTTTACACTAATTAAACAATATTGAAATAACTCTAGTAATACCCAATTTAATTAAGCATTCATCACCACACACCTCTAGTTAATGATTTAGCTAGTCATAGTTAAGAAATTCAAAAGCACATTTAACAATAAACTTATTGAATTCAATAATAGGAGTAGAAAAATCAAGTTCAACAATAAGTCCTCAATAATGGTAGTACTTTTCTATGGAGGAAAAAGAAGAAAAGGAAAAAGAATCCTTTACAATTTCCACCAATAGAATTCTTACTTTCTTCTTCTACAAAGAGAATGTTCTTAAAAAGCCAAAAGTTAAGATCTCATGGGTACAGTGTAATTCTCTCTAGAATATATCCAAAATTAGGGTACACAAACTCTCTTTTTCAGTGTTTGATACATTTTCCCCTGTTCAGGCGCTCTGATACTTGCGAGAGTACCGGCAGTTCCCCGGTTGCATTACGTGAACCACCGGTTATCACTAAATACTCCTGTAGTGAATTCCAGTGTCCTTCAGCTTTCCTTCGGTGATTCTCCAGTCTCTAACCATGCTCTGCTAATTTTTTTCTCCATGATGCAGCACTCTCATGCGTCGGTAGGCGATTCAACCGGTGAATCGCCGGTTAGTGTCTACGATCGCCGATTACTTTAATTCCCCAGTGCAGTGGTTTTTGGTGTTTGGTCGGTATTTCACTGGTCTTCTCTGGTGAAACGCTGGTTTTCACTTGATTCCCCTCTTTTTTCTCCCTTTCTTGCTCTTTTCTACAAATTAGATATTTGCACACAAAAGGGCGAAAAGAGCATAAAATCCATCTAAATGACTTGAAAATTAGACTAATGCTCATGCTTAAGAACCTAATGAGTTGGTAAATTATCAACTCATCATAGTGTCAAGCACCGAGTAGGACAGGGTTTTCGAGGACCCAGGTCTCATAACTACGTGCCATCGTAGGTATATAGTCAAATTTGGGACATATCAAGAGAGTATTTCCCTCGTTTGAGGGCACACCAGTGATATCATACCTTCATTGTTCTTTCGCCTGGCAAGGCTTAGGACAGTTCTACCTAATTAAGCGAGATCATTGGGGCATCACATAAGCTCTACCATGATGGTGTCGGTTATGATGAAGCCTCCCATTATTCCTCATGTTTAAAGTTACTCCTGTTCATGTCTTATGTTAATATGTTTTATAGCATATTTGATTCAATGATTAGTTTATGAGTTTTCACTTATTATTTCAATTATGGTATGCTTTATGATTTCTATTTCTAAACCTTGGGTCATTATTGTTACACCCCAAACCTGGGGAGGCACGACTGATACCTTGTGCCACACCTGATCGAGCACTTCCTTCCACCAATCTAACTACAATAAGCCAGAACCAACAAGGTTTTATATCACAACACAATCTAAATTAGAGTAAACAACAAACAATAATGGAAACTGGCTCACAGACCAACCAATCGATACTCAATAGGCCATCAAGGCCACAAAAAGGAAAACAACTATACAGTCACGCCCACCAGGCCTCAAAACAACACCACAATGATGTCTACAGGCCTGTATGGATACAATAGTAATCAGATGATGACAGGGCCCTAAACTACCCTTAACTCAAGCATTTGGAGACTCTAAAAGACCTGGAGCGCACCAACTCTACTAGAACTCCACTCAACACCCAAGAAATCAATCTACCAACTCACCATCACCTTAACTTCGGCGAGCTCCAAACTAAGTCAACTTCAATCTACCATACTGCCTTAGGGAAGCCCTCTACTACTGCCAAAATGCAGCCACAATAGTTCAATAAGAAACCAATGCAACTGGAAGTTTATTTATACAATTTCTACAAATTTCACCATAAAAACTCTGTAACAACGATCTACCAAGATCCATGGATTCACTGCTACGCTATATAACTAAGAATCAAGAATAATAAAATCTTACCAAGCTTTTTAGGAGAAGTCAACCACCAAAAGGCATGAAAACACCGCTACAGTACAAGCACACACGATGTATTCACAATCTATGCTCGGAAATTGGTTTGCATCTTCCAATCAACATCAAAAATGCTTAGAACCTACGGGGAGCTGCTAGGGAGAGCTTTCCACCGCCTTCCAGCTTTGGAAAAGGAATTATCAGTGTTAGAACCGACCAAGGGGCTTTATATAGACCTCCACTGCCTTAACCCGCTATTGGCGTTCCTGCTTGCGCAGTCTCGCAAAAACGCAAATATCTCTCTATTCTGCAGTTGGATTGGAAAACGATTTAATTTGTTGGAAACTAAAATCATACACCTTTAATTTGATGGTCTCACACCCCCTAACTCCTTATAGATTGGAAGAAAAGCCATGAGAAATTTGACCTATTAGGCCTAGTAAGTCCCCATGGGGTGCTCCAATTCTCTTAGTTCAGAAGAAGGATGGCTCTCTCAGTATGTGCATTGATTATCGACAGCTTAACAAGGTCACAATCAAGAATAAGCATCCCCTCCCCAAGATTGATGACTTTTTTTACCAGCTTTAGGGTCATAAGTACTTTTTAAAAGATAGACCATAGAGCCGGCTATCATCAGCTCAAAGTTAGGGAGAGTGACATACCGAAGACAGCTTTTCAGACTCGATATGGTCACTATGAGTTTGTGGTTATGTCTTTTTGAATAAAAAATGCTCCTACATATTTTATGGATGTGATGAATAGGGTGTTCAATAGGTATTTGGATATGCTCGTGATAGTTTTCATGGAGAGTGTGTCCCATGTCAAGAATGGAAGAAAAGAATTGGTGAAGGATGTCCATAGGCTTGCTCGTTTGGGAGTTCGCTATGTAGATTCAGCAGATGATGGTGTGAATATTTAGAATGGGTCAGAATCTTCATTTGTGACGGATGTTAAAGAAACGAAGATGAGGATTCTACCTTAGTGAAGTTGAAGGAAGCTGTCCGAAATCAGAAAGTGGAGCTTTTCTCCAAAGGAGGATATGGTGTACTCCAATATCAGGGATGAATTTATTTTCTGATGGTGGATGACTTGAGAGAGCAAATTTTGAGCGAGGCTCATGACTATCGGTACTCTACCCATCTAGGTGCCACCTAGATATACCGTGATCTACGGAAAGTCTATTGATAGAATGGCATAAAGAAGGATGTAGCTAAATTTGTTGTTAAGTGTTCGACTTTCCAATAGGTAAAGGATGAGCATTAGTGACCTGGGGGCATGCTTCAAAACATTATCATTCCTACATGGAAGTGGGAAAATAACAATATGGACTTCGTTACAGGGTTACCTCGTATGCACCGATAGTATGACTCTATATAGGTGATCGTACACACGTTGACTAAATTTTCTCACTTCCTATTGGTCAAAACTATCAGCCGAGGATTGTGATAGCTTCTACATTTAGGAGTTGGTTTAGTTGCATAGAGTTCCTTTTTCCATTATCTCAAATATAGGTACTCAGTTTACCTCTTAGTTTTGGAGTTCGTTTCAGAAGGGCCTTGGTTCTCAGGTGAAGCTTAACACAGCTTTTCACCCACAGATAGATGATTAGACCGAGCGAACCATTCAGACTCTACAGGATTTATTGAAAGGCTTGTGTGATCGATTTCAAAGGTAGTTTGGATGATCACTTACCCTTCATTAAGTTTACTTAAAACAATAGCTACCATTTTAGCATTCAGATGGCTCCATCTGAAGCTCTTTGTGAACAGAGGTATATATCACCAATTTGATGGTTCAAGATAGGAGAGGCTACATTGATAGGTCTAGATTCAGTTTATGAGGCTTGGAGAAAGTCCATCTTATTAGAGAAAAGTTGAAAATAACTCATAGTCGCCAGAAATCTTATGCGGATGTTAGGAGGAGAAAGATTGAGTTTGAGGTCGATGATTGGGTGTTTTAGAAGGTGTCTCCCATGAAGGTAGTTATGAGATTTAGTAAGAAAGGAAAGCTTAGTCCCCGATATGTTGGTCCTAATAGGATTCTGAGGTGATTTTGCAAGGTGGCTTTTGAGTTAGAGATACCAGCAGAGTTAGCTTTGATGCATCCAGTTTTCCATGTGTCTTTGTTGAAAAAATTCATTGGTGACCAAGCCTTAGTTGTTTTGGTAGAGAGCATTGGCGTAAATGATAGCCTTACCTATGAGGAAGTTTCTATTGAGATCCTTAATCGTCAGGTTCAGAGGTTATGGAACAAGAAGGTATCTTCCATGAAGGTTTTGTGGAGAATCAACTTGTTGAGAGGGCTACATGCGAAGCCAAACTAGATATGATGACTAAATACCTGCATCTTTTTCCATTCGGCTCAATTCCAACATGAGGTACCAGTTTTCTCTATATTTCTCTATTATATTTCATGTCAAGTTCATGTATATCAGTTCCTTTCATGTCATAACATTAATGTATGTTTCATGAATTCACTTTAGCTATGTATCTCAGTCCAAAGTCAGTCACTTTGTCAGTTTTTTAGTCTATAGCTTTCAGTTCTGGGATTGCAGCTCTTTCCCTATCTTTCCAGCTTAGTTAGTCTCTGTTCAAGGAAGAATGTTTCCAAGAGAGAGATAATTTAACACCCCAAAGTTCCCTAAAACTAGACTCGGGATTTAGAATTTGATCAGCAAAAAAAATTCTCAAAACGACTCGTCGTACGAGTTATGGCTTCGTGTTACGGGTCGTAGGAAGAGTCATGGAAAGTTTTTGAAATTTATTCCCCTTGACCACAAGTCCATACCATGATTCATGGTGAGTGGGTATGACTCATGGTGATGAGTCGTAATCATCATTTGCAGAGACAGTCTTGAAGTAAAGAGTCAAGTAATGACTTTTGAGAACTTGTCACAAGTTGTGGTTTGGAGTCGTAGGGTGGAGAATCAGAGAAAGTGCAAGGATTGTCCATGACCATGAGTCATATGATGACTCATAGTATGCAATGATGAGTCGTAATGGGAACCCGTGGTTTGAGAATCAGACAACTGGAATGTAGGCTAGCATGTGACGGATGGATACCACGAGTCGCAGTAGGGTGGTACGACTCGTGGTATGAGTCATGATGACAGGCAGGCAAGATTTCAAATATTATTTCCTATGGGATATTTTCATAACTTCTTAAGCTTCAAACCCCTAAGTGACGTCATTTTGGGTTTCTTAAGGGTTGTATTAAGGGGCTTAACCTAGCCTAAGCCATCATTCTTTCAAAACAACCATAGTTTGAAGGTTCTCATACAAGTCAAGCGAGGGTTTCATCATCTCTTTCGTCTCAATTCTCTTTGGGTCCATAATCAAGTCAAAGACTCCTCAAGCCAGGTATGTAAAGTTATGGATGGGGGAATTCTTCCACCCTCATGCCCTTTTTAAGCAAAATTTCGTGATCTCTACTTCTCAACTTCTAGATTGTGAAATTCTAGGATTTAACCCAATTCCATGCAATTATCCATGATATCTCTATGGGTTCAATTCTACATTTTCCATGTGATTAAATATGGTTATTACAACATATTTAACTCTCAAATTCCTCATGAATTATTGATTTCAAGTTGAAAATGATTTTTCCCTCTTATGTATGATTTATGAATTTCAAGATTATAAGCCCATGATTTCAAGTATGATGAATTATCAAAATATGCACGAATGTTTATGAATGCTTGAACTTTTGATTCAATAATCTCAAATCTATGAAGTCTTATTCAAGTATGCATAATTTCATGATTTGGGAAAGCACATATAAAGTCAAGTATGTTCCACCATGACTTTTAAGCTAAGGCTTATAAGATAAGTTTTAAAGAGATGCTTTGGAGTCATGACTACCAAGAAATAGATTTAAGATATGTTTTGAGAATAATATTATGAGCAAAATGCATGTTTTAGTGGTAGTTTCTAGCACGAGTAAGCCAGGGTTTTCAAGGACCCAGGTCTCATAACTACGCACCACCATAGGTATATATTGATATTTGGAACCTCTTAAGAGAGTTTTTGCCCCACCTAAGGACTCACCAGTGATATCACACCTTCATCATTCTTTTCCCTGGCAAGGCTTAGGATGGCTCTACCCATTTTAGCGAGATTGTTTGGGCATCACGTAAGCTCTATAGTGATGGTGTCGATTACGACGAAGCCTCACATTGCTCCTTATATTTTAAGTTACTCATGTTCATGTCTTATGTTATTATGTTTTATAGAATATTTGACCTATTGATCAGTTTATGAGTTTTCACTTATGATTTTAAGTATGGTACGTTGTATGATTTATATTTCTAAATCTTTGGTCATTATGTTCAGCTTATGGTAAATATCTCATGATTATGTTCATTTCATGAATATGGCTTTTAGGATGTCGTCCCTGCTCTCATGTTATATCTTGTTTTATATTCATGATTTCGAACTATCATTTTATACTAACATGTTTTACTTTCTCTACATACTCAGTACATTCAAAGTACTGACCACATACTCTATGATATATCAACTCATAATATAGGTTTAGGTGACCAGTCTCAGTCCAAATGTTAACTCACTCTCGCAGCAATCCAGTTCAACTCCTATCCAAGTCCTCATCTTCTATGGACATTTAGCAGTTATTGATGTTATGTTCCTGTTTTAGTTTTAAACTTAACAAGCTAGTTGGGGTGTTGTCCCATCATCTTATCTTATGATTAGAGGATTTTTGACAATTATGTACCAGATGGTTCTGCATTGGCACTTATTCTTTTTCATACTTTATATCATTTATACTTCCACATATTCATGTTTATGATTCATTTCCGCTTTAGTTATGCTCTTATTCATGATATGTATGTGTTATGGGTTAGCTTAGAGCCATTCATGGTTATACTTCCCATGTCGCGGTCCCGGTCCATGCTCAGGTCGTAACAATCATGATGGTGTCGGTCAAGATGAAGTCTCCCATTGTTCCTCATGTTTTAAGTTATTCATGCTTATGACTTATGATATTATGTTTTATATCATATTTGACCCATTGATCCTTTATGTGCTTTTACTTATGATTTCAAGTATATTAAATCAGATGATTTTCTTTTGAAAACCTTAGGTCATTATATTTCAGCTTATGATACCTCATGTTTATGATTACTTCAAGAATATGATTTTATAATCTCATGTCTTATCTTATTTCATACTCTTGATTTCACACTATTATATTACTAGCATGTTTTCCTTACTCTATATACTCAGTACATTTAAAGTGCTAACCCCATACTCTATGTTATATCGTCTTATGATATTGGTTTGGGTGATCAGTCTCAGCCTCGACGTTAGCTTACTCCTGCAGCAGTCCAGTTCAGCCCGTTTGGGTTAATCCTCATCTTCTGAGGACGGTTATTAGTTATTGATGTTATTTTCTGGATTTTAGTTTCAAACTTAGCGAGCTAGTTGGGGGTTTTGTCCTATCAGCTCATCTTATGATTAGAGGCTTTTCAAACAATTATGTATAAATGGATCAGCCTTGTTGAGTTATTGCCGATGCTTTGTTTTATGTCATGAAGACTTCTTCTTATATTGTTTTCATGTTCTATTTCCGCTTTAGATATGCTCTCTTTTAGGCTATGTATGTGCCATGGGTTAACTTGGAGCCATTCGTGGTTCTAGGTCCCGTTTCTCGATCTAGGGTCCATGCTCTAGTTGTGCCAAACTTGGTATTAGACCATTACATTGAAGGGTGTCCTAGGGTGTTTAAAAGGTGCATTAAGTAGAGTATTTTCCATGGGTGTGAAGCCCACCACATTTATGGGGAAGGGGCTATGAAACATTATAGGAAATTTCACTTCTTTCATGATCTATGTCATGTGATGAAGTTCATCTCTCTCTATTCCTCTAACTCATGCTATACCCATTTGCAGATATATGCCTCCCCACTGATTCAACAAAAGAAGGAATGGTAACGACAATGGCCATGGCAATGGAAACAAAGATGGACATTACCCACCCCACTGGCTCCAGTTGATCCTTTGCATGAGCAAGCGACTCATGCTAATTTCAGGGCTGCTTTTCAGACGCTAGCACAAGCCATAACAACCCAAGTCAACCAACAGTTTGTGGCTCATGTGAAACAAAATGGGAATGCGACGGTGACTACAATGTGAGAATTCATCAAGATGAACCCACCTGAATTTCTTGGTCAAAGGTGGACAAGGACCTACAAGAGTTATTGAGGAGATTTAGAAGATTACCCGATTATGAGTGTCACAATAGAGGAGAGTGCAGACTTGGCCTCCTACCAGCTAAAAGGGGTTGCTCATATATGGTTCCGACTTTGGAAAGAGGGTCATGGTATTGGTGCAGTCCCCATTGGTTGGGATAAGTTTTTTACGGCTTTCTTAGATAGATTCTTCCCCCTCCCCCAAGAGTTATGGGAAGCAAAGGCAGCAGAGTTTGTCAATGTGAAGCAAAATGACATGACTATTCAGGAGTATGCCATAAAGCTTCCCCAGCTTTCCAAGTATGCTCCAGAGATGGTTACTGATACAAGGGCTCGTATGAGCAAGGATTATAGGACCGCTATGCTGATTAGCGACATGGACATTTCCTAATTGATAATTTATCCTCAACAAATAGAGGCAGAGAAAATAAAGGAGAAGGAGAGTGAGGCCAAGAGGGCTAAGACAGGGAAGTTAGGTACTCTCAACAGAAATCTAGTGGTGGACATCGCCCTCAGTCCCATCAGAGATTGTCAGCCCCATCTTCATCATTAGCCATTATTCTGTCCAAACCATGAGGTCATTAGAGAGGAAGGCCATCAAGCTCTAGTGGTCAGAGGAGAATGACGGGGGAGCACACTTTCCCAGCTTGTAGGAAATGTGGTAAGAACCACCCAGGAGAGTGCTTGGTTGGTTCAGATGTTTGCTTGGGTATGGGAAGCCTGAGAACATACACAAGGATTGTC
The DNA here is from genome assembly GCA_035772735.1 of Datura wrightii. NCBI lineage: Eukaryota > Viridiplantae > Streptophyta > Magnoliopsida > Solanales > Solanaceae > Datura > Datura wrightii. The sequence continues at coordinate 85,066,006 of JASDFA010000016.1, read as the reverse complement.
TTTCAGCTAGACAAGGTGATAGTAAAGGCCATGCCCTAGCAGCTTTAGCAGCTCGCCCATCTATGTAGGATTCCTCTTCTAGTGCGGCTGGCGGATAATGTTGGAATAGGTTCTATGCACTTTCACCCCGTCAGGAGCAGGAGTACTCACCCGATGTGGTCACTGATATGTTACGAGTTTTCCACCTTGATGCTTATGCATTGCTAGATCTAGGAGCCATATTATCCTTTGTGGTTCCATATATTTCTATTAGTTTCAGTGTCAGTCTCGAAATACTTTCCAAACCCTTCTTAGTCTCTACTCTTGTTGGTGAATTAATTTAAGCTCGATGGGTATACAAAAATTTTCCTGTCATGATTCTTCAGAAAGGCACCTCTGCCAACTTAGTATAGTTAGATATGACTTATTTTGGTGTTATATACGATATGAATTAGTGGCATACTATTTATGCTTTGGTCAATTATAGAACTTATATGGTAGCGTTTCGACTTTTGGGTGAACCAGTCTTGAGTGGAAGGGTAGTTTAGTTGTTCTTATGGGTTGCTTTCTTTCCTAACTTAAGGCCAGGAAGATGAATCTCTAAGCTTGTATGTATCATCTAGTTCAGCTTAAGGATTATATGTTCGAAACTCCAACTCTTCTGTCAGTTCCTTTGGTTTGTGAGTATTCGGAGGTGTTCCCTGATGATCTACCAAGAGTCCCTCCTGAACGGGAGATTGACATTTGTATTGACCTTCTCTCCAATATGCCATTCTATATTTATTCCTCCTTATAGAATGTCTCCAGTTGAGTAAACGAGTTGAAAGAGCAGTTGAAAGATCTCTTAGATAAGGGTTTCATCAAGCCTAGTAAGTTCCAATGGGGTGCTCCAGTTCTCTTTGTCTGGAAGAAGGATGGTTCTTTTACGATGTGTATTGACTATCCTCAGTTGGACAATTTCACAATCAAGAATAAGTATCCCCTCCCCAAGATTAATGACTTGTTGACCAGCTTCAGAGTACCAAGTTCTTTTAAAAGATAGACCTCAAATCTGGCTATCACCAGCTCAGGGTAAGGGAGAGTAACATTCTGAAGATAGCTTGCAAGACTCAGTATGGTCACTATGAGCTTGTAGTTATGTATTTTGGACTAACAAATTCTTCTGTAACTTTCATGGATCTGATGAACAGGGTGTTGAAGAAGTATTTGGATATGTTTGTCATTGTCTTCATAGATGATATCCTCATATACTCTCAGATCGAGGAGGAGCAAGCCACTCATTTGAGGATTGTATTTCAAACTCTTAAGGATCGTCAGTTGTTTGCTAAATTCAGCTAGTGTGAGTTTTGGTTGAACTAAGTGGCATTGTTGTGTCATGTGGTGTCTAGTGAGGGTTAGTAGGTAGACTCTTAAAAGAGCGAAGCGGTGAAGAACTAGCCTAAACCAGTTACCCCTACTGATAACAAGAGCTTTTTAGGTTTAGCAAGCTACTATAGGAGGTTCGTAGAAGGATTTTCATTCACTCTAGTTTCATTGGCAAAGTTGACCTAGAAGAAGGTCAAATTTCAGTAATCTGATGCTTGTGAGAAGAGTTTCTAGGACTTAAAGACCCGACTCACTTTGGCCCTAGTATTATCCCCACAGGAAGGCACGGATAGCTTCGTTGTGTATTGTGATGCTTCAAGTATTGTCCTTGGTTATGTGTTGATGTAGCATGGTAAGGTCATTGCTTATGACTCTAGACAACTTAAGACTCATCAAAACAATTATTTGATGCATGACCTAGAGTTCGCAGCGGTGGTGTTTGCCTTGAAGGTTTGGAGGCACTATTTGTATGGGGTGCATGTGGATGTGTTCACGGACCACAAGAGACTTCAGTATGTGTTTATTCATAAGGACCTGAAGTTGCGATAAAATAGATTGCTAGAGCTTTTCAATGATTATGATATGAGTGTCCTTTATCATCCGGGCATGGCCAAAGTAGTGGCGGATGCTCTTACTCTACTGAGAATTGGAGGAAGGAGTTAGTGAAGGATGTCCATAGGCTTTCTCATTTAGGAGTTCACCTTACAAATTCGATGGATGGTGGTGTTATTGTCTAGAATAGGTTAGAATCTTCATTAGTAACAAAGGTTAAACAAAGGCAAGATGAGGATCCTATCTTAGTAAAGTTGAAGGAAGTTGTCCGGAATCAGAAAATTAAGGTTTTCTCCCAAGGCGGAGATGTTGTGCTTCGATATTTGGGTCGATTATGTTTTCTGACAGTATGTGACTTAAGAGAAGATGTTGAGCGAGGCTCATAGCTCTTGGTACTTTATCCATCCAAGATGTACCATGATCTACGGGAAGATTACTAGTGGAATGGCATGAAGAAGCATATAGCACAATTTGTGGCTGTGTCTGAATTGCCAACAGGTGAAGGTCGAGCATCAGAGACCTAAGGGTATGCTTCAGGACATCAATATTCCTACGTGGAAGTAGGAAGTGATCAACATGGACTTCATTACAGGGTTTCCTCATACGCACTGACAATATGACTCTGTATAGGTGATTATAGACAAGTTAAACAAATCAACACATTTCTTATCGATCAAAACCACAAATTAAGCCAAAGATTATGCTAGATTGTACATACGAGAGTATGTTCAATTGCATGGGGTTCCGTTATCCATTATCTCATATAGGAGTACTCTATTCTCCTCTTAGTTTTGGAGATCATTTCAAAAGGAACTTGGTACACAATTGAAGCTTAGCACAACTTTTCACCCACAGATACATGGTCAGGCCGAGCGGATCATTCAAACTCTAGGGTATTTTCTGAGAAATTGTATGATTGATTTCAAAGATAGTTGGGATGATCACTTATCTCTTATTGAGTTTTCCTACAATAACAGCTATCACTCCAGCATTCAGATGGCTCCATTTGAGGTCTTTATGAGCTAAGGTGTAGATCACCTATCGAATGGTTTGATATAAGTGATTCTATGTTGATAGGACCATATTTGGTTCATGAATCTATGGAGAAAGTTCAGCTTATTATGGAAGGGCTGAAAACAGCTCAAAGTCATTAGAAATCCTATGTAGATGTTAGAAGGAGAGAGCTTGAGTTTGAGGTCGATTATTGGGTGTTTCTAAGGGTGTCTCCTATTGAAAGAGTCATGAGGTTCGGTAAGAAAGGGAAACTTATTCCCCCATATATTGGTCCTTATAGGATTTTGAGAAGAGCTCGCAAGGTGGCTTATGAGTTGGAGCTACCATCGGAGATAGCTTCGGTGCATCCAATTTTCCATGTGTCCCTACTGAAAAAGTGCATTAGTGATCCAACTTTGGTTATCCCGGAAGAGAATATTGGTGCGAAATATAACCTTACCTATGAGAAGATTCCATTTGAGATCCTTTATCGTCACATTTGAAAGTTGAGGAACAAGGAGGTAGTTTTAGTGATAGTTTTATGGAGAAATCAACTTGAAGAGAGAGTTATGTGGGAAGCTGAAGTAGATATGGTGGCTAGATACCCGTATCTTTTCCCTTCCGTCTCAACCTAGCATGAGGTACCAATTTTCTCCTTAGTACTCTATTTAATTTCATGCCAAGTTCATGTCTCAGTTCCTTTCCTGTCATAGTATGCATATGTGTTTCATGAATTTAGTTCATTCATGTGTCTTACTCCAGAGTCAGTCACTCCATCAATTCTCAATCTATAGCTTTCAGTTTCAGGATTGCAGCTCTTTCCCTATCTTTCTAGCTTATTTAGTCTCCATTCGAGGATGAATGTTTCCAAGGGGGAGATAATGTAACACCCCAAACATTCGTAAGGCTAGACCCAAGGATTGGAAGATGATCGTGTAGAGAAACTGGGAAAATCTCTTAGTACGACCCACAGAACATTCATTACGTCCTTAGTATGAGTTATACCAGGACCCGCACTGATAGATCCAGAGGATTCATTAGATGAGGATGGAGGAACTATGACTGAATGTCACGATTCGTACAAGGTCACACGGGTCGTTCCTACGGTCCATAGTTAGGGATTCAGAGAGTCATCAGGGGATTGGAGATTCTGTGAGCTGTATAGAGGTGGTACATGTCGTACCTAAGGGGCATAGGTTGGAGATTCGGAGGATTGACCAAAGAGGGATTCATGACTATGGGTCTCAAAACAAGTCATAGGTCCTTGGTAAGTTTCGTTGTATGGATCGTACCAGCGGATGGACAGTTTTTAAATATGAAATCTTAGGGGTATTTTTGTATTTTTCTAATCTTTTAACTCCTTAGTTATGTCGTTTGGAGTTCTTAAATGGGTGTATTAAGGGGTTATGCAAAGCCTAAACCCTCACTCTACTCCTAAGACCTCAATTAGAAGATCAAATCCTCTCAAGCCAAGATTAGGGTTCTTCATCAAGTTCCTTCCATTTCTCTTGGGTCTTCAAGATAGCTAAGGGATCTTCAACAAAAGTATGTAGGGTCGTAAACGAGGGAGATCTTCCACTTTCATGCCCAATTTCATCCCTATCTCATGATTTCAAGTCTCCAAGCGTGATTTATTGAAATTCTAGTGTTAGAACCTAACTTTCACAAAATCTCTAATAATTTCTTATGAATTCAAGTTTCTTATTATTAAATTCATTATTTAAGATTATGATTACTAATTCTCTACTAGAATCTCTCATGGATCTATACTTTCATGTTTATGCTGGTTTTGCCCATTTAGGCACGATTTTATGAATTTTAAGCTTATGAGCCAATGATTTCAATTATGACTATTTATTCAAGTATGTATGATTTTCATGATACTCAAGATATATATCATGGAAAACTCAATGGAATTATTCTTAAGACTATTTAATGTATGTCAAGTATGATTATGATTTCATGAACTAGATAAGCCATGCAAGATCAAGTATGTTTTCATGATGATGATTATGATTCATGTGAAAGTTTTTGGGAGTAGTATCTAGCACCGAGTAGGTTAGGGGTTCAACCAAGTCCCGAGCCCCATAACTAAGTGTCACCATAGGTATATATTCATGTTCAAACCTTACGAGGATCCATGAGTGATATCACGCCTCAATCATTCCTTACCTTGGCAAGCTTGGGATGGCTCTACCCACTTGAGCGAGATATTTGAGGCATCATGTAAGCTCTATCATGATGGTATTGACGATGATGAAGTCTCCCATTGTTCCTCATGTTTTAAGTTATTCATGCTTATGACTTAAGATATTATGTTTTGTAGTTTATTTGACCCATTGATCCTTTATGATCTTTTACTTATGATTTCAAGTGTGTTAAATTAGACGATTTGCTTTTGAAAACCTTGGGTCATTATATTTTAGCTTATGATGAATATGTCATGTTTATGGTTACCTCAAGAATATGATTTTTAGCATGTCTTCATTACTCTCATGTTCTATCTTATTTTATACTCATGATTTCAAACTATTGTTTTCTAGCATGTTTTACTTACTCTACATACTCAGTCCATTCAAAGTACTAACCACATACTCTATGTTATATCATCTCATGATATAAGTTCAGGTGATCAGTCTCAGTACTGACATTAGTTTGCTCATGCAGTAGTCCAGCTTAGCCCCCATTTAGGTGAGTCCTCATCTTCTGAGGACGGTTATCAGTTATTGATGTTATGTTCTTTCTTTCAGTTTCAGACTTAGTGAGCTAGTTCGGGGGTTGTCCCATCAACTCATCTTATGATTAGAAGCTTTTCAAACAGTTATGTATAGATGGTTCAGCATTTTTGACTCGATGTCTATGCTATATTTTATTACCTGCATACTTCTTCTTATATTGTGTTCATGTTCTATTTCCGCTTTATTTAATTCTCTCTTTCCAGCTATGTATGTGCTATGGATTAGCTTGGAGTCATTTGTTGTTCTAGATCATGTGTCTTGGTCCAAGGTCCACCCTTGGATCGTGACAATGAATATCCCCACACATGTCACATAATAGGGGTATCTTTTGTACTTGGTAGACCTGCTATACTGGTCCCACATTCTTTTGTGTCAAATATTATCTCATCGATGTACATAGCTAACCAATGTCGGCTCTTGGTGCTGAGACTCCATCAACTTCTAACCTATCTAGCATGTTTTGTGCTACAAAGACTCTGCTAGTATCCTAATAATCCTGGTTACCTGGTGACATAATGTAATGCCCCAGAAACATAAAGATTATACCTGGGATTTAAAAATAGAAAATTTGCAGAAAACTAAAAAATTTGTCACCAGGCATAAGACGGGTCATTTACTGACCCATGGAGGTGCCCAAAAGTCATGATGTGACTCGTGGAAAGGCTAGGAGATGAGGGTTGAAGGTTGGGAGAAGGCTACTCCACGGACGAGACCACGACTTGTGGTCAGCCCCCTCGATACGTTAGGTCAGTCATGGGGAGTGGCAATGAGGAGATGAGAGGAGGAGGCAGTGTACTTGGCCGGAGGACCTAACAATTCGTGGTTGGACACCACAACTCGTTAGGTGAGTCATGTTTAGTTGGTAAGTTTTTGTTCAAGTTCGAGGTAGTGAGGTTAAAGGATGGTGACCACAAGTTGTGGTCACCAGTAACGACTCGTTGAGTGACCCATTGGAACCACGCCGACCAGATTTCAGATTTTAGCCCAGGGTTATTTTTGTAATCTCCCACCTATTCAGCCCCTAAACTACGTCATTTTAGGTAAAATTTCAAATATATTAGAGGTATTAAACGGTTTTCCCCATCATTCTCCATGTAAACTTTTAGAAAAAAACAATCGTAGTTTCCTCTCAAGAATTCTCAGGCTATACTAGGGCTTCACACACATTACAACAGATTAAAGATTCCCTCTCCGGGGAAATTTTCAGCCAGGTATGTGGAAATTCAACAAGGGGATTGTTCTTTCCTTGTGTCCCCTAAAACTCTTCCTCAGTTCACTATCAGTTCTGGCCCTGAATTTTCGGTTGTGAATATATTGCTACTAGACCTTGTTTAATTCTTGAGGAATATTATTCTATGCTAATTTTAGATGTTTTCCACCAGTTTGTAACTCAAATGATGTCTGTTCTATTGAATGTGAATTTTATCCCTAACTCTTGAAAGTAGAAACTAGAATCCTGCATAAGTGTCAAATTCTTGAAAATTGCTTGAATCTTTTAGAGTTAGGGATTTCTATAATATTTGTATGTGTTAGAAACCACGTCAAATGTATGTTAGAAAATTCCAGTCAGAAAGTTCATATTCTTCGAAATGTCAACCTAGTCTCAGTCATATTTTTAGCAACCTCCGGGTTGATCAGAATAATGTCAACTGATTAGTTTGACTACAAAAATTCCCGAAGTATTACTATGACCTCCCAGTTATAAGAATCAGATCCAAAACTCAGTTTATTAGCCCACTAGGCAGTCATGACACTTAGATAGATAGCTATGACTAGCTTAGGACCCTAGTCAGATTACAATTTGTTCTTAGACAGTTACGACGCTTCTATATAAGCAACTCTGACTAGTCTAGAACTCAGTTTCAGAATCTAGTCCGATAAGACTTTCAGGATACTTTCTGTTATATATCCCTTACTAGTTTTGGGGCCCCAATTTTGAGCTATTAGCTTAGTATTCAGCTTAGGAATTCCAGTGGGAATAGGACTTAGCACCGAGCGGATCGGGGTTCCAGCACACCCAGGTTCCCAGAACTATGTTGCCAGCGTAGGTTACATTATTTATTGGCCTATTTGGCCCAGAATTTTGTGATCACCCATTTCATGCCTTTATATCCTGGCAAGGTATATTGGGTCCTACTAGTGGGGTGTATACATTGGACTCCACGTTTAGCTCACGTGGTTACACATCGGTTAGAGACTCTCCCACTAGTCATTTCAGTTCAGTCTCAATCCAGTTCAGTCCAGAATAGTATACTAGACTTAGAAAATGTTTTGACCATCAGGCAGGGTCTTCCTGACCACCTCAGTATTTCAATTATTTTAGTTTAGTAGATTTTGTTTATTATTGCATGTCTTCCAGTTTAGTATTTCTCTATCATTTATTTCATCGTGTTATGTTACTCTCATTTACTCAGTACATTCAAAGTACTGACGCATACCTTTTATGATGTATCATTTTATGATATAGCTGCAGAATGACAGTCTAATCTTCATTAGCCGTTTACTTCTTGAAGACCTCAGCTTTGCGAATTGGTGAGTCCTCATCCTCCGAGGATGAAGAATTATTGTCTGAGTTATGATTTCATTTTTTTTCAATTGATTTGGAGCTAGCTGGATTTGTCCCAGCTGTTCATCAAACCTAGTGGCTTTCAGACTTATACTCAGTTTTCAGACTTAGCTGTTTTCTCGCAGCCTTGTAGTTCTTATATTAATTCCAATATTATGATTCAGTATATTTCTATCAAATATGTATATTCTTGCTACAAATTCCGTTGTATGTATCTTGCTACTCAGAGTGCCAGTGTATGATAGATCAACGGTTGACTTTGGGTCACATGTGGCTTCAAGTACTGTGTTCCATCCAGGGTGTAAAATTCGGGGCATAGCAAACTTGGTATTAGAGCACTAGGTTCAGAGCATACCCAATTGTCTGAAATCTGCATCGATTATAGCCCTCTTCATGGGTGTGAAGCGCGCCAAACTTATGATGGGGAGGCTATGAGATGTCATTAGGAAACTTCCCTTTTATTTTATACTACTTATCGTGCGTTGAAATTTAATTCCAAAAATCATTCTCCTAACTCATACTCTGCGCTATGTTTGGAATAAAATCTAGAACATAATTGAGACTTCCTAAGAATCTCTGAAGCTGAGTTTTATCAATTAATATATCTGAAAATTTGGGTGAGAACTCTATGGCTCTACAAATGGGTTTATAGGTTCCTTGATATAAGTCATGACCAAGGAAATACTATCTAACCTATCTTGCTCAAAGTTAGATGATTTTAGATGTTATAAGGATGTATTCCTCAACAAGCTTATGGTTAGAGAAGACTGTAGTCATGATTATTGAAAAGAAAAATTCATAAGTGGTTTACCAAAATTATTCGCTGAAAAGGTTAGAATAAAATTAAAAGATAGATTTGATGGAAAAATTCCTTATAGCCAATTAACCTATGGTGACCTTGTAAGTTTTATAAATGTCACAGGACTTGAATTATGTACAGATGATATGAAGCTTAAAAATCAACTTAAAAAGGATAATAAAATATCCAAAAAAGAAATAGGAAGCTTTTGTCAAGATTTTGGATACATCAAATTGTCTGCCCCTTCAAAAGAGGCATCCAAGAAAATTAAAAGAAGACACAAGCACTATAAAAATAAATCTGAAAAACCCCATCATTATAGAAAAAGGTTTAAACGGAACAAATGAGAAGCCAACAAAGGTGGCTTTCAAGGAAATAATGATAAGTGTTGGGATTGTGGAAAATTTGGCCATAGGGCTAAGGATTGTAAGGTCCCTAATAAAAAGAAGGATAAGATCAATATGTTAGAACTTGAGCCAGAAATAAAAGATAGATTATATTCTATTCTTGATGAACATAACAATAATTCTTCTCCTGAAGAAAGTTTCAGTGATGAAGACTAGCTTAATATAGTATATAGTTCTGACAATAGTAACTCAACTGATCATTGTGGATGTACGGGAGCAATCTGCACCTGTGGTGGCCACTCAATAAATGTCATTACCAAAAATAACAAGGAAATCTTCTTTGATATGATTGATCATATTGAAGATAAAGATCTTAAAAGAAAATATTTAATAGAATTAAAAAATATAGTTATTAACCAACAACATGACAAAGAAACAATTGAGCCTTTTATATCAAAAACGTACGAAATAAATTTAAAGAACCAAAGTCTAGTACAACAGTACAAGCTCTTCAAACTGAATTATTATATATTAAAAATGAAGTCAAAGAAGTTAAGCAAAGACTTAACAAGCTAGAAACAGATGCCCTTACTAATAAACTATTAAATGAACTAGAACCAATGCAAGGATATGAATTGTATCAATCCGAACCAGGAGAAACATCAGAATTAGAAAAAGGTGAAGAAGAAGATGAGTCTCTAGGGAGCCCTCTAGAAGGTAAATTAGGAGTAAAAACTATTGCGATAGTTAAAGCCCAGAGCTGGCATATACCTATCACATTGGTCATAAATAAAAATTATACTAGTCACAAAATTGCATTATTAGACACAGGTGCAGACCAAAACTGCATTATTGAAGGAATAATCCCTACTAAGTACCTTGAAAAAAGTACAACGCGGTTATTCTCTGCGACAGGTGAAAGACTCAAAATAAATTATAAACTCCATAAGGCACACAAATGCAATAATGGAATCTGCTTTATTAATGATTTTGTAATAACTAAAGATATAAATGAAGAAATAATATTAGGCACCCCCTTTATAACCCAAATAAAAACCTATGGCGCTGATTTAGACGACATCCACACCATTGCTCTAGGAACAGATACCATTTTTCCCTACCTAAATAATATGCCAAAAGAAGAAAGTGAATTTATAAAAGAAAAAACTATCTTTAGAATAAATATGCTTTCCCAACAAATAAACTATTTAAAGAATGAGATAAAATTTAAACAGATTGAATCCACTTTAAAAAACCCGAAGGTAGAAGCTAAAATTAAAAGCCTATAGGAATTCATAGAACAAGAAGTCTGTTCAGAATTTCCTAATGCCTTTTGGGATAAGAAACACCATATATTGAGTTACCATATATTGAGGGATTCAATGAAAAGAATATCCCTACTAGGGCAAGACCTATTCAAATGATTCAGGAGTTAATGGAATATTATAAAAAGGAAATCAATGATTTACTTGATAAAAAGATTATTAGACCTTTCAAATCACCATGGAGTTGTTCATTATTCTATGTCAATAATAGTGCGGAAAAAGAAAGAGGGCCCCCAAGGCTAGTCATTAATTATAAGCCCCTTAACAAAGTTTTAAAATGGATTAGGTATCCAATACCCAATAAAAGAGATCTTCTTAAAAAAACTTATAAAGTTAACATTTATAGTAAGTTCGATATGAAATTCGGATTTTGGCAAATACAGATAGCAGAAAAATGTCACGCCCCGCCTTGGGGGGTATGACTGGCACCTGGTGCCTTAGTAGGACCTAGACTGCTAACTGGTGAGCCTAAGCACATCTAGTGCCTAGCTAGCTCTAAGTCGGATTTCTGGAATCAACGGGCTATATAACGGCTGTAAACACAGCCTCCGGCCGACTGGGCCTATAGCCACTTGTATAAAACTTCAGCTAACCAGAAACATACTTACAAAGGGGAAACCTATGCGGTCCGACAAGGCCACCATGCTGTCTAGTTATCTGTAACTTGACAATAGAATACTTAATAACTTCGTGATCGGCAAGGTCACCACTACTATCAGACTATGGCCCAACACGGTCACCATAATCAACCAAACACATATATACATGCACGGCCCCACATGAATGACTCCACTACCACAAGGAAACATCAGACTGCAAGCCTCTAAGAAGAAATAATAGAATGGTCAGGACAGGGCCCCGACCTACCCAAACTGTAATCAAAAGGAAATAGGAGCAACCTCCAACTGTCTAGCTTCAGAGGATAGGAACTGACAACTCTGCTGACTGGATCACGAGGGATCGACTCCTCGTCTATGTGTACCTACAGGCAAGCAATGCAGCGCCCCCACGGGCGTCAGTAGCACAGGTACTGAGCAAGTAAAGCAAACCGAAATACACAACTGAAATGGGTAACAACAACAACATGAAATACAAGCAGGAAGTAGCTGAGTCTATCTAGCTGAGGATAACTGGAGAGAGTTTATTTATTCCGTAACTAAACTGAGTGTACCTGATGACATGTCGTCCTACTGTCTATCAGTATCTAATAGCACATATAGATATGCATATAAATACACACAATACCTGACCGACCCCCATAAGCCGGAAGGTGCCAACCAACAGAACAATCTAATTACCCCTACCCGGGTCTAAACCAACCAAAAACAAGTCACTCCACTCATCTGATAACTGTGAGCTCCTCCTACCATCCCCCTTGGGTACGTAGCTCAGGCCTTGGCCTCTGACAATAAACTGTGTCTGAGTCCGAAGACTCCTGCCTCTGGGCGCAAGTGCTCACGGGGTAGTCTGTTGCTGTATCTGTAACTGAAACTGCCCCTGGGTGCAAGCACGCATCAGGGTAATTTTATAAAAATCTGTATCTAAAATTGCCCCCGGCCACAAGCGCACACAGAGTAATCTGCCCCTGTAAACAGGGTAATCTGGCTCTGCGCAGAGCGAACTGAACTGCCCCTGCAAGTAGGGTAATCTGGACCGTGTTATCATGGTGGTCGGCCATCATCGTCCTCTAGGTGGACGACATCGCCTAGCTGGTGGCGGTATCTGAATCTGGTATCGACACAGCTATAACCTATGGGCGGTGGGGATGCTAAAGGGTGCCCACATGCCACAACAAGTCTCAACATACAAACACATACATAGCAAGCATGCTCAAATGAAAAATACTAGTCATATTATTTTCTTTTATTTCAAGGCCAGTCCATACTAAACAACTGATGCTATATTCTGCTTTACACTATTTCTGATTGTTGGTCTAACTGCTACCTGGCCTTTATCTATTTATCTGATTATTGTTATCCGTACTCTGAAGCTATATCAGTTTCTAGAGTCATATATGTTTCTGGAGCTGTATCTGTATCTGGACTATATCGGTGTCTAAAACTATTCCTATATCTGATTACTGATCTGATTATATCTGGATATAACCCAATAACATAGAACATGCCATCTATAACTGGATATAGCTCAATAATATAAAAGGTGCCATCTAATACCGGATACAGTCTCAATAAATGTAATACATACTATCTGTAATCTTGCTAATTCATTATACTGCTGTTACAACTTCCATTCTGGATACTATGTAAGAACATGCTGATACCATATTACTATCTAAAATCATCTGACTATCCGTTATTCTGATTATCACATGATACGTCATGATATACTAGCATGCTTGCTGGGAATTGTACTAAAATCGTTTCTGTACGCTGGGTATCTTTTAATAGTCTTTATTCTATTTATTTTCGAGACTGTACTTCCTGGCTTACCGAAAGAATAGCTTTACATACCTGGTTTCTGTGTACCCGACTGACCGATGTGATTTCCATCAGTACTTCTGTTGTTTCTCCCAACTACATTCATATACATATAAATTAGAACTAAATACACCAATATTCTGAAAGAAAACGTCACTTTCGATATATTTATAGCCTAAACTTTGGCTTATCGAAATATAGTCAAAAGCTCGCTATTTCTCGAAAGTCCAGAAGGGAGAAATACTCACTTTAAGGATAGAAATATATTAACACTAATTTGGAGCAATTCCACTTATCTTAGTTCGGTAGCACAACGATTCGCCGGCCGAATTTCACGAAACTAAATCCGTAGGAATGCTCCTCACTGCTTAATACCTCGGTATCTGGAGTTAATTTGAGTTTGGACCGCGTTTGACAGCGTAATCAGACAGAAATTATCAAGAAACCTTCGTTCCTCTTCCTCTCTGATTTTCTCTCTGCTTTCGCTAGAAATTATAAGAATTATATCATTTAAAAAAGAAGTGGAGGGCTTATATAGTTGGGCCTGGACAAGGCCAACGTGTCACGGAGCCAACGCGGCGGCTCCAGCTCCGTGACACATTGCCGTCACGGAGGGGCTCTGCCCCAGCTCCTTCCGCGATGGTTCGATAAGTTTCTCATCCGGTCTTTTCTCGGGCCTTTTTCTAGCATGTATGGCCTTCAAATACTCTTAACCAACACGCTAATAGGCCATCTATGTGTTGTAAATTTTATGGGGTATAACAAAAAAGATAAATATAAAATAACTTTTAATGTACCTTTCAGACAATATGAATGGAATGTAATGCCATTCGGATTAAAAAATACACCGTCTGAATTTCAGAATATAATGAACAACATATTTAATCCACATAGTCATATTTCTATAGTTTACATAGATGATGTTTTAATATACTAAGAAGATATTGACCAACCCTTCAAACATATCCAAACCTTTTTAAAGGTTGTTAAGCAAAACGAATTAGTAGTAAGCGCTAAAAAGATTAAGTTATTCCAGACTGCTATTAGATTTCTTGGTCATGACTTATATCAAGGAATCTATAAACCCATTTGTAGAGCCATAGATTTCTCATCCAAATTTCCAGATGAATTAATTGATAAAACTCAGCTTCAGAGATTCTTAGGAAGTCTCAATTATGTTGCAGATTTTATTCCAAATATTAGATAGGCTTGTAAGCCTCTTTATCAGCGTCTTAAGAAGGATCCAGTCCCATGGGGATTAGAACAAACAAAGATAGTCCAAAAAATAAAATCAATAGTTCAAAAACTTTCATGCCTAGGAATACCACATCCAGAGGCATTCATGATAGTAGAAACTGACGCCTCAGACATAGGATATGGAGGCATCCTTAAACAAAAAACCTCCCTAGAAAACCCCGAACAATTAGTAAGATTCACTTTAGGAATCTGGTATAATACTTAGAAAAATTACAGCACCATTAAAAAAGAAATTATGGCTATAGTGCAATGTATCACAAAATTTCAAGATGATCTAATAAATAAGGAATTTTTACTACGAGTAGACTGCAAAGCAGCCAAAGATGTTTTACAAAAAGATATAAAAAATCTGGTTTCTAAACAAATATTTGCCAGATGGCAGGCTTTGTTATCCAGCTTTCATTTTCAAATCGAGTTTATACAAGGAGAAAATAATTCTCTCCCAGATTTTTTGACTAGGGAATTTCTATAGGGAACTAAATGAGATCAGGAACACCAGGTATAAGGCCCTTGAGGCCTCTATTTGAGCCTTTCAAACTAGAAGAAATAATGAAAAGACCCTTCAAAGAAGAGGAAAAACCAAAACTAGAAAATAAATATTCCATTTCTGCAGAATTCCCATCTTTGCCAAAAGCTACTATTCCGTCCCCATTAAAGGAACCCATAACCAGTCAGACCAGATTACAACCATTAAAATCAGTTTTTAAAGGAGACTCTTCATCAGGCGACAAAACTATCTCTATCCAAACAAAGGACAACTATGAAATGAAACCACTAGGGACATATTCTTAGGCAGTTTTGCCTGTTACTCCTGTAAAGAAAATGGAGAAAAATATTCCAAATAAACCGCAGTTTGAGCTAACAATTTTACAGATACTATCGATTATGTCCCTTGATAAAAAATATGAAGGTTTTGGAGTACCCGAGTTACTAAAACCCTGCTACACAAATTGGAATTTTGTGGAGACAGATGATCCTCTTAAAACCCAAAGGTATTATGAGTTCATTTTAACAGACACCGATTCAGTAAAAATTGAGCATAAATTAGAATTTTCAGATAATCCTGACAGGTATTTAATACTCGAAGTTCACAATTAAAAGAATTTTAAGTCAGTTTGAATGGTTTGTAGATCATCTACATACACCCATTCCCCTATCAAGAACCCATCGACCCCATACATACAACTGGTATGATTATAAGGCAACCTGGTATAACTTTATGTATCTAAGGCCCAACACTCACTCTTCGTTTGTCAAGTATTCAGAAGAAATGAAAAGCGCGATCATTCCCAGATGGTTTTACGAATGGTGGAACCAATTCGGAGGAAATAAATAGGTATTGTCAAAACATTTTCAGACACAGTTTGAAAAAGTTTAGGTAGAGCAGAATATTTCTACCCTATCAGAAAATATTAAATTGTGTAAGTTTTTTATTGCAAAAATAATTTCATTATTATCAGCTGGTCCTTTGATATTCATGAATGTGAAAGGATTAAATATCTGAGTAAGACCATCAAAATAAAATGCTGGGCACCAACACCCCAGGAAGATAAGGAAACTTCAAGTTCCTCATTACGACAGGATTCCCAACTTTCCAAGGAAGAATTAAAAAGAAGGCTCCAGCAGGCCTTGTCAAATTTGGAAAAAGATACGCAACAAAACCAGATAATGGAATTATTAGATATTACATCCTCTCATACAAGTGAACCAAGCAATGGAGACATGCTAGATCCGCAAGGGATAGCTCAAGCTTATCTTCTCAACTAAAGGAGGCGGTCAGACTATCCTTTCAGAAAAATAAAAAGCTACTACAATCAAAACTAGTGGACCCCTCAGGAATACACCCAAAAAACATGTGCAACAAAAAGAAAAGCTACATAAGGACAAAATGGAATCTCTACAAACTCCCATGCAGATGAAGACGAATCTTCATCAAATTCCAAGGTCACATCAGGACAAATATCAAATTTCAAGGAAATCAAGTTTCAAGAAGATGAAGACATCTTTTAAATAGATCCGTGTAAAATTAAATCTGCCACGTGTGGACACATGTAAATAGATAGCAGGTAGTAATTAGTTGACTCATCATATTAAGGTCTATTTAAGACCTTCACCTTGTATTATTAGGGGCATTCGGAAAACACTACACTCACTTCCAAATTGCCCAAACCTCTCTATGTTCTCTATTTTTCCTTCTTATCAATAAACAGCTCTTTGTAAGTATCTTTTTCTTCTACTTTATTACTACTTGTAGTATTTTCTTTTATTTTGCTCCTGCCTTTGTAATTAATTTCCATGTCATTTTCTACGATCCGTTAAATGGTATCAGAGCCATGTTGGCCGAGAGGAGTATGAGTTTGAGTAGCTAAATCTTTATACTATTCTAGAGCAAGTCGAAATTATGTTGCTCTTAAGCGGTTATTTCTGTGTCTAGTTTTGCTGATACTCTTACTCTATTTTCATAGTTTTATTCCTTAAGTTGGGTAACCGTTTAATCACGATCTAGACGTTGGCAAGCCTGTATTTTTCATTGGATTAGCTCTAAAGTTTTGATACTAGAGCCGGACCCGGATGGTGTTCCCATCACCAGACCTAAAGGAATAAGATAAAAGAAATTAGATAAGATAACTAGTAAATACTTCACAAAGAAATAACTATTAAGGAGTAACATCTAAAGTAGATATTGGCCCCAGGATAATACTAACATTCCCCTGAATACTTTGTATTATATTAAAATTTATGCTTAGACATCCATTTACAGAACAAATAAAATACTACAATAGGAGAAAATGGATATGTTTGAAATATCAAAGTAACTATAAAAAGAAAAGAACAGAAATATTAAAGAACTTAGACTATTATAAAAAACTAATACCGTCAGAAACTCTGGATAATTATTCTAGAAAAATAACAGGAAAATTAATTCTTGACAACCTAATAAGGTTATATAATGAATTATGTTATGTCAGTCATAATTTGTCTATACAAAGAAGACAGTTATATAATATATTAATTATTCAGTTAAAACTATCTGCACATTTTTAATGGATGCCTCTGAAAATTAGAACATAATAAATGGTATCAATATTTCTTCCACAACTACTAAAACAGCTAAGATAGAGAGCATCATACAAAATTGGAATATCCCAAAGGAACGTTTTGAAAAGGTATATAAGACTAGACACTTTAATTTTATTAAAAATTATAATATTAAAACCTCCGAATCTACGGTCGCTATTAATAAGTCTATTGAGACTATTAAACTATTACCAGCTGAATACATTAACAGATATAGAAAAAACTATAAGTTTCTTCACATAGGACTTGTCCGGGTCGCGGTTAAACCGTTGTATTGATTATGCTTAGACGTACCTATATGTCTTCTATTAAGAGACAATAGGCAACTAAACTCTGATGATTCATTATTAGCAGTATTACAAAGTAACCTAGCTAATGGCCCGGTATATTTTAACTGTTATCTCAATTTTTCTATAGATATTAATGATCAAAATGTTATGGATACCCTAACATTAAATGTTAAAACAAAAAACATGAATAGCAAAGAAAATACAAGAGAAATAGTCATAATATACAAAGTATATTACAGGCTAATGAAAACTACCCTAGCTCCAAAAGCAAAAATAGTAAGTAACAAAGGGGTTACCATGCTTATGGAAGCCAATCACAATCACAACAATATTTTCATCCCAAAAATGATAAAATGGGATGATGTGTTAGTAAAGGATAATTGGCATTTTGACTCCATAACGGAGCCAGAAATTGAGGAAGAAAATTCAACCATTGAGCAGATAATACATTTTTCGGATGGATCTATAGATTTAAATTTTCTAAGATCCCAATTCTTTAGTCATGCTTCTTCAAGTAAAAGAATGTCCTTTTCGAGACCTTCATTTTCAAAAACGCCAGAAGAAAAGGAGGTAACACTTGAAGACGTAGAGAAAAAACTAAAGGGAGTAGATTTCTCTAAAACAATTCCTACGGTTGAATATGAACCTAGAATTACCAAAAGAACAAGTCCCACAGCTAGTGAGATGCTAGGAGCAAGAGACTCTTTATGCAGGATTAGATCTGATAAGGAGTTCAAACTAGACTTTGAATATTTAGATAAACTCTGATTGGATCCAGAAAATACCATAAAAAGGCAATGGTATGCAGAAAAATATTCATTAAAGGAAAGATTATCCTTTAGGAAAAAATGGTGCGCCGATATGAAAAGGATGAGATGGAATATAAAGTTCTTTAAATGGTTTGAGTACACAGGAAAATTGGATGATCAAAAGGAATCATTGAGCATGATTATTAATAAATAAAATACCAAAACTAAGGTGGTTGAATCTATAATTTCCCCACTAGAAGAAATTAGTTTACCAATAGATGGTAGAATTGTCACAGCTACACCTTTTAAAATTGATATAGTAGACACCCAAGGTGATCCTAAGAATAAAGATATAAATAGATTAATTCAACAAAACAATTACACTAATCAATTACTATACGTAGTATCTAATCAGATCCTTAATACTGATAATAAATCAATTTTAAAGGATAAACCTAGCCCTTCCTATAATAATAAAAAATTAGAAACCCATCCAATATTTAAATTACCAGAATTTTCCAAAGATAAATTCCCCAAATTTCAAGAAAAGTTTGAAATCACAGATGATCTTATAGAAAAGATTAATGAAAAGTTAAAGGGTGAATTAAAATTAAAGAATGAATTAAAATTAAAGAATGAATTAAAATTAAAAGATGATAAGGTCATAAGAACAATATCCGAAAAGTCTGATAACGACATTAATAAGTTAAGCTCTCAATATTCCATCAAAAAGAATTATTATAATAAACCCTCATTCTCGGATATGTAGTATGAAGAAAATGAATTTTTATCTCATACCTCTCACTCTGGAAATGAAATTGCTGAATGGAATATTGATGGATTTGCAGAACATCAGATATACAACAAGTTATATGAAATGAGGATGGCCATTACGGCCTATAAAATGAAAAATTGCACAGATAAACAAGCTGCCACTCTAATTATATCTGGATTTACAGGGACATTAAAATATTGGTGGGATAATTATCTCACTGATGATAATAGACATAGTGGAACAAATGCTACAAAAATCACTCAAGTTATTAAGATTGAATCTACAGGAAGAACTTTTGAAAATCTATGCGTAGAAGACACCACCGCTACCTTAATTTATAGTATAGAAAAACATTTTATAGGAGAACCTCAACTTTTTCAAGATAGGAGTTTAGAAATACTATCTAACCTATCTTGCCCAAAGTTAGATGATTTTAGATGGTATAAGGATGTATTCCTCAACAAGGTTATGGTCAGAGAAGATGGAGTCATGATTATTGGAAAGAAAAATTCATAAGCGGTTTACCAACATTATTCGCTGAAAAGGTTAGAATAAAATTAAAAGATAGATTTGATGGAAAAAATCCTTATAGCCAATTAACCTATGGTGACCTTATAAGTTTTATAAATGTTATAGGACTTGAATTATGTATAGATATGAAGCTTAAAAATAAACTTAAAAAGGATAATAAAATATCCAAAAAAGAAATAGGAAGCTTTTGTCAAGATTTTGGATACATCAAGTTGTCTGCCCCTTCAAAAGAGGCATCCAAGAAAATTAAAAGAAGACACAAGTACTATAAAAATAAATCTAAAAAACCCCATCATTACAGAAAAAGATTTAAACGGCACAAACGAGAAGCCAACAAAGGTGACTTTCAAGAAAATAATGATAAGTGTTGAAATTGTGGAAAATTTGGCCATAGGGCTAAGGATTGTAAGGTCCCTAATAAAAAGAAGGATAAGATCAATATGTTAGAACTTGAGCCATAAATAAAAGATAGATTATATTCTATTCTTGATGAACATGACAATAATTCTTCCCCTGAAGAAAGTTTCAGTGATGAAGACCAGCTTAATATAGCATATAGTTCTGACAATAGTGACTCAACTGATCATTGTGGATGTACGGGAGCAATCTGCACCTGTGGTAGCCACTCAATAAATGTCATTACCAATAATAACAAGGAAATCTTCTTTGATATGATTGATCACATTGAAGATAAAGATCTTAAAAGAAAATATTTAATAGAATTAAAAAATATAGTTCTTAACCAACAACGTGACAAAGAACAATTGAGCCTTTTATATCAAAAACGTACTAAATAAATTTAAAGAACAAAAGTCTAGTACAACAGTACAAGATCTTCAAACCGAATTATTACATATTAAAAATGAAGTCAAAGAAGTTAAGCAAATACTTAACAAGCTAGAAACATATGCCCTTGCTAATAAACTATTAAATGAACTAGAACCAATGCAAGGATCTGAATTGTATCAATCCGAACCAGGAAAAACATCAAAATTAGAAAAAGGTGAAGAAGAAGATGAGTCTCTAGGGATCCCTCTAGAAGGTAAATCAGGAGTAAGAACTATTGCAATAGTTAAAGCCCAGAGCTGGCATATACCTATCACATTGGTTATAAATAAAAATTATACTATTCACAAAATTGCATTATTAGACACAGGTGCAGACCAAAACTGCATTATTGAAGAAATAATCCCTACTAAGTACCTTGAAAAAAGTACAACACGATTATTCTCCGCGATAGGTGAAAGACTAGAAATAAATTATAAACTCCATAAGGCACACATATGCAATAATGGAATCTACTTTATTAATGATTTTGTAATAACTAAAGATATAAACGAAGAAATAATATTAGGCACCCCCTTTATAACCCAAATAAAACCCTATGGCGCTGATTTAGACGACATCCACACCACTGCTCTAGGAACAGATATCATTTTTCCCTACCTAAATAATATGTCAAAAGAAGAAAGTGAATTTATAAAAGAAAAAACAATCTTTAGAATAAATCTGCTTTCTCAACAAATAAACTATTTAAAGAACGAGATAAAATTTAAACAAATTGAATCTTCATTAATAAATCCGAAGGTAGAAGCCAAAATTAAAAGCCTACAAGAATTCATAGAATAGTAAGTCTGTTCAAGATTTCCTAATGCCTTTTGGGATAGGAAACGCCATATTATTGAGTTACCATATATTGAGGATTCAACGAAAAGAATATCCCTACTAGGGAAAGACCTATTCAAATGAATCAGGAGTTAACGAAATATTGTAAAAAAGAAATCAATGATTTACTTGATAAAAAGATTATTAGACCTTCCAAGTCACCATGGAGTTGTTCAACATTCTATGTCAATAATAGTTCGGAAAAAGAAAGAGGGGCCCCAAGGCTAGTCATTAATTATAAGCTCTTAACAAAGTTTTAAAATGGATCAGGTATCCAATACCCAATAAAAGAGATCTTCTTAAAAGAATTTATAAAGCTAACATTTATAGTAAGTTCGATATGAAATCCGGATTTTGGCAAATACAGATAGCAGAGAAAGATAAATATAAAACAACTTTTAATGTACCTTTCTGACAATATGAATGGAATGTAATGCCATTCGGATTAAAAAATGCACCGTCTGAATTTCAGAATATAATGAAAAACATATTGAATCCACATAGTCATATTTCTATAGTTTACATAGATGATGTTTTAATATACTCAGAAGATATTGACCAACACTTCAAACATATCCAAACCTTTTTAATGGTTGTTAAGCAAAACAGATTAGTAGTAAGCATTAAAAAGATTAAGTTATTTCAGACTGCTATTAGATTTCTTGGTCATGACTTATATCAAGGAACCTATAAACCCATTTGTAGAGCCATAGATTTCTCATCCAAATTTTCAAATGAATTAATTGATAAAACTCAGCTTTAGAGATTCTTAGGAAGTCTCAATTATGTTGCAGATTTTATTCCAAATATTAGACAGGTTTGTAAGCCTCTTTATCAGCGTCTTATGAAGGATCCAGTCCCATGGGGATTAGAACAAACAGAGATAGTCCAAAAAATAAAATCGATAGTTCAAAAACTTCCATGCCTAGGAATACCACATCCAGAGGCATTCATGATAGTAGAAATTGATGCCTCAGACATAGGATATGGAGGCATCCTTAAACAAAAAATCTCCCTAGAAAACCCCAAACAATTAGTAAGATTCACTTTAGGAATCTGGAATAATACTTAGAAAAATTACAGCACCATTAAAAAACAAATTCTGGCTATAGTGCTATGTATCACAAAATTTCAAGACGATCTAATAAATAAAGAAATTTTACTACGAGTAGACTGCAAAGCAGCCAAAGATGTTTTACAAAAAGATGTAAAAAATCTGGTGTCTAAACAAATATTTGCCAGATGGAAGGCTTTGTTATCCAACTTTGATTTTCAAATCGAGTTTATACAAAGAGAAAATAATTCTCTCCCAGATTTTTTGACTAGGGAATTTCTACAGGGAACTAAATGAGACCCGGAACACCAGGTATAAGGCCCTTGAGGCCTCCATTTCAGCCTTTCAAACCAGAAGAAATAATGAAAAGACCCTTCAAAGAAGAGGAAAAACCAATACTATAAAATAAATATTCAATTTTATTGCAATAGCCCAGAGCTGGCATATACCTATCACATTTGTTATAAATAAAAATTATACTATTCAGAAAATTGCATTATTAGACACAGGTGCAGACCAAAACTGCATTATTGAAGGAATAATCCTTACTAAGTACCTTGAAAAAAGTACAACGCGGTTATTCTCTGTGACAGGTGAAAGACTCAAAATAAATAATAAACTCCATAAGGCACACATATGCATTAATGGAATTTGCTTTATTAATGATTTTGTAATAACTAAAGATATAAAACGAAGAAATAATATTAGGCACCCCCTATATAACCCAAATAAAACCCTATGTCGCTGATTTGGACGGTATCCACACCACTGCTCTAGGAACAAATATCATTTTTTTCCCTACCTAAATAATATGTCAAAAGAAGAAAGTGAATTTATAGTCGTAATGAAGAACATGAAGTTTCCTTATCTTCCTGGGGTGTTGGTGCCCAGCCTTTGATTTTGATGGTCTTACTCAGATATTTAATCCTTTCAAATTCATGAATATCAAAGGACCAGTTGATAATATATGAAATTATTTTTGCAATAAAAAACTTACATAGTTTAATATTTTTTGGTAGGGTAGAAATATTCTGCTCTACGTGAAATTTTTCAAATTGTGTCTGAAAATATTTTGACAATACCTGTTTATTTCCTCCAAATTGGTTCCACCATTCATAAAACCATCTGGGAATGATCGCGCTTTTCATTTCTTCTGAATACTTGACAAACCAAGAGTGAGTGTTTGGCCTTAGATACATAAAGTTATACCAGGCTCCCTTATAATCATACCAGTTGTATGTCTGGGGTCTACGGGTTCTTGATAGGGGAACGGGTGTATGTAGATGATCTACAAACCATGCAAACGGACTTAAAATTATTTTAATTGTGAACTTCGAGTATTGAATACTATCAGGATGTTATACCCCGTAGGATTCCTGGCACCTAGATGACCTATTCGCACGTTGGTTAAGCAATTTGAAGGCCATACGTGCTAGAGAAAGGCCCGGGAAAAAGATCGGATGAGAAACTTGTCGAACCATCGAGGAAGGAGCCGAGGCAGAGCCCCTCCGCGATGGCAGCGTGTCACGGAGGTGAAGCCTCCGCGTTGGCTCCGTGACACGTTGGCCTTGTCCAGGCCCAAGTATATAAAGCCCCACTTCGGTTTTAAATCATATAAACGTATAAATTTCCAGTGAAACAGAGAGGAAACATCAGAGAAGAGAAAAGAACGAAGGGGGTAATATAATTTTCATCTGATTACGCTGATAAAAGTTGTCCAAACTCAAATTAACCCCAGATACTGAGGTATTTAGCAGCAGAGAGCATTCCTACGTATTTAGTTTTGTGAAATACGGCCGACGAATCGTCGAGCTACCGAGCTAAGGTAAGTAGAATTGCTCCAAACTAGTGTCTCTGTGTTTCTAGCGGTGAAGTGAATATTTCTCTCTTCTGGACCTCTGAAAAATAGCGAGTTTTCGACCGTCTTTCGATAAGCCTAAGTTTAGGCTATAAATTACATCGAAGTGACATTGTTCATTTAAAATAAAGTTATATTTGGTATTAATTGATATATATATGAATGCAGTTGGGAGGAATAGCTGAAATACTGACCAAGCTACGCCAGTTAGTCGGGAAATCAGAAACGAAGGTATGTAAAGCTAGTTTCCTCGGCAAGTTAGTAAATCTCGGTATAGTAAAGCAATTTAAAGGCCAGTAGAATGTTCAGAAGTCATGTGTTGTGTTTATTATGAATGTTAGTACGATATTAGAAGCATCAGGTTATAATTAGCACGAAACTTGTTAGCACGATATAGATTCTAATACAAGTGTTAGGAACTGCACAGCATGCTCAGTATATGATGTAGTACAAAATGTCAGGATATTATCGTATTCAGTTGAAACCCAGTAAAGCAATGTAATATCTGTAAGACATCTCAGAAGTAGAATGGTAGGTTAAAATGAAGTTTAGAAAATATATTAGAAATAGCAAATCATGTTACTATAGAAACTCAGCATACAACATGGTTTTCAGCAGAAAGACTATATCTTGTCCAGCATTGGACTTAGTACGGTATGGCAGAAGCT
Organism: Datura wrightii; assembly: GCA_035772735.1. Classification (NCBI taxonomy): domain Eukaryota; kingdom Viridiplantae; phylum Streptophyta; class Magnoliopsida; order Solanales; family Solanaceae; genus Datura; species Datura wrightii. Next base: position 85,040,979 of record JASDFA010000016.1, on the reverse strand, counting down.
TATATATTATACATGCATACTATTGTCAGTCTCAACATGTGTTAAGTATGTACATATTACTATTATTAGCTCAGCACATAGTATGTACAAATACTTTACTACTATTAGCTTCAGTATATGGGATATGCAGATAGTATTACCAGTTGAGACCGTTGTATTGTTTTGGGGTTGGATTACCTAGCATCCATGACCGCCCCAGGGTTAATAGCTGTATCGACTCGTCCGTCAGAGGACGAGGATACGTCGCTCTACGGAGTGGCATGCCGTCCCACAGGAGACGATGATGGGATGCCATTTTCCCCCATATTGTGCCTTGATCGGCCCTTACACACCCCTGTCGAGCGGATACGCCCGGGTGTTGATTCAGGAGTCCTCCGGACACAGATGCAGTTACAGTTAGGGGCTCAGCGAGCCCAAGTGCATACCCAGGGGACCGGCAGGATGCTTATAGCGATTATAGGAGATGGGATGACCGGGGTAGGGGTATAGATTCTGTGCTGGTTGTACCTCCCGGCTTATGGGGGCCGGGTAAGGTTTGTGTGTGCTATATTATGTTATGTTATGTTATGCCATGTTACATTAGAGACGAGTAGATCGGCAGTAGAACGATACGTCTCCAGGTATGACTCCTACTCCTTCCAGTATAATTAAGAGAAGGTATGATTTACATTATCAGACAGTTAATCTATTCCTTTCTACTTCAGTTTCATCAGTTGTATTGTTGTTTTCAGATATTTCTTTCAGTTATTGCTTTACATACTCAGTACCAGCGGTACTGACGCCCGGTGGGGCGCTGCATTACTTGCCTGCAGGTACTCATAGACGAGCAGGCGATCCGTCGTGATTCCGGTCAGTGATTGAGTATTCAGCTCCCGTCATCCGGAGACTGAATCCCAGAGGTGTATTTCATTTTCTTTTGTTGTACAGTACGGGTAGGTCGGGGCCCCGTCCCGATCATTTCTATTGCTATTCCTAGAGGCTTGCAGTTTGTACATATTTCCCTGTTGTTAGTTGAGCCGATCGTGTGAGGCCGTGCAGTTGTATAGCTGTTAGTACTTTTATCTCTTTTATGTTGGCCATGTGGGGCCATAGTTTGACAGTAGTGGTGACCTTGCCGGTCACGTAGCTTTTCAGCATTTCATTGTTGAGTTACAGATAACTAGACAGCATGGTGGCCTTGTCGGCCCGCATAGGTTTCCCTATATTGATATGTTTCTGGTTAGCTGTCAGCACAGGTACAGGTGGCTATAGGCCTAGTCGGCCGGAGGCTGTATTTACAGCCGTCATATAGCCCGTTGTTTCCCTGAATCTGAGTTAGAGCCATCCAGGCACCAGATGTGCTCAGGCTCAGTAGTCTAGCAGTTCAGGTCCTAGTAGGGCACCAGGTGCCAGTCATACACCCCCGCCAAGGCGGGGTGTGACACAGGATTATCCGGACATTTTAATTTATGCTCAGTTTTTACTGAATCGGTGTCTATTAAAATGAACTCATAATACCTTCAGGTTTTAAGGGAATCATCTGTCTCCACATAATTCCAATTTGTGTAGCAGGGTTTTAGTAACTCGGGTACTCCAAAACCTTCATATTTTTTATCGAGCTCCATAATCGGCAGTACCTGTAAAACTGTTAGCTCAAACTGCTATTTATTTGGAATATTTTTCTCCATTTTCTTTTTCAGGAGTCGCTGGCAGAACTGCCTGAGAGTATGTCCCTGGTGGCTTCATGTCATAGCTGTCCTTTGTTTGGATAGAGATAGTTTTGTCGCCTGATGAAGAGTCTCCTTTAAAAACTGATTTTAATGGTTGTAATCTAGTCTGACTGGTTATGGGTTCCTTTAATGGGGACAGAATAGTAGCTTTTGGAAATGATGAGAATTCTTCCAAAACTGAATTTTTATTTTCTGGTTTTGGTTTTTCCTCTTCTTTGAAGGGTCTTTTAATTATTTCTTCTGGTTTGAAAGGTTCAAATGGAGGCCTCAAGGGCCTTATACCCGGTGTTTCGGGTCTCATTTAGTTCCCTATAAAAATTTCCTAGTCAAAAAATCTGGGAGAGAATTATTTTCTCCTTGTATAAACTCGATTTGAAAATCAAAGCTGGATAACAAAGCCTTCCATCTGACAAATATTTGTTTAGAAACCAGATTTTTTACATCTTTTTGTAAAACATCGTAGTAAAAATTCTTTATTTATTAGATCATCTTGAAATTTTGTGATACATAACACTATAACCAAAATTTCTTTTTTAATGGTGCTGTAATTTTTCTGAGTATTATTCCAGATTCCTGAAGTGAATCTTACTAATTCGTCGGGGTTTTCTAGAAAGATTTTTTGTTTAAGGATGCCTCCATATCCTATGTCTGAGGCATCAGTTTCTACTATCACGAATGCCTCTAGATGTGGTATTCCTAGGCATGGAAGTTTTTGAACTCCGTTAAATGTATGTTAGACAATTCTAGTCAAAAAGTTCATATTCTCAGAAATGTCAGCCTAGTCTCAGTCATATTTTTCGCAACCTCTGGGTTGATCATAATAATGTCAACTGATGAGTTTGACTATAGAAAGTTTTGAGGTGTCAATATCACCTCTCAGTTATTAGAATTAGATCCAGAACTCAGTTTATTGGTCCACTAGGAGGTCATGACACTTAGACAGATAGCTCTAGCTAGCCTGAGGACCCCAGTCAGATTACAATTTGTTCTTAGATGGTTACGACGCTTCTAGATAAGCAGCTCTTACCAGTCTAGAACTCAGTGTCAGAATTTGGTTCAATAAGACTCTCAGGGTACTTTCAGTTATATATCCCTGACTAGTTTTGGGACCCCAGTTTCGAGCTATCAACTTAATATTCAGCTTGGGATTCCAATAGGAGTGGGACTTAGCACCAAGAGGATCGGGGTTCCACCGTACCTAGGTTCCTAAAACTACATTGCCAGCATAGGTTATAGTATTTATTGGCCTATTTGGCCCCAGACTTTTGTGATCACCCGGTTCATGCCTTTATACCTTTGAAAGGTATATTGGATCCTAATGGTGAGGTGTATACATCTGACATCACGATTAGCTCATGTGGTTACATGTTGGTTAGAGACTCTCCCACTAGTCAGTTCAGTTTAGTCTCAGTTCAGTTCAATCTCAGTCCAGTTCAATCCGGGATAGTATACAAGACTTGGTACATGTTTTGATCATTGGACAGGGTCTTCTTGACCATCTCAGCATTTTAGTTATTTTAGTTTAATAGATTCTGTTGGTTATTGCATGTCTTCCAGTTCAGCATTTCTCTATAGTTTATTTTATTAAGTTATGTTACTCTCACTTAGTACATTCAAATTACTGATGTATAACTTTTATGATGTATCATTTTTTAATACAGCTACAGGATCACAGTCCTAGCTTCGTTAGCCGTTTACTTCTCGAAGACCTCAACTTTGCGAATTGGTGAGTCCTCATCCTCTGAGGATGAAGAATTATTGTCTAGGTTATGATTTCATTGTATTCAGTTGATTTAGAGCTACCTGGGAGTTTGTCCTAGCTGTTCATCAGACCTAGTGGCTTTCAGACTTAGACTCAGTTTCAGACTTAGTTGTTTTCTCGCAGCCTTGTAGTTTGTTCTATTAATTCCAGTATTATGATTCAGTATATTTTTATGAAATATTCATATTCTTGCTACAAATTCCGCTATATGTATCTTGTTACTTAGAGTGTCAGTGTATGATAGACCAAGGGTTGACTTGGGGTCACATGTGACTTCAAGTACCGTTTTTCGTCCAAGGTGTAAACTCGGGGTGTGGCACATAAGATTGAGCATGACTTCCTACTCATCATAGTAGTTAGTGCCATTGAGCTATTGCATCTAGCAAGACTTTGGATTCCTGCATCAACCCCCTTCAAAAAAATAAGCCCAATGATCTCCTTGCGTGATCTATGATATGGGTAATCCCGAAGATAACCTTTGTACCTCTCCCATGCATAATGTAATGACTCTTTATCCTTCTGAATGAACCCATGAATTCTCTCTCAGCTCTTTGGTCATCTTTGATTAAAATAATATGTTGAGGAACCTTACTAACAAGGTGTCCCATGAAGTGGTGGATCTTGTTGGCTCACCTTATAACCAACATGAATTACTATTAAACAGTTCAATGGGGGAAACCAGTTTTTGGGGGAAAGTTTATGTTACTAACTATTTTTTTTTGCACTGAAAAACAAATGGAATATAGACTCAGTTGACAAATTGTCTTGATTCAAATCAGATGAGACAAACGTCAAGGGTTATGGTTGGTTGACAATCATGTTGAGTTCTCAAGTTGCACACTTAATTCATTTTTCGTCGTTACTAGTTGCAAGTTAATATCCCTTCCTGAGCTCCTGTCCGAAGTCTCGAAGACTACTTGACTATTTCTAATGCCAATATTTCTATGATCTTGGCAGATAGTAAAGCACATGTAAAAATTATCATTATCAACTAAGCAAGGCTAACGGGTATATTCCTATCCACGTTAGAGAATCACTCCCCCTTCCCACTAGAGTTCATGAAAAACCACTACTTTTTCTTATTATACTCACAAATCCCTGTTCCAATTTCAATTTATGAGCCATAGATTGAATTTTATAGTTGTCCAGAAAGTTAAATAATTAAGACCAAGCAAAAGTAAGCAACTCATAAATGGAAAATGCTTGAATAAGTGTACAACTTTCAAACATCAATTGTCATGTCTAAACTATAACCCCGAAACTAGAATGTTTAGCCACTCATAATTTGATTATTAGATAATGAATCCATAAATAGTGAATGTTTCAAAGACAGATGAAGAATACAAAACTGATAACCTACATCAAGTACATGAGTTCTCTTCTTTTTCTCCACTCTAGACTTCAATATCCCTAAAAAATATGGGTTTGTAGTAAGTATTGGATTTCAAAAATAATTTTGGATGAAAATACCCTTTATTAAAGGAGTGCACGGAATTGGGCCTAGGATTTCACTACTGCACTGCTCCAGACAATAATTTTGGATGAAAATATCCTTTATAAAGGAGTGCACTAAACTATGCCCAGAATTGCACTACTGCACTACTATGCACTATGCGAGTTCTGACACGGTAAGCTTATTTAATAGGCCTTTTCTTTAGATGTGGGCTATCCTATGTGGTAGTTCCTTTTTAGCTCAATGAATTGATTTATCACGGACTAGCTTCCTGCACTTGGTTTCACACCACATATGAACTTTGGTTTGGTTTAAGTGGCTTCTACTCAAACTTCAAAGCTTTCTTTTTCTATCTTTTTTTCTCAAAACTCTTTATTTTCATCCTACGCATAAGAAATGAAAAAGGTAAGTGTAACACCTATTTTTAGCATTCAAAGTACAACAAAACAACTAAATGTGAGGTGAAATGATGGCTAAATGTATGACATTTTAGCCTCACATAAATGAAGAATGAATACATGTCTTACCTAGGGTTGAAGGAGACTTTCTAAATGAATCTCAAAGTTCCTTTAGAAGGGATATATGTATATTAATGAATTCGCAATCTCCTTAGTTGGTATCCTTAAGTTATGTATTTTCTCATGACTCTAAAATTCCCCAAAGTCGACTTGTTAAACATAAGGTCCAATTCCCTTGGCGTGATAGTTGAACTAACTTTACGGTATCCTTTGTATTTATAAGCTCCCATGAGACAATAGTGAGTGCCGAAACAATTAAGACCCCAAGAGTCTTAAACACCCATGAAAGTGGGTTTCTAAGTTCACGAAGAACTTAGTTGCTAAATTTATTTCCATTAAAATTTTATTGTTGAATTATTTATATGTATTTGATATTTCCTTGTCTATGTATCTTCTTGAGTGTCCATCTCAATCATAAGTATCATTGATACCATGTAAATGCCTAGAGGTCCATAATTTTCTGTGAGTACTCCGCACTATTCATGAAGTGTGTAGCTACTATATCCATTTGTAGTGAAGTTTGTTATATCTCAATATAGACTCATTGTGTCTCTTATGTGATTATGTCTGATATTCCACTGGTACCTCAAAAGACTAAAGAATGTGTCGTATAAAGAATATGTCATGTTCCCAAAATGTCTATGATATCATGGATCTCAAAGAATAAAGTGCCAAATGAATGATCTCTATTTATAAGATTAACTATCAAAGTTACTACCATTTTAAGAATGAAGGCCCTGGATGTGGTAGACAATACCCATTTTATTATTTTGATTTCATTACCGTTCTAAGAACAAAGACCCTGAATGTGGTAGATAATGACCCACCTTGTCACTTTGATATTCTTAGATAATGACCCACCTTGTAATTTATACGTTCTTTTTGCGTGAAGGCCTGGGTATGGTGTATAACATCCCAAACTGATCAACGAGAAAGAGGCCCTACTCACTACAAACAAATACACCACAAGATTGAACTGCACTCATGCCTCTCCCGCATCAAGTTGACCGCCCCCCCTACGTAGTGATTCTATCAATCATGTACATAGGTTGCACCCTCCATTCTGATTGGTATATCATGAAAAAAGAAAGCCATTTGCACCAGGCGCACTGCGCTTTCCCTTGCCCAGATGTTCGCCTTTCTAAGTCAAGTAATGGTGACCCACTGAAGATTGGAGCTTCATAACATATTGACGAAGGCCCCCGAACTGAGGGTTCGGTCAGTAGAAGGGATGACTTTTTCTCCCCGGAAGAAGAATAGCCCCGCTCTCTTGCCGACTGATCCCGTTGATTATATAACTGGGAGGGAACATGTCACATTAGAGGTGAACGATCAGAGGTGTCCTCTAATCACCACGACGAGGCTTGTCCCTCTTTTAGTAGACTCAGCTATGAATATTCATTCAGAAATGAATGTCGGGCTCTTTCTTTCACTGCTAACCCCATATTCAACATGCTAAAACTTTCTGTTTCGTCGAGCCCCGAGCTTGTGGTCCTCCTTTGAGTGTGGGTTCAATTGAATGAATCTGTCAAGTCAAGGAAAATGTATGTAGCAGCAAGGATGGTGCATCACCTATTTATCGTTCTCGCTCGAGAGCCAAAACGAAGACGCCTACTACCTACTGTACTGGACCTTCGACCAGGCATTCTACCTTTGTCAAATCGGAACCAACACCACTGCATTGCGCTCGAACAATTGAGCGGCCGCCGGCCGACAACTTTCGTGCACAGATATAAATTCATTCTTCGTACCTGGTCCAGCCTCACAACCCTTCGTGGGTTGGTAAGAAGTCAGTCTTATTTGGTAAGACGGAATTGGACAAAGATAAGAGAGTGCTCGACCGGAACAACGGCTAACAAAGACCGTAATTACATAGATAACTGCTCCTCCCCTTCTCCTTAAGGCTTTAAGGCGAACCGTATGGCGGCTGGAAAGAAAGACTACCTCACCTTCTCTGGTGTTAGTGGTCATGTATCTTGTTCATATATTTTTTTATGTTTATCATCCTTCTTATACCTTTCATTACCTTTTTAATCATGGCACATGCTCCCTCCCCACAAGCATCCCTGCCTTACGGGGATCGAAAAATTCCTTTTGTTTTCCACCCTTTGCCAGTTCTCACCTTATTTCTTCTAATTTACATATGAGTACTATTCCATATGTACTCACGTCTTCTTTATGTTAGGGCACTATATTTCATGATGAAGATTTATGTGTTTGAGATAATAGGTTTGCTCACCAAGCATATCAATCTACACTCAGTTAGAGTCAGTGATCCCACTCCTCATTCGGGGCTAGTTTACTTTTTCATTATATTTTATCTTTTGGGTATGTCCGGGGCTTGTCTTGGAACTTTTTATTCAGATGTCCTATATTAGAGGCTTCATAGGCTTGAGTATTATATGTTATACAAATGTTTTAAAAGCATCCCATCTCCGTATTTTTGAATTACATCTTTATATTCACATTTTAAGGATTTCATATGCTATGTATGAGAAAAAGGCTTTAGATTTTCCTAGTCTCCATATTTCTGGTAGGTTTGTGAGGGTCGCTCGTAAGTAACTCACGCCTACTATTATATTTTATTTACTGCATTATGTAAATGTTGTATCTCTTGTGCTTATAGAAAGGTTCGTTCGAGCAAGTTAAGATACTAAGTAGCAGTCACTCCACTATTGTTTAAGGAGTGTCATATGGGCCATTCTATAAAGAAATCATGTGCATGATATATAAAATTCTAGGTTGACAATAAACTATGTAAACCCGAGATGGCCGGTGGAAAGATGAAAAATACTAATAGTATTGGCTGGGTAATAAAGACACACCTTGCTACTTCCTTTAGTCTCCTATCCTAAGTTTCTTTCGCTGCATGAATCAAGTTCTTCGACAGGACCATCCCATCCATGGTCTTAGCGGATTCTACAACTAAAGATTTTTCTAAATAATGGAAATCTTTGTACAATATTTATTATAATTGAGGTGCCTTTTTAAAATAAGGAAATTAAACATGCAACAATTAAATTAAAACTCAAGGTTAGTTACTTTGTCATTCTATAAAATGGGAAGATACATTAGCATGCTTGAAAATAAATAAACTTCAATGAATAAATTACTTAATAGATAATGTCAGATAAAGCACATAAGCTACAGAAGGAATAAACTTGACAAGTATTATATGTCCTAATGTGAAAAAGACCTTGTTTATACTTGAGTTAAGCCTATGTTTCAAAAACTATATGACATACAATAGAGTGATTTAAGCTTTTTGATGTATTAAAGCAGATAATTTTCATTCATCTTGGTAATCTTTGACCATTGCATTCTCCAAAAACTAAACACAAAAAGGAAATAACGATGTGGAAATTTGCAAATATAGCGGGCACTGAGATTTAATAAGTCAAGAATCAAGTTCTTATGAGTCCAAACTCGTTGTTTGAGCACATTGGTATGGCACACGATGAATAAGTAGGTGGGGGTGGACCATTATACCCGATACCTAGAGAAACTTATGCATATGTATGAGGTGTGTTGATAGTTTGATTGAATAGATGACATCATACCCAATCTTCCTTGATTAAATTAGACAAATCATCAGTATTCCACTAAAAGGTTGAGTCTGGGCATTCACAATCTATTTCGAACTATACGTAGAATTATGTGATACATCCAGTAGGGTATGCTCGAATTTCTAAAGAGAGCATAGCATCCCAATCCATGGTTAGCTAATGGACTCTAGGAAGTTTATAGAGTAGCCCAAAAAATAACTCAAACTCATACATATAGTCACAAAGAGGGACTGTTTGTGTTTGACCAAATTGTTGCATCACACAAATGGAAGTACAAGGTTAGATGCCATGTAGACCAACTAGATCTCTGTAGTAGAGTTTTCACTCCTCAAGTAACCAACTTCGTGCTTGTACCAATCGCAGTTCCAGCAGAGGTCTGTATCATAAAGCTAACATATTAAAGTGTACCAACCAGCATCCCTGTCTAGGAGATCTACAACCTGACTCATCCTCCCTGTGTGGTTGTTTATCCTATTCAAGTATTCTAAATATATGTCATATACTAGAAGATGCTCATGATAATGCCCTATAGCCCAAATTTGAAGAAGCGTGTTATAAACGCCTAAAAAACTTTCTTCATGTTAGACAAAGACCTCAATATCGAGCTATTATCATAGGGACAATAATAGTCCTTTGCGCGTCATTTTCTTTGAATAGGGAACAAGCTACTGAAATGATGTTTGTGTCAATATTTCTAGATTCTCTTGGAAAGATCATAGTTCCTGACAAAGCTACAGCAAACATGGTAGTATGCTTATCTTTCCATTTGACAAGCAGATAGGTGAACTCATTTTGATAGGCCTAATTATTGTCCATGAATCCATACCTTTCATAAAGATACTCCAAAGGTACCCAATTGTTGTCAAGTCATTGGAAGTGTGTATTCTATTTTAAGCCCAAGTACCTCAAGATCTTATTACCCGATTGCTTTAAGGAATGACCAACTTTTTCCCTTGATAGGATAAATCAATAAAACTAACAACTTCCTCCATGGTCAGTATTATCTCAAAGTTGTTGAATTTTAAACTGCCCGAAGGGCATCTCCATATAGCAAGAGTGCTAAGATGTAATTTTGTCAGAAAATATGTAGATATGGAAGGTAAGGAATTCGAGCTGCTCAAGCTAAATTTTGTGGGTGCATATGCTTGGAGGGATACCAATGATGTCGGTAATGCTCTAACCAATTGCCTTCTTGAACCTTCCCAACACTTATACTAGGGCCTCAACTTGCCACTCTACAATGTCTGCAGCAATAATCACTGGCAAGGTACTGTTCTACCCCAAGAATGCATATTTTAGATGTGGAGGTAGAGCTTTAAGCTCCAAGATTGGTGGTACTTCAACTAAAGGTTTTGCTGGAGGGGTTGCATGGTTCTTTAGATCAAGGTCCAACTTCTTTGGCCTGAAGTTGTAGGCCCCATTCCATCCAATGCATTTACCATCTCTGTGTACCCCTGGACATCAACCCCATCATAAGTTCATAAATATGACTGCTAGTGTCTCCGCACTCAGCCTCTTCTCCAGAGGCATGAGTGATCTCTTATCATTCATATGGCTGGTCAAAGAGGTTGCTCTCAATTTAGAGTATCTATACGATAGCCTAAGTAGAATAAAATCAAAAGAAAAACATAAATGAGGAAATAAAAACTAAAAGTTAAATAACAAAAATTAATCTAATCCTAAGTCATATTCCCCGACAATGGAGCCATTTTTAATAACTCTCAAATTTCACCCCTAAAGAAGTATAATCACATTGTCAATAAAGAACCCAACTAAGGTTGGGGTCGATCCCACAGGGAATATGGTCAGGATACAGACTAATGCTAGTACTCACACTTTTAGTTCAATTATTTCCTAAGGGTTTTTTTAATCAAGTATCAATATTTCAAAATGGTGTTGTGATCAGTTAATCAACTAGGGAAGTGATCTCCATGGCTTTTTAACTAGGTCAACTTATTACACTCGTGATCTATCCCAATAGTTAGCCTGTATAACTGATACATTATGTTCATCTAAACGACTGATTCGTCTCTATTAGATAACTCTACTCAATCACCTGGTTAGGTGTCATGAGCGATTTCACTTTGACCTTAATCAATAGTTCCAAATTAACTCTTCTACGACCACAACTCAAGATATTCAATGAAGCTCAATTTCAAGGCTTTGTTGTTCTTTTATTTTCCTAATCTCAACTTCTCTATATTCAAGAAAGAAGATAATTCGGGCTAGTCCTAACATTGTGCACTAGAAACATTAAATTTGAAGACAAGAACAATAGGCATTCGTATTAGTTTAATCACTCTATGTTAACCCAAGTTTTTTATTCCACCATGATTCCCACAACCATTGTTGTGGAGGGTTTAGCTTTTCTAATTGAAACAATGAATTCAAATTTCATGGAAGAAAACATAATTGAAGAGTTACAATATTAATGAAAGAAGAAGCCAAGAGTCAATTGCATAATCACTGATCTTGGGCAAATTTATATGCCCAAGTGATACTCAAAAGTACCAATTTAGCCTTGTTTATCTATCAATGTGTATACATTCTCATGTAATTGGTAATAAAATGTGAATTTATACTAACCAACATGATTATCATTGTTTTGCAGGTAAAAGGTAATTTCGGGAAGCTAAAATGCATGATTGGATGATATCGGGATTGGACTTGGATGCGAGCAAGGGATAAAGCATTGGACAGCATGAATTAAAGGGGTTTCACGATGGAGCCGTGTCACGCTGCCATCGCGGAGGCCTTCTGCCTGGATAGGGAAATTTCGCCCAAATTCCAGTGGAGGTCCGCGTTTGCTCCGTGGCACGGTGGCATGGCTCCGCGTTGCACGCCATGCCACGTTGAGCTTTAATTCCTAGACCCCTAGTTCCAGTGAGGGTCCGCGTCCGTAGCGTGTCACGGAGGCAGTGCTCCGTGATGCACTCCGTGACACGTTGCTCATTATTCCGGGAAAAATTCCCAACAGTATAAATAGAACACTTAGGTTCATTTTTCAATATTCTGACTTGGTGGAGCAAGGACGTGGGTTACAGGCAGTTGAGGGACGAAAATATCAGGGTTTTTTCTCTCTTTCTTTCTTCTTTAATTCAATTGCTTGTATGATTAACACTCATTTTAAGATGTTTAATCCACAAATGAGTCGCTAATTCCTCTTCTTGCTGAGGTTATGAACAATTGTGATGAAATTTGATCATTGATTCTTTGGTTTTTCATCTTTTCTTCCATGTTATTCTATTAATTCTTGTTCTTACTACGTTAATGTGTGGCCTACGTTAATGTACATCTAAAAAGTCCGGTTTCACTCGAGAGAGCAAGAAATTGGAAAGTTGTGAATTAATAGGATATGTTCTTTACTTGGTTTGGGAAAATTGAGTCTTGATTTGCTTTCAGGATAGAAATATACCTGAAAGTCGTATTAGTCAATTTAGGAACCAAAATTGTATGGCTAGAACATGAATTGCATTTGATCACAGAAATGTAGACGGATGGTTCATGATTCTTAAGTGAGGTTAAATACGAGAGTTTTAATCTCTTTGCAATTGTTCTTGGCTAGCAACTGGAGGAAAAGATTAACCAAAGTATGATGACAAGTAATTTCATTACATGTTCATTTAACCTCAGCATGCTCTCATTCATAGTTCAGATTCAAAGTAGATAATTGTTTTAGCTTTAGTATAAAAAATTATAAAACAAACTATCAAACTTTTGGTTACACTGTTGTCTGCATTTTTAGAAGTAAAATATAGTACACTTGAGAAAATTGCACTTCATCCAAGTCTCTGTGGGATCGATACTTGGCTTACTAAAGCCACTTACTACTTATTCGACCACGTGCACTTGCGTGTCGTTTTATACCCTACAAATCACGCGAACAAGTTTTTGGCACCGTTGCTGGGGACTTGGCAATTGGTGAATTTGTTTTAAGTGTTAATTTACTGTGTTTTTATTTTCTTATTGTTGACAACTTGGTCTTAGCCTGTATTTTGCAGACTTAATTGCTGTTGAACGCTGGCGAGAGACAAGGAGCTGGTGGAATCGTATATAGCGCCAGAAAGGATATTTCACAGTAAACGAAGAGAAGCTCTACAAAGAAAGCTGCAGTTGCTCAGACAGACGATCATGGAGCAACAACAGAATCCACCGGTAGTACGGGCAGTGTTAGTGCCTGAAGAAGCAGCAGCTCGGCCGGTTCGCGAGGTGGCAATCCCACATGCCAATAATGTTACATCTAGTATCCGCAAACCTGAGCCAGGAGGGAGATTTGAACTTAAACAGAATATGGTGCAGTTGCTGCACACTAGCGGGCAGTTTACCGGTCTCCCTCATAAAGATCCATAGCAGCATCTCCAAAACTTTTTGGAGATAAGTGACACTTACATACCCGCTGGAGTGTCATCAGATTATGTCCGGCTTACATTGTTCCCGTTCTCATTATTGGGAGAAGCCAAGAGGTGGTTGAAAGCTGAGCCACCGAATTCTATTTCTACGTGGGATGATCTTGCATGGAAGTTTTTGATACGTTTTTTTCCCTCTGGTAAAACAGCAAGACTTAGAAGTCAAATTCTAAGTTTCAAACAGAGAGAGGGAGAAAATTTATATCAGGCCTGGGAGAGATTTAAATCCATGTTGCGGGATTGTCCTCATCATCATCAGTCCAATGATGTGCTGGTGCACACATTTATAGAGGGTTTGGAACCCCACACCAAAATATTGCTAGACTCAGCAGCGGGAGGGCAAGCACTGGAGAAAATGTATGAGGATCTGTATACCTTGTTGAACCGTATTTCGCAGGGCAATCCATAATGGAATGCTGATTCATCAAGAGGTGGGACAAGGAAAGCAGCAGGAGTGCTAAAAGTGGATGGGTTTACAGCTATCGCTGCACAGATAGCTGCATTGCAAAATCAACTTAACACCCACTTCAGCAATATGACATTGAACCAGCCTCAAGCCCCAGTTAATGCAGTACAGCAATGTGGTGTGAAGTGTGTGGAAGCAGTGAGCACTCAGCTGAGTGTTGTGGAGCCAATCCTGACTCGATAAACTTTGTGGGTAATGCGCAAAGGAACCACCAGCAGTATGGTAGTAGCTACAACTCCAATTGGAGGAATCACCCTAATTTCTCATGGGGTAGCAACAACCATCAGGGCCAAAGTTCGGGTCAGGGTGTGCAAAGGAACCAAGGAGGGCAGCAGAATTATCAAGCACAATTCAGAAACAACAATGCACCTCCTCCACCACCATCACCCAGCATTGAGGAGATGTTCAAGACCATGATAGCTAACCAAGCTCAATTGCAGGCTGACTATGTGAAATTGGCAGCCAAAGTGAAAAACAACCAGTTAGCTACCAAGGCACTTGAATATCAATTTGGGCAATTTGCTAGTGCCCAAAACACAAGGCCTAGAGGAGGACTGCCGAGCGACACGGATCCCAATCCCAAGCAGGTAAATGCAGTGACCACAAGGAGTGGTTTGCAGCTGAAAGAGGTGGAACCAGAGAGACCACCTCAACAGTCGGGAGCAGCTGAAGTTGAGAGGGAGCACAGTACTGAAAGGGGGAAGACTAAGGAAGCTGAATCAGAAAGACCTCCACCCCCGTTCCCTCAACGACTAAAGAAACACAAGGAGGAGGCGTGTTTCAAGAAATTTATGGAGGTGCTGAAACAGGTACATATTAACTTACCTCTTGTTGATGTCTTGCAGGGAGTGCCGAAATATGCTAAGTATATAAAGGACATCGTGGCAAACAAAAGTCGGTTGACTGAGTATGCTATGGTGGCTCTAACGGAGGAGTGCACTTCCCGAATCCAAAATAGACTGCCCACAAAGCTAAAAGACCCTGGGAGTTTTACTATCCAGATTACTATTGGGCAGAGCATCCGAGCTCGTGGATTGTGTGATTTGGGAGCGAGCATAAATTTGATGCCGTCTTCGGTATTCAGAAAGTTGGGCCTAGGGAGTCCTAGACCCACAACGGTAATCTTGCAGTTGGCGGATCAATCCTTAGCCAGAACGAATGGCATTGTTGAGGACGTTCTGGTGCAAGTTGGCACCCTAATTTTCCCGGTAGATTTTGTCGTGCTGGATTTTGAACCAGACGCGGAAGTCCCATTTATTTTGGGACGTCCTTTCTTGGCAACCGGGAAAGCACTAATTGACGTAGCTGCGGGGCAGCTAACAATGCAAGCACACGACAAAACAGAGGTATTTGATGTGTTTAAAGCCATGAAGCTGCCAGCTATACATGAGGAGCTTTCAGCAATCAATGTGGTTGAACATGAAGAAATTCGTCAGATTGTTGAATCTCAAGACCCATTGGAAAGAGTGTTGACGCACTCCGATCATTTTGGAGATAGAGAGGCGTATGGAATGGTCCAAATGTTGAATGAAGCACAAAATCATCCTAGGAGACAGGAATTTCAATCATTGATGAGGTCTCTAAAACCTTTACCGAAACAATCCGTTGAGGAGGCACCGAAGTTGGAGCTGAAAGAATTGCCTCCCCATTTAAAATATATCTTTTTGGGGGAGGGTGAGACGTTACCAGTTATCATCTCTGTAGACTTGAAAGAGGCACAGGAGAAGGCAGCATTGGGTGTCCACAGAAAGAGGAAGAAAGCAATGGGTTGGCAAGTGTCAAACATTCAGGGTATCAATCCAGCTTTCTGCACACACAGGATATTCATGGAGACAGGAGCCAAACCAACCGTTTAGCCGCAAAGGAGACTAAATCCAGCAATGAAGGATGTGGTGAGGAAAGAAATAATTAAGTGGCTTGATGCAGGTGTGGTCTACCCAATTTCAGACAGTGAATGGGTCAGCCCCGTTCAGTGTGTTCCAAAGAAAGGGGGGATGACTGTGGTCACCAATGAGAAAAATGAGTTGATTCCTACCCGAACCGTCACATGCTGGCGGATTTGCATGGATTACAGGAAGCTGAATGAAGCCACGAGGAAAGATCATTACCCCATCCTATTTATTGATCAAATATTGGATAGGTTGGCGAGATAGGAATATTATTGTTTCCTTGATGGGTACTCTGGTTATAACCAAATATCCATAGCTCCGGAGGATCAAGAGAAGACTACTTTTACCTGTCCTTATGGGACATATGCTTTCAGGCGAATGCCTTTTGGGTTATGCAATGCACCCGCCACATTCCAGAGATGCATGATGGCTATTTTCCATGACATGGTGGAGGATTTTGTTGAGGTATTTATGGATGATTTTTCTGTTTTCGGTAATTCGTTTGCTACTTGTTTGCAGAATCTTGACAGGGTGCTGGCTCGTTGTGAGGAATCCAACCTTGTATTAAACTGGGAGAAATGCCACTTCTTAGTGAAGGAGGGTATTGTTCTTGGCCACAAAGTGTCTCGAAAGGGGTTGGAAGTCGATCGTGCTAAGATCAAGGTTATTGAAAAGTTGCCACCACCTGTGTCAGTGAAAGGTGTGCGCAGTTTTCTTGGGCATGCAGGATTCTACAGATGATTCATCAAAAACTTTTCCAAAATTTCTAGACCACTATGCAGATTGCTAGAAAAAGAGGTGAAGTTTGAGTTGAATGATGACTGTGTTAAAGCATTCGAAGAGTTGAAGCAGAAATTGATAGAAGCACCTATCCTCACTTCTCTGGACTGGGAACAACCATTTGAGCTGATGTGTGATGCAAGTGATGTGGCTTTGGGAGCCGTATTGGGGCAAAGAAAAAATAAGATCTTTCATTCTATTCATTATGCAAGCAAAACGCTGAATACGGCCCAAAGCAATTACACAGTTACAGAGAAGGAAATGCTAGCCTTGGTGTTTGTAGTTGACAAATTCAGGTCCTATTTGGTGGGTTCGAAAGTTGTGGTGTACACAGACCATGCAGCGATTCGGTACCTATTCAACAAGAAGGATGCTAAGCCTAGGTTGATCAGATGGATCTTGTTGTTGCAGGAGTTCGACCTTGAGATCAAAGACAGAAAGGGGAGTGAGAATCAGGTAGCGGATCACCTATCACGATTGGAAAGCCGGTCACATGTGATGGAAAGTGATAACATAAATGAAGAGTTCCCAGATGAGCAACTCTTGGCAGTTGGGGAAGCTGAAGTTCCCTGGTATGCAGACATAGTCAACTTGCTAGTGAGCGGAGTATACCCACCTGAGGCAACAGACCAGCAAAGAAGGAAATTGAGGCATGATTGCCGGCACTTTGTTTGGGATGAACCATACTTATTTAAACAAGGACCAGATCAGGTAATGAGAAGATGCATCCCAGAGAGTCAGATTGCAGAGGTGTTGAGGGGCTACCATTCTTCATTGTATGGGGGTCATCACGGAGGCGAGAGAACAATACACAAGGTTCTACAGTCAGGTTTCTTTTGGCCGACACTGTTCAGAGACGCTATGGCATATGTCAAAATGTGTGACAGATGTCAGCGTACAAGAGCAATTGGCAGAAGACAAGAGATGCCGCTGCAGAATATACTGGAAGTTGAGCCCTTTGATGTATGGGGCATTGATTTTATGGGCCCATTCCCACCGTCATTTGGTAATCGTTACATCTTGGTGGCCGTAGATTATGTATCAAAATGGGTGGAAGCAATAGCTTGTCCCAGGAATGACAACAAGGTAGTAACGAAGTTTGTGAAAAAACACATCCTCACCGGTTCGGGACACCCCGAGCCATTATCAGCGATGGAGGGGCTCATTTTGTCAATGCAAGTTTCAAGAAATTACTAGCCAAGTATGGGGTGCGCCATAAAGTGGCGACAGCATACCACCCCCAAACTAGTGGGCAAGTAGAGGTGTCAAATAGAGAAGTGAAGCAGATTCTCCAAAAAATGGTAAATACACAACGAAATGATTGGTCAAGCAAACTTGATGATGCGTTGTGGGCGTACAGAACTGCTTACAAGACACCGATTGGAACCTCACCGTACCGACTGGTCTATGGCAAAGCATGTCATCTTCCGGTGGAATTAGAGCACCGAGCCTTCTAGGCTGTCAGGAAGCTAAATATGGACTTAGAGCTGGTGGGCAAAAAGAGACTAATGCAGCTCAGTGAACTTGACGAGTTCCGCTGGCATGCCTATGAGAGTGCCAAGTACTACAAGGAAAGAACTAAAAGATGGCATGATAAGCATGTTGTGCATCACATTTTTGAGCCGGGACAGAAAGTCTTGCTCTTCAATTCAAGATTGAAGTTCTTTCCAGGAAAGCTGAGGTCTAAATGGTGGGGACCATTTGAAGTGGTAAGAATGACCCCGCACAGGGCGGTAGAATTGTGGCAAGAAGATCAGAGTGCCACGTTCTTAGTAAATGGCCAGAGGTGTAAGCACTACTGGGGGGAGGACGGTGATCGAGAGAAATTGTCCATCACCCTAGAGGACAATTGAGCTTAACGACGTCGAGCCGCGACGGTAAACCAGGCGCTGCACGGGAGGCAACCCGTGAAAAAAATTTCCTTTTATTTTGCAAAGTGTAAATAGATTTTTCTTTTCTTTTTCTTTTTCTTGATTTACTACAAAAAATTTTCGTTTTAGTTTTAGTTTTATTTGAATTTAGAGTGAAACCTATAATTCTAACCAATTTGGTATAGTGAGATGAATTTCAGGTCAAACGGAGAAAAATATGCATGGAATCGCGAAGGAAAAGTCGAGGTATAAAAAATTAATAAAAAGTGGCAAACACTAAGCTGAGGCGACAGCTCTGTGTCACGGAGGTGGACCTCTGCGTTACCTCCGTGACACGTTGAGGTAGAATCCGAAAATTTTAAAAAATTTCTAGAACAGTCTCGCGATGGCTCCGTGTCACGGAGGCAGTGCACCGCGATGCACTCCGAGACACGTTGCCTTGTATATCGCGACGGGTCACACCGGGTCGCCGGGTGACCCGCGCGATTTCCTTACTTTTTTACCCCGAAAACCCTCCCTTTTCCCTCATTTTTTAATCTCTCCGTGACCAAACCCCCAAAAACCCATCCCCTATCAACGTGACACGTAGTAAGGCAAGAAATTCAACAAGTTTTCTTCGATTCTTCAAAGTCAAGGTATGATTTTCGATTTCCTCTCAAATTCTTGTCGATTTTTTCTATAGTGAGCATGGCAGGTGAGCTAAATTGCCCTATGTAGTAATTACTCATGAATTTGAGTTAATTGTTGTTGATGAGTGTTCGGAATGTCGTTATGATTGCTTGAACTTGTCAATTGCATAAATTAATCAAATTTGATTGATAATATCAATTCTAGGGCTTGTATGTTGAATTTGAAGTTGAAAATGTATTGAAATTGTGAATTTTATGCCGGGATGTAAATGTTGAATGAGATGAGTCTATGTACAAATTGTTAGGATGTTAATAGAACGACGGATTCTCGGGTTAAGGGAATGTTGAAATTTGTAAGAATTTGGTTGGTTGTATGGGTTCGAGTAGATAAATTTTTGTTGTTGTTTTTGTTTCTTTGATTTTCTTTGCTAAGTGTGATGGGTAAGATGTTAGCGATGGTAGTGATTGTGATTAGCTGTACGAAGTCTGAGTAGTACGCAAAAGATATACCGTCGAATTTTTCGAACGCACTAAGCATGATTGTATAGTTGATTATTGTGTGTAGATAAAGATAATCTTGCCGTATTGTTGTAACTGTAGCTAAGGACTAAGTGTGGGGTAACCTAGCGTAACCCGACCTTAGCCGAAGTTAATATTCGTTAGCTTAACATTGATCTTGTTTACTTGGGTTGACAGGTAAAATGGCAAGTCGACAAGAGAAAGGAAAAGGCGCATCAACTTCAGGCGCCGGAAGGAAGTGAATCAGATTGGGCACAGCAGTCCCAGCAGTACCAGCAGTTCCACGTAGCCAACGCCGCCAATACGAAACTAGATGGGTGACTGATGAGGGGAAAAAGTGGTACGCAAAGCACAATGAAAACAAATATTTCCCCGAGGAGCATATAGCACGGGAACCATTGGCACAGGAGTTCCCTAGAATGGTCCACCGGATCGAGGCAGTTGGGCTCAATTTCATATTTGAGGAGCCCAAGGAATGCAATTTGCACCTGGTTTGGGAGTTTTATGCCAATTGGAACCCGACGATCAGAAGTCACACCATCAAGATCAGAGGGCAAATAGTCACACTTGAGCCCCACCACTCAATGCCATTATAGGAGCGCGGGACACAGACGCCCATGTACTCCGACAGCTGAACATTACCCCACCATATGCGGACATCAGACGCACATTGTGTGGGACCCGATCGACAGCTAGATGGAGCAGACACAAAGAGAGGGGCAACCACCAGACTCTGCCATATTCACAGATGAACAGGGAAGCCCGAATCTGGCTGAAGATAGTCTGCTCATACCTAATCCCAGGGGTACATATGACAGATGTAACCCGGGATCGTGTATGCCTGGTGTACGCCCTGATGAAAGGGCTGGAGATCAACGTGGTGGCGGTAATTATCTCCGCCATGAAGAGAGCTCGGTTGCACCAGGGGCACAGGTATGGCTTTGGTGGACTACTCACCACCTTCCTCAGGGGCCTAGATGTTGAGGAAGAGGCCCTTGACTATATCCCGCAGATGGAGCGGCGGGCCTTAGATGTTACTAAAACTAAGGCTCCTGACACCACCCACGGGCCAGTGCTTACACTTGGCGAGTGACATGCTCGTGATGACCAGTATATGGCTCGGATGTATGGGATGCAGATGCTCCAGCTGAGGATAGGTGGGAGGCCGGCGACAGAGGAGGAGCTATGGCAGCTCGAGCTAGACTACCCCTTCGGAGAAAATGCCAGGGCTCAATGCCGAGTGGGGCCAGCATTTGTAGAGCCCACAGATGATGATGTCCCCACAGATGAGGAGACACGTCGGGAGGACTCCGATGTGGAGTTCGATGATGACGACGGAGGCAACTCAGACATGGGAGATGAAGCAGCAGCACCCGACGAAGAAGTCGAATACTTTGACTGATCAGGGAGTTCCACCACCCGATTTTGTGCTATTTTAATTTTTGTGAACACTGGGGACAGTGTTCGAACTAAGTGTGGGGTGGGAGTAGTTAGGTGCTGGACTGGGCTGTTTTGTATGTATGCTCTATTCTATTATCGTGTATGTGAAATTTGTTTGTCCCTGTGAGTGTGAATTGTTAAGTAGTTCTGTATTTGTAAATTTATGTGAAATTGCTGTGTGTTGCTGAATGTTGCTAGCTGATTCTGATTTTGTACATATTTTTGTTATCGAAATGATCGATATTTCTAAAATTTTAAAATATTTTGTACATATTTTTTCTATCGAAATGATCGATATTTTCAACATTTTTTACTTCTTGGGTTTCTCGGCATTTGTTTTCGGTTCTTTTACCGAGATTAGTCCCATTGAACCGAAGTCATAGTAGTGACCGTTCCCTATGATGGATGGATGACGACCGTCTTAAGGGAAATGTAGTCGTTAGGAGTAGATTTTTTCAATTATTTTTCAGTTTTTTTCTTTGGTGGGTTGCATCCCAAAACCTGTAGTTACTGGATGGTTGCGAAATTCTGGTTGCGTGTTGTACATGATATTTAAAATGCAAAGGTGATTCGTATGAAAGCATGCAAATTAGTAAATATGTTCAGATACCTAGGCCGTAGAGTTCGATTCAGTGTGATTGAGGCTTAATGTTTGAATTCCTGAAATTAGCTGATTGAAGAGTCTGTGAATACATCTTAAATTGAGCATGTGCAAAAAGTGTGAAGTGAGGTGTTGATATTCCATGCTATTGTGAAGTGTCTAGAACTTGCCTGGTGTGTGTACAAAACGAAATGAAGGAGGTGTATTGTAGGAAAGGATGTAGGCATTTCTTTGTTTTAACCGAGAGTTTCTATTTTTCCTTGTTGTACCAACCTTGATTGTATACCCTAGTCAGCCCGTTCAGCCTTTAGCCGATTATTTTTTTTTCTTTTGTCATAAAGTGTAAACTGAGCTTAATTCCTTCTTTTCATTAGCCGTAAAGTCTATACAAAACTCTTAAGCGCTTAAGAAGAGAAAATCAGTTTCCCGAAGTGTCAAGGAGTGAGAATGATGAAAAGAAAAAGAAAAGCAGAGTGATAGAAGAAAAGAAAAGGTTGAAGGTGCACTTGCTATAAATAAACGATAATGAAGGTGCATGAATAATCTTTGTTGTTGTGTCAAGTGTGCTTAATACGATGGGTCATACTAAAGAAAATCATCAAGAACGGGATGATGAAAAAAAGAAACAATGTCCATGAGTGGATGGGATGTGTTGAAAAGGCGCTTAAGGATGCTAGTGGCTATTATTGGCTAACCCAATATTTACTAGTTTCATAGCTTCCATTACAACCCGTTAAAGTCCTGCGTGATCTTACATCGCACTTCTTTATATTAGTGGAGTAATACACTAAGGGCAAGCTTATGGGTCATGACATGATGCATGTGAATTCTTTTGTGAGAGAGAGCGAAATTGTTTTTACATGCCCCTGCTTGAATTCTTGTGAGTCATATGAGCAAAAAGGGGAAGATTCTCTTGTGTTGTGAGGGCACATGCTTGATAAAAGATTAATTTTCGTGTCGGATATCTTGATCAGCTGATATACATGAGTTTACCAATATCGAGAGTCGATTCTTAAAGTCTAGGAGGTCTTAATGTATTGAAGGTCATTGCATTGATAAGACCATGCATGTTTTCTTGATGATTTGTTGTATTGAATAATCGGTATGACCGTAGCCTAAATTGTCGAACCAAAGTAGCGAGGTTGGGATGTAAATTGCATGAAGTGTAGGATTGTTGTTCGAGGACGAAAAAGGATTTAAGTGTAGGGTAAGTGATCTTGGGCAAATTTATATGCCCAAGTGATACTCAAAAGTACCATTTTAGCCTTGTTTATCTATCAATGTGTATACATTCTCATGTAATTGGTAATAAAATGTGAATTTATACTAACCAACATGATTAGCATTGTTTTGCAGGTAAAAGGTAATTTCGGGAAGCTAAAATGCATGATTGGATGATATCGGGATTGAACTTGGATGCGAGCAAGGGATAAAGCATTGGACAGCATGAATTAAAGGGGCTCCGCGATGGAGTCGTGTCACGCTGCCATCGCGGAGGCCTTCTGCCTGGATAGGGAAATTTCGCCCAAATTCCAGTGGAGGTCCGCGTTTGCTCCGTGGCACGGTAGCATGGCTCCGCGTTGCATACCGTGCCACATTGAGCTTTAATTCCTGAACCCCTAGTTCTAGTGAGGGTTCGCGTCCGTACCGTGTCACGGAGGCAGTGCTCCGCGATGCACTCCGTGACACGTTGCTCGTTATTCCAGGAAAAATTCCCAGTAGTATAAATAGAACATTTAGGTTCATTTTTCAATATTCTGACTTGGTGGAGCAAGGACGTGGGTTACAGGCAGTTGAGGGATGAAAATATCAGGGTTTTTTCTCTCTTTCTTTCTTCTTTAATTCAATTGCTTGTATGATTAACACTCATTTTAAGATGTTTAATCCACAAATGAGTGGCTAATTCCTCTTCTTGCTGAGGTTATGAACAATTGTGATGAAATTTGATCATTGATTCTTTGGTTTTTCATCTTTTCTTCCATGTTATTCTATTAATTCTTGTTCTTACTGCGTTAATGTGTGGCCTACGTTAATGTACATCTAAAAAGTCCGGTTTCACTCGAGAGAGCAAGAAATTGGAAAGTTGTAAATTAATAGGATATGTTCTTTACTTGGTTTGGGAAAATTGAGTCTTGATTTGCTTTCAGGATAGAAATATACCTGAAAGTCGTATTAGTCAATTTAGGAACTGGAATTGTATGGCTAGAACATGAATTGCATTTGATCACAGAAATGTAGACGGATGGTTCATGATTCTTAAGTGAGGTTAAATACAAGAGTTTTAATCTCTTGGCAATTGTTCTTGGCTAGCAACTGGAGGAAAAGATTAACCAAAGTCTGATGACAAGTAATTTCATTACATGTTCGTTTAACCTCAGCATGCTCTCATTCATAGTTCAGATTCAAAGTAGATAATTGTTTTAGCTTTAGTATAAAAAATTATAAAACAAACTATCAAACTTTTGGTTACACTGTTGTCTGCATTTTTAGAAGTAAAATATAGTACACTTGAGCAAATTGCACTTCATCCAAGTCTCTGTGGGATCGATACTTGGCTTACTAAAGCCACTTACTACTTGTTCGACTACGTGCACTTGCGTGTCGTTTTATACCCCACAAATCACGCGAACAATCACTTGTCAAACGTCCAAGAAAAATGATGAATTATGTCAAAGTATTCAAGTATTTGCTCTCAAAGAACTTCGAAAACCCAAAAACTACGAATACAAGTCAAAAGTATTGGCCTCCCTAAAACGAATTAACCTAAAAGTATTTATACAATTAATGAAAACCATTCATAACTTAATAGGAAAATTATTGCCGCCTCGTCCTACGAAACGTAGCATGATGCTTCGAGTCATGCCTTCTGCTCGTAGTATGAATTGTAGCATATGAATTTGTCAATTCCTAGAGGTTGGTATGTGTCACGACCCGAATGTACACTCGAATCGTAGACACGGGACAAGGGACCCCGAGAGACCCCAAGTCGGCCCATGGCACATGCATACATCTAATCTCCTTTAAGTAAAGCGGAATGATAATCATAAAAACATAGAGGAAACATAATTATAGCATAACACAAGAAATACTAAGCGTACACATGAGCTGAATACTATACATTGTCTGAAAGCCTCTACTACATACGATGGGTTGATGGGACAACATCCCCGACTAACCCGAACGACACTGAAACATAAGATAACATAAAAGTCTGTCAAATGACCCTTGGAACATGAGGACTCACTAATAAGCTGAGAACGTAAGCTGAGATGGGCTAAGGATGAGAATAAGCTTGAGATCCGGACCTTGTATCATGAAATGATACAACAAAGAAGGTATGCAGTCAGTACGTGGAATGTATCGAGTATGCAAGGTAAGTAAATTAGACATTTAAAAGTAAAAAAAACTCACAAGTAATGTAGGAGAAGGACATCATGCATACATCATAAACTTTGTAAGAAAACATAAGGCTCAAGGGTGTCAAATCATTTATAAAGCGTTCATAATCATAATCGTAAGTAAAAATTATCAAAACATAACTTGAGACAATAACGTTAAATATAACAATGCATAAGACATGCAGAACAATGGGAGGAATCGTCATAACCGACACCATCATGGTAGAGCCTTTCATGATGCCTCAACTATCTCACTCAAGTGGGTAGAGCCGACCCTTGCTTGCCAGGTGAGGGTCGTGCATTAGGCGTGATATCATATTTGAGGGGATCATTATCAATACATCATATCATTAGAAACCCACAGTGGCACATGGTTATGAGAGACAAGTGCATCTCTTTGAATGTCGGTCTGCTCGGTGCTAGACATGGCTCCCAAAAACATGCATCTAGGCTCATACATAAATCAATAGCATCATGCATTAAGATTCATTGGCTAAAATATAACATTTATCATCATTGATCCCCTTTAAAACATGCTTAGCCAACAATCATAGGCCCTTTTTATCGGCCAACATTATAAATCAATAAATCATGTAATTCACTTCATAAATTATAAATCATTCTTTAACATGTGGGCATTACCCAATACTTCATCATATTTAATTCTTTCAAAATATGCTCATAAACATGGGTAACTTGAATTCATGTTTTTCCGTCATTAATAAATTCAAAATATTTCATATTCATCGTAAATCATAACTTTCATGAACCTTCACATATGGGTATTTTCGATTTAAAAGATTAAAACATGATTTTAAGGAAGACAATATAAAACCTACCCATAATTCATAATTCAATAAATAAAACTCAATTAAATTAAACCCATAAAGAGAAATCACATTTTAATGCATTTGAGTAAAACCCTATAGAATTTGAATAGGAGGATCCATGATTACATCGAAATTTGGGCATGGGTGTGAAAGAAATCACCCATTCTAAACCCTACATACCTGGGAATGGATTGATTTCGAGGTTCCTTCAATTCCCACAAGAAATTGATGGAAACTTGGGGAAGAAGACCTTGAATCTCCCAAAAAATCTCCATAAATTTCTTGCATGAGAATTGGCATGCATAAAGGACTTTACTCATCTTATCACACTCGGAAAAATACACAAAACGACATAGTTTAGGGTCTAAAAGCGTGAAAAAGTTTAATTTGCCCTTAATTAACCTACCCTGAAATCTGGCCGGCTGGAACCCGCGAGTGGTAAAAACGGGTCATGGGAACCACCAACAACCTGTCATTTCCCTCATTGTATGGACTATTGAATGCCTTCTCTCGGAACTAACCAACGGACGGATAGGACGACTCGTCCTCTAAAACCACAGTCCGTTACACCGTCCCTTGTTTGCTCATCATAAAATCTGAACCCCCTTAGCACAAGCCTCACCACGACTCATGGTTCCTTCCAACGAATCATGGTCTCAACCCGTCACCTCCACTGGAAATTATTAGCCTCCAACAACAACCACAATCAACGACCCCTAGTTAGTTCAACGGGTCGTTGGGTCTCCCATTATTTACCCTGTCGCACAGCCTGACCCTAACCACAATTGCGAAGGACGGCCTGTTGTATCCCACAACAGGTCATTATACCTCTCGTTGTCTCCACTACAGCCAACCTTTCCCTGACAAACGACAACATTCAACTACTCGTGGTTTGATACCATGAGTCGTTCTGTGGTCCGTCCTGTGGTATTTGCCAGTTTTTCTGCACTTTTCCAATTACACTCCCGGGTCTATTCTTAGGCCTTCCCGTGGTATTACAATATCTCCCCCTAGGAAACATTCATCCTTGATTGTAGGAAACAAGAAGCAAACAGAAATATACAATTCATCACAGTTATATACTGATCATTTTAACCAAAATTTTCACGGAATGACTACCTCCGAACCAAACCACACAGTTGAACTGATCTCATGCTTCACATACACATTCATACACATAAAAGAAACTTGCACACATGAAATGAACATAAAAACTTAATGGGATCGTAGAGTAGAACTGAGACCTTGAGGTGGAACTGAGCCGGTAGAGAAAGAATGTGGGTATCTAGCCATCATATCCGCTTCGGCTTCCCACGTAGCTCCCTCAAGATGCTGATTTCTCCATAAGACCTTAATTAAAGCTACTTCTTTGTTTCTCAACTTTCAAACCTGATGATCCAAGATTTCAACAGGAATTTCTTCATAACTGAGGCTGTCTTTTACCCCAATGCCGTCTACTGGGATCACCAAGGTTAGGTCACCCAAACACTTCTTTAAAAGTGACACATGGAAGACGGGATGAACTGAAGATAACTCCAATGGAAAGTCCAACTCATATTCCACCTTACCAACTCTCCTCACAACCTGGTGGGGACCAACATAGTGAGGAATGAGTTTTCCCTTCTTTCCGAACCACATGACTCTCTTCATGGGAGACACCATTAGAAATACCTAGTCATCCACATCAAACTCCAAATCTCTTCTCCTCACATCAGCATACGATTTTTAACGATTCTGAGCAATTTATAACCGGTCCCTTATCAACTAAACCTTTACCATCTCCTCGTGAACCGAGTCTGGCCCTATCATAGCAGCCTCACCAACTTCAGACCATCTGATGGGAGATCTACACCTCTGTCCGTGAAGAGCCTCGAACGGTGCCATCTAGATACTAGAGTATAGCTATTATTATAAGCAAACTCGATCAAGGGCAAGTGATCATCCCAACTACCTTTGAAATCCATGACACATGCCCTCAACATGTCCTCAAGAGTCTGGATTGTTCGCTCCGCCTGGCCATCCGTTTGCGGATGAAAGACGTGTTGAGCTTTACTTGATTCCCAAGTCCCTTCTAAAAAGACCTTCAAAACTGAGAGGTAAACCAAATACCTCGGTCTAAAATAATAGACAAGGGAACTCCATGAAGTCGAACCAACTCTCGAATATACAACTTGGCATAATCATCTGCTGAATTTGTGGTCTTGACTGGTAGGAAGTGTACAGCCTTTGCTAACCTGTCTACCACCACCCAAATGGAATCATAGTGTTGGCGAGTATGAGGTACTCTTGTAATGAAATCCATATTTATTTCCTCCCACTTCCAAGTGGGAATGCTAATATCCTAAAGTACACCTCTCGGCCTTTGATGCTTGACTTTCACTTGCTGACAGTTGGGACATTTAGCTACGAACTTCGCAATGTCCTTCTTCATACCATCCCACCAATTGATTTCTCGCAAGTCCCGATACATCTTCATGGATCCCGTATGGATGGAATATAGGGTACCATGTACCTCATGCAATATATGAACCCTCAAATTATCGACGTCTGAAACATATAGTCGACCCTCGTATCGTAGTAGACCATCTCCCCCTTGGGAGAAAACCTCCACCTTCTGACTCCGCACTGCCTCCTTCAGCTTCCTCAATATTGGATCCTCATCTTTCCTAGATTTAACATCAACCACCAAGGACGATTCTAACCTGTTATGTACAACAACACCGCCATTGGTCGAGTCGATCAATCTAACTCCCATTCTTATAGGTCAATGAACATCTTTCACCAATTCCTTCTTCCCCTCATCCACATGGGACAAACTCTCCATTGAGAGCCTACTAAGTACATTCACAACTACATTTGCCTTCCCTGGGTGGTAGAGGACACTCATTTTGTAGTCCTTTAGGACTCCAACCACCTCATTTGCCGAAGATTTAGATCCTTCTGTGTGAACACATATTGCAAGCTCTTTTTATCCGTAAATACATCCACGTGGACCCCATACAAGCAATGTTGCCATATTTTCAATGCAAACACCACCACGTCCAACTCGAGATCATGGGTCAGGTAATTCTTTTCATGAACTTTCAGCTGTCTCGAGGCATATTCTATTACCTTCCCACGCTGCATCAAAACACGTCCCAGTCTAACTCTCGAAGCATCACAATACACTATAAAGCCATCCATGCCCTTAGGTAAAGTCAGCACTGGTGCTGAAGTGAGTCGGGTCTTCAACTCTTGGAAGCTTTTCTCATAAGCATTCGACCATTAGAACTTTACCTTTTTCTGAGTCAACCTGGTCATTGGGGCTGCAATAGATGAGAAACCCTCAACAAATCTTTAGTAGTAGCCAACTAGGCCCAAGAAACTCCGAATTTCTGAAGGATTCACTGGTCAGGGCCAATTCTTCACCGCCTCAATTTTCTGGGAATCTACCCTTATGCCTTCGCTTGATACCACATGGCCCAGAAATTCCACCGATTGTAGCCAAAATTCACACTTGCTAAACTTTGCGTATAACTGACGATCCTTGAGGGTTTGCAGCACTATTCTCAAATGAGTGGCATGCTCCTCCTCACTCTGGAGTATATAAGAATGTCATCTATGAACACGATCACGAACATATCTAGATATGCCTTGATTACCCTGTTCATTAAATCCATAAAAGCTGTAGGGGCATTGGTTAGTTTGAAAGACATAAAAACAAATTCGTAGTGACCAGACCGAGTCCTGAAAGTGGTCTTCGGGATGTCGCTCTCCTGAACTCTGAGCTGGTGATATCCGGACCTGAGATCAATCTTGGAGAAGAACTTGGCACCCTGAAGTTGGTCAAACAAATCATCGGTACTGGGAAATGGGTACCTATTCTTGATAGTGACATTATTAAGTTGTCGATAGTCAATACACATGCGAAGGAAACCGTCCTTCTTTTGAACAAATAGAACTTGTGCAACCCATGGAGAGTGGCTCGGTCTAATAAAGCCTTTATCCAACAGATCCTTTAGTTGATCCTTCAATTCCTTTAGCTTGGCTGGAGCCATCTTGTAGGGAGGAACAGAGATAGGCTGTGTATCGGGTAATAGATCAATACCGAAATCAATTTCCCTCTCTGAAGTAACACCTGGCAAATCATCAGGAAACGCCTCTGGATATTCGCACACCATTGGAACTGATTGAATAGTCGGGGTCTCAGACTCCACATCCTTAACCCTAACCAGGTGGCACATGCAACCTTTAGAAATCATCTTCCTGGCCTTAATGTAGGAAATAAACTGACATGCTGGTACCGCCAAACTACCCTTCCACTCCAACACTGACTCACCCAAAAAATGATATTCCCCCATACGAGTCCTATAATTTATCGAAGCATAACATGCAAACAACCAATCCATGCCAAAAATAATTTCAAAGTCAGTCATGGCTAACTCTACAAGGTCTGCGGAGGTAACCTTGTGTAGCACAATGACCGGGCAGTCTATATATACTCGTCTAGCTATGACCGAGTCACCAACAGGGGTCGAAATTGAAAACGGTTCTGACAAGGTCTCGGGACTAACTCCAAGGCTACTAGCAATGTAGGAGTCATGAAAGACAAGGTAGCTCCCGGATCTAGCAAGACATAAACATCAATATGAAAGAGACACAACATACCAATGGCCACGTCTGGTGAAGTCTCCTTCTCCTGGCGTGAGGCAAGGGCATAAAATTAGTTTTGGTGCTGTCCACCACCTCCACTAACCGATGCTCCCTATGGAGCAGAACGAGTTGGACTACTACTGTCCTGGTGATCTGTGCACGACTCTTATCATAACCCTGTCTAACATATGGGCATGCTTAGCTCATGTTTCCAGACCTACCACACCCATAGAAAACATCTTAACCGAGCAAGCACTCCCCGGAATGACTCTTGCCGCACTTCCCATAGGTTGGAGAAGTATAGTCTAATGGGGTGCCTCCCTAATCCCTCGATCCTGAAGCCCTGCTCCTCTGATCACCCCTAGGTCTGGATGGAACACTAGTTGATGATGGTGCTGGGGCTAGTGATTTCTGCTGAAACTATGGACGGTAGCCACCGCCGGACCTCTAATGCGAAAACCCACGGCTATCCGTCCTAGCCCTCTTTTCCTCCCTCTCCCTCGCATTAGCCGCCTCCATCTGCTGGGCGTACAACACTATGAGAGGAAAGTCCATATCCTGGTGGAGCATAGTAGTCTTTCAATCCTTGTCTAGATAACTAGCCATACCATGAACGAATCAGCTCACCCGCGCCCTCTGAACAATCACTAACTCTGGGGCATACTTTGACAAACGAGTGAACTCAAGCGAATACTCCAGCACTGTCATCTTTACTTGCTTGAGGTTTACAAACTCAGCTTCTTTCAACTCTCTCATCTCCCGAGGGAAGAACCTATCGAGAAAGGCCATGTGGAACTCATCCCAGCTAATAGGGCCCATTCCCGCTACCCTAATGTCCTTCCATTGCTTATACCAAATATGGGAGACCTCTTTTAGCTGATAGGAGGCCAAATCCTCACACTCCCTATTTTTCACCCCCATAACCTGAGTGACCTTCAAAATCCCTTTAATGAACTCGTCTGGATCCTCATCCACCTTTTATCTCGTGAACTCAGGAGGGTTCATCCTTAAAAAGTCTCTAATTCGAGTTGCCGCTGCATTGTCATTCTGTGGAACCTGCATAATAGCCTACTGGTTGGCCTGAGCGGTCAAGACCTGCACCAATATCTAAATAGCCGCTTGAAACTCAGCGTGGGCGGCTAGCTCTGGTGCCTAAGGCTCCTAAACATGTGGGGCTTGCTGATGCCCATGGTCATTGCCATCTCTGTGGCCTTTATCATTTCCATTCCTCCTTCCATTCATTCTTCTAGGAGCCATAATTATGCAATCGCGAATCGCACGAATTAGAAGGATGGAAAGGCTTTTCATCGCACGACATAGAACATGAAAGGAGGGAACATTTCCTAAACTTCTAGAAGCCTCTTCATCATAAGTGTGGCGTGCTTCACACGAATGAAAAAGATTCTACTTAACGCGACTTTCAGACACCCTAGGACACTTCAAACCATGGACCTGATACCAAGTTTGTCACGACTCGAATGTACACCCGGATTGTAGACATAGAATAAGGGACCGTGAGAGACCCCAAGTCGACCCATGGAACATGCATACATCTAATCTCCTTTAAGTAAAGTAGAATGATAATCACAAAAACATAAAGGAAATGTAATTATAGCATAACACCAAAAATACTAAGTGCACACATGAGTTGAATAGTACACATTGTCTGAAAGCCTCTAATACATATGATGGATTGATGGGACAACATCACCAACTAACCCGAATGACACTGAATCATAAGATAACATAAAAGTCTGTCAAACGGCCCTCGGAACATGAGGACTCACTAATAAGCTGAGAACGTAAGCTGAGATGGGCTAAGGATGAGGATGAGCCTGAGATCAGGACCTTGTACCATGAAATGATAAAACATAGAAGGTATGCGGTTAGTACGTGGAATGTACCAAGTATTCAAGGTAAGTAAAACAGGCATTTAAATGTAAAACAAAACTCATAAGTAACGTAGGAGAAGGACATCATGCATATACCATAAACTTCATAAGAAAACATAAGGCTTAAGGCTTTCAAATCATTCATAAATTGTTCATAATCATAATCATAAGTAAACATTATCAAAACATAACTTGAGCCAATAATGGTAAATATAACAATGCATAAGACATGCAGAACAATGGGAAGACTCGTCATAACCGACACCATCATGGTAGAGACTTTCATGATGCCCCAGCTATCTCACTCAAGTGGATAGAGCTAACCCTGGCTTGCTAGGCGAGGGTCATGCATTAGGCGTGATATCACATTTGATGGGATCATTATCAATACATCATATCATTAGAAACTCACAGTGGCACATGCTTATGAGACACAAGCTCTGTCCTTTGAACGTCGGGCTGCTCGATGCTAGACACGACTCCCAAAAACATGCATATAGGCTCATACATAAATCAATAGCATCATGCATTAAGATTCATTGGCTAAAATATAACATTTATCATCATTGATCCCCTTTAAAACATGCTTAGCCAAGAATCATAGGCCCTTTTTATCGGCCAATATCATAAATCGATAAATCATGTAATTCACTTCATAAATTACAAATCATTCTTTAACATATGGGCATTTCCCAATGCTTCATCATATTCAATTCTTTTAAAATATGCTCATAAACATGGGTAACTTGAATTCATGTTTTTCTGTCATCAATAAATTCAAAATATTGCATATTCATCGTAAATCGTAACTTTCATTAACCTTCATTATGGGTATTTTCAATTTAAAAGATTAAAACATGATTTTAAGGAAGACAATATAAAACCTACCCATCATTCATAATTCAATAAATAAAACTCAATTAATCAAAGTCACAAAGAGAACTCAAATTTCCATGCATTTGAGTAAAACCCCATAGATTTTAAATAGGAGGATCCATGATTACATTGAAATTTGGGCATGGGTGTGAAAGAAATCACCCATTATAAACCCTACATACCTGGGAATGGATTAATTTTGAGGTTCCTTGAATGCCCACAAGAAATTGATGGAAACATGGGGAAGAAGACCTTGAATCTCCCAAAAATCTCCTAAAAAGGTCTTGCATGAGAATTGGCATGCATAAAGGACTTAACACATCTTATCACACTCAGAAAAATACAAAAAATGACGTAGTTTAGGGTCTAAAAGCGCAAAAAAGTCAAATATGCCCTTAATGAACCTGCCCTAAAATCTGGCCAGATTGAACCCACGAGTGGTAACAATGGGTCGTGGGAACAACCAATGACCCGTCATGTCCCTCGTTGAATGGACTGTTGAATGCCTTCTCTCAAAACTAACCAACGGATGGACAGGACGACTCATCCTCTGAAACCACGGTCCGTTACATCGTCCGTTGTTTGCTCATCATAAAATCTAAACCCCCTACCACGAGCCTCACCAAGACTCGTGGTTCCTTCCAATGAGTCGTGGTCTCAGCCCATCACCTCCATCGAAAATTATTAGCCTCCAAAAACGACCACAACCAACGACCTGTGGTTACTTCTAACGGGTCGTTGGGTCTCTTGTTGTTTGCCTGTCGCCCAGGCTGACCCTAACCACGATTGCAAAGGACGGCCCGTTGTATCCCATAATGGGTCGTCATACCTCTCCTTATCTCCACTTCCCCCAACCTTTCCTTGACCAACGACAACATTCAACAACTCGTGGTTTGATACCACGAGTCATTCTATGGTCTGTCCTAAGGTATTTTCCAGTTTTTCTACACATTTCCAATTACACTCCCGGGTCTACTCTTAGGCCTTCCCTGGATATTACAGTATGACTCGTACAATGACACTATGAGTTATAAGTGTCTTTCGTGGTCTAGACTTCTACAATCTGGCATCCTTTTAATCTCACCAAGAGTCCTTGGTATGATCTATACCTTGGTGCTACGATTCGTGGAATCTACTCGTACCCTAGGATATGCCAATTGACATGTTATCTAAGGTTTATCACGACTCCTTGGTATGGCTCGTATGTTGTCATCACAATTCATGGCTACCACTCATACCAAGAGCTTCTACAAGTGCACATCCTCTAAAGTTTTTAAAAACTTCTTTTGTACGTCTCTTAGCAGGATGGTACGACTCATACCATATGTCGTATTTTGCCCAGCACTTTGCAATTTCTCTGAAGTATCAGCTATAGGTGCTAGATACGGCTTGTCCCAAAATGGTACGACTCGTATTGAGACCTGCAACCTGTCAATTTTCTATAATTTTTCTGATCCTTTTCCATAATACAACTCCCAGATTTGATTTCCCCACAAATAAGGTAAAAGCACTTCATATCTATATAAACACACCTAAGTAAAAACATTTTTCCTATGTTTTAAGTATCAAAAGTGTCATAAATTTTTAGCACATCAAGGTTCATTATAATGAAATCTCGCACACTTGTAGCCATAACATTCCCGTTAGGATTCACAGGTCCAACTGCTTGGTGGTTGACCTATGTCGTAGCGGCCTATTCCAACACCTAGAATGCAACCCGAAACTTTACATCGGTAACCTGCTCATTCATCAAGTCTGCAAGAGCTGGTGGGGCTGGATGATTCCTGTTGCCGCTCCTCCATCTATTAGCTCTTCTGAAAGGCATTATCTTTAGACACGTAGAACATGAGTTATAAGAGGAACTATTATAGCTTAATACTCTACATATGATAAGAATCATGAAAGAAGGGAAATTTCCTAAAACACTTTATAGCCTCTTCCTCATAAGTGTGGCGTACTTCACATCCATGAAAAGAGACTCTACATGACACAGCTTTCAGAGGGAGCTACTTGGGAAGCAGAAGTAGATATGATGGCTAAGTATCCTCACCTTTTTTTCCATCTCAGTTTTAGCTTCAAGTACCAGTTTCCTCCTTAATGCTCTACTCAGTTTCATATAAAGTTCAAGTCTATCAGTACCTTTCATGTCATAGCATGCATATGTGCTTTATGAATTCAATTCAACAATGTATCTCAATTCGGGATCAGTCACTCCATCAATTTTGAGTCTTTAGTTTTCAATTGGGGTGTTACACCCCGTAAATTCTTCACATGTAGATGACCTATTCGCATGTTGGTTAAGAGTTTTAGAATGTCATACGTGCAAGAAAAAGGCCCGGGGGAAGACCGGACAAGCGCCAAGTCGGAGAGTCGCAAGAGGGAGCCAGGTAGAACCCCTCCGCGATGGCAGCGTGTCACGGACGGGGGACCTCCGCGATGACTGGCGTGTCACGGAGGCCCTGTTCAGGCCCAAGTATAAAAGGGCCTCCCACTTCGGTTTTAATTATTTACTCCCTTTAAATTTCCAGAAAACGAACAGAGAACAGATGGCACAAGAAGATTCAACAAAATTTCATCCGTTTACGTTATTAAACGCAGTCCAAACTCGAATTAATCTTGGGTAGTAAAGTATTAAGCTGCCAGGAGCATTCCTGTGGAGTTAGTTTCGTGAAATTTGGCCGGTGAATCATCGTTCTACTGAGATAAGGTAACTGGAATTGCTCCAAATTAGTGTCAATATATTCCTAGCCCTAAAGTGAGCATTTCTCCCTTCTGGACTTCAGATAAATAGCGAGTTTTCGACTATTTTTCAATAAGTCAAAGTTTGGGCTATATATATATTCAAAGTAGTATCTTCTTCCAAAATATTGATGAATTTAGTTCTAATCACTATGAATGTGAATACAATTGGAAGAAATAGCGGAATATTGGTCGAGTTACGCCAGTTAGCCGTGAAGCTGACAACTGAGGTATGTAAAGCTAGTTTCTTCGGCAAGTTAGCATTTCTAGCATAGTAAAATAGAATAAATTCCAGAAGGAAGTTCCAGAAGTCGATTATTAAGTATGTTTGCGTTATTATGTCATATTCAGAATAAAAGTTAGTAAATCAGTATTAAATAGTGAGATATTATTTTAGACTCGGTATCAGATTCAGTTTAGTCCAGCCAAAGAATCAGAATAGAATATCAAAGCATGAACTGTATTATCAGATTTATTATACATGTTATATGTTATATTGTTGTTTGTTGAGACCTAGTTGTGTTATGTGGGCACCCTTAGAGCTTCCTTGCCACCCCAGGGTTAATAGTTGTGTCGACTCGCCTGCCAGAGGGTGAGGATACGTCACTCCAAGGAGTGGCATGCCATCCGCAGTAGGACAAAGATGGGATGCAGCATTCCCCATAGTAGGTTGATCAGCATTATAGCATACCCTGTAGAGCGCTTGCGCCCAGGGCACAGATTACAGATTACAGATACAGATTTCAGATTACAGTTACAGGATTCCTCCTGACTCAGATACAGTTATAGTCAGGGGCCCAGAGAGCCCAAGCTTCATACCCAGAGGGCTGGTGGGGTGCTCGTAGTTACTAGGTAAGTGGAGTCAATTTATTTTTGGATGGTTTGACCCGGGTAGGGGTATATAGATTGCATGTTGCTTGGCACCTTCCGCCTTATGGGGGATGGTATAGGTTCTTGTATGC
The DNA here is from genome assembly GCA_035772735.1 of Datura wrightii. NCBI lineage: Eukaryota > Viridiplantae > Streptophyta > Magnoliopsida > Solanales > Solanaceae > Datura > Datura wrightii. The sequence continues at coordinate 85,004,041 of JASDFA010000016.1, read as the reverse complement.
TATATATATATATATATATACATGTTACTTATTAAATGAATAGTTAGCAGGATGCCGTATCGACAGGTATGGTTCTTATCTTCCTTCCTGTACAGTTAAGCTCAGTACAGATGCTGCTATCCCAAATAGTTTTAGCTATCCTCTGCCACTTCAGTAACTATCAGTATTACTGTTTACCTTTAGTTATGTTCAGTTTTGTTTGCATACTCGGTACCAGTGGTACTGACGCCCGTTTGGGGGCTGCATTACTTGCCTGCAGATACTCATAGATGAGGAGCTGATCCCTCGTGATTCTAGCCAGCACATAGAGTCATTAGCTCCTATTATCCAAAGCTAGATAGCTAGAGGTTTATTTCTTTTCTTTTTTTGTACAGTATGGGTAGGCCGAGGCCTTTTCCCAACCATCTTATCAGTATTCTTAGAGGCTTGCAGATTGTGTGTTCCCTGGGGTTAGCTGTACCGGTCGTGTGAGGTCGTGTGTATGTTTTAGCTTATTTATGATGGTCGTGTGGGGCCTTATTCAGTTGGTAGGGGTGACCTTGTCGGTCACATAGCGGTTTAGCACCTGTTTTCTCTATTTAGAAATAACTAGATAGCATGGTGGCCTTGTCGGCCCGCATAGGTTCCTTTATACTACCGTTGTTCTGGTTAGCTGTTGTTATCTTACATGTGGCTATGGTCCTAGTCAGCCAAAGGCTGTATTTACAGCCGTTATATAGCCCGTCGCTTTATTGAATCTAGAGTTAGAGCCAGCCTGGCACCAGAAGTGCTCAGGCTCAGCTAGTCTAGCAGTTTAGGTCCTAGTATCGCACCAGGTGCCAGTCATGCCTCTCAAGGCAGGGCATGACATGGGGATTGCAACTCTTTTCCAGTCTGTTCAGCCTAGTTAGCCTTTATTCAAGGATGAATATTTCCATAGAGGAGCTATTATAACACCCTAGACCCCGGAGTGACTACTCGTAATGAAAGAATAGAAGTTTCGGACCTAGTGCAAAGGTGATGAAGAAAGTGATGACCTGTCACACCTCTGACGGTAGAGTTGACGACCGCCAGTCAGATGTCGGACCGTGACCTATCCCATCAAAGTCTGGTTCCTCCAATTTAGGGGTGATGGAGGTTTTGACAGATCATCAAGTGATTGATGGCCTGATGAGTTAGTAATTTACCAACTCACTAGGCTATTCAACATGAGTTTTTACTTAGTTTTCAAGTCAATTAAGTGGATTTTATACCTTTTCTCTTTGATCCTTGCAATTACTTAATTTGAATGGAGAAAAGCATAAAATTGTGCAAAAAGAATGGAAATAGAGTTAATGATCGGCACTCCATCGGAGGACACCAATGAAATGCCAGATTGATCGCAGTTGCCTACTATGTGGAAGAAGGTTGAAGATTGGTGGACCACAAATGAGCACCGGCAAACCGCCAGTGCCAACACCGGAGTGCTGAAGAGATTACTGCCATGAGCTAGGACCAACTGGTGATCTGTGGATTAGCACAACCGAACCGCCAGTGCCAGTGCCAAAGATCCAAAAATCTTCACTATCCTGTAGCTCTAGATGACTGGCATTACGCAAAGCTGCACAAGCAGACCGTTGGTAAACCGTAAGCTAGGCCTATCAGCCAGGAGCAAAAAATGTCAAACATGGAAAAAGAGGAGCAGATTTGTACCCTATTTTCTGTACTTTTCATAAAAGACTTAATATTTATTTCTAGAAGTATGGAATATTCATATTTCCTTTGGCTTGTATAGAAGTAGAGAGAAGTAGAAAGAGAAAGTCATCTTCTTCATTGTGAGCATAGAAACTTCCATTGATGTTCAGACCTTTCTTGAATTTCTTTTACTCAAGTTTGTGAATGGATATTAACTTTTTGATTAATGGGATGCCTTATTTTACTTACATGAGTAGCTAAATTCTCTGTTAGGGGTGTGTAAATGATTGGGGTTGATTTGGGTTGCATATTGTGAATTTGATCTTAGATTTACTCTAGTAGTATGATGTTAGTGTTTCCTCTGAATTTTAAGTTGAAAACTCATAGTTGCAAATTTGTGTTGTATTTTCTTACTTTGATTTTACTTGAAAAATGAAATTAAGGTATGGGTGAGGAAATACTAATGGGTATTTGGATGGTAATTGTAATACCCCGGAAGAGCCAAAGACTAGACTTAGGATTTGAAATGAAAAGTAGCCGAAAATCTGAAAAATTTTCTCAGAACGACTTGTTGTATTGGTCATTGGTAGGACTAACGACCCGTTGGAGGTGCTCGTGGTGAGAATCTGCAGAGTGGGCTGAGAAGTAACGGGTCTCAGGACGACCCATTGGTTGAAGTAATGGATCATTGGAATGAGTAGTTAGAAGGATGGTCTTGGGCAAAGAAGGCTGGCATAATCCATGGGACGACTCGTTGTTGGGAACAATGAGTCATTTTAAGTGTCCGTTGGGAGGAATCCCTGGATAGGAGCAATGGTGACGACGGCTGGAAACGACTAGTCATTGAAGCTTGTGATGACTCATCCTGTCCTGTCGTGGTAGTAGACCTAAGACAGGAAACAAGGATGAGCCAACGAGAGAAGCAACAACTCGTGGGAGCTTGTAATGATCCGTTGGACCAGTTGTGGTCACTGGCGGTGCAGATTTTTTAGGTTTTTCATTAAGGGTATTTTCATCATTCCTAAGGCCTAAGGTCCTAAACTACGCCGTTTTAAGCTCAGTTAGTAGGGCTTTAAGGGGTGATAAACCTATTCTAAGTATCCTTACTCAATGCATGCAACCTAGAGCTTTCCTTGAAGATCAAGTTTGAGGAATTTCATCAAATTCTCTCCAATTTCTTTTGGGTTTACAAGTGGAAGTGTAAAATACATTTACCCAGGAATGTGAGGCTGAGAATAAGAGTCCCTTTCACTCTCATGCCCTAAATTCTTCTCAATTCCATGGATTTCAATTCTAGATTCAAGTTTCATGATCTTATGGGGTTTATTCCAATTCTTGTGAAATTCTCTATGATCTATGTATGGGACAATTCCCTTCATGTATCAAATCATGATCTATGATCTATGGGAAGATTTTATGGCTAATTTGATTATTAATTTATGGTTTCAAATTTTAAATTAAATTATTCCGAAAATGTTCATGAAAAGTCAATTTATGGTTCCGTCATGATTTTGATCTTCTTAAGCCCTTAATTGTAAATTATGATTTACGATATGATTTCTCTGAAGTAATCATCATGAATTTATAAATATCAAGTATATAAATGTTTTACAAGTATGAATGGATTTCATGATTTATGGATTTATGACTCTTGGCCGATTCACGGGCCCTTATTCCTGGCTAATCATGCATTTCAAGTGGGATCCATCATATTATTATTTATTTGGCCATGAATTTCATGAATGATTTTATGGTTATGATATGAACCCTCATGTGCATGTTTTGGGAATAGTGTCTAGCACCCAGTAGACCCGGCGTTCAAAGAAAAACCCCGTGGTCTTAAAAATACGTGCCACCATAGGTATATGTTTATATTGATTATTGGATCCCTGTGATATCACCACACATGCATGTCCCCCTGCGTGGAAAGCTTGGGAAGGTCCTGACCACTTGGGTGAAATAGTGGGACATCATGTAAGGCTCTATTATGATAGTGTCGGTTAAGACGAGTTCTCCCATTGTTCCTCATGATTTATGCATGGTTATTTTTACGTTACTTTGGCTCAAGTCATGTTTAATGAAGCTTTTCTCCTATGATTATTATAGTGACTAATTTATGAATGTTTTGAAAACCTTGAGCCCTTATGTTTACATTATGATATATACTTTATGATCATGTTGTCCTACTCTTATGAACACTTATATATTTTAAGTATCCATTTTTACTTACCGTGCATACTTAGTACATTCTAAGTACTGACCAGATAGTCTATGTTGTATCGTTTCATGATATAGGTTTGAGGGATACGTCTCAGCCACATCATTAGCCCCTGCTTCCATCTCAGACTTTCCCAGTTTGTGTTGGTGAGTCCTAAACCTTTGAGGATGTTTAGTCATCTATAGTTGGTTATGTTTTTTTAGTTTCGGACTTTGTCGAGCTAGTTGGGGGTGCTGTCCCATCAGCTCATCAGTTATGTTAGAGGCTTTTCAAACATTATGTGGAAATCAACTTGTCAGTATTGATTCAGTTTTAGCTTGATATATATATATATATATATATATATATATGTAGACTTCTGCTTTATAATGTTGAGTTTAGATGTTATGTTCATGCCATTGCTCGACTTGGAGCCTCTCAGGGTTTCTTGTCCTGTGTTCGATCTAGGTCTATGTTCGGGCTGTGACAAACTTGGTATTAGAGCATTAGGTTTTAAAGTGTCCTAGAGTTTATGAAAGACACTTTAAGTAGAATCTTTTTCATGGGTGTGAAGTGTGCCACACTTATGATAAAGAGGCTACAAAATGTTTAGGAAATGTCCCCTTCTTCATGATATATGTCGTGCGATGAAAGGTCTCTATATCCTTCTAACTCGTGCTATACGCGTTTGCAGAATCATGCCTCCTCGCCACGTCAATGGAAGAAGAAACGCGAATGGAAATGACCATGAGAATGAAAATGGGGATGGGCACCAGCAGGCCCCACCAGCCCATAAGGAACATGTACCCTAGCAGGTGGCCCACGCAGAGTTTAGGGTTGCCATTTAGATGCTAGCTTAGGCTTTGACCACCCAGGTCAACCAACAGGCGGTAGCGCATGTCCCTCAGAATAGGAATTCGGCGGCGACGAGAGTCAGAGATTTTTTGAGGATAAACCCTCTGGAGTTACTTGGATCGAAGGTGGATGAGGATCCACATGAGTTTATTGATGAAGTGCTGAAGATCTCATATCATAGGAGTGACCGGGGGGAGTGCGCAGACCTGGCCTCGTATCAGTTGAAAGGGGTTGCACACATCTGGTTCAGGCAATGGAATGATAAGAGGACAGCTGAAGTAGGGCCTATTAGTTGGGATGAGTTTCATACAACATTTCTAGATCGGTTCTTCTCTCGTGAGATGAGGGAGATTAAAGCAACGGAGTTTGTGAACCTGAAACATGGTAACATGACAGTCCAGGAGTATGCTTAGGAGTTCACTCATTTTTCCAAGTATGCACCAGATCTAGTGGCTGATCATAAATCTCGGGTGAGCAGGTTTTTACATGGAGTGGCGGACTACCTGGACAAGGATTATAGGATTGCCATGCTTCATCAGATGTTAATTTTCCTCGGATGATTTTGTATGCCCATCAGATGGAGGCGGTGCATCTGAGAGAGAGAGGGAAAGAGGGCCAGGACAAATAGTTATGGGTTGTCTCAGCAGGGATCGGTAGGTGGACATCGCCAGTAGTCTTATCATAGGTCATTATCTCTAGCACCATCATCGGCCAGTGCAACATCAAAATTGCAAGGTGATAAGAGGAGCAGAGCCTAAGCTTCGAGGGGCCAGAGTAGCATGCAGATAGAGCATACTTCCGCAGCCTGTGGGAAGTGTGGCATGAATCATATAGGGGAGTGTTTGATTGAGTCAGATATCTTTTTTGGTTGTGGTAGACCCCGGCACACGCATCGGGAGTGTCCGCTGGCTAAAACGAGGTGATGGTAGAGGTCGAACTCAAGCTACTAGCTCAGCAGCAGCACCAGCACACCCAGCTCAACAGGGTGCATCCACCAGTGCAGGTGGGGGCCAGTGCAAGAACAGGTTTTATGCCCTTACATCTCGATAGGAGCAAGAAATTTCCCCAGATTTGCTTATCGTATGTTACAAGTATTCCCCCTTGATGTATATGCATTGTTAGATCCAGGGGCTACTTTATCTTTTGTGACGCCCTATGTTTCTAGTAGATTCGAAGTCAGTCCAGAATTTTTATCAGACCCTTCTTAGTCTCTACTCCAATCAGTGATTTGGTTATAGCTCAATGGTTATATAGAAATTTGCTTGTAACAGTTCTTCATAAAGTCACCTCAGTAGATTTAGTAAAGCTATCCATGATTAATTTTGATTTATCTTTGGTGTGTATTGGCTACATGCATGTTATGCCTTAGTAAATTGTAGAACCCATGCAGTAGAGTTCAGATTCCGGGCTAAGCCAGTCCTAGAGTGGAAGGGTAGTTAAGTTGTTCCTGTAGGTCGCTTCATTTCCTACCTTAAGGCCAGAAGGATGATTTCTAAAGGTTGTGTATACCATCTAGTTAGGGTTAAGGATGTTACAACCAAAACCCCAACTATCCAATCAGTTCTTATAGAGTGTGAATATCCAGAAGTGTTTCCATATGACTTACTGGGAATTCCTCCTAAGCGGGAGATTAATTTTGGTTTTGACCTTCTTCTTGATACGCAGCCTATATCTATTTGGCTCCATCTGAGCTAAAAGAGTTGAAGGAGCAGTTGAAGGACCTTCTAGACAAGGGTTTCATCAGACCAAGAAAATCTCCATTGGGTGCACCAGTTCTCTTTGTCTGGAAGAAAGATGGTTCCCTTCGGATGTGCATTGATTTTCAGCCATGAAGCAAGGTCACAATCAAGAACAGGTATCCTCTCCCTAGGATTAATGATTTGTTTGACCAGCTTTAGGGTGCTAAGTGCTTTACGAAGATAGAACTTAAATTCGGATACCATCAGCTCAGGGTTCGGGCGAGTGATATTCTAAAGACAGCCTTCAGGACTCGGTGTGGTTACTATGAGTTTGTAGTTATATCTTTTGGACTAACAAATCCTCCTGCAGCTTTTATGGATTTTATGAAAAGGGTGTTCAGGCCATATTTGTATATGTTTGTGATTGTGTTCATAGATGACATTCTTATATACTCTCAGAGCAAGGAGGACCATGTCGCTCATTTGAGGGTGGTCTTACAGACCTTGAAGGATTGTCAGTTGTATTCTAAGTTCAGTAAGTGCGAATTTTGACTAGACTCAATGGCATTCTTGGGTCATGTGGTATCAAGTGAGGGTGTACAGGTGGGCTCTTAAAAGATCAAAACAGTAAAGAATTGGCCTAGAACAGTGAATCCTTCAGATATTAGGAGTTTCTTAGGTTTAGCTGGTTACATAAGAGATTTGTTGGTGGGTTTTCAACCATCGCCACACTGCTGACTAAGTTGACCCAGAAGAAGGTGAAATTTCAATGGTCAAAGGCTTGTCTTCCAAGAGTTGAACACTTGACTCACCTCAGCACCTGTGTTGACCCAACCGGAGGGTACCGATGGGTTTGTTGTATATTGTGATGCTTTAAGTATCAGCCTTGGTTTTGTATTGATGTATCATGGTAAGGTTATATCCTATGCTTCCAGGCAGCTAAAGATCCATGAAAATAACTACCCGACTCATGTTCTCTAATTGGCGGTGGTAGTATTTTCCATAAAGATTTGGAGAAACTATCTATACGGGGTTCATGTAGATGTTTTTACAGACCACAAAATCATATAGTACGTGTTACCTAGAAGGATCTAAATCTATATCAAAGGAGATAGTTGGAGCTTCTTAAAGACTATGATATGAGTGTCCTTTATCATCTGAGCAAGGAAAATGTGGTGGTAGAAACTCTTAGTAGGCTTTCCATGGAGAGTGTATTTCATGTAGACGAGGAGAGGAAAGAGTTAGTAAAGGATGTGCACCGACTTGCACGACTAGGAGTTCATCTCGTTGACTCGAAAGATGGTGGTGTCATTGCTTAGAATGGATCAGAATCATCTTTAGTGACTAATGTTAACTCTAGGCAAGCCGAGGATCCTATTTTGGTGAAGTTAAAGGAAGCGGTTCGGAATAAGAAGGTCGAGGTTTTCTCCCAAGGGGAAGATGGTGTGCTCCGGTATCAGGATCGTTTGTGTGTACCAGATGCTAGTGACTTGACGGAGTGGATGTTGCATGAAACTCATGGTTCCAGATACTATATACATCCAGGTGCCACCAAGATGTACCGTGACCTACGGGAAGTCTATTGGTGGAATGGTATGAAGAAGGACATAGCACAGTTTGTGGCTAAGTATTCGAATTGTCAACAGGTGAAGGTTGAGCATCAGAGACCAGAAAGTGTGCTTCAGGACATTGGTATCCCTACTTGAAAGTGGGAGGAAATCAATATGGACTCATTATGGGGTTGCCTCGTACATGCCAACAACATGACTCTATTGGGTGGTTGTTGATAGGTTGACTATACCAACTTATTTCCTACCAATCATAACTTCCAATTCAGCAGAGGATTATACTAAGTTATACATTCGGGAGTTAGTTGAGTTGCAGGAAGTGCCCTTGTTCATCATATCAGATAGAGGTACTCAATTTACCTCCCAATTTTGGAGATCGTTTCAAAATGGACTCGGTACTTAAGTTAAGCTTAGCTCAGCATTTCACCCGCAAATGAATGGTCAGGAAGAGCCGACCATTCAGACTTTGAAGGATATGTTGACAGTGTGTCTGATTGATTTCAAGGGTAGTTGGGGTGATCATTTGCCTCTCATTGAGATTGCATATAACAACAGCTACCATTCCAGCATTCAGATGGCTCCATTTGAGGCTCTCTATGTGAGGAGATATAGATTGCCTATGGTTTGTTTGAAGCCTGTGAAGATGCAATGATAGGACCAGATTCAATCCATGAGGCTACAGAGAAAGTTTAGCTTATGAGGGACAAGTCAAAAACAGCTCGGATTCGCCAAAAGTCCTACACGGATGTGAGGAGGAGAGAACTTGAGTTTGAAGTCGATGATTAGGTGTTTCTAAAGGTTTCTCCCATGAAGGGAGTGATGAGGTTCGAAAAGAAAGGAAAACTCAGTCCCCGTTATGTTGGTTCGTACTGGATTATGAAACTAGTTGGCAAGGTAGCATATGAGTTGGAGTTTCCCTCAGAATTAGCTTCGGTTCATCCAGTTTTCCATGTATCGCTCTTGAAGAAGTGTTTGGGTAATCCAGTTCTTGTGGTTCCAGTGGAGAACGTAGGTGTAAAGGATAGCCTTAGCTATGAGGCAGTTTTGGTAGAAATACTTGATCATCAGGTTCGAAAACTAAAGAACAAGGAAGTAGCCCAGTCAAGGTTTTGTGGAGGAATTAGCATGATGAGGGGGCCACGTGGGAAGCTGAAGCAGATATGATGGCTAAATACCCGCATCTATTCCCTTCCGGCTCAGTTTCAGCTTAAGGTATTAGTTTCCTCCTTAGTACCCTGTTCAGTTTCATATTCAGTTCATGTTTCCCCAGTTTCCTTCATGAAAATGTATGTATGTGTAATTTATGAATTCAGTTCAGTCATGTACTCTAGTTCGGAGTTAGTTACTCCGTCAGTTTTTAGCTTAAATATTCAGTATTTGGCATGGTAGTTGCATTTTCCCAGCTTTTCAGTATGTTTACCCACATTCGAGGATGAATGTTCCTAAGGGGGAGATATTGTAATACCCTAGAAGTGCCTAAAACTAGACTCAGGATTTGAAATGAAAAGTAGCAGAAAATCTAAAAAAATTTCTTAGAACGACTAGTTGTACGAGTCATTGGTGGGACTAACGACCTGTTGGAGGTGCTCGTGGTGAGAATCTATAGAGTGGGCTGGGAAGTAATGGGTCTTAGGACGACCCATTAGTTGAATTAACGGATCGTTGGAATGAGTCGTTAGGAGGATGGTCTTGGGCAAAGAAGTCTGACACGAACCATAAGATGACTTGTGATTGGGAACAACGAGTCGTTGTAAGTGTCCGTTGGGAGGAATCTCAGGATAGGAGCAGTGGTGACGATGGCTGGAAATAACGAGTCATTGGAGCTTGTAACGACTCATCCTGTCCGGTCGTGGTAGGGGAGCTGAGACAGGAAATAGGGATGAGACAACGAGAGAAGCAACAACTCATGGGATCTTGTAATGATCCGTTGGACCAGTCGTGGTCACAGGTAGTGCAGATTATCCATATTTTTCATTGAGGATATTTTCATTATTCCAAATCCATAAGGTCCTAAACTACATCGCTTTAAGCTCAGTTAGCAGGGTTTAAATGGGGGGAGATAAACCTATTCTATGAATCCCCAATCTGTGCAAGCAACCTAGAGTTTTCCTTGAAGATCAACTTTGAGGAATTTCATCAAATTCTCTCCAATTTCCTTTGGGTTTACAAGTGGGAGTGTGAAATTGATTTACCTAGGTATGCGAGGTCCTTTTTCTCTCATGCCCTAAATTCTTCTCAATTTCATGGATTTTAATTCTAGATTCAAGTTTCATGACCTTATGGGGTTTATTCCAATTCTTGTGAAATTCTCTATGATCTATCTATTGGACAATTCCTTTCATGTATAAAATCATGTTTTATGATCTATGGGCAGATTTTATAGCTATTTTGATTATTAATTTATGGTTTCAAATTTTAAATTAAATTATGCCCATTTATGTATGTCAATGAAAAGTCAATTTATGGTTCCATCATGATTTTGATATTCTTAAGTGCTAAATTATGAATTATCATTTATGATACGATTTCTCTCAAGTACTCATCAAGAATTTATAAAGATCAAGTATATACATGTTTTACAAGTATGCATAAATTTCATGATTTCTGGATTTATGACTCTTGGATGATTCACGGGCCTTAATTCATGGCTAATCATGCATTTCAAGTGGGATCCATCATATTATTATTTATTTAGCCATGAATTTGATGAATGATTTTACAGTTACGATATGAGCCCTCATGTGCATGTTTTTGGGATTAGAGTCTAGCACCGAGTAGATCTGGCGTTCAAAGAAAACCCCCATCGTCTCAGAACTACGTACCACCGTAGGTATATGTTTATATTTATTATTGGATCCCTATGATATAACAACGCATGCACATCCCCCCTTCCTAACAAGTCGGGGACGGTCCTGCCCACTTGGGCAAAATAGTGGGACGTCATGTAAGGCTATATCATGATGGTGTCAGTTAAGACGAGTCCTCCTATTGTTCTTCATGATTTATGGATGGTTATGTTTATGTTACTTTGGCTCAAGTCGTGTTTAATGTAGATTTCTCCTATGATTATGACTGATTTATAAATATTTTGAAAACCTTGAGCCCTTATGTTTACATTATGATATTTACGTTATGATCATGTTCTCCTACACTTATGAACTCTTAAGTATTTTCACTGTCCATTTTTACTTACCTTGCATACTTAGTACATTCCAAGTACTGACTGCATACTCTATGCTATATTGTTTCATGATATAGGTCCGAATGATCAGTCACAGCCACATCATTAGCCCCTGCTTCCCTCTCAGACCTTCCCAGCCGGTGTTGGTGAGTCCACATCCTTCGAGAACGTTCATTCATCTACAGTTGGTTATTTTCTTTCAATTTCAGACATTGTTGAGCTAGTTGGGGGTGTTTTCCTATCAGCTCATCAGTTATGTTAGAGGTTTTTCAGACATTATGTAGAAATCAGCTTGTGGTTATTGATTCAGTTTTAGCTTGATATATATATGCAGACTTCTTATTTATAATGTTGAGTTTAGATGTTATGTTCATGTCATGGGTCGACTTGGAGCCTCTCGTGGTTTCTTGTCCCTGGTCTATGTTCTGTCACGACCTGAATAGAGGCTCGGATCGCGAAACGGGACAAGGAGCCCTGAGAGACCCCAAATTGACCCATGGAATAAACATACATCTAACTCAATCAAGAACTGAATAACCATCAATAAAATCACAGCGGAAGTCTAACTTGAATATAACATCAGAATATAAAATATAAAGCTGAATACATACATATGTCTGAATAGCCTCTAATCATGACGAGTTTATGGGACAAGACCCCCAGCTAACTCAACAAGCTGAAATAGAAATACATAAATAAAATATGGATAGTTGTTGTATCCCCGACAACAGCGCCAAAAACTTATTGAAGACTACGCCCAAGCGCACACGCAAGCGTACGTGGTCTTACAAGTAATACAGTGGCCCTTTTTAAGAGTCGGATGTCGAACCCACAGGGACTGGACCAATTTAGCTAATTATCAAGTTCAAGTGTGATATTAACTTTCGCAAGTGTTGATATAGACTTTCTAGATAAAGTTTAATTATGTCTAGGGGTGGTCACAAAAATACTCTGAAGTAATTCAAGGAGAAACTAAAGCTAAGGCCGGATAATCATGCGATACTACGCTTTGTAATGGTTTAAGTATGGAATTATCAATTACCATCTCACATAATTACAATTGCATTTTCATGGTCTTTCGAGCCTCTAAACACGACAAACTAGCCTCACAACTACATCGTTGAGCGGGGATGTGACATTCTAGTTCATGGGCAATTAAATTATGGGAATGTGGTTTACGGGGTTTATGCTCTTGATTAGGGACTTTCGTACCTCTAATCATTTAACCCAACTTAGATTCACAACTACTTCTACGAGTGGTGATGTGATAATTCTAAGTTGGTGTCTAGCTCATCCCGTTTTAGTAACCAAGCAAGGCAAATTAGGTATAATTTCTTATCCTAACCGCGAATTATATCGTAAGATACAAACTTTCTCCCTACATTCTTTGTTCTTCCCTAGGTTTACTTTCTCAAGCTTTTACCTAGGTGTAACGTGTGTGTTTTCACAGTGATCAATCATAAAAACAACCATAATTAAGAAAGTAAGGCAAAACAACAATTAATAACTTAAAACCTAAACAAATTCACATAGTCACAATCATACCTTGTGGCTTCAACCCTAGATGAAGGGTTCTAGCCACTCAAGTTTATATAATTACAGGAAAACATAATTAAAGTAACATACTTACAAGAATTGGTATAAGAGAAGATGAAATTTAAGAACCCTAGGTAAGTTCTCCCACTTCTCCCTTCACTCCTTGGTAGTTTTTCAAAAATATTACGTGACAAAATGTTTTTAGGAGCTAAGGGACCTATTTATAGTAAATGAGAGGTGTATAAAATTATGCCCGTCATGAAATAGCTTCGTGTCACAGAGGTGAACGTGCTAATTTACCTCCGTGACACGGAGGAATCGCGGAAGCAATCTGGAATTTGCATAAAACACCCGCCAGGGAGCCCTTTGCCGCGGTGGCAGCATGTCACGCTGCTTGTGCAGCGCGTTTGGGGCCATGACGCGCCCTTGTCGTGCAACCTGGCCTACCGTGGCACTTTGCTATCGCGCAGGTGGGCTTTTTCACGTGTCCTCCTTGTCGACTTTCGCATTTTGCTTCTGATTCCATTCCTCCACATCACCAAATCATAGATTAGCTCCTCAAATTCATTTTAAACCTACAAAAACAAGAACTAATCATGTTGGTTAAGTGTATATATTCACATTTACATGAAATTACATGAGAATGTATATAAATAAGTAGATAAACAAGACGAAAACTAAGTTATAAAGTATCACTTGGGCATGCCATTTTGCCCAAGATCACCTACCCCACACTTGAAGCCTTGTTCGTCCTCGAACAACCCTTTTACATCTCATGTAAATGAAGACTCACACATAACTAATTTAGCAAGAAAATTCTAGCTATGGTTACAATGATTGTTTGAGATAGCAAGTTAAAAATAGAGCATACACGATTTAATCATTGAAATGATATACAACTACATTAAGACTTCCTAACCTCAAGAATTGACTCTCAATCTTAGCAAACTCATGCAAATCAATCGATCAAGAAATCCATCATGAATGTTATCTTTCATTAAACATGTGCCCTCACAACAAGAGAGTTACCCATTCTTACTCGAAAATTTTCAAACCACAACATGTATGGTTATATGAATAGAATTACGCTCGCTCTCTCAAGGAATTCACATGCATCATGTAGTGACCTATAAGCTTTCTCTTAGTGTTTTACTCCACTAATTTTAGGATGTTCGAACATAAGATCAAGTAGGACTTATCGGGTTGTAATGTAAGCTAAGGGACGGGTAGGTAATATTATGGATAATAATAGTGGCTATCTTCCCCAAGCGCTTTTAATAACTTCAACCTTCATTAAGGACATGTCTTTTCTTACTTCCTCCTCATTCTTTTCACTCTTGAATTTTCTCTTCTTGTTTCCATTTCTTTAAGAACACTCAGCTTATTAGTAAGGGGTACTTAAGCAACTTTTTCATTCATTTATTTCTTACTCCCTACCAATACTCAGGTATTTTCGAACAAGTACACCCTTGACCTTTCTCAACTTTTCCAACTGCTACTTTTCCTTCTTTTTCATGCTTCTCACTCCTTCACTCTTTCGGATTTTTCCTTAAGCGCTTAGGAGTTTTTGATCAAATTCAAGGCTAATGAAATAAAAAGGATTAATCTTATGTTGTAGGCTTAAGGCTCAATGGGGCTCACTAGGATTCAACATTCAAGGTAGGTAAAGTGCGGGATAAAAATTAGGTTCATTCAAAGAAATGCCTAAATCATCTCCTACGGTTCACATCCTTTATTTCGTTTTATGTACACACCAAGCAAGTTCTAGAAATTCCACAATAGCATGAAATATTCGAAAAACTTACACTCACAACATATGCTCAATTCAAGACACATTCAGCAAACTCTTACTCAGCTAATCACAAGAATTTAGAATTAAGCTTCAATCACATCGAGTCAAATTCAAGAGCCTAAGTGTCTCAAACAAAGTTGTACACTTCTTACATGCTTCAACACTAACCACACTTGTATCATGCAATCACGCATAGCACATAACAAGAACATCAAGCCATCAATTAGCTACGGGTGCAAAAATCAAAACCTATTGACTAATTTTCCTCAAGACGGTCGTCATCCATCCGTCGGTTGAAATAGTCTCTAACTATGGCTAAAAACATTATATACAGCCAAAGAAAAAAAATTTTATTATTCGGTTCAAAGACCCCCCATCGGAAAAGAACCGAAAAGAAAAATCAACGGGTGATGAAGTCATGCTTAATTCAAAATTTTCGTTCAAATATTTCTCCTAAGAACTAATTCAACAAAAATCATTAAGCAGAAAATTTTTTAAAATTTTCCTCACCCCACACTTGAATCATTCTATTTCCTCATAGCATCCAATTAAAATTCAAAAGGGTGAGCAATACTCCCTGAGGCCTCTAGGCCTAGCTAAAGCATGCTTTTCTTCAAATTTGCACAAGTGGGTGTTTGACCCCACACTTTTTCTCTTCCATGCTTGTTAGCTTCCTCCTCCATGGGTACTCAGACTTCCCCTCCATCTGAGCCTAACTTTCCACCAAAAACAACACAAGTTGAAAATAACCAAAATCAACATAAATAACAATCACAAATTGTACCTGTGGTACCCTTGGGTTGCCTCCCAAGCAGCGCCTTATTTTATGTCGCGGCAGGACATGGACTATCCTTTTCAGAACATCCTCATACCTGGGTTCCCTTTCGAGAACCATCTTCTTCTCTTTTGATTTTTAGAGGAAACAGCCTCCACTTTGTTCCTCTCTTCCTCCAACTTCTTATAAAACTGAAGTCCTTTATCAGACTTGGGCTGAACACTTATCATTACCTTTGGTCGTGGTCCTGTGGAACCTACCACCCCACACTTATCCTCTGACAACACACTCACCTTACAAAGGTTTTAGTAGTGTGTGGGTGGGTTAATCTCTTGGTACACTCGGAAGAGTTCTTCTTCATCCTCGACCTTCATTTTCAGGGTCCCTGCTCTTAAGTCAATTACTGATCCTTCGGTGGCCAAGAATGGTCGTCCCAAGATTAAGGGTACCTGGTCATCAACATGAAAATCTAAGATAATAATATTAACAGGTATAATAAACTTACCTACTTTAATGAGGATGTCCTCTATGATTCCATCCGGTGCCACTCGCAACTTATCCGCCAGCTGCTGCATCAATCTTGTTGGCTGCGGTTTCCCCAACCCCAGGGTGTTAAATAAAGATAGAGGAATTAGATTAATTGCTTCCCCTAGATCACATAAAGCTCGTAGCACTTCAGCTTTACCAATTTGTATGGGGAGGGTAAAACTCCCTGGGTCTTTGAGCTTCTTAGGAATCTTGCTCAATACCCTGTGACTGCACTCCTCCGTCAGTGCTAATGTTTGGGACATCCACTAATCTAACTTTTTTGGCCATCACATCTTTCAAGTATTTAGCATATTTAGGCATTCCCTGCAAAACATCAAGCAAAGGAAAATTTATGTGAAGTTCTTTGAAAATCTCAAAGAACTTTTTGAAGCATTCCTTCTCCTTGCTCTTTCTATATCTCTGAGGGAATGGTGGTGGTGGTCTCTGTGCTGGATGCAATGAAGATTGTGCATTTTGTTGCATAGTACTCTGATTCTCTCCCTTGTCAGTGGATGGTCCTTTTTCTAACCAACTCCGGTTGCACCTCATTCCTTTTCTCTTTTTGCACAGGATCAGCTAATTGTTTGCCGCTCCTCAGACTGATGGCGTTGACCTGACGGGGGTTAGGATCTGTGTCACTTGGTAGTCCTCCCTGCGGTCTCATGTTTTGAGCAGTTGCTATCTGACCCATCTGCTTTTCTAGATTACGGGTGGCCAACTGCTGATTCTTCAAGTCTGATGCCATCCTCACCTGATTTTCTGCTAATTGCGTCTGGGTCTCTATGATTTTCTGCAACGTTTCCTCAATGTTGCTGCTCAACTGGCCATCATTCTGGCTATTCTGCTGATACTGCTGCTATTGAGGTTGCTGATAACTTTGTTTTTGATTTCCACCCCAAGAAAAATTCGGGTGGCTCTGCCAATTTTTATTGTAGTTGTTTCCAAAATTCTGAGTGTTCCTCTGTACATTCCAAACAAAATTGACTGATTTCGGATTAGCCCCAAAAGATTCTGCATTGTGCCCATTATTTCCACAAATTTCACACCAACTCGGAGCTTGTTGAACTACATTAACATGACCCTGTTGTTAGTTCATACTCAGTTTATTGAATTGAGTCATAATCTGATGCTGGAATGAAGCTAGTTGTGCCGCCAAGGCATTCATACCATCTACTTCTATTAGCCCTGCTCTTTTTCCTTCCCCTCTCGATGACTCGCTGTGCCACTCTGGATTTCCCTGTGCAATTCTGTTCAACAGCGTGTACAACTCATCATAAGTCTTCTCTAAGTCTTGCCCACCCGATGCAGAGTCTAGCAAAATTTTTGTGTGTGGGTCTATACTTTCTACAAAGGTATGGGCCAGCACGTCACAGGATTGCTGGTGATGGGGATAGTCTCTCAGTAATGACTTGAATCTCTCCCAAGACAAATATAAGTTCTCATTAGGCCTCTGCTTGAAACTTAGTATTTCACTTCTCAATTTTGCAGTCTTGCCTGAAGGAAAGAATCTGATCAAGAACTTCTTCGCCAAATCGTCCCAAGAAGTTATGGAGTTTGGTGGCTCAACTTTCAACCACCTTTTTTCCTCTCCCAACAATGAAAATGGGAAGAGGGTAAGTCGTACATAGTCTATGGACACTCGGGTGGGGACGAAAGTGTCACTAATCTCTAAAAAGTTTTGTTGGTGCTGCTGCGGGTCCTCATGTGCCATCCCAGTGAATTAACCACTAGAATGTAACAGATTCACCATGTTCTATTTCATTTCAAAGTTCCCTCCAGGTCCGGTTTACGGATACTAGTGTTCACATTCGTCGCTTCTGAGATTACCACTTCGCGAACTGGTCTGGCTGCCATTGCTTTTGGTGACAATTGTGCTTGTCCTGCAGGTGGTTGTTGTTGTACCTTTTCTTGAAGTCCTTTCAGCTTATGCTCAAGAGCTACTCTCCTTCGCAAATGAATTTGACATTCTGGTTCAAGCAATGGTTCCACAAGCTCTCTATTCCTAGCCAACTCGGCAAGACAACCTGTCACCTGCAATAAGTCAGACTAAGACCAACTTTCTCAACACTTCAGGAAATTAAAAATCACATGAAAACAGACAAATTTAATAAACTTCACCGAGTCCTCGACAACGGCCCCAAAAAATTGTT
The DNA here is from genome assembly GCA_035772735.1 of Datura wrightii. Taxonomy (NCBI): domain Eukaryota; kingdom Viridiplantae; phylum Streptophyta; class Magnoliopsida; order Solanales; family Solanaceae; genus Datura; species Datura wrightii. Next base: position 84,986,127 of record JASDFA010000016.1, on the reverse strand, counting down.
GTATCCCTGGCAACGGCGCTAAAAACATGTTGACGACTGCGCCCAAGCGCACACGCAACCGTACGTGGTCTTACAAGTAATACAGTGGCCCTTTTTAAGAGCCGGATGTCGAACCCACAGGGACTGGACCAATTTAGCTAATTATCAAGTTCAAGTGTGATATTAACTTTCGCAAGTGTTGATATAGACTTTCTCGAAAAAGTTTAATTAAGTCTAGGGGTGGTCACAAAAATACTCTAAAGTAATTCAAGGAGCAACTAGATCTAAGGCCGGATAATCATGCGATACTACACTTTGTAATGGTTTAAGTATGAAATTATCAATTATCGTCTCACATAATTACAATTGCAGGTTCATGGTCTTTCGAGCCTCTAAACATGACAAACTAGCCTCACAACTACATGGTTGAGCGGGGATGTGACATTCTAGTTCGTGGGCTATTCAATTATGGGAATGTGGTTTACGGGGTTTATGCTCTTGATTAGGGACTTTCGTACCTCTAATCATTTAACCTAACTTTGCTTCACAACTACTTCTACAAGTGGTGATGTGATAATTCTAAGTTGGTGTCTAGCTCATCTCGTTTTAGTAACCAAGCAAGGCAAATTAGGTATAATTTCTTATCCTAACCGCGAATTATATCGTAAGATACAAACTTGCTCGCTACATTCTTTGTTCTTGCCTAGGTTTACTTTCTCAAGCTTTTGCCTAGGTGTAATGTGTGTGTTTTCATGGTGATCAATCATAAAAACAACCATAATTAAGAACGTAAGACAAAACAACAATTAATAACTTAAAACCAAAATAAATTCACATAGTCGCAATCATACCTTGTGGCTTCAACCCTAGAGGAAGGGTTCTAGCCACTCAAGTTCGTATAGTTACAAGAAAACATAATTAAAGTATCATACTTAAAAGAATTGGTAGAAGAGAAGATGAAATTTAAGAACCCTAGGTGAGTTCTCCCACTTCTCCCTTCACTCCTTGGTAGTTTTTTAGAAATATTACGTGACAAAATGTTTTTAGAAGCTAAGGGATCTATTTATAGTAAATGAGAGGTGTATAAAATTATTTCCGACATGAAATAGCTCCGTGTCACGTAGGTGAATGCGCTAATTTACCTCCGTGACATGGAGGAATCGCGGAAGAAATCTGGAATTTGCATAAAACACCCGTCAGGCAGCCCCTTGCCGCGATGGCAGCGTGTCACGCTGCTTGTGCAGCACGTTTGGGGCCGTGACACGCCTGGTCGCGCAGCCTGGCCTACCGTGGCATGTTGCTGTCGCACAGGTGGGCTGTTTCGCGTGTCCTCCTTGCCGACTTTCACATTTTGCTTTCGATTCCATTCCTCCACTTCACCAAATCATAGATTAGTTCCTCAAATTCATTTGAAACCTAAAAAAACAAGAACTAATCATGTTGGTTAGTGTATATATTCACATTTACATAAAATTACATGCGAATGTATATAAATAAGTAGATAAACAAGACGAAAACTAAGTTATAAAGTATCACTTGGGCATGCCATTTTGCCCAAGATCAATAGTCTAGTCCTCAGAAGATGAGGACTCACCAATAAAGCAACGCTAACTCCTATAAGCTGACTAAGAGCGGGGATGAAGCGGAGAGTCGGGTCCTGTATCATAAAATGATACAACATAGAAGTATGTGGTCAGTACATGGAATGTACCGACTATGCAAGGTAAGTAAAACCTCTAATGTAAGTAAAATCATTTCAAGATAATGCATTAATTAAAACATAACATCAAAAAACTAAGAGCAGGACTTGCATGCATTCTTTCTGAAATCGTGATTCTTCATAACATGATATAACATACTTCATAACATCATAACATGATATAACATACTCCCATGACTCAAGATGAATTCTGACATTCATAAGTTAAAACTGAACATTGAGTCAAGCCTGCTTTAGTACATAAATCTCATAAGTACTAATTATACATATCTGAAATCATGAGGAACAATGGGAGACTCGTCTTTTAATTGACATACCACAATAGAGCTTACGTGGTCTGGACTATTACACTCAAGTGGGCAGAGCCGTCCAAAACCTTGCCAAGGCTAAGGACTCTACCATGATTTCGATATCAAGGTGAAGGCCCATTTGAGCAAGGGAAAGCTCACACGGGAGATTCCTAGTCAAATAATAGTATGAACCGACGTTGGCGCGTAGTTCTGAGGCATAGGGTGATCGACCCTTAGCCAACTCGGTGCTAGACACTACTCCCAAAAATATGCATATGCGCTATATCGTATATAACAAAGATCAACATCGTCTATTGATGAATCTCAATGATTAAATACATCTCAAATATGAAATCATGCATATGAGAAGCTTTAGTTCAAAACATACCACAAGCTGAAAGCATATTTGGGAGCCTTTTCTCCAAAACCATGTGGCTATGCATTGGAAGACTTAACTCAAAACATACCACAAGCTAAAATATAAATTTGGGAGTCTTCGCTCCAAAACAATATGGTAAGCTTAGTTCGGGGAAAATCATCATTTAAACTTAACATGTGGGCATTGCCTAATGCTTTATCATACTTAGAAATACTCAATTCTCATCAAAAACATAATTATAAATATGGGTAGCTTCAAATCATGCTTTTCATCTTAATATCTCATCATTATCACATATACTTCACAAATCTCACTTTTCATGATCATCTTGTCATTGGGCTTCAACATTCATAAGGCCAGAAACATAATTTTTAACTGAAATCATTATAAAATTAGCCCATGCTTCAGAATTCGATAATAAAATCATAATCAATTCATACCCATGCGTAGAAATAGATAATTCATGCATTTGGGTAAAAACCTCATAGATATTCATAGAATTTCATATTTTAGAGAGATTTTAGGCATGGGTATGGAAGAAATCACCCATTCATAACCCTACATACCTGATGGAGACTAAATCTTACTCTCACTTGAATGCCCAAAAAGGAATTGAAAGAAATTGAAGAAGAAAACCTTGAATCACCCTTTGATCACCTCTCTATCACTCTTCTATTCTCTTGCATGCATGAATTAAGACTTTAGGATAGTTTCCCCACGGGTTGTGAACTTCTTTTTCCGGAGAAGAAAGCAATGACGGTACCTGGGGAATAAGCATCGGCTAACTCTATGCCAGCAGCCACAGTAATACAGAGGATGCAAGCGTTATCCAGAATGATTTCCTCTAGAACCCACCTTTCATGGGCTAAAACGACGTAGTTTAAGCTTTAGGAACTTAGGAATTACGAAAAGACCCTTACTAATTCCACAGGAAAAGACTACCAGGAGGTCCCAATGAGGGACCTAACGACTCGTCCTCACTGGCCACGACTCGTGGTCTCAATCCGTGATGTACACTGCCATAAATTCATTACGGGACCCTATGAATCGTTGTTGCTGACCACGACTCGTGGTCACCACCCGTGATGCCCACTGTCCAAAAATTGTTGCTAATCATCCAGTCTAGGCCACGAGTGACCCACGAGTCATGTGGTCTGAACACGACTCATAGTCATTCCCGTGGTCTTCCATAGACCATGCCACCTCTTTTCTTGACCACGAGTCACTTCACAACTCGTGGTCACTCCTCACGGGTCACCTAATGACCCATTTTGTGACTTGGTGCATAATTTCAGTTTTTCTTCGTTTCAACTCCCGGGTCTGAACTTTGGGCTTCTGGGGTATAATAATATCTCCCCCTTGGGAACATTCGTCCTTCAATGTTGGAAAACACACAGAAAAGGCAGAAACACACAATCATTATATGCAAATACTGATCATTTAAACCGAAAACTGATGGAATGACTACCTCCAATTCAAATTATACAGCTAAACTGAATTCGAAAATCACATACACACCCATATACATAAAAGAAACTTGTGTGCATGAATTGAACATGAAACTAAATAGAGTTTTAGATCAAAACTGATACCTCAAGCTGACATTGAGTCGGTATAGAATAAATGTGGGTATCTAGCCATCATATCCACTTCGTTTTCCCACATAGCTCATTCAACATGATAATTGCTCCCTAACACCTTTACTGATGCTACTTCCTTGTTCCTTAGCCTCTAAACCTGATGATCCAATATTTCCACCGGAACTTTCTCATAGCTAAGACTATCATTTACACCAATGTTGTCCACTGGGACTACTAGAGCTGGATCTCCCAAACATTTCTTCAAAAGTGATACATGAAACAAAGGATGCACGGAAGATAACTCTGAGGGCAAGTCCAACTCATAAGCTACCTTACCAACTCTTCTCATAATCTAGTAGGGACCAACATAACGAGGATTGAGTTTTCCTTTCTTCCCAAACTACATGACTCCCTTCATGGGAGATACATTCAGAAATACCCAATCTTCCACCTTGAACTCCAAATCTCTCATCCTCACATCATCATATGACTTTTGACGACTCTGAGCGGTTTTCAACTTGTCTCTTATCAACTGAACCTTCACCATAGCCTCCTGAACAGAATCTGGCCCTATCATAGCTGCCTCACCAACTTCAAACCATCTGATGGGCGATCTACATCTTCGCCCATAGAGAGCCTCAAACGGAGCCATTTCGATACTGGAGTGATAGCTGTTATTGTAGGCAAACTGGATGAGGGGCAAGTGAATATCCCAACTACATTTGGAGTCCATCACACATGCTCTCAACATGTCTTCGAGAGTCTGGATGGTTCGTTCCTCTTGGCCATCCGCTTGCGGATGAAAAGCCATGATGAGCTTAACTTGAGTCCCAAGACCCTTCTGAAAAGACCACTAGAACTGGGAGGTAAATTGAGTACCTCGGTCTGAAATAATGGGCAAGGGCACTCCATGAAATCGAATCAACTCCCGGATATATAGCTTAGTTTAATCCTTCGTTGAGTCTGCAGTTTTGACCGGTAGAAAATGTGCAGCCTTGGTCAACCTGTCTACCACCACCCAAATAGAATCATAGTGTCGATGAGTACGAGCCAGGACTATGATGAAATACATATTAATCTCTTCCCAATTCCAAGTGGGAATGCTAATATCCTGCAGTACGCCTCCCATCCTTTGATGCTCAACCTTTACTTGCTGACAGTTCAGGCCCTTGGCTATGAATTCTGCAATATCCCTCTTTATGCCATTCCACCAATATATTTCCCGCAAGTCATGATACATCTTGGTGGCACCTAGATGAATAGAGTATCGGGATCTATGAGCCTCATGCAACATCTGACTCCTCAAATCATCAACATCTGAAACACATAGGCGACCCTGGTACCGCAGCACACCATCTCCCCCATTGGAGAAGACCTCCACCTTCTGACTTTGAACGATTCTTTCAGCTTTACCAAAATCATATCCTCATATTTTCTAGCTTTCACATTAGTCACCAAGGACAATTCTGACCTGTTCTAGACAACAACACCGCCATCGATTGAGTCGACCAACCTAACTCCCAACCTTGCGAGTTGATGTACATATTTCACCAACTCCTTCTTTCCTTCATCCACATGGGACACACTCTCCATATAGAGCCTACTAAGTGCGTCCTCCACGATATTAGCCTTACCCATATGGTAAAGAACACTCCTATCATAGTCTTTGAGTAGATCTAACCACCTCTTTTGCCTTAGATTGAGGTCCTTCTGTGTGAACACATATTATAAGCTCTTGTGGTTTGTAAACACATCCACATGGATTCCATACAAGTAATGTCGCCATATATTCAATGCGAACACCACCACTGCCAACTCTAGATCATGGGTCGGGTAATTCTTCTCATGGATCTTTAACTATCTAGAGGCATATGCTATTACCTTCCCCCACAGCATCAATACACACTTGAGCCCGATACTTGAAGCATCACAATACACCATGAATCCATTGGTACCCTCGGGTAGGGTAAACACTGGTGCTGAAGTGAGGTCGAGTCTTCAACTCTTGGAAGCTCTTCTCGCAAGCCTCCAACCATTGGAATTTCACCTTCTTCTGAGTCAACTTGGTCAATGGTGCTGCAATAGATGAGAAACCCTTAACAAACCTTTGATAGTAACCAAATAAACCCAAGAAACTCCACATATCTGAAGGATTCACCGGTCTAGGCCAATTCTTCACCCCCTCGATTTTTTGAGAATCTACCGTTATGCCCTCACTCGATACCACATGGCCCAAAAATGCTATGGAGTCCAACCAAAACTCACACTTGCTAAACTTGGCATACAATTGGTGATCCTTGAGAGTCTGAAGCACTACTCTCAAATGAGTGTCCTGTTCCTCCTCGCTCGAGAGTATATAAGGATGTCATCAATAAACACAATCACGAACATGTCTATATATTTCTTGAACACCCTGTTCATCAAGTGCATGAAAGCTACAGGAGAATTCTTTAGTCCAAAAGACATAACTACAAACTCATAAAGGCCATACCGTGTTCTGAAGACTGTCTTTGGGATATCACTCTCCCGAACTCTGAGCTGATGATACCCAGACCTGAGATCTATCTTTGAGAAACACTTGGCACACTAAAGCTGGTCAAACAAATCATCAATCCTGGGTAAAGGATACCTGTTGTTCACGGTGACTTTGTTCAATTTCCAATAGTCAATACACATGAGAAAAGAACCATCCTTCTTTCGGACAAAGAGATCTGGTGCACCCCATGGAGACTTGCTCGCTCTAATGAAACCCTTATCTAACAAGTCCTTCAATGCCTCTTTGAACTCCTTTAGCTCGATTGGAGTCATTCTATAGGGAGGAATAGATATAGGCCGCGTGCGGGGAAGAAGGTCAATAGAAAAATAAATCTCCCGCCCAGGAGGAACACTCGGCAAATAATCAGGAAAGACCTCTGGATACTCACGTACAACTAGAACTGACTAGATAAACGGGGTCTCAGACTCGACATCCTTAACCCTAACTAGATGATACATGCAACCCTTATAAATTATCTTCCTGGCCTTAACGTAGGAAATGAAGTGACCTACAGGCACAACTAATCTACCCTTCCATTCTAAGACTGGCTCACCCGAAAATCTAAACTCTACTGCCCTGGGTTCTACAATTTACCGAAGCATAGCATGCAAATAGCCAATCTATGTCAAGAATAACATCAAAATCGATTATGACTAGCTCTATCAAATCTGCTGAGGTGACCTTATGAACGATTGAGACTGGAAAACCTCTATAGACCCATCTAGCTATAACTGAGTCACCTACTTGAGTGGAAACTGAGAAGGGTTTTGAAAAGACATCGGGACAGACTCTGAAGCTACTGGCCACATAAGGTGTCACAAAAGACAAGGTAGCCCCCGAATCTAGCAAAGCATAAACATCAATATGTAAGACTCGCAACATACCAATGACCACATTTGGGGAGACCTCCTACTCCGGACAGGATGCTAAAGCATAGAATCTGTTCTGGCACTGACCGCTAGCTGTGCTAGTAGATGCCCCTTGATGTACTAAGCCTATGGGAGGGGCTGCTAAGCTAGAAGCTGGGCCTTGGCCCCCAAACTGATCTTGTCTCATAGTTGGACAATGTCTAAGCATGTGTATGGCTGCCCACACTCGAAACAAGCACCTGAACCTGACAAACACTGGCCTGTGTGTCCTCGACCACATCTGCAACAAGCTGGGATGCTAGGATCTGCAGGTCTACTGATATGACCCCTCGAGCCTGATGCTCATCCTCTCTGATCATGTCTGGGCCTGGATGGCACACTCAATGCCGAAGATGCTGGGGCTAATGATCTCTGGTGGATCTGTTGTCGGTGCCCACCACTGGACCTCTACTGAGAGAATCTGTGGCCCTCGGTCCTAGCCCTCTTGGCCTCCCTCTCCCTCGAATGTGCCTCCTCCATCTGCTGGGCATACAACACTATCCGTGGGAAATCCATGTTATGATGGAGCATAGCAGTCCTACAATCCTTGTCCAATTAGCCCACTATTCCCTGGACTAATCTATTCACCCGCATCCTCTGATCAGTTACTAACTCTATGGCATATTTCAATAGGCAAGTGAAATCATGGGTATACTCTTATACAGTCATTCTCCCTTGCTTCAAATTCACAAACTCAGCTATCTTTAGCTCCCTCATCTCCTGAAGGAAGAACCAGTCGAGAAATGCTACATGGAACTCTTTCCAAAGTGACCGGACCTGCTCCTGTGACCCTGCTATCCTTCGATTGGCGAAACTAGATATGCGCGACCCCTTTTAATTGATAAGAAGTCAACTCGGTGCACTCAACCCCATTCACCCCCACGACTTGGGTGATCTTGACAATCTCATCTATGAACTCATATAGGTCCTCATCTACCTTAGACCTAAGGAACTCCAGCGGGTTCATCCTTAAGAAGTCTCTAACTCGAGCCGCCGTTGCATTGTCATTTTTTGAAACATGCACAACGGCCTATTGATTTCCCTGAGCGGTCAAGGCCTACGCAAACATCTGAATAGCAGACCGAAACTCAACATGGGTTGTTGGCTCCGGTGCTTGGGGCTCCTGAACTGGTGGGGCTAGCTAATGCCCGTGACTATTGCCATCCTCGTGGACTTCACCATCTCCATTCCTCCTTCTGTTCATTCTTCGAGGAGCTATGATTCTTCAATCATGAATAGCATAGAAGGATAGAAAGACCTTTCAACACATGATATAGATTATGAAAGAAGTAACCTCATCTTCATAAGTGTGGCGCGCTTCACACCCATGAAAAAGACTCCACTCAATGCGTCTTTTAGACACCCTGGGACACTTCGAACGTATTGCTCTGATACCAAGTTTGTCATGACCCAACACAGCAAAGGTAACTTTGATAAGTTCAGTAAGAGCGGGGTTGAAGCGGAGAGCCGGCTCCTATATCATGAAACGATACAGCATAGACATATGTGGTCAGTATATGGAATGTACCGAGTATGCAAGGTAAGTAAAACATCTAATGTAAGTAAAATCATTTCAAGACAACGCATTAATTAAAACATAACATTAGAAAACTGAGAGCAGGACTTTCATGCGTTCTTTCTGAAATCATGATCTCTTCATAACATGATATAACATACTTCATAACATCATAACGAAATTGATTGACTCAAGCTGAATTCTGACATTCATAAGTTAAAGCTGAACATTGAGTCGAACCTGCATTAGAACATGCATTTACATAAATCTCATAACTAATGAATATGCATATTTGAAATCATGAGGAATAATGAGAGACTCGCCTTTTAACCGACATACCATGATAGAGCTTACGTGGTCCCGACTATTACACTCAAATGGGCAGAGCCACCCAAAACCTTGTCAGGGCTAAGGACGCTTCCATGATATCGATATCAAGTTGAAGGCCCATTCAAGCAAGGTAAATCTCACAAGGGAGGTTCCAAGTCATATAATAATATGAACCCACGTTGGCGCATAGTTCTGAGGCATAGCGTGATCGACCCTTAGCCTACTTGGTGCTAGACACTACTCCCAAAAAATAAGCATATGCACTACATCATATATAACGAAGTTCAACATCATCTATTGATGAAGCTCAATGATCAAATACATCTCAAATATGAAATCATGCATATGAGAAGCTTTAGTTCAAAACATACCACAAGCTGAAAGCATATTTGGGAGCCTTTGCTCCAAAACCATGTGGTAAGCTATGCATAGGAAGACTTAACTCAAAACATACCAAAAGCTAAAATATAAATTTGGGAGTGTTCGCTCCAAAAAATGTGGTAAGCTTAGTTCGGGGAAAATCATCATTTAAATTTAACATGTGGGCATTTCCCAAAGCTTTATCATACTTAGAACACTCAATTCTCATCGAAGACATAATTATAAACATAGGTAGCTTCAAATCATGCTTTTAATCTTAATATCTCATTATTATCACATATACGTCACAAATCTCACTTTTCACGATCATCTCGTAAACGGGCTTCAACATTCATAAGGCTAGAAACATAATTTTAAATTGAAATCATTATAAAATTATCCCATGCTTCACAATTCGATAATAAAATCATAATCAATTCATACCCATGCGTAGAAATAGATAATTCATGCATTTGGGTAAAAACCCCATAGATAAATCATAGAATTTCATACTTTTTAGAGAGGAACTGGGCATGGGTGTGGGAGAAACCACCCATTCATAACCCTATATATCTTATGGAGACTGAATCTTACTCTTGCTTGAATTACCAAAAAGGAATTGAAACAAATTGAAGAAGAGAACCTCGAATGACCCTTTGATCACCTCTCTATCACTCTTTTATTCTCTTGCATGCATGAATGAAGACTTTAGGATAGTTTTCCCCTATAAAACCCATCTTTCATAGGTTAAAATGATGTAGTTTAGGCTTTAGGAACTTAGGAATTTTGAAAGGACCTTTACTAATTCTACAGGAAAAGACTGTCGGGAGGTCCCAACGAGGGACCTAAAGACTCTTCCTCACTGGCCATGACTCGTGGTCTCAATCCGTAATTTACACTGGCAGATATTCATCCGGGGACCCCATGAATCGTAGTGGCTGACCACGACTTGTGGTCACCACTCGTGATGTCGACTGTCCAAAACTCCTTGCCAATCATCCAGTCCAGACCACGGGTGACCTCATGAGTCGTGTGGTCTGACTATGACTCATGGTCATGCCCGTGGTCTTCCCCAGAACATGCCACCTCCTTGCTTGACCACAAGTCACTTCACGACTCGTGGTCACTCCTTACGGGTCACCTAACGACCTGTTCTGTGACCTAGTGCAGAATTTTAATTTTTCTTCATTTCAACTCCCGAGTTTGATCTTTGGGCTTCCGGGGTATAACATGTTCCGGTCATGACAGTAATTATGTGGGATTGGGCTAGACACAGACAAAACCCATTATTACACATCCATTAAGGATTGGAGCTAGAAATAGTGAATCCACACCCAAGCTAATGTGGTTGTTCTGAAGATGAACTTTGGGATTTGAGAGAACCCAAGGCATAAGACATATAATTGGTTGAGAAACTTAAGATGTCGCTTAATCGACAACTAATCGTATTGTTGAGTAAAGATAGGAGAAATTAATAATTCCTACCTATTGAAACCCCTAGTCAATATCACACCCCTAGTAGTCTCTTCATTGGTCTTTTCTATACCTTGCCCCTGTTTTAGCAATTTTATATTTTATTTCATAAGTTGTGACTCCCCTAAATTTTCTCTTATTCATTTTGCAACTTTGATATGAATTAATTAAAGTTAATATACGGCTATTGTGTGATCAACTGATATTCCTTGTGGGATTCGACCCCGACACCCGTCAGGTTATTTATTTTGATAAAATAACCATTTATGCTCTTTCGTAGAGAAGGGTGTAGTTTGGACATTATCAAAAATGGCACCGTTGCTAGGGAATGTAGTTTGATAGCCTTTAGTTGTTGTTATATTGAGTTGATTTTGCATCTTGGCAACTGAATTGAGGTAGTCTAGCATTTTGGGCCTCATATTGCCATTGTTTGGTTGTTGATGATATGCTAATGAGTTCTTTAAAAGGATACTAAGAGACCCCTAGAGGGCGTCTTATGTTGAAACCCTCCAATTGATAGATGAGATAAGGAGGAGGAAAGAAAGAAAAGACACAGTGTTGATAGTAGTGATGAAGCAAATAGAGTTACTAGTGAACTGTATGATGGATTTATATATAAGGTACTGACAAGCCAATCAGGGTTATGATTATCCTTATAATGAAAGAAGGTCTAAACACTATTTGTTTAGCTGAGACGAGTAGCCAAGGAAGTGACAAGTCCCTCTCATCTTTCATTGAAAGCACGCTTGAGGTGGTGCTTGAGAGAGTTGTTTCAACTGATTCAGGAATTCAGAAGCTGCAAAGTGATTTGTAGGACCTCACTAAAATAGAGAAAGATCATAATATGGCCATAAAATAGTTAGAGGACAGAATGAACTTATTAGCATCTTAAATGGCAACTCAAAGGTAACTAAGGAAACAAAGGCTCCACCACTCCCAACTGACGTGGATGAAGAAGTAGTGGGATGGGAGGTGGAAGAAGAAATTTTGAAAGAAAAACTTAGTGGAATTCTCTTGAGCAATGAAGGATTAGAAGAGGTGTATCACATGAGCAAAAGGCTAGGAACCTACACCTTTCAACTGAGGAAGCTCGATCTCGACCTAAACAATCGAACAACCCAACCATCACAGCCATCCACCGGTATAGAAACTCAAACCATTACCTGCCCATTTGCGATATGCATATTTGGGGGCAAATGAGACACTTGTAGTGATTATCTCACCACAGCTCACCCCCAATAGGTAGAAGAACTTATAGCGGTATTGAAAAGGCATGTTCGAGCAATAAGGTGGTCTATAGGTAATATCATTGGTATCCTTACGGGTATTTTTACTCACAAGATCAACTTTCAAAAGGATTGTAGCCCTTCAGTCGACCATCAAAGGCGTCTGAATCCACCAATGCAAGAGCTAGTTAAGAAATAAAATATTAAATGAATAGATGTGGGAGTTATATATCCTAACACTGATAGCAGTTGGGTAAGTCTTGTCCAATGCATGCCAAAGAAAAGGGAAATTACAGTTGTACCGAATGAAAAGAATGAGTCATTTGCAACTCGCCCAGTTATAGGATGGAGGTTGTGTATAGATCACCGTTAGTTGAACTCATGGACGAAAAAAGATCACTTTCCAGTTCCCTTGATTAACCAAATACTAGATCGCTTGGCTGGGAAAGAATATTATTATATTTTTGATGGATACTCTAGATACAATCAAATTTTTGTTGCGCTCGAAGATCAAGAGAATTCCACATTTACATGTCCTTATGGGACTTTTGCATTCAAGAGGATATCATTCGGGCTTTTCAATGCTCCCGCCGCTTTCTAGAGGTGTATGATGTCACTATTTTCTGATATGGTGGAGGATCCTATAGAAGTCTTCATGGATGACTTCTCAGTTGTGGGAAATTTATTTGATGATTTTTTGGTACATCTATAAGTGGTATTGAAGAGATGTGAGGAGACAAACTTGGTATTTAATTGGGAAATTGTCATTTCATGGTAAAAGAAGGGATTGTTCTGGGACACAAAATTTCTGAGAAAGGAATTAAGGTAGACCAAGCCAAGATTAACGACATTTCTCAATTACCTCTACCAAGCACTTTGAAGGGTATTAGGAGTTTTCTAGGACATGCGAGATTTTACCATCTTTCATCAAAGATTTCTCCAAGATAGCCCATCCTTTTTTCGATTTTTAGAAAAAGAGGCAAATTTCAATTTTGATGAGGAGTATATGAGGGATTTTGTGGAATTGAAAGAAAAGATGGTATCCGCTCCAATCATCACGATACCAGATTGGTCAAAGCCCTCTAAGCTAATGTGTGATGCCAGTAGCGTAGCATTATAGGCAGTCGTTGGTCAGCGGAAGGAAAATATTTTTCACCCCATTTATTATACTAGCAAAGCCAACCCTAAATGATGCACAAACAAAATACACAGTGATAGAAAAAGTGCTACTCACTATAGTATTTGCATTTGAAAATTTTCAGGCATATTTGTTGGGGACCAAAGTGGTGATGCACACAGACCATGCGACACTCAGATATTTCATGACCAAGAAAGATGCTAAACCCAGGCTTATTAGGTGGGTCCTTTTATTGCAGGAATTCGACTTAGAAGTGAAGGATTGTAAGGGATGTGAGAATCAAGTAGCTGAATGATAACACTCAAACTACATTCCTTATTTAGATAGAATGTAAGTGATTATTATATCAAAACAAATAACCCGACGGGTGTCGGGGTCAAATCCCACAGAGAATAGAGAATGATTTACACAAGAGTTGTTTAGTGAATTGATAACTTCGCATCCAAGCAATGAAAATATAAAAGTAAATTTTGGGGTAAGTGAATACAATAATATTGTGGACTCTAAAATCGGCTAACCAAGAGAGCAAAATAACAAAAATTGAGAAACAATAATGAGCAAAAGCTAGAGGTGTGGTGTAGATGGGATGTCAATCAAATAGGGATTTACTAAAATGTCAAGTTATTACTAATATGTGTAAATAACCTTGGAAAAAGATGGAGACTGATGTTTTTCAACCACTCAAGCTCCTTATCCTAAGTCCTTTCGGATCTCAAGGTACAATTCAATTATTCCAATATGGTTTGGATTAGGGGCTAAGCTATTTCTAGCCATCGGCCTCTAAAGGGATTATGATCATGGGTTTTGGCTATTTCTAGACCAACCCCACATAATAAAATCTCAATCCACTATCAAATTCTCTCCCATTACTTAATTCTTCTTTTTCAAGCCAAAATCAAGTAAGAAAACAATACCCATATTTGCAAATATGAGCAATCAACTATAATTTAAGGAGAATTCAATAGATTTACATTAATTAAGTGAGCCGGCAATGCACCAGTGGTCCACAAATTTCTATCGTTGTTTCATCGGTAAGCCACCGGTCTCCTTTCCTTTCTCCTTTCTTCTACTCATGACCTGCGACAGATCTGTGTTTTGCATGTCGTCATTGGTGTTTCGCCAGTCTAATGTTGTTCCTGCCTTATTTGTTTTCCATTGTTTGTGTATCGAAGGTACCTACGAAACCAAAAACAACAAAACATCATAATGCTAAAAATAAAACACATGGGTTGGCTCCCTAGGACCGCCTTACTTAGTCGTGGCAAGACGTATTTCTCATTCATATTCCGTTTTCTAGAGGATCATCCTCCGACTCGACCTCTTTCATATCAACTCCTCCATTTTCACTTTCATCATTCAACACTTCCATCACCTTTCATTCATCTGGAGGTTCAGAGGTTTGGCATACTTTGAAGCTAACCTCTTCACCTCACACACAGAACTTGAGCTCACCTAGCACTACATCTACCAAGGCTCTGCCCGTGGAGAGCAATGGTCTCCCTAAGATGATTGGGACTTCCACATCCATCTAGCAATCTAGAACCACAAAGTCAGCTGGCAAAATAAACTTATCTACCCTCACCAATATATCCTCCAAAATACCCATCGGTTTTTTGATAGAGTGATTAACCATTAACAGTCTCATCGAGGTAGGTTTGATGTTGCCAAGCCCAACTTCTTGAAGATTATGAGGGGCATCAAATTTATACTTGCCCCCAGATCACAAAGGGCTTTATTGAACACACACAACACTATGGTGCAATAAATTGTGAAGGCTCCCGGTTCCTCCCATTTCGGGGCAAGGTTGCTCATTATCACGGTGCTTCAATGATGTGTTGTCTCTCCGGCGCCTATATCCACTACCTTCTTCTTCTTCAACAGCTTTTTCATAAACTTTGCATATTCGGGCATTTGAAGTAAAGCATCCACCAATGGTATATTTATGGACAATTTATTGAACATATCTATAAACGTGCTGAATTGATCATCCTTTTTCTTTTTGGTTAACCGTTGTGGATAAGGAGGTGGAACTCTTGGTTCTTGATCTTTCTCACTCGAGGCCTTCATGCCCACATCTCCTTCCTCATCATTTGAGGGAATTTCATCAACATCTCCTTAACCATGATCCTCAACATTGTCATAGCCATATGGTTCTTATGGTATCTCATTTGATTCTTTCACATCACTTGTCGTTGGAGAAACAACATTCTTGGGCTTAACATCTGCATCTCCTAGCATCTTTCCACTCCTAGTGAAGATAGCGATACATTGATTATCCTTTTTGGGATTTGGCATTGTATCACTAGGGAATGTTCCCTTCATCTGGGGGGTCATTTGAGAAGATAAGTGGTTCATTTGGACCTCTAAATGCTTGATGAAGCTGAGTGAGAACTTACTTTTTGGGCAAGGTTAGACACCTCCCCTTTAAGTTCTTGACTTCATTAATTGTTGACTCAACCTTCTTGAGAACTCTTGCAAACATTTGTTCAATTTTTGAGTTCCCTACATCACTCACACCCGATTGGGATTAGACATTCTCAGGTTTAGGAGGAGGAACATATGGATTTGCGCTTCTATGATAGCGGTATCCCTCATGGTTTTTCTCTCTATTGCCCCATCTCCCATTCCGACCAAGACACCCTTGTGCGTCACGATTCCTCCAACCTTGGTTCTCTTCCTTTGGGTGCCAACAGCCTTGATTAGTCCCTTGGTACCTGGGTCAAGAGTCCCCTAGTTGATTTTCCATATATTAGCGTTCCTCCTCGTACCTTGATGGCGAAGAATCTCCCTCAAAATGCAATGGACCTTGCATTCCCATAGCATTTACACCTTTAGCCTGACTCCCATCACACGTGTAGTCATTAACTCCAGTTGTGTCATCATTTTGGCAAGATTTTCATCTCGCTCTTCCTCTTTATTTCTCATTTCAGTTGTTAGCAAACTAGAACCAGCATCATTTAAAGATACAGTCGTCTCCTTTGTATGCCACACCCTGTTCATCTTCGTCATCCTATCCAAAAGGGCTTTAGCTAGACTATACATATGGTCCATGATTGAGCCTCCAGCTAGGTTATTGGTGACTGATTTGTTGATGGAGTCTAAGGCTCGATAAAAGCTTTGAAGTAGCACTCCATTGGAAAGACCATGGTTAGGACAAAGAGACATCTTCTTCTTAAACCTCAGCCATGCTTCATGCAAAGGTTCATCCGGCTTTTGCCTAAAGTTTGTAATGTCATCCCTGAGTTGCAACATCTATGAAGGAGGGAAAAATCGATCCAAAAATACTTATGCCAACTATTTCAATGAGGTGATACATCTCGGAGGCAAATCTTCTAACCACATAGTTGCTTCTCACGTTAAGGAGATGAGAAGAGCCTCAACCTGATAAACTCTTGTCTTATATAAGTTATATTAAAAAGTTGGCAAATCTCGAGGAAGTTCCTCAAATGGTTGTTTGCATCCTCACTCGATTTACCCCAAAGAGTCTTTTCATTTGCAGAGGTGCAACATAGTACTTGATGTGAAACACCGCACTCCCTACTGTAGCTGGTAGGCGAATGGAACCTATAACCTCATGCATGACGGGGTTATCCTCTTTATGTTTCATGTTTCGTTCCACCGAACTATCACCCTCTTGCAAATAATGGCTCATACGAACACATCCTAAATGACCAACAACAAGAACAACGACAAAACAAAAAAGATGTTTAATTAGTTAAAATTAACAAACAACTCAAGGATATCAAGTGTTATTCCCCAGCAACAATGCCATTTTTGATAACGCTCAAACTGCACTCCTCATTTAGAGATAATGCCAGAGATCGTTATATTAAAACAAATAATCCAAAGGATGTTGGGGTCAAATCCCACAGAGAATAGAGAATTATTTATACGAGAGTTGTTTAGTGAATTGATTGATTCGCATCCAAGCGATGAAGACGTAAAAGTAAATTTTGGGGGAAGTGAATGCAATAATATTGTGGACTCTAAAATCAGCTAATTAAGAGAGCAAGATAACCAAAATTGAGAAACAATAATGAGCAAAGGCTAGAGGTGTGGTGTAGATGGGATGTCAATCAAATTGGGATTTACTAGACAGTCAAATTATTACTAATATAAATAACCTTGGAAAAAGATGGAGCCCGATGTTTTTCAACCACTCAAGATCCTTATCCTCAAGTCCTTTCAAACCTCAACGTACAATTCAACTATTCCAATATGGTTTGGGTTAGGGGATGAGCTATTTCTATCCATCAACCTCTAAATCGATTATGATCATGGGTTATGGCTATTTCTATCCCAACCCCACATAATCAAATCCCAATCCACTATTAGATTCTCCCCCATTACTTAATTCTTCTTTTTCCAACCAAAATCAAGTAAAAAACAATACCATATTTGTAACTATGAGAAATCAACTATAATTCGAGGAGAATTCAATAGATTTACACTAATTAAGTAATAACAAGATAAATCTAGAAATACCCAATCAAATTAAACACCCATCATCACACCTCTAGCTATAGATTTAGCTACTCATATTGAGAAACACAAGAGCATATTTATCAATAAACTCAACAATTTCATCATTGAGAGTAAGAAAAATCAAGCTCAAAATATCTTTATAATGGTGATTATACCTTGATGAAGAAGATGAAGATGAAAAAGTAATATTCAAAATAATTCTTCTCTTCTCCAATGGAGTTCTCTCTCTCTCAAAAGTAATGGGAATATTTAATGATATGTTCGGAGTACTTTTTTCTACAATATTTACAAAAGTAGGTCATAACATTCTCCTCTATTTCAAGGTTGGACGTTTTGCCCCTTTTCAGGCGTCTTTCACATGCGATGGAACCGGTGGTTCGCCGATTACTATCTATGAGTCGTCGGTTGCTTTCCTCTATGGTCCAGTGAAGTCCAGATCATTTTGGTGATGTCTTTTGAAGATTCGTCGGTTACTATCTGTGAGCCGCCGGTTGATCTCACCCGTTGTCTAGTAAATTCCAGCACATTTTAGCAATGGAATCGATGGATCGCCAGTTGCTGTCTGTTAGCCACAGGTTGCAGTTGTTCATTAAACCAGTGAGTGCCTGCGGTCGATCGACATTTTGCAGGTGTTCCGGTGGAGTGGTGGTTTTCACATGAATATCATTTTTTTACTCAACTTCATGCTCCTTCTCTTCAAGTTAGGTACCGACACATCCAAAGGAAAAAGGGCATAAAATCCAACTAAAAGATTAAAAACTAAGTCAAAGCTCACGCTTAAAAGCCTAATGAGTTGGTAAATACCCACTCATCACTGACTATCTATCGCACCTAGAGATAAGTGGTCAGTCGGGAGTACACGAGGAGATTAATGATGACTTCCCTGATGAACATATTCTAGCGGCAACCCACGACTTAACACCTTCGTTTGCGGATTTTTCTAATTATTTGGCAAGCGATATCATACCTGAGGGGTTGACCTTTCATTAAAAGAAGAGATTCATTTATGATGTTTGGAATTTTCGTTGGGATGAACCCTACCTTTTTCGTAGTTGCGCTGATGGTATAATTCATAGGTGTGTTCGCAAAAGTTGAAATGATACCAATTCTAGATGCTTGTCATTCATCACTGGTTGGGGGCTATAATGAAAGTGTTTGGACAGTGGAAAAAGTGTTACAACGTGGATTTTATTGGCCTACCCTTCATCAGGACGCCCATGACATTGTGAAGTAATGCGATCGGTGTCAATGAATATGAAGTATCTCGAGAAGTCATGAACATTCTTTGACACCAATCTTAGAGGTGGAATTATTTGATGTGAAGGGAATCGATTTTATGGGCCCTTTTGTGAGCTCTTATTGAAACACATACATTCTAGTGGTTGTTGATTATGTCTCTAAGTGGGTAGAAGTTATAGCATTGCGTAACAACGAGGGGAGGATCGCAATAGACTTTTTGAAAAAGCATATTTTCTCATGATTTTGCACCCGTAGAGCAATCATTAGTGATGGAGGATCACACTTTTGCAATCGATTATTCAGACTTTGCTTGCCAAGTATGTGTGAAGCACAGAGTGGCCACCCTTTATCATCCACAAACAAGTGACTAAGTAGAAGTTTCCAATCAGGAAATGAAATCTATGTTGACTAAAATAGTCAATATGAACAAAACAGATTGGGCTCAGAAGCTATATGATTCCTTATGGGTATATCGGAATGCATAAAAAACACCGATTAGAATATCTCCATACCAGCTTGTTTTTGGCAAATCTTGCCACCTTCTTATTGAGCTAGAACATAAAGCCTTGTGGGCACTAAAGAGCTTGAACCTTGTTTGGGGGGAGCCGTCTAAGGGAGAGTGAAAAATCTGCATGAGTTGGATGAATTTAGAATGTGGGCATATGAGAACATAGCTATTTATAAGGCCCGCATGAAGCATTACCATGACCAGAAAATCTTGCATCGAAATTTTTTTTCGGGAGATTTGGTATTGTTATTCAATTAAAGGCTAAGGTTATTCCCAAGGAATCTCAAATCTAATTGGTCAGAGCCATTTAAGACATCCCAAGATTTTGGAAACTGTACCATTGAACTTGAAGGAGAAGATGGGTCAAAATTCAAGGTGAATGGATAAAGGGTAAAGAAGTATTTAGGAGAGTTGAAGGAGGTTGGTCGAATAGAGGTCATGTACCTAGATGAACAATAGCATATAAAGAGCCTTCGTCATCCTACGACGTTAACTAAGGTACTTCTTGGGAGGCAACCTAAGCATATTTATCTTGAACAGTTTGATGTTTTGTTGTTTTTGATTTTAGGTAGATTGGATGCAAAAACAAGGCTGAAGACCAAGGCATGATCGGCACCAAGCCGGCAGAACGCTAGTGCAAAAGCACAAGGCTCCCCCCTACCGTAGGAGATGAACAGAATAAGGGGAGAGAAAAGAGGCAACTGACAACTTGCCGGTGAAACAACGATACCAATCTGAGAGCCACCAGTGAAGCGCTGATTCCAAATAGTTCCCCTAGAAATTTGTAGTGTGTTTGGTGATCCAACCGGTGAATCACCGACACCAATGTGAAAATCGTTGGTGAAATGCTGGTTTCAGCTAGTATACCTAAAAATTATGATAATATCGGTGGCTCACCCAAAAAATCACTGGTGCCAACCTGTGAGATGCTGGAGTATCGCTGGTTATGAATTAGAGAACTGAAAAGGTGATGACCATTGGTGCCTAAACCAGCAAACTACTGGTATTCACCGGTTATTGCCGGTTAAGCACAGATCCAGGTATCCATTTCTATTAAAAATTTTGGCCAACCATTGACCAACTGACCCAGAATTTTGAAACCAGTTCCAAATCCCTAAACCAACCCTTATTTCATTAAACCCTTCCCACTTTTCCATTTTTTCATACTTTCCACTTTCCTACTATCTCCTAAATTCCCAACAAACCACCTCCCCAACATAAACTCCATTATCACCTACCTTCTTCTTGCCCAATCACCTTCCCCTCTCTTAGCCTTTAAATTCCTCTCTCCCATCACGCTTCTCACCTCACCTAAATTCCCACGAATTTGAAGGCAACATAAATGAGCAAGTCATAAAGCTTTCCTATCCCTACTTATTCTCCCTTCTCAACTTGGTATGTATCTCCTAGCTTATACTTTAATTGAGAATGTAAATTTGAACTCAAACATGCCAAAATAGATATTGGTACCACTCATGTTCATCAATCTTTGCTTTTACTTGATTGACTAATATTCATGTAGCGGGTATACTATGTGGTGCTATCTTGGGGTTCGCATGTTACTATGGTGTCTTATTTGCTATGTGTGCTTCGTGATTTGTTTCGTTGATTCTAATTTTTGGGTGAAAACAGAGTAACCCCATGTGCATCGCATGCACGATTTGCCCAATGATAGATAAAGTGATGAATTTCTTAAGGGCAAATCGTCGTTGTCATTTTGGTTGTAACAGATTGTGTAAGTGATAGTGAGCAGTAAAAAGCGGAAGAATATTAATTTTGGAAGGAATTTTGATCGACTGAATGTAAGGTAGCCCATCGGTGAGACGCCGGTTATGTCGACGAATCGCCGGTTAAAATACGGGTCTAGTCACAAGGTTATAAGCCACTGCCACAAACCCACATTTAATCAGTGCTTCGTGGTTCGAGAGTGTGAATCACTGGTGTGGCGCTAGTGTAGGATGCCTTTGCCTAGCTTTTTGCTTCATGACGACGGCTCATCGGTGCTTCAAAAATCACTACTTGTTTTTTCCCAATGTTCCGCGGGTGTTACTAGAGTTAACATTTTTCCACTTCTACTTGGATATCATTCAGTTTTTTAATTTTCTATTCTTCTTATTTTAAATCTTTGTATGGTACTAATAGTAGCCTACAGCATCATGTCCACCTCTAGACGAAATAGCAAATGGAAAGCCCCAATGACAACACCGACATGCAAGACTTACCTTCTAAGAAGGCCCGTCATATTTCACAACTTCGCTTTGGGTTGGACAGAATGGAATCTTATTATTTGTCCTTCAAGGAGAAGAGTTCCATCACTGTAGAAGCTAAATTTTAGTTGGGATCCTTCAAGGATGACTTCTCCAATATTTGCAATCAGATCGGCATTCGGGATTGGGGCCCATTTACTATAATCGTAGATCCCTAATTCCCTAAGTTGGTGTGGGAGTTTTATGCCTCTTACAGGGTGCTGCAAATCACCTTGAAGCACAAAGGCTGAGTAGACACAATACCATGTCTTCCGTCTATGTAGGTGCGGGGACAAGAGGTGAACATCACTCAAGAAGAAACTAATTCCATCTATTAGGCTGAACTAATCTAATCAAGTTTAGAGTTCTGAAGGAAGGTGGAAGATAAAGAAAATCAGTTTCAACAGGGAGCTAGAATAATTGCAAGAGATCAACCACAATGGGCCACGTCAAAAAAATAATTCACTTCCATGATCTATAATTTGAAGCTCGCATGTGGCTGGATTTGGTATGTGCTCGGATAATCCCTTCAAAGAATACAACACAGGTCCCCATTGAGGTTGCACTTCTTGTGCCCTGCATCATGGATCGGACACATATCAATGTAGGGGAAATCATTGTGGATCAATTCAAAAGGAAGGCCAAGCAACAGGCAAGATCTTTGCTTTATCCCAGCCTTGTGAATATATTATGCCTACGTACAGCATTCCCCCTCTTTTGGCCACTGGATAGAACTATGAGGGATGATGGAGTGATTACATTAGCTACCAAGACTGATAAAGATGCTCTACCTTCAAAGCGACCCAAAGGAATCGTGGACAGAATTAACCCCCCGCTTTTATGTTCTCTAGCACAATATCAGGGTCTTCCCAGGCAGCCGCAGTCACCACCTCTCCACCAACTGACCTGTTAAAGATAGCACAAATGAAGCAAGCTCATAAGAGCCAAATCATAAAGTTGTCCAAAGAAATACCTTCTATGATCCAGCAAGCCATTAAGAATTCCATGCAACCTACACGAGAAAAGTTGAGAGGCTTTTACGCTAAAGTTGAGGTCTTAAAGAATGAAGTGGTTACCTTAAAGAGCGATGTGGAAAGGCACACAGATCCTCTTCCTTCTAGCAATGTTGACCTCCATAAAACCATTGCGTCGACTACCCAGTCTGAAGGGCCCAGGAGCCCACCAAATGATTGGTGTGTGGGGTTTGACAGTTCTTCGAAAATTGTGTCTTAGAAGAGATATATCATAACTGGCTACCATCCCATCGGATGCTCACTAAGAGAGAATATATCCATCATGGAAACCCCATGGGATAGATACCACTTCATATCATGAGCTTAGAACCCAACCGAATAAATGGGTGGTTCCCAAACAAGGGAAATCGCAGGAACTCCCTCATGATCCATTGATGTCGTCTACAATAGAAACTACTTCATGGAATTTTAATGAAACCACATACTCATGGGTGCCTTTCCCCAATCACTAAATATTTCAGGGAGTCTTCTTCAACTTGTTGTTCTTCCCTTTTTATATTAGGGGCAATGTGTTCTTTTAAGTTGGGGGAAGGGGAGTGTGTCTTTTATCTTTGAGGGTGTTGAGCTATGGAGAAATAAAATTGTCTTAGTAGTTAATGCCAATGAGTGGGTATTTGATCTTATTGCCTAAAGTTGTGACCCAAGTTTGGTATTTGCCTTTGTAAATAGTAGATAGTAATTAAACTCCAAGGATTTTTTTCTTCATACCATGATTCTTTCCTAAGGAGCAATTTTTTTTTTGTTGTTGAACCGGGTTGACATTTTCCAATGATATATTATGAGACGACTCTCCTAAGGGATAATGTCATGTCTTTTTATTTGAGTCTTTTGGGGAACTATTTTTGAAAGGTACCAACAAAAATTCTTATGTGGAATGAAAAATGAATTTGAAAAAAAAATGGGCATTTGAAATGGGAAATGTAGCACTCTTTAGTCATACATTGCATATTCCCTATTTGGCTTGTGGATTTGCATGCTTTTGTGTCCTGGATCAAAATCTTGTGATAATAATGACTTGTGTGAACTCTTTGGGTGTGATGCTTTGTGTGGTAAGGTCATTTGAATGAATCTCATATATCTCTTCTTGTCTAGAACTTGCATGAATCAATACAAAATCCTACATGTAGCTGCACTTAGAACATAATTTTATGCTTTTTTTATTAGTTACTTCACCTAAACTGACCTCCAAAAACGTCTTCCCTTGCTAGCCAATGTTGAGTCTTTAGACTGTTTATTCTTGGAAACTATATTACAAGCCAATGCCCCTTTGTAAGCCTCTTCTTTGGAACCTATCCTTCCTAATTTCTAGTGATGAATGACTGAAAATAATGGGGGTTTAACTAAGACATAGTGAGAGATAAGGAAATCAATGGAAAAGAGGCAAAAAGCCTAAATTTGGGGGTTTACAAGGAAGGTAGAAATGTGATGAGTTTAAATGTGATGTAGCACCAAATTATGATCAAAATAAATGAAATGATAGGTTGAGAAACCTTGAATCATAAAAAAAAATATTGAAATGGTGTTACCTCTTTCTTAGACAAGGCTTAATGTGAGAGCCAAAAGAGCAGCAAGGAGGGATTTTGAGAAATAAAAAAAATTGAAGATGATGAAAAAGGAGGAATAAGGTGGAGTGATCTAAAGAGTTGGATGGGGAGGATAAAAGTGTTCACAAAAAGGCATTAGGGAGGTTCTAGTCACTAGAGCTAAATATTTATCCTATCCTTACCCCAAACTTTCATCATGACCAGCAAGTCTTAGTTGATTTTGAGTGTAGTTGCTCTACATTAGTGGCAAGTTACACGAAGGGAAAGCCTATGGGTCAATTTGTATGCATGGAGATTTCTTTTGTGAGAGTGAGCGCGGTCATCTTATTCCATAATTCCTTCTGGTGCATTGCTTTATGATGAAATGGGATTCTCTCTTGTCGTGAGTGGCATCACTCCCTTTGAGGACTTATTTGCATTAATGTAATGATATGATTGAGGAATGATAAATATGACCTCCAAGGCAAACTTTGAATGTGAAATGATTATGATTTGAGATGCTATGTCTATTTGATTGGATAAACCATGCGCTTGTTTTGCAAAATAAAAGCAGTTGTGAATCATGCCTATACACTGTGGTTGCCTCTTGAAACTTTTTTCACATTTTTAGGGGGAGTTGTTTCTCTTTTTCCTTTATTTGGTGAGGGTTTTCGGGTTGTCTTAGGTTCAGTGGTCCTTGATGCATAAATTCATATTTGACATGTTGTCCATTTGCTGAATTAAAAAAGATTGCATTACTTGAGGACAAACAATGATTCAAGTTTGGGGGTTTGATGAGTTGGTAATTTACCAACTCACTAGGCTCTTAATCGTGATTTTTTACTTAGTTTTCAAGTCAATTAGGTGGATTTTATGCCTTTTCTCTTTGATCCTTGCAGGTACTTAATTTTAATGGAGAAAAGCATAAAATTGAGCAAAAAGCATGGAAATAAAGTTAATGACCGGCACTCCACCGGATTACATTGCCGAGATGCTAGATTGATCACAGTTGCCTACTGTCCGAGAGAAGGTTAGAGAACGGCGGACCATAGTCCTAAATTACGTCTTATTGAGCATATTTTCAAAGAATTTAGAGGGGTTTAACGGTTCTCTCTCTCATTCTCCGCTTAGGCTTTCAGAACATCGTGCAAGAACCTAGGACTTTTTCTCTCAAGCAAGAACTAAGGCTCTTCGTCAGTTGCAGAAATTCAAGCTTCTTCTCCAGTTCTATGGGACATATTGAAATTAAAAAATTATGACCTAGGGTTTCTCTCTAGTTGTTGAAACTCCCTAGCTTCTCAATGTTTTTAAGCATCCACGACTAGGATCATGTTATAACTAGGATGTTATTTTTAACTAGTAAAAATTCCACCAGATTCTTGATATTTTTTCTATGACCTTGATATTTCTATTTACGATTCGGCAATATAATTGAACAGTGTAATCTTTCAAAAATATACATGATATATGTTTTATGCTTTACAGTACAATTAACATTTTGGTATACACAGTAATATCTATACTATCAGTATTATCAGTATTTGCAACTATCAAGTCCTTTAGGTTCTCAGGACACTTCCAAATAAGTAGTTCTGACTTAGCCCTAGGACCTTAGTTTCGAGCTAATCAATTTAGTTAGGTAAATTTAGTATTTCAATTGGGAGTTGTACTTAGCACCGAGTAGACCGGGGTTCAGCTCCCCCATGTTTTCAGAACTATGTGCCACCATAAGATTTACCTGAAAATAGGTTTTACAGTTAGTGATCACACAATGCAGTCACTGTACCCTGGCAAGGTACAATAGGCCCTTCAATGGGGAGTAAATATCAAACTCCACGTCTAGCTCACGTAGTTATATGTCGTTAAATAGGCACTCCCTCAATAGAGTACAATATTGTACAGTCATAGTCCATAGTCCAGTCTTACATGTTTCAAATATGTTTGCTTAAATTTTCAGATTTTGTCAATTCTTACAGTATTTTTCTCATATTTCAGACTCTTCAGTACTTATGATTTCAGACATAGTTATTGTATGTCATATTAGTCCAATTTATGAACTATCAGCATTCCTATGTTTTATTTGACATCTCTTATAATCAGTATATTCCAAGTATTGAATGTACACTCTATATATTCTATATCCTTTTATGATATAGGTTTAGGTACTAGGTTTCAGCATCGCAGTTAGTCTTCATCCGATGATATTCAGTAGCGTTCAATGGTGAGTCCTCATTTTTTCAAGGACTGGAGCTATTTTCTCTTACTCAGTTGTCTTGTTTAGTTACAACTTTGGAGTTAGCTGGGGACATGTCCCAGCAGCTCATCAGCAGTAGTGGATTTTAGACAAAGTATTAGTGTCTTAGTTATGACTCGTAGTTATTTAAACATTCTTGGTTTTAGTTTATTTTAGTATTTACTTGTGAAATGTTTTTCTTGCAACTTAGTTAGCTTCCACTCATTTCTCTATTTATCTCGAATCATGTCAGTAATATGTTATTCCATGGGTAGGCTTGGAGTTATTTGTAGCTCTAGGCACCTTGTCGCGTCCAGGGTGTAGACTTGGGTCGTGATATTACTTCAGAAAAAAGGATAGTTTTCTTGGTCTAATTGTGAGGGCATGTGGATGTGAATGGTTGGCATATTTCACTTCTCTAATTTAGGTGTGTGCATATTAATATATATGATTTCATAAGTTGAGGTTGCATGCCTAGTTTAAATAGTTGCGAGAAAATTGAGTTTTGATTGATGGAGCGGGCGGCTAGATTGAAATGTGTGTGTTAGTAGCTATTGTCAACAACCACCCTAGTCATGATGATTTGTGATTCTAGGACATTAGATAGGTGTAGGGCAAATGCTTTAAGTTAGGGGTGTTACTATGTCTGAAAGTAGTTACACATCTTTGCTCATTTCATAATATTTTACATGTCTTTAGGAGTTAAATTAAGTGAAAACTAACCTTATTATGCTATGTTTCAGGAAGTCAAGCAAAGTAAAGATGCAAGGAGTTAAAGCCAGAAAAATGTCCAAACATTAAGGACCATCTGTCTAATAGATGGTCTACATCATCCGTCGTCCAAGTCCAGTGGAAAATTCCATAAACCAAGCTAACAGAGTCCTTAAATGACAGTTCGAAGGATTGACTATTTTTCCAGAAGACAGACCGTCAATTGAAGAACAAACTCAAGCTAGGAAGAAGTGGAATTCTAAATTACGGTACAAGGGACCAACCATCTTTCCCAAAGACAGTCTATCGATCAATGGATGATAAGCTGGGGACGGAAGCCACATTGCAAAGTACGTATCAAAGGATGGTTTGTCCTTCTAAAGGACGGTCAATCTCTGTACACCTGGCACTCCGAAGTTTGAATTAATTGAGTTTTTTGGGACATAGTATAAATATATTTTTCTTGTAACTTTTATAGAGTTTTGAATTCATATTTTCTGTAGAGAGTAGAATTATCTAGTTAGACTTAGTTTTCATAGAAGATTCTAGATCTTAGCTTGTCATTTGAAGACTCCTTTTCATCCAATTAGAAGATCTCTTATCCAATTTCAATTTCCATTGGTAAGCATGTCTAATTAATTTTAATTCTGTTCTTCTTCTTCTTGCTATGGGTAACTAAACCTAGATCTAGGGTTGTGAACCTATATACTTTCTCCATGTACTTAATACATTCAAAGTACTGACAACACAATCTATGCTATATTGTCTCGTGATATAGGTTTGGGTGATCGTTCTCAATCTCGATGTTAGCTCACCCTGCTCAGACAATCTCAGTTCCCAGTCATGGTGAGTCCTCATCATCCAAGGACATTTATCAGTTTATATTGTCATGTCTTTTTTTAGTTTCATACTTTAGCGAGCTAGTTGGGGGTGTTGTCCTAATAATTCATCTTACAACTAAAGGCTTTTTAGATAGACATGCAATAGATGACTTAGTGTTATGATATTGTCACTCTTACTTATTCTCTATATTGTATAGATTTCCTCTTATCTATGTTTATGTTTTATATTCTCCTTTAGTTCATGCTCTTGAGTTTCTATGCATGTATCATGGGTTTGCTTAGGGCCATTCGTGGTTCTAAGTCCCCTATCTCGGTATGGGGTCCCAACTCAGGTCATGACAAACTTGGTATCAGACCAAAGGTTTACATGTTTCCTAGGGTGCCAGAAAGTCGCGTTAAGTAGAGTCTTTTCCTTGGGGGTGAAGTGCACCTTACTTATGGGGATAAGGCTACGAGATGTTCTAGGAAAATTTCCTTCATTCATGATCTATGTCATGCGATGAGTACACCTCTCTATTCCTCTAACTTGTGTTATACGTGTTTGTAGAAATATTCCTCTACATCGAGTCAATGAAAAGAGAAATGGTAATGGAAATGGCCATGGCAATAGCAACGGAGACGAGCATCATCCAACCCCACCAGCTCCAATAGATCCCTTTCCTGAGCAGGTTACTCATGCCGAGTTCAGGGTTTCTTTTCAAATGTTGGCTCAAGCTATGACAGTCAAGTCAACCAGTAGGCATTGACCTATCATGACCCGAGCTGAGACCCAGGCCAAGACATGGGATCTAGAACCAAGAATAGCTTCAAAATCGACCCATGGCATGAACATAACAGTTAAAGAGCATAAATTAGCGAAAACTGATAAACTAAACATGAATAAGCAAAGTCTACACACGTAATAATCATAAACCGAGTCAAAACCGACAAGCTAAGTTTCTATATATTGTCTGAAAAGCCTCTAATATAACTGATGAGCAAATGGGACAACATCCCCAACTAGCTCAACAAGAGTCTGTAACTAAAATAACAAAATAAAAAACTAAACTGAATGTCCTCGGAAGATGAGGAATCAGCAATACTGGCTAACAAGACTTTACGAAAGCAGGACTAATGGCGTAGCTGAGTCTGATCTCTCGGACTTGTGTCACAAAATGATACAACATAGAATATGTGATCAGTACTTTGAATGTATTGAGTATGCAAGGTAAATTAAAAAATGAACTAACAAAATACATAAAAGTTCATAAGAGTAGGGAATTTCTAACATGAAGTAATAAACATAATTTAAACATGAGGGCTCAAGGTTATCAAAATCATTCATAAACTAGTCATAATCACAATCATAAGAGAAACCTTGTAAAAAATAACTTGAGCCAAAGTATAGTAGGCATGATCATGCATAAAACATAAGGAAGAATGGGAGAACTCGTCTTAACCAACACTAGCATGATAGAGTGTACATGACGCCCTAACTTTCTCGCTCAAGTGGGCAAAGTCATCCCGAGCTTGCTAGGCAAGGGACGTATTGGCGTGATATCACTAATAGGGACCAACCTAGAGTCCAAATAGGGACCCACCTAGAGTCCGTGAATATAAACCTACATTGGCGTGTAGTTTTGAGACCTCGGAGTTTACTTGAACGCCGGGCCTACTCGGTGCTAGACACGGCTCCAAAAATTATGCACGTGAAGGCTCGTATAATAATAATGAAATCATACATGAATTTCATGTCTATTTAAAATATAACATAGTTGTTCATACTTGAAATACATGATTAGCCATGAAATATGGGCCCGTGAATCGGCCAAAATCATAAACTGTTAAATCATGAAGAACATACATACTTGAGGAGATCACCATACTTGAGATTCATAAATTCATGTAGAGTACTTTTAGGAAATGTATATATCTATATAAAATAGGGTCTTCAACCCGATGACGTGGTCCTCTCCTAGGCCAAAATTGCTATTTATCTAATTTTCTAGATTTTTTCCCTTCATAATCAGTTATTTGTTGCGCCTTTTGGAAAAAATAAACATAATTTGAACAGTTACAACTTTTAGTCTATATATTTTTTGAATAGTTGTATCAATTTATTTTCAAAAACAGTTACTTTTTGACTTCTTGTGATTACATCAATTCCAAAAACAATACTCTTGAATTCATGGTTCTTTCTTCTCCCGTTTTTTCTCTATCCTCTTCCGTTTTCTCATTTTCTTTACTTTAAAAAGTTCACACACATTAATCTTACCCTCTAAAGTCAAGTTTAGAATTAAACTAAAAGAAAATATGTTTTTTAATTAATATCAAATATTTTTCAAGATCTTTTTCCATGCTACAGAGAATTATTTTTTAAGAACCAGGACTTCTTTCCAGTTGAAGGCTTGAAGCACTTGTGAGATGAATTCTCTTTTCTTTTTCTTTTTTCACAGCGTTGAATATATATTTTTTACAGTATAGTATTAACTATTTTAAATGTGCATTCTATGTTTTTTCTTAATACTAATTTTCTTTATGTAGTAATGAGTTTCTATTTTACAATTCATTAGTATAATATTTTGGTAAACTTGAATATTGTTAGATTCGTCAAATTGCTATAAAATGAAAATTGTCTCTAATATTCATAATTGAATTAATATGCAATGTCAATAAAAAAGTTAAAAAAAAAAAACTCTAGACCAACTCTTAAACTAAATCTTTCCGTCTAAATTCAAGTTCAAAATTAAACCAAAAGAAAGTGTATATTTTTTTATATAAATATCAAATATTTTTCAAATTTTTTTTCATGCTATAGGAATTATTTTTTGAGAATTGATCCTCCTTTCCAATTAAAGGCTTGAAGCAGTTGTGAGATGAATTCTTTTTTCTTCTTCTTTTTTCACAGCATTGAATATATTTTTTTAGAATATGATATTAGCTATTCTAATTGTGCATTCTATGTTATTTCTTAATACTAATTTTCTTTATGCAGTAATGAGTTTCTATTTTACAATCCGTGAGTATAATATTTGGTGAATTTGGATATTGTTAGATTCATCAAGTTGCTATAAAAATTTTCAAGAATCGTTTTCGTGCTACAGGAATTATTTTTTGAGATTGAGGCTCTTTTTCAGTTGAAGGCTTCAGCACGACGACGTGTCACTCTCCTAGGCCAGAATTACTATTTATCTAATTTTTTAGATTTTTTTTCTTTTTTTTCCTTCTCAATTAATTATTTATTACGCCTTTTGAAAAAAGTAAGCATAATTCGAACAGTTACATCTTTTAGTCTATATATTTTTCAAATAGTCGTATCAATTTATTTTCAACAACGCTTACTTTTTGACTTCTTGTGATTACATCAATTTTTTTAAAAATAGTCTTGAATTTCAGATTCTTTCTTCTCCAGTTTTTGCTTTATCATCTTCCATTTTCTCACTTTCTTTACTTGAAAAAGTTCACGAATATTATATATTTTGGTTCTTTTCTCCTATCATACCTTTACATATTTTATGTTAAACAATGACAACACTCTTTGATTCCTTCACGTTATGCCGGTAAATTTTTTCTATCTAAGGACAAATTGATATCCCATGTTAGTAAAAAAGATGAGAAAAAAAAATAACTTTACATCCCTCATGTTAGATCACTCTTTTTTTCATATTATCTCTCTACACTAACTCTTAAATCAAATCTTACCCTCTAAACTCAAGTTCAAAATTAAACCAACAGAAAATATATATTTTAATAAATAACAAATATTTTTCAAGATCTTTTTCCATGCTACAGAGAATTATTTTTTGAGAACTAAGACTTCTTTCCAGTTGAAAGCTTGAAGAATTTGTGAGATGAATTTTCTTTTCTTCTTCTTTTTTAACAGTGTTGAATATATTTTTTTACAGTATAATATTAACTATTCTAAATGTGCATTCTATGATTTTTCTTGATACTAATTTTCTTTATGTAGTAATGAGTTGA
Organism: Datura wrightii; assembly: GCA_035772735.1. Taxonomy (NCBI): domain Eukaryota; kingdom Viridiplantae; phylum Streptophyta; class Magnoliopsida; order Solanales; family Solanaceae; genus Datura; species Datura wrightii. The sequence goes on along the minus strand of JASDFA010000016.1, from coordinate 84,953,911 downwards.
GTTTCTATTTTTCAATTCATTAGTATAATATTTTGATAAATTTGGATATTGTTAGATTCATTAAATTTCTATAAAATAAAAATTATCCGTAATACTCATAATTGAATTAATATCCCATTGCAATAAAAAAGATGAATAAAAAACTCTACACCAACTTTTAAACTAAATCTTACCCTCTAAATTCAAGTTAAGAATTAAACCAAAAGAATTTCTTTTATAATTATCAAATATTCTTCAAGATTTTTTTCGTGCTACAGCAATTATTTTTTGACAATTGAGGCTCCTTTCTAGTTGAAGGCTTGAAGGACTTGTGAGATGAATTTTTTCTTCTTTTTTCGTAGCATTGAATATATTTTTTTACACTATGATATTAACTATTCTAATTGTGCATTCTATGATATATCTTAATACTAATTTTCTTATGTAGTAGTGAGTTTCTATTTTACAATCCATGAGTATAATATTTGGTGAATTTGAAATATTGTTAGATTCATCAAGTTGCTATAAAATAAAATCTTTCTGTAACATCATAATTGGATCATATCATAATTTGTACTTTTTGCACTTATGCATAATTATTCTATTTATCCAGTTTGATCTTTTATTGCCTAAATTTATTTTTCTTAGATTAGTTACACATAACATCACAATTACTCTAAAAAAAATTTCTTTTTTTTGAATCTCGACTCTCATATGTTCCTAAAGCTCATCTTCCTTTACATGAATTTGATAGGTCTCTGTATCACATATTCCTACAGTAACTTCTTGGGGCTTAAAACTCGTAGTAACTATTTAAATTATTTTTCTCTCTCTTTGATCTTTTTCATCAAAAATAGAGATAATGAATTTTTCTTGAAAGAAAAATTAAGGTCAAGCGAGTGTAGAAGGATTAAGAAGATGGAATGAGAAAGTGAAAGTGTAACCTTCAGAACTAAATACCAGGATTTAAAAAAAATTATTTTCTTTACAAATATTTGGTTCTTCTCTTTTTTAATGCCAAAAACGTGAATAGTATTACAAGTAGTAGTAACATACGCCTCTTAATAATAATACTCTCATAGTGAATATTGATTTAATTATTTATACAACACCATATATATAAAATATTTATCTCTCCTTTAACAACTGGAGACGGATTCATTATTCTTTCCATGAAAATAAAAAAAAAATGAAGTTTATGAATACTGTAGTTTCTTCCATAAAATGCATTTATAGATTTTTCACATTTTGAAGGTCTTTTTTTAGGAATACACTATCTTGGTAAACATCTTTAAGTAGTATAATTTTATATCCATTCGACAATTTTAAAAATTTGTAGGAACTCTTAGATTTAGAAAGAGGAAACTGAAAAACTGACATCAAGTTTTCTTGATTTGATATTATGAAAATTTAGATGATGATGATAATATCATATGACTTTAGGAGTAGGAAGAAATAGAATTTACATAGCATCTCTGAGAAAAAGGATGAGATTTTACTACCAAAATACGACAATCAAAGAAATCATGCTGCCTTAAAATTACAAATAATATATAAAAGTTTCTAAATAATAAACAACTCTTAGTATAAATTTATGTAAATTTTTATTTTAATTTGAGTTTTGAACATTAAATTTTTCTTAATTAGATAAAACTTAAATACTTTATACATTACAACTAGTAATGAGTACCATTACCTATTCGTTCGACAATTTTAATAATTTTAACGCCGAATTGTTAGCTTTAAAAGGAGAAAATTTAAAGGCAAACACCAAAGTTTTTTAGATTTGTTATTATGAAGATTTAGCTTATAATAAAATCAGATGGCTTTAGGAACAGAGAAAAAGCTCTTGACAAGTTATATAACATTTTTGAGAAGAAGAGTGAGATTACACCACAGGAATACGAAAATCAAAAAAATCATGTTGTCTTAAGATTACAGACGGCCTATAAAAATTTCTAAACCGGAGACAACTTCTTAGTAGGAATTTATGTATTTTTTAAATTTAATTTGAAATTTGTACGTTAATACTCTTTAAATATTACCTAATAAGATAAAACTTAAAATACATTATAAATAAGTATCTACTCTAAATAAAAAATTATTAATTAACTCAACTATGTGCTATGTATAAATATTTTTTCATAAAAAAGAAGAAGAATTCCTAAATAATTATTAGCATGTTAAAGTTTTTGATAAATTGATTAATATTTTTATGACCGCGCGAAGTACGGATAAATTTACTAGTCATATCATAATCATAAATCATTAATTAGGGCTTATGAGAATCAACATCATAATAGAATCATAAACTTGACTTTTCATGAAGCTTACATAATTGGACATAATTTTTTTAAAATTTGAAATCATGAATTTATAAGCAAAATAGGTATAAAATATGTCCATAGATCTTAAAATATACTTTTAAATATGAAGAAAATTGACCCATAAATAAATCATAGAGAATTTCATGAAAGTTGGAACAAAATCTATAAGGATCACACTTGAATCAACACTTGAATTCATGAACTTGAGAAGAAATTTGGGCATGAGAGTGAAATGAGACTATCATTCATAGCCCTACATACTTGGGTAAACTGATTCTTATCTTGACTTGGAAAGTCCAAGAGATTTGGAGGAGAATTAGAGGATTGCTAAGCTTGATCTTCAATGGAACCCTCTAAACTTTCATGCATGGGAGTTGGAATGAATTAGAATAGGTTAAACTCCCCTAATACACTCCTTTCAATGCTTAAAATGACATAGTTTAGGGCTTAGGAGCTTAGGATTTACGGAAATACCCTATATGAATTTGAAGGAAAACCTTATCTGCCAGCTGTCATGAATCGTACCACGAGTCATACAATCCTCTTAAGACTCGTGGTATCCACCCGTACTGACCAAATCCAAAACCTCCAACCCTATGAATATTTCCACGAATCTTACTATGATCCGTAACACCATCTTACAAGTCATACAATCACCCGTATAATCGATCACTGGATAACTCCGAAGACTTGATAAAATCCCGATCACAAGTCGTACCCACATACTACGACTCGTAGTGGGGACTCGTGGTCTAGAAAACAAAAATCTCTAACTTGGTCCATGGGTCTTCCAATGACCCGTGTATAAACCTATGACTCGTAGGTTGAGTCATACTGAGGCAAAAATGTAGTTTTTTTGCTGAACTCATTTCTAATCCTCTCATCTAGTCTTAGGAACCTTCGGGGTATTACAATATCTCTCCCTTGGGAACATCATCCTCAAATGTAGACTGAACATGCTGAAAAACTGGGGAACGAAATTGAATTCTCAAACACTAAACATCTGAAGCTGAACACTAACAAAGTGGCTGACTCCGGACTGATATACATGACTGAACTGAATTCATGAATCATACATACATATACTTACAAGAAAGGGACTGAGAGACATAAGTTAAACATGAATATAAATAGAGTACTAAGGAGGAAACTAATACCTCATATTGGAACCGGGTCAGAAGGGAATAAATGTGGGTATCTAGACATAATATCTTCTTCGGCTTCCCACATAGCTCCTTCAACAAGCTGATTCCTCCGTAATACTTTCACTGAAGCTACTTCTTTATTCCTCAACCTCCGAACTGGACGATCAAGAATCTCAACTGGTACCTCCTCATAGCTAAGGTTATCCTTCACACCTACGCTCTCCACCAGGACAACCAAGGTCAGGTCACCAATGCACATCTTTAACAGTGATACATAGAATACTGAATGTAACGAAGCCAACTCCGTTGGTAGCTCCAACTCATAGGCCACCTTGCCAACGTGTCTCACAACCCTATCGGGAACAATATATCGAGGACTAGTATTTCCTTTCTTTCCAAACCTCATCACTCCCTTCATGAGAGACACCTTCAAAAACACCCAATCATCAACTTCAAGCTCAAATTCTCTCCTCCTCACATCAGCATAGGACTTTTGATGACTCTGAGCTATTTTCAGCCTTTCCCTTATAAGTTGAAATTTCTCTATAGCCTCATAAACTAAATCTGGACCTATCAATGTAGCCTCACCTACCTCAAACCAACCAATAGGCAATCTACATCTCCACCCATAAAGAGCTTCAAACGGATCCATCTGAATGCTGGAGTAGTAGCTGTTGTTGTAAGGAAATTTGATAAGGGGTAAATGATCATTCCAAATACCTTTTAAGTCAATCACACATTCTCTCATCATATCCTCAAGAGTCTGAATGGTCAGCTCAGCCTGACCATCTGTCTGTGGGTGAAAAATTATGCTAAGCTTGACCTAAGTGCCGAGTACCTGCTAAAATGATCTCCAAAACTACAAGGTGAACTGAGTACCTCTATCTAAAATGATGGACAAGGGGACCCCATGAAACTAAACTAACTCTCGAATGTACAATTTAGCATAATCCTCCATTGAGTCGGTAGTCTTAACCAGTAGAAAATGGGCTGCTTTATTCAACCAGTCTATAATCACCCAAATAGAGTCATATTGTCTATGAGTGCGAAGTAACCCTATGATGAAATCCATGTTGATATATTAACACTTCCAATTTGGCATATTGATGTCTTATAACACACCTTCTGGTCTTTGATGTTTCACCTTCACTTATTGACAATTCGGACACTTAGCCACAAACTGCGCTATGTCCTTCTTCATGCAATTCTACCAATAGACTTCCCGTAGGTCAAGGTACATTTTGGTGGCACCAGGGTGGATAGAATACTGTGAACCATGAGCTTCATGCAACATCCTCTCTCTCAATTCATCGATATCCAGAACACATAAACGACCCTGATATCGAAGTACACCATCTCCCCCTTGGGAGAAGACCTCTATCATCTAATTCTAAACTGCTTCCTTCAACTTTACCAAAATAGGATCCTCATCTTGTGTAGCCTTAACCTCAGTCACCAAAGAAGATTCTAACCCATTCTGAATAATGACACCACCATCTGTCGAATCAACAAGGCAAACTCCTAGTCGTGCAAGTTGATGCAAAATTCTTTCTTCCCATCTTCTACATGGGAAATACTCTCCATGGACAACCTAGTAAGGGCATCCTCCACTACATTGGCCTTTTCCAGATGATAAAGGACACTCATGTCATAGTCCTTGAGTAGCTCTAACCATCTCCTTTGCTGCAAATGCAAATCCTTCTGGGTGAACACATACTGTAGGCTCTTGTGGTCCTTTGTCGCAAATGCAAATCCTTCTAGGTGAACACATATTGTAGGCTCTTTTGGTTCATAAAAACATCCACATATACCCCATACAAATAGTGCCTCCAAATCTTCAATGCGAACACCACCACTGCCAATTCCAGGTCATGCGTCGGTTAGTTCTTCTTATGACTCTTAAGTTGTCTAGAAGCATACACAATGACCTTACCATGCTGCATCAACAAACACCCAAGAGCAACCCTAGAGGCATCAAAAGATACAACAAATCCATCTATACCATTAGGTAGGGTCAATATTGGGGATAAAGTGAGTTGAGTCTTTAACTCTTGAAAACTCTTCTCACAGGCACACAACCATTGAAACTTGACTTTCTTCTGGGTCAGCTTAGTCAACAGTGTTGCGATGGATGAAAATCCTGCAACAAACCTCCTGTAGTAGCCAGCTAAACCCAAGAAACTCCTGATATCTGAAGGATTAACTGGTCTAGGCAAATTCTTAACAACTTCTATCTTTTGAGAGTCCACTTGCGCACCCTCACTTAAGACCACGTGGCCTAAAAATGCTACTGAGTCCAACCAAAACTCACACTTACTGAATTTAGTAAAAAACTAGAGATCCTTGGGGGTCTGTAGCACAATTTTTAAGTGAGTGGCGTGCTCCTCCTTGCTTCGAGAGTATATGAGGATGTCGTTTATGAGGACAATCACGAAAATATCTAAATATGGCTTGAACACCCTGTTCATCAAATCCATAAAAGCTACAGGAGCATTCGTTAGTCCAAAAGACATAACTACAAACTCATAGTGACCATACCGAGTCCTGGAAGCTGTCTTCGAAATGTCACTCTCCCTAACTCTGAGCTAGTGATAGTCAGACTTGAGATTTATCTTTGAGAATCACTTAGCACCCTGAAGTTGGTCAAACAAGTCATCAATTCTGGGGAGGGGATACTTGTTCTTAATGGTGCCCCTGTTCAACTATCGATAGTAAATGCACATTAAAAGAGAACCATCCTTCTTTCGAACAAAGAGAACTGATTCACCCCAGGGGGACTTGCTAGGTTTGATGAATCCTTTGCCGAAAAGATCCTTCAACTGGTCCTTCAACCCTTTCAGCTTGGTTGAAGCCATTATGTATGGAGGAATAGATATAGGTTGCGTATTAGGAAGAAGGTCAATACCAAAATCAATCTCCTACTCGGGAGGGACTCCTAGAAGATCATCTGGGAAAACCTTCGGATTCTCACATACAATAGGGCTAGACTAAGGAGTCGGGGTCTCAGATGTTGTATCCTTAACCCGAAAATAGGTGGTAAACACATCCCTTTGAAATCATCTTCTTGGCCTTAAGGTAGGAAACAAAGCAACCTACTAGCACGACTGGAATACCCTTTCATTCTAGTACTGGCTCACCCGGGAACCTTAACTCCACTGTACGGGTTCTACAATTTACTGAGGTATAACATGAATGCATCCAATCCATACCAAAGATAACAACAAAATCAATCATGTCTAACTTTACTAGATCAACTGAGGTGGATTTCTGAAGGACTATGATAGGGCAATTTCTGTACCCCCATCGAGATATAACAGATTCACCGACTGGAGTAGAGACTGAGAAGGGCTCTGATAGGATTTCGGGAATAACTTCGAAACTAATAGCAACATAGGAGTCACAAATGATAAAGTAGCCCCTGGATCTAACAATACATACACATCAAGATGAAATACTCACAACACACCAGTGACTACATTTGGAGAGACCTCCTACTCCTAATGTGATGAGAGGGCATAAAACATGTTCTGACACTGTCCACCACCTACACTAGTGGATGCACCCTGCTGAGAAAGACGTGCTACTGGAGCTTCTACTAAACTATTAGTCTAGGCACAATCTCTGTTATCTCCCTGTCTAACTAAAGGACACTTTCTGCATATGTGTCCGGGTTTCCCACACCTGAAGCAAACATCTGATCTGACTAAGCACTCTCCTATGTAGTTCTTACCATATTTTTCAAAGACTAGAAAGGTGTTCCTTACTAGTGTGTCCCTTTTTCCCCTCGAACTTGATGCCTTACTCCTTCGATCACCCCGCGGTCTAGATGGGACACTAGCAGATGATGGCGTTGGGGCCATTAACCTCTAGTGAGACTACTGATGATGTCTGCCACTAGACCTCTTATGGGAGAATTCAAAGCTGTCTATCCTAGCCCTCTTGGCCTCCCTCTCCTTTTCACTCATCTAATCCGCCTCAATCTGTTGGCCGTATATCACCAATCGAGAGAAATCAAGATCACTATTCAACATTGTTGTCTTACATTCCTTGACCAGTGAATTTGAAACCTCATACACAAACCTGTTCATGTGAGCTCTCTGATCTTCCACCATCACCAGTGCATATTTGGACAGTCGGGTGAACTCCAAGGCATACTCTTGGATAGTCATATCATTTTGCCTTAAATTCATGAACTCCACCTTCTTTGCCTCTCTAACTCCGCTGGGAAGAATTTGTCCAAGAAGATTATCATGAACTCCTCCAGCTTACAAGAACTGCGCTCACTGCTCTACCGTCCCTCCACCGACGGTACCAAATATAAGCAAACCCCTTCAACTGATAGGAGGCTAAGTCTGCATTCTCTTCTCCAGTCACCCCCATAATTTGGGTGATCTTCTGAATCTCTTCCAGAAACTCATGTGGGTCCTCATCCACTCTCGACCGAAGAAACTCAGCGAGATTCATCCTGAGGAAATCCCTAACTTGAGCTGCCGCTGTGTTCCCATTCTAGGAACATAAGCCACTACCTGCTGATTGACATGAGCGGTCAAGGCTTAAGCCACCAACTAAAAAACGCCAAAAACTCGGCATAAGAGAGCTGCTCTGGAAAAGGACTTACTTGTGCTGGTGGGGCTTGCTGATGCTCATCCCCTTTGCCATCCTCATATCATTTCTATTCCCACTCCTTCTTCCTTTCACACAGCGTGGAGGCATGATTCTCCAAACATGTATATCATGAGTTAAAAGGATAGAGAGATACTTCATTGTACGAAATAGATCATGAAAGAAGGGAAATTTCCTAAAACGTCTTGTAGCCTCGCCCTTATAAGTACGGTGCGCTTCACACCCATGGAAGAGACTCTACTTAACGCGTCTTTAAAACACCCTAGGAAACTCTGAACCTTTGCTCTGATACCAAGTTTTTCACGACCCGAGCTGAGACTCTAGACTGAGACACGGGATCTAGAACCACGAATGGCTCCAAATCGACCCATGGCATGAACATAGCGGCTAAAGAACATAAATTGGCAAAAACTGATAAATTGAACATAAATAAGCGGAACATGTAATACTAATAAACCGAGTCAACACTGACAAGCTAAGTTTTTGTATATTATCTGAAAAGCCTCTAACATAACTAATGAGTTGATGGGACAATATCCCCAACTAGCTCGACAAAAGTATGTAACAGAAATAACAAAATAACAAACTAAACTGAATGTCCTCAAAATATGAGGACTCACCAACACTAGCTAACAAGACTAATATGGAAGCTGTACTAATGGGCGACTGAGTCTAATCTCTCGAACTTGTATCATGAAATGATACAACATAGAATATGTAGTCAGTACTTTGAATGTACTGAGTATGCAAGGTAGATAAAAAAATACTAACAAAATACATAAAAGTTTATAAGAGTAGTGCATTTCAAACATGAAGTAATAAACATAACTTAAACATGAGGACTCAAGGTTTTCAAAACCATTCATAAACTAGTTATAATCGTAATCATAAGAGAAGCCTTGTAAAAATATAACTTGGGACAAACTATCATAATCATGATCATGCATAAAACATACAAACAATGGGAGGACTTGTCTTAACCAACACCATCATGATAGAGCTTATATGATGCCTCAACTTTCTTACTCAAGTGGGCAGAGTCGTCCCGAGCTTACCAAGAAAGGGGCATAATTGGAGTTATATAACTAATAGGGACCCATCTAGAGTCCATAATAAGGACCCACCTAGAGTCCATGAATATATACCTATGTTGGCGCGTAATTCTGAGACGATAGAGTTTATTTGAATGCCCGGGCCTACTCGGTGCTAGACACAGCTCCCAAAAACATGCACGTAAAGGCTCGTATAATAATCATGAAATCATACAGGAAGTTCATGACTAATTAAAACATAAAATAGTAGTTCATACTTGAAATACATGATTAGCCATGAAATAAGGACCCGTGAATCGGCCAAAATCATAAACTCATAAATGATGAAGAACATACATGCTTGAGGAGATCACCATACTTGAGATTCATAAATTCATGTAGAGTACTTGTATGAAATCATATCATAATCATAAATAATAAATTAGGGCTTATGAGAATCAACATCATAATAGAATTATAAACTTAAATTTTCATGAAGCTTGCATAATTAGGCATAATTTTTCTAAAATTTGAAATCATGAATTAATAAACAAAATAGGTATAAAATCTGTTAGTGGATCTTAAAATATACTTTGAAACATGAAGGGAATTGACCCGTAAATAAATTATAGAGAATTTCATGAAAGTTGGAATATAACCCCAGGAGGATCACACTTGAATCAACACTTAAATTCATGAACTTGAGGGGAAATATGGGCGTGAGAGTGAAAGGAAACTGTCATTCATAGCCCTACATACCTAAGTAAGATGATTCTTATCTTGACTTGGAAATCCCAAGAGATTTGGAGGAGAATTGGAGGATTGCTAAGCTTGATCTTGAATGGAACCCTCAAAACTTGAATGAATTGGAATTGAATGAATTAGAATAGGTTAAACATCCCTAATACACTCTTTTCATGGCTTAAAACAACATAGTTTAGGGCTTAGGAGCTTAGGATTTACGAATATACCCCTAACAAATTTGCACGATAAACTAATCTGCCAGTTGTCACGAATCATACCACGAGTCATACAATCCTCTTAAGACTCGTGGTATCCTCCCGTACTAACCAAGTCCAAAAACTCCAACCCTATGAATATTTCCATGAATCTTACTACGATCTGTAGCACCATCATTCAAGTCTTGCCATCGATTACTGGATAACTCCGAAGACTTTTTGCGACTCCTGATCACTGGTCATACCCACATACTATGACTCATAGTGGGGACTCGTGCTCTGGGGAACAAAAATCTCTACCTTGATCCACGGGCCTATCTACAACCCGTACTACCAACCTATGACTCGTAGGTTAAGTTGTACTAATGCAAAAATGTAGATTTTTTGTTGAACTCATTTCTAATCCTCTCATCTAGTATTAGGAACCTTCGGGGTATTACATGGCCCATGTCCACCAGAATGGAAATACGGTAGTAGGGAGAGTGCAAGACTTCCTCAAGATGAACCCGCCTAAGTTTCTGGGGTCAAAGGTAGATGAGGATCCACATGAGTTCATAGAAAAGGTTTAGAAGATAACCTAGATTATAGGGGTGACTGGAGAGGAGAGTGTGGACTTAGCCTCCTATCAGCTGAAGGGGGTTGCTCATATATTGTTCCGACAGTGGAAGGATAATTAGGGAGTTGGTGCAGTTCAACTCTGGTTGGGATGAGTTTGTTGCCACTTTCTTGGATAGATTCTTTCTTGGAGATTTGAGAAAGGCAAAGGCAGCTGAGTTTGTTAATTTGAAGTAGAAAAACATGACTGTCTAGGAGTACGCCTTGGAGTTTACCCAGTTGTCCAAGTATGCACTAAAGATGGTGGCCGATCCGAGGGCTCATATGAGTAGGTTCGTGAATGGGGTGGTAGATTCCTTAGTCAAGGAGTGCAGGACCACCATACTGATCACTGATATAGATATCTCCTAACTGATCATATATGTCGAGCATATAGAGGCAGAGTAGATGAAAGAGAATGAGAGAGAGGCCAAGAGGGCCAGGACAGGGATCTATGAGCATTTCCAACAAAGATCTGGTGGTGGACATTGACCTCAGCCCCACTAGAGGTCGTCAACCCCAATCCCATCATCAGCTAGTGTTCCATCTTGTCACGACCTGAGCATAGATCCCGAATCGAGACACGGGACCTACAACCATGAATAGGTCTAAGCTAACCCATGGCATAGCATATTACTAGCACAATATAAATTATAAGGAAAACTGAGCAGAAGCTAACTTAAATGTAGGATATTCCCTTATGAGTAACAAGATAATCAAATAATGTAAACACAATGTCACAAAGATAAACATGCTAACTCTACGTCTGAAAGCCTCTACAAACTGATGAGCTGCTGGGATAAGTCCCCAGCTTACTCCAAAGTCTAAACCTAAAACAATGTAAAAAACTAAAATAAAATAGATAACTCTAGTCCTCGAAAGATGAGGACTCACCCCTGCTAGCTGATCAAGTCCAAAACGTTTCTTACTGCTGGTTGAGTCTGAGTACCTGGATTTATATCATGAAATGATATAGCATAGAGTATGCGATTACTATTTTGAATGTATTGAGTATGTAAGGTAAGTAAATCATGATAGTAAAACAATACATAAATCAAGATATAACATGCTAAATATCGTATTCATGAAGTAATCATAATCATGAGATATTCATCATAAGTTAAACATAATGTCCCATGGTTTAGAAATAGAAATTCATGTTATAAACCATATTTGAAATCATATGTGAAAACTCATCAGTTGATCAATGGGTCAAATATGCTATAAAACATAATATCATAATATATGAACATAAGTAACTGAAAACAAGAGGAACAATGGGAGACTATGAACATAAGTAACTGAAAACAAGAGGAACAATGGGAGACTTGTCATAACTAAAGCCATTATGATAGAGCTTATATGATGCCCCAACTATCTCACTCAAGTCGGAAAAGCCATCCCAAGCTTTCCCCAATGCAAGGAACGATTAAGGCATGATATCACTCGTGACTCTAGCCGACAATCTCCAATACTGATGACCACTGTATGCTCCCATTTAGGCAAGAGAGGCACTCTCTAATAGCGAGGACCCCATATTCCTTAGGCTAAGGGAGCCATTCTCTAATATCTAGGATCCCTTATCCTACGATGGCACATAGTTCTAAGATCGGGGACCTCAAAATACCTGTCCTACTTGGTGCTATACGTTACTCCCAAAATATGCATATTTCTCATATAATCATATTTTCAAAATATAACTTAAATATTAACATTGGGAGTCTTGACTCCAAATTATATCATAAAATAATCTTGTTAGCCTTGGCTAAATTCATAATAAGCATAACTTAACTTTGCATGGGCTTGCCCAAGTCATAAAACCATACATACTTTAAACTAACTTCATACTTTAAAATCATGAAATCATCATTTGAGAGTTCATAAATATTTACGCATACTAGATAACTCATCTTTCTTGAAATCATGGATCATAGGCTTGAATTTTCATAAAACATGCATAATAGGGCATAATCTTCATAAACTTGAAACCATGAATTAGTAAGTAAAATAAGAGTCAAATCTGCCCTAATATCCATAAATCATCAATTGAAACCTGAGATAATTGAACCCATAGAGATAGCATGAAAGATTGCATTGAATTGGGCTAAACCCTAGAATTTCACAATTTAGAACTTCAGAAGTAGAAATCATGAATTTGGACTAGAAAAGGGCACGAGGGTGTAAGAATTTCCCCCATTCATAACCCTACATACCTGGGTTGATGATTCCTTGACTTTTCATGAAGACCCAAGGAAGATTTGAAAGATCTTGAAAAAGAACTCTAGCTCTTTTCTTGAGAAAAAAATTTGACTATCGGTCTTTTGGAGAGGGTGAGGATTTAGGTTAGGTTAATCCCTTTAATCAGACCTTTAGGAAGCACAAAATAAAATCATTTGGGAATTGGAAGCATAGGAGTATATCAAGATTCCCCCAAACTACTCAATTAAAGCGTAAAACTAGCGGTTACAACAACCAAAAGGACGGGTCGTTGTTTGATAGGATGACCCATACTGAGGTTTTCTCATAACATTTTATTCCAATCTCCTATTGATGCAAGGTTTGATGCATTGGAAATAAGACTCCAAGAGCTTCCATTTGATGTGTAAATCACCTAAGAACACTTTGTAATATAGGATATATGATCATTTGAAGTTGACCTTTGTAAGAGCTTATACAAGAACTCAATCGGTAAGAAGGATCTCAACTTAACTTTGTGTTGGAGGTTTCTTATTACATTAATTTGGATCCAATGCACTTCTTACACTTAAGAATTGATCTTAACACCTTGTTTCCATAAATTCATCAGTTTTGGGTCTATCTACATACCTAGAACGGTTCCAAACTTAGCCCGATATTTTAAATCAACTAGCAGAACCAATGACCCATAAAATAGTTTGTGGTCCCCAACAATGACCCTTTTGTCCGTCTATTGTTTTCCCTGTTCTTCCTTCAAAATTCTCTAAATCTACTTAAACAACCCCAAATGATGACCCGTTCAATCAAACCATGGTCCATACAATTCCCTCATGGTTTCTGGGCAAATTTTTGACAGCTCTCTAGAACATCAAACAATGAGCACATCCAAAGACCATTTGGACCCTACAACAAACCGTACTGAGGTTCATTGTTTGGTTTTGGTGTTGTTTTCCTACTATTTTTTTCTGTAATCCTTGAGTTTGTCCTAAGGAACTTTTAGGGTATTACACGTCCAAACACAAGCATGACTAGAGGGGTAGAGCATGAGGCACTAGAGGACAGGGGAGTATGGTAGGAGAGCTCATCTTCCCAGTCTACAGGAAATGTGGTAAGAACAACACAGGAGAGTGCTTGGTTGGCTCAGATGTTTACTTCAGGTGAGGGAAGCCCGGGCATATGCACAAGTATTGTCCTGTGGCTAGGCATGGTGATACCAGAGGTTGTGCCCCAGCCACCACTTCAGCAGCTCCAGTAGGTCGCCTGATGAAGGGCGTATTTATGCACTTCTTATCCACAGTTTGCCCATACTTTACTACATTTTGAGAACAAATTATGAGTGTTCGCATGTGTTTATGTTATATATTTGTGAAAAGAGCTAACGCACATTATTGGATTCTTTCAGGGCTAAAAGTGATGGATTTGGATGTATTTGAGGCTTTTGAAACAAATGTGAAGAAGATGGAATGAACAAAGAAAGAACAAGGCTAAAACAGTGCACTGGCACATCTGCGCGACCAGCAGCGCGGCGCGCATGCACTCCAGCGCAATGAGGGGCGCGAGGTGTCGGCATTCCAATGCGAGGGTAGGTGCGTTGCGGGGCCATTGTTGTGCGATGCCTTGTGCGGTGCGCCAAGCATGTACTGCTGCCAAAAAGGAAATTCTACTTCAACTAGGAAAATGAGCTATAAGTCCCAAATCAAATCCGTGAAGGAGCAAGAAAAGCATAAATCTACTGCTATAAATACCCATTATTTTTATGTAATAGAAAGAACGGTGCATTCTATTTTAAAGTGAATTCTTGGAGACAATTTCAACTTAGACTTGAGTCGTTCTTCCTTGTTTTTGCAATAATCAAGTGAGTTTCTTCCATTCATCGTTTTAAGTATTAATTTATTCTTTTTTCTATGAATGCTATTAATTTAATTATAATTATGAGAGGCTAAAACCTCCACAACTATGGTTGTGGGAACCATGGTGAATTAACGAACTAGGATCTGCACGACGTGATTCTAAACCAATACTAAACACTTGTATTGTATTTCTTTCATCTTTAATGTTTCTTAACGGTGCACAACATCAGGATTTGCCTAAATTCTCTACTAGTTTGAGCCTAAAGAGGTAGAGATTAGGAAAGGAGAATTATAACAAAGCCTTGACTTTTATGATCATTGTATTAACTTGAGTTGTGGTCGCAGGATAGCTAAATTTGGAACAAATTGATAATGGTTAAATTGAAATCTCTCATGAGACCTGATCTGGTGATTGATTATAGTCATCCAATAGGGATGAACCAGTCGTTTGGATGAACCCTAGTTATTTGTTCTACAAGTAATGTATTGGGATAGATCACAAATGTAAAACCTAAAGTAGTTATGAACCCATGGGGAACACTCACCCTAGTTAGTCGTATTAATTTGGAATCAACCTTCACTTTGTCTCAACAATATTGCTTGTTACTTTTAAAAATTTCCCCTTTTAGGATATAATTTACTTAAAAGCTTAAGTATTAGAATTCTTTTATATCCTTCCATATTCCCTGTGGGATCGACCCCAACTTCTTTGTTGGGTTCTTTATTGACAACGTCCACTTCATACTTTTTTAGGAAGTGTGAGTTTAAGAGTTATCAAAAAGTGGCGCCATTGCAGGAGAATAAGGCTTAGGATTAGATTAATTGATTGTATTTAACTTTTAGTCTTTATTCCTATTTTATGCTTTTGTTTTCTTTTTCTGACGTGTCACAGGTTAGCGTGCTAAAACAAGTGGCCAAAATGTGACCACGATTTCAACAGGTATCTTGATGGATTTTGAGTAATCAAGATACCTGCGTCGTGCCACAACGTTAAATCAGGCGCTATTTGGGAGGCAACCCAAGATAAATTTTTTATTTTAATGTGCTTGTTCAAGTGTGTAGGTGATAATCCATTATTCTCAACAAAAATTGAGCATGAACGTTGAAAATGGGGTGCAAAACTGTTGGACGAACACAGAAGGCATCGCACAGGACAAGAAGCACAAGGCCTAGCGCGAGGCACAGGCATAGGTTACGCACGTCTTGGCATGATGTACAGGTGATACAGTGCTTTTAGAGGTACGGCGCGCAGTAAAACGAGGCAATTAGCCCCACAACGCACAGCAGATCAGGTGCTTCGAGCGCCGCGATGTGGAGCTAATGTTCTAGGAGAAAAAATGTGAGGGATAAAACGTAAAGTCTAGCCAATGGGAGTAATTTAAAAGGCCTAGACCTATTTGTTTAATCACATTATTATGAGAACCGCGCTGCACACCCTTGAATTCTCAAGAAAACTCTCTCAAAACTTCATCTCTTCATCAAATTCCTCCAACTTTTTTTACCAAAATCACAAAGTATACCATTTTTCTTTTAAACCTCCATAAAATGGAACCAAAAGTAAGCAAAGGGAAGGGTGTGGCTTCTTCAAGCCATGGGTTAAAAAGAGCAAGGAGAACAAGTGAAGAGGAGCATGATGATGTGAGGATGGAACCATAACCGTTAAGGCGATATGGGCTCCGTTGGGTCATGGAGCAAGAATTAAAAAATGGTTCAAAGAACATAAAGAATCCAAATACTCACATGATATGTTTATTGATAGAAATTTCTTGTCACTATTTTTCCCTCATATGGTAGATAGGACTCACCCTTGGTCTTGGTTTTGTGTTTGATGCTCTGGGTGATTGCAATTTGAATATGGTGAGGGAATTCCTTGAAAATTGGATGCCAAAGGAGAGGTCGGGCCAAGTTAAAATTAGGGGTCAAATTATCGAGTTTTCACCTATTGCTTTGAATAGATTGCTTGGGACACCTCATGTTGACCCATAACCCTTTGTTAACATTGTGAAGAAACCCCCGTATAGAGACATTAGACATACTCTATGTGGCCCTAGCTCTGTTGCAAGGTGGACTTGCCACCAACGATTTGGGTATCATGTTTCACTTTCATATGCTCACCTAAGTAGAGAGGCACGAGTCTGGTTAAAAATAATTTATGCTTGTTTAGTGCCGGGAAAGCATGTAGCCCATGTGACTAGGGAAAGAGTGTGTCTTGTCTATGCGCTAATGAATGGAATGCCAATTAATGTGGGGTGCTCATTAAAAATGTGTTGAAAAGGGCAAGCCTGAAGAAAGGTCAAAACTTTGGATTTGGGGGTCTCTTGACCCAATTTCTGCATGGGCATGACATTAAGGAGGAGGAGGCAGACTATAGACCTGCTTATGATCCTAGGCGGATTGATGTGACTAAAATGAAGGAACCCGAGGGTATAAACGGTCCAATCCTTTCTGTCAATGAGAGCAATGCGCGAATTCACAACATGTTGAGCCACTTGTACTGTATGCAAATGCTCTAGTTGAGGATGAATGGTCTGACTGAGGAGCAGCTACATCAACTTAACATGGGCTACACTCTGAGCCAGCACTCGCGAGCCCTTTGCAGAGTTGGACCTGGATATGAGGAGACTCTTGATGATGATGTGGTCACCGAGGATGAGATGGCGAGAGTAGATTCGGAAATAGAGTCTTGTGATGATAATGAGGAGGATTCTGAGATGGGGGAAGCAGCTCTTGCCTCCATAGACGACGAGGAGTAGAAGCCTAGGGAGTTCTTCTTTCACTCTTTTACTTTATGCTTTATTGTTTTAGCACTGGGGACAATGTTACTAATTAAGTATGGGGTGGGAGAAGTGAACTTCATATTATCATGCATACCTTAATTTCTAAATGTGCACATGGTAGGCTAGTTTTTTTGGGTATTTATTACTTATCTTTCATGCTTGATTGGTTTGTAGTAGTTTTTTTTTGTTTTATTTTATTTTGGAATCCTTTGATTTTTGTTTTCGGTACTTTTTGGTGGATAGTCCCTTAGAATCGATTAGAGAGTCTAGATTTTTATTTTTTATTTTTAGTCATTGAGTAATGACTTTGCCCAATGATAGATGGATTATGACCTTCTTAAGGGTAAATTAATCATTAGGAAGAACAAGAACTTGGACCTTATGAATGCTAGGTGCTTGACTTTATGTATCATTGAGACTTTATAAAAATTCACTCAAAAATGCATGGAAAAGGTAGAAACAATTAGTCTTTTGGAACTTGACTCTCGTACTTGAAAAAAATTGGGCTTAATTATGTTATGCATGCAATATGAACATATATGTTTATGTGATCTTGATTTCCATTGTTAAACCATTTTGTGTCAATGTGTGAGGAATTTTTGATATACTCCATGCTTGTAAATTGATGTCTAGAACTTGCCCGGTGTGTGTGCAAAGCGAAATAAGAATGATGGATTTAGGAAGTGATATAGGTGTTTCTTTGGTAGCCTTATTTTTATCCTATTTTACCTACCTTGATTAATTATCCTAGTTAGCCATGTTGAGCCTTAGCCTATTCTTTTGATAACCATATTACAAGCTTAATCCCTTTTTATTCTATTGACTTGTATTTGATCCAAATGACTCCTAGAGAACTTTAATATAAAATTTTTGTATGAAAGGAGCTTAAGTGGAAAAGTAAAGGGAAAAGCTAAAAAGTGTGGAAATTAGAAGAAAAAAAATGGGTGAAAATTGGTAAACAAAGAGAGTGATGTTAGTGGAAAAACAAAAAGAAGAAAAAATCCCCATAAGAAACCTAAGTGAAAATTGACAAATAAAAGGAGGTATAAGGAGAAAAAATAGGAGATAGAAGAATCTGCTCAAAAATTGAAGTGTTGTTAAGTATTAAAGTGCTTAGGGAGGTTAGTCATTATCCTGGCCAAATAGTCCCTATCCGTCCCTTAGCCTACATTACAACCAAATTTAAGTTCTAATTGATCCTTGATTCATAATTTTATATTAGTGGAGCATTACACTAAGGGCAAGCCTACGAGTCGTCTTTTGCATGTATGTTGAGTTCTTTGGGAGAGTGTGCGAAAATTATTTATTTATGCACATGTTTATGTTGATTTATAGCTTGTGTGAGAAAGGACATCTCTCCAAATTGTGAGGAGCACAATGGTAAGACTTTGATTTATCTTGAGTACTAAATTACCTATGATTCATGTTGGTCCAAAATATGTCTTCTTGAGTTAGCTTTCAAATCTAAGTGTTTTCGAACTTTGACATTTTAATGTTGACCCTATATGCATGTGAGTGAATTCTTGGAGCTTTATTGATTTATCTCACGATCCTCAATGAAAATAAACCTATTCATAGGATGAATTTTGTGCCTAAAATTGAGAAGGGAAGTAGTATACTGTTCGAGGACGAAATATAGTTTAAGTGTGGGGTGGTGATGAAGGGCATATTTTTACACTTCTTAGCCATATTTTTCCCATACTTTATTATGTTTTGAGAACAAATTATGTGTGTTTGCATGTGTTTATATTATATATTTATGAAAAGAGCTAATGCACATGATTAGATTTTTTTCAAGGATAAAAGTGATGGATTTGGGTGTATTTGAGGCTTTTGAAACAAATGTGAAGCAGATGGAATGAACAAAGCAAGAGCAAGGCTAAAGCAGTACAATGGCACACCTGCGCGATCAGCAGTGCAGCGCGCAGGCATTCCAACACGATAAGGGGCGTAAGGTGCCGTCATTCCAGCGCGAGGAGGGCCTTTGCTGCGCGATGCCCTGCGTGGTGCGCCAAGCATGTCCGGCTTCCAAAAAGGAAATTCTACTTCAACTAGGAAAAGGAGCTACCAGTGCCAAATCAAATCCATGAAGGAGCAGGAAAAGCATTAATCTACTACTATAAATATCCTTTACTTTTATGTAGTAGAAAGAATGGTGCGTACTATTTTAGAGTGAATTCTTAGAGAAAATTTACAACTTAGACTTGAGAGTTTGAAATACATTGAGACAATTGTTGTTGAATCATTCTTCCTTGTTTTTGCAATAATCATGTGATGTTTCTTCCTATCATCGTTGTAAGTATTAATTTATGCTTTTGTCTGTGAATGCTATTAATTTACTTTTAATTATGAGTGGATAAAAATTTCACAACTAGGGTTGTAGGAACCATGGTAGATTAACGAACTAGAATTTGCACGACGTGATTCTAAACCAATACTAAACACTTGTATTGTATTCTCTTCATCTTTAACTTTTCTTAATGGTGTGCAACATTAGGACTTGCCTAAAATCTCTACTTGCTTGAGCCTAGAGAGGTAGAGATTTAGAAAAGAGACTTATAGTAAAACCTTGATTTTTATGATAATTGTATTAACTTGAGTTGTGATCGCAGGATAGTTAAATTTTGAACAAATTGATTACGGTTAAATTGAAATCGCCATGAGACCTGACCAGGTGATCGAGTATAATCATCCAATAGGGACGAACCAGTCATTTGGATGAACCCTAGTTATCAGCTCTACAAGTAATGTATTGGGATAGATCACAAGTATAAAACCCAAAGTAGTTATAAACCCATGGGAAACACTCACCCTAGTTAGTTGCATTAATTTGGAATCAACCTTCACTTTCTCTCAACAATATTGCTTGTTACTTTTACAAATTCCCCCCTTTTAGGAGATTATTGAATTAAAAGCATAAGTACTAGCGTTCTTCTATATACTTCCATATTCCTTGTGGGATCGACCCCGACCTCTTTTTTGGATTCTTTATTGACAACTTCCGCACATACTTTGTTAGAAAGTGTGAGTTTGAGCGTTATCATCACACATATCAACAAGGCACCATTTCTAGTGCAGTGGGTGCACAGCGCCAGAACAAGTTCTATGCACTATAATTTGTTAGTAGCAGGAGGTTTGTCCCAATATGGTCACTGGTATATTATGAGTATTTCATCTTGATGTGTATGCATTATTTGATACAAAGGCTTCTTTATCTTACGTGACTTCTTATGTTGCTATTAGTTTCAAAATTAGTCAAAAAATCTTGTTAGAACCCTTCTTAGTCTCTACTCGTATCGGTGAGTCAGTTTTAGCCTGAAGGGTATAGAGAAATTTCCCTACCATGATTCTTCAGAAAGTCACCCAAACTGATTTAGTGGAGTTAGATATGACTGAATTTGATTTTATATTCAGTATGGATTGGTTACATGCTTGTTATGCTTCAGTCAATTGTAGAACTTGTACAATAGAGTTTTTATTTCTAGGTGAACTAGTCCTAGAGTGGAAAAGAAATTCAATTGTGCCTGTAGGTTGCTTTGTTTCTTATCTTAAGTCCAGGAAGATGAGCTCCAAGGATTGTTTGTACCCTCTAGTTAGGGTCAAGGATTCTACGTTTGAAACCCCAACTCTTCAGGTAGTTTCTGTTGTATGTGAGTATCTAGAGGTGTTTCCATATGATCTACCAGGAGTCCTTCCCAAGCGGGAGATTGACTTTGGTATTGATCTTCTCCCTAATACGTAGCCCATATCTATTCCTTCTTACAGAATGGCTCCATCCAAGCTAAAGGAGTTAAAATAGCATTTAAAGGATCTCATAGATAAGGGTTTCACAAGCCTAGTAAGTCCCCATTGGGTGCTCCAGTTCTTTTCGTTCTAAAGAAGGATGGTTCTCTTAGGATGTGCATTGATTATCGGTAGTTGAACAAGGTCACAATCAAGAATAAGTATCCGCTCCCTAGGATTGATGACCAGTTTGACCAGCTTCAGGGTGCTAAGTGCTTTTTGAAGATAGACCTCAGTTCCGGCTATTACCAGCTTAGAGTTAGGGACAGTGACATCCCGAAGACAGCCTTCTAAACTTGGTATGGTCACTGAGTTTGTAGTTATGTCTTTTGGACTAACGAATACTCTTACAGTTTTAATGGACTTGATAAATGGGGTGTTCAAGTAGTATTTGGATATGTTCGTGATTTTCTTCATAGATGATATTCTTATATACTCTAGGAGCAAGGAAGATCATGCCACTCATTTGAGGATTATGTTGCAGACTCTCAAGGATGGCCAGCTACTTGCTAAATTCAGTAAGTATGAATTTTGACTGAACTTAGTAGCATTCTTGGGTCATGTGGTGTCTAGTGAGGGTGTACAGATGGACCCTCAAAAGATAAAAGTGGTGAAGAATTTTCCTTGACCTGTCAGTCCTACAGATATTAGGACCTTTTTGGGTTTAGCTGGCTACTATAGGAGGTTTTGTAACACCCCGGAAGGGGCCTAAGAATAGACCCAGGAGTTGAAGTTGGAAACTGTGGATAAACCTAGAATTTTGCACTAGGATGACTCGAGGTACGAATCGTGGTAAGGACCTATGACTCGTGACTCGAGTTGTGATGAATTTTGGGAGCCTGAGGTCATATCACGGGTGGTCCTGCTAATCGTGACACGTAGGTATAACTCGTGGTTAAGAGTCGTGGTGAAATTCTCAGTGGTGACAGAGTGGGTCGTCATGGGTCATGGTACGACTCGTAGGATGTAGCAACGATTCATGATGAGGAGTCGTGGTTTAAGTCATATTTGGTATAGGTAGATGGTACCACGACTGATAGTACGACCAATAGGATGGTACTACGAGCGTGGTATGCTAGTCTTGGCCAGATTCATAAGATAGAAAAGTGGTGAGGTGACCACGAGTCGTGACTTCGTGGTACAACTCGTGGTACGAGTCGTGGTCGGGGCCAAAACTATTTTTCAAGGAAATTTCAGTAAGGGAAAATTTGACTTTTCTACACTTTTGGACCCTAAATCACGTCGTTTTAGCTTTAGTTTCAGGCATTTTAGTGGACTAATGGTTTCTTTCCCTCATTCCCCACTCAGACTTCTAAGAAAAAGTACGCAGAGTTCCTCTTAGAGAAGTTCGGGGCATCATCTAGGGAAGATAGTTCTTCTTCAATTTCCAAGCAATTTTCTCTTAAATTTTTGTCAGGTATGTGGGAATTCAACACGAGAATTGATCTTCCCTTATGTCCTCCAAAAACCTCTACTAGTTTCTATTAGTTTTTAGCCCTGAATTTTCGAGTACAAGATATTGCATGTCATTGTTCGTTAATTTCTTATAGAACGATATCCCTGTTATTATTGATATGATTTTCCAGCAGTTTGTACAAAAATTACCTAGAATATTGAAATAGTGAATTCCGGTCCAAAATTTCGAGAAAAGATCAATGCATATAAATTGTTGTTTGTTGAATGAAGTATGTTTTGGGATGAATTTCCTTGAAATTTTAATAGTTAGACGATGAGAAAAATATCTTATGTATGAGAAAGATTCTAGCCTTGCAGATGTTAATTTCTCTTAAATTCTTGAGTGGTTGCCATGTTATGAAATTCCAATGTTGTCGGAATTAGTTGAAATCTCTATTAGCTGTTTAGTAGCTAAGTTTAGTAAAAATGTAAGATTCCTTCAGAACTATTCAGAAATTGTCAACCACTCAGTTTGACTTTAGATTTTCCCTGAGGCGTCAGTTGTGCCTCTCAATTATCAGAATCAGAATCAGAACTCAGATTAACTGGTCCATTAGGCAGTCATGACGTTCCAGTTATAGCTCTAATAAGCCCCAAGACCCCAGTTCAACATCAGTTGATCTTTAAAAGGTTACGACGCTTCAAGATAAGCGGCTCTGACCAGTATTAGAACCTAGTTTCAGCATCTGGTCTGATAAGACTCTTAGGGTACTTTTAATTATGCGTCTCTGACTAGTCTTGGACTCCAGTTTTGAGCTATCAGCTTAGTAGTTAAGAATAGGATTTCTAGTGGGAGTAGTACTTAGCACCGAGTGGACTGGGGTTCCAACGCACCTAGGTTCCCAGAACTATGTTGCTAGCAAAGGATTCAGTTTTAGATTATTGGCCTATTTTGGCCCCAGACTTTTGTGATCACCTAGTTCATGCCTTTATACCCTGGAAAGGTATAATGTGTCCTACTGATGGGGTGTATACATCAGAATCCATGTCTAGCTAACGTGGTTATATGTCGGTTAGAGACTCTCCCACTAGTCAGTCTAGTTCAGCCCAGTTCAGTATAGTTCAATCCAATTCAGTTCAGCTTAGCTCCGTTCAGGTTAGAATCAGACTTAGAGCATGCCTTACCATTAGACAGGGTCTTTTAGACCATCCCATTATATCAGTACTCAGTTCAGCAACTTTAGATGATTCTTGCATGTTTTCTAAATTTAGTAGTGTATTGCTTATCTTGAGTTATGTTTCTCTCACACACTCAGTACATTCAAAGTACTAATGCATACTTTTATGTTGTATCGTTTCATGATATAGCTACACATTCTCAGGCTCAGCACAGATAACTATCACAGTTTAGAGTATTCCACCTCAGCAGTCGAAGTGTGAGTCCTCATCATCCGAGGGCATAACTTCTTCCTTCAGTTTCTTATTAGTTTGTTTAGACTTAGAGTTAGTTGGGGGTTTGTCCTAGTAACTCCTCCTCTAGATGGTTTTCATACACGACTTTTAGTTTATTCAGTGTTATTTAAATATTTGGACATTTTACTTTTAGATTTGTCTTTCTTAAATATTTTAAATATTTTTATGCTGTTATTTTAAGTTCCTCGTGCATGTATACTCTGAATGCTAGTGAATGATAGTACAAGGGTTATCTTGCAGTCAGTTGTGGCCTCAAGTACTGTGTTACGTCCAGGGTGTAGACTCAGGGTGTGACAAACTTGGTATCAGAGCCCTAGGTTTAGAGTATCCTTGGAATGTCTGAAAGCCGCATCGAGTAGAGTCTTTTTCATGGGTGTGAAGTGTACCACACTTATGACGAGGAGCCTACGAGATGTTATTAGGAAAAATCCCCTTTTGTTCATATTCTTTGTCGTGCATTAAAGTTCAAATCCAAAAATGTCCTTCTAAATCATGCTCTAATTCATTTTAGTGAACAATGCCTCCTCAGCGTGGAAATAGATGCAGGGCCGGAAATGCCAATAGGCACGCCCCACCAGCTCCAACAGCTCCTCAAGACGATTCCGTATCTACCGCCGAATTCAAGGCGGCCATTTAATTGCTTGCCCAGACCGTCACCAACCAAGTAAACCAGCAGGTGGTTCCAGTAGCCACAGATGGGTCTACAGTTGCTGCTCGGGTGCGAGATTTTACACAAATGAATCCTCCGGATTTCCATGGAATGAAGGTGGGAGAGGACCCACAAGTGTTTGTTAATGAAGTCAGGAAGATTACCCGTATTCCTTCGAGAGTGCTAACCTAGCTTCCTACCAGCTTAAAGGGGTAGCTTAGGTTTGGTATGAGCAGTGGAAGGAGGGGCGACCAGTGGGAGAAGGATCGGTGGAGTGGGAGGAGTTCCACACAGCTTTTCTGGATAGATGTTTTCCCTAGGAGATGAGGGAGGAGTGGCATAATTTATGAACCTTCGACGGGGCAACAGAATAGTGGAGGAGTATGCTCTGGAGTTTACCAGGTTGTCAAAGTATGCTCCAGAGATTGTAGCTGAGCCAAGGGCTCGCATGCTGAAGTTCGTCAACAGAGTATCTAATCTTGTCCTCAAAGAGTGTAGGGTCGCAATGCTGATCAAGGACATGGATCTTTCTAGCCTAATTGTTTAAAATCAACAGATTCAGGCTGAGAAGCTGAAAGATATGGAGAGAAAGAACAAGTGGGCAAGAACCGGCCATTCAGACTTTGCCACCAGAGATCTGGCGGTGGTAGCCGCCCACAACAGCAACAACAGCATAAGGCCCCAACACCTAGCTTAGTTAGCGCCCCAACCTTTTGGTCCCGTCAGGATCGGAGGGGTGGGTCATCTGGCACTCAGTCTCAGGCCCACAATTCAGGGAACAGGTATCCAGTGTGCACCAAGTGCGGCAAAAATCATCCTAGAGAGTGTCTACAGGGTAGAGAAGGTTGTTTTGATTGTGGAAAGCTCGGGCATCGAATTAAAGAATGTCCGTTGGCAGGGCGAGGTAGATCACAATCCACTACCTCAATAGCTCCAGCAGGCCAACACCTCAGGTGTAGATGGTGGTCATCGCCAAAATCATTTTTATGCTCTCTCTTCTAGTCAGGATCAGGAAAGCTCACCTAACATGGTTACTGGTATGTTACATCTCTTCCATCTAAACGTATATACTCTCTTTTATCCAAAAGCTACTCTTTCATTCATGACACCATACATAGTAGTTCAGTTCAACATCAGTCCATAGGTCCTATTAGAACCCATCTCAGTCTCCACCCCAGTTGGCGAGTCAGTTAGAGCCAGCCGGGTGTATAGAAAATGCCCAGTCTCAGTCTTGAATAAAGTCATTCCAGCTAATCTGGTAGAGCTAGACATGGTCAACTTTGACCTTATTCTCGGCATGGATTGGTTATACTCCTGCTATGCCTCAGTTGACTGCAGAACTAGAGTTGTCAAGTTCCAATTTCCCAATGAGCCCGTATTAGAATGGTCGGGCAGCAGCTCAGCGCCTAAGGGTAGGTTTATTTCCTACCTTAAGGATCAAAAACTCATTCCTAAAGGATGCCTTTACCACCTGGTTCGGCTCAAGGATTCCAAACTCTGAGACCCCAAGCGTTCAGTCAGTTCCAGTTGTCAACGAGTTCCAAAATGTGTTTCCTGAGGATCTTCCCAGAGTTCCCCTTGAATGGGAAATAGACTTCGGAATAGATCTCCTCCCAGACACTCAACACATCTCCATCCCTCCTTATAGAATGGCTCCAGTTGAGCTTAAGGAGATGAAGGAGATGTTGAAGGACCTTCTTGATAAGGGTTTTATCAGACCTAACATCTCTCCATGGGGTGCTCCAGTGCTATTCGTGCATAAGAAAGATAGTACCCTTAGAATGTGTATAGATTACCGTCAACTGAACAAGGTCACAGTTAAGAACAAGTATCCTCTACCCAGAATTGACGATCTGTTCGACCAACTTCAGGGAGCCAGTTGTTTCTCAAAGATCGACCTCAGGTCATGGTACCATCAGTTAAGGGTTAGAGAGAGTGACATACCAAAAACAACATTCATAACTCGGTATGGTCACTATGAATTTTTGGTAATGTCCTTTGGGTTAACGAACTCCCCAACAACCTTCATGGATTTGATGAACAGGGTTTTCAAGCCATACTTAGATATGTTCGTCATTTTATTTATCGATGACATTCTGGTGTACTCCAAAAATGAGGAAGAGCATACCAATCACCTAAGGATAGCATTACAGACCCTCAGGGATCACCAATTATTCACCAAGTTCAGCAAGTGTGAATTCTGGTTGAAGTCTGTGACATTTTTGGGTCATGTGGCCTCAGGTGAGGGGATACAGGTAGATCCTCACAAGATTGCAGTAGTGAAAGATTGGCCCAGACCTACCTCCCCTACCAAAATCAGGAGTTTCCTAGGCTTAGCAGGTTATTACCTACGATTTGTGGAGGGTTTCTCCTCCATAGCATCCCCTCTAACCAAGTTAACCTAGAAGAAGGTGAAATTTCAGTGGTTAGATGATTGTGAGAAGAGTTTTCAGGAGTTAAAAACTCGACTCATAGCCGCTCCAATTTTAACCCTGCCAGAAGGAACAAATGGGTTTGTGGTATATTGTGACGCCTCCAGAGTTGGACTTGGTTGTATTATGATGCAGTGGGGCAAAGTGATAGCCTATGCATCCAGATAGCTCAAAGTTCATGAGAAGAATTATCCAACTCATGACTTAGAGCTGGAAGCGATGGTAATCGCATTAAAAATATGAAGAAACTACTTGTACGGAGCTCACGTGGATGTGTTCACAGATCATAAGAGCCTTCAGTACGTGTTTAGCCAAAAGGACTTAAAGCTGCGTCAAAGATAGTGGTTGGAACTGTTAAAGGATTATGACATGAGTGTGCTGTATCACCCAGGTAAGGCCAATGTAGTGGCTGACGCCCTAAGCAGACGATCTATGGGAAGTGTAGCTCACATTGAGGAAGACAAGAGGGAACTAGTGAAAGAAGTTCACAGACTAGACCAGTTAGGGGTGCAGCTAGTAGACTCTGCCGAAGGTGGGGTAGTAATGCAAAGCGGGGCAGATTCATCCCTGGTGGTTGAAGTTGAATCCAGACAAGAAGAAGATTCAGTTCTACTTAAACTCAAGCCAGTGGTTCTCAGAAAAGAGGTTGACTCTATCTCCCAAGTGGGAGATGAAGTTCTCCATTACCAGGGAAGGTTGTTTTTGCCAGATGTTGGTGAGTTGAGACAACAAATATTTGCTGAAGCACACAGCTCGAGGTACTCCATTCACCCGGGTGCTACTAAAATGTACAGTGACTTGAGGGACATTTATGATAATGCTAAAACCATACTTCCAACTGAAGTATGAAGCAGATGTTGTCAATAAAGAACCCAACTTAGAGGTTGGGGTCCATCCCACAGGGAACATGGAAGATCTAGATTACAGCCGGTAGATGAACTTGTATGGTAATTACTTCACAATGGGGGGATTCTAATAAAAATCAATAATATTAATAAACAGTAGTCAAGATTATATTTTTGAATCAATAATTAAAAGATAACTAGGGTTTGTGTTCCCCATGGGTTCACAACAGCTTTGGGTATACACTCGTGATCTTTACCAATACTTTCTTAAAGAACTGATAACTTAGTTTCATTCAAACGATCGACCAATCCCTATTGAATGACTATCTTCAATTACTCGATCAAGTTTCATGATTTTTGCAAACTAACCATTATTACTAAGTTCCAGTTATAACTATCCTGCGACTACAACTCAAGTTAATACAATGATCATCAACATCAAGGATCTGTTGTAATTCTCTTTTCCTAATCTCTACCTCTTCGACCAAAGCAAGTAAAGAATTCAGTCACTTCCTAACATTGTGCACCGCTAAGAATCATTAAAGATGAAGAGACTACAATATAAGTAATTAGTATTGGTTTTAGAATCACTTTGTGCAACCCTAGCTTGTTAATCCGCCATGGTTCCCACAACTCTAGTTGTGGAGGTTTTAGCCTCTCATACTTGCAAGGTTGTGAATTGTGCTCATGGTTGAGGACATAAAACAATACTTACAAATATGATTGAGAAAAAACAATTCCTTCAATTAATCCACGAAATCTTGAATAACAAGTAGCAAGAACAATATGAGTTCAAGAAAAGGTTGATCACAAGGTTGAACCAACCCAATTCTCTCTTTCAATGATGTAAAATTGCTTACTATAATGTTTTCCTACTAAAATTAAGTCTATTCGTCGTCCTCTATGAAAAATAAAACAAAAAAAATATTTAGAGAGACATAAGAATCCTTTTCCTAAACTAACAAGACTGCTTTCCATATCTGTCACCGAGCTCGTCACGTCCTCCTATGACTCATAGGGGCTTCTCACGGGTCGTGACATTGACTCGTGGCTTGAAGTGTTGGCTGAATTTTTGCTAAGTATTGGGCCAAGGTACGATTCATACCTACATCCTATGACTCGTACATTGCACCCATGGCTTGATCCTGATATTTTGAACTTTGTCTGAACTTCACCACGACCGGTATGGTACGACTCATACCTTCATCTCACAGGTCATAGGGTACTCTCATACTGAGAATCAGCATCCTATGCAATTCTTTTGGATTTCATCACAACTATCTTACCACAACTTGTACCATCATAGTATGATACATGACAAATTTCATGGAATCAGTATTCCAGGTTAAACTTTCAGCTTCTTATCAAGGCCCTCAGTACGACTCGTAGGTCCATCCTACGGATCATACTGTGGACTGCACTTTTTTCCCTTTTTTTTCACACTTTTAGGTTCCTTTTGCAATTTATTGTTCCAACACCCATTTATCCTGAAATCAAAGGAAAAGTGCCTCATATCCACATAAATACACCTAAGTCCATGCTATTTTCTTAGTTTTGAGCGTCAATAGTGCTGTAAATCCACAACACATCAACACCCTCAACTTAAGACTTTTGCATGTTCTCAGGCAAAGAAAAAGAAAAACTAAACAAGACACTCAACTAGAAAATAAACTTAAGATACTACAGCCAAAACTCAAACAAATTTGTGCACTGTATATACAAACTCTATTGACCCTTCCACCTGAAACATCATCAGCGAATGTATTGCAAGCAACATCAAAACATCATATTCAGGGATCAAGACAAGTCATCTAACCATCAAAAAGCAATCAAGTCATCACCTTTTTGTTTCACACAGACCAATGGTAAAAAAGTAAATATAATCCATGTCCCCCTCACAAATAACAAAGTCCCCACTCTAGTATGAAGTATCAAATGAAACATGGGACTAGGCAAACGAAACACTCACTCTCTCAAAGAACTGCAAGTATTATGCATCAGATACCATAGGCTTGCCCTTATTTTCTTTTCTTTGGTTTGTTAGATGGTCAAATTAAGATAACTATAGGACTTGATATGGCTTGTAATGTAGGCATGGGGATGGACATGATAAAGATGAAAGATTTTATGAGTGACTATCCCTTCCTTGGCACTACATCCATTGGCTACACCATTTTCCTACTTCACCCTTTATCCTTTTTGTCTTCTTTTCTTCCCTTTTTCCCATTTTAAAAATATTTGCACGGGTGAGGTGATTTTTCACATTTTTCAACAATTTCAAGCTCTTTTGAATTTATCTTTTTCCATGTTCTCCAATTTTCTGCTTTTTACTTTTTCACCTCACCACACCTTATTTTTCACCATTCTTTTCTTCTTTTTTCCTTTTCTCCTGCTTCCACCATTTATGCACCCCTACTCTAGCCACCCTCAACTTAAGCATTTTGCTTATGTTGAGGTTCATAATGTCCAAGGAAGGACCAGGGTCAACAGGTTCATTATAAACAAATGGGTATGGTTAACAGGTAAATCAAAGAAATATGGTCTATTAAGGCTCAAACTTGGGATCAAGGGATTCATGAAACTTTCATAGGGCAATATAGGCTAAAAGTGAGCTAACACAAATATGGCCTATGATCATCTCCTAAACAACCATTCTTAACTTTTGCAGAGACCAACCACGCAAGTTCTAGATCTTCAACAACATACTGCAATAAATACTAAGACCTCACTCACACATGGTACATGAACTATTTTTACTTTACCTATTTGGTTCATACATGGCTTAACAAGACTAGCACTATTAATAACTAATTGACATAAAACAGTCCACAAAAATCATGCATTGTTTTCACAAATACATAGCAAAAAATTTTAAACAGGGTCAATTTTTTCAAAAACAACAAAACTAGTGCATATCTATTGGCTGAGTATTCCTAAGTTACTTTCTAATCAAATAAAAATCACGACTAAAAACAAAAATCCTAACACATGCCAGTTCTACTAGATAGCATGCCTGAGGGAAAAGAAACACGGAAAGAAAAACCCTAAGATGAACAAAAAATCCCAAAAATACAAGTACACCCTCCCTTTTTAAAAAATGAGCTTCGTCCCCGAAGCATAAAATATAAGCATGTAGGGAGAAGGACATACCTGTGGCTACTCAGACTTCACCTTTGTCATCTTGTGAGGGTGTACCTCTGCGGTAGTAGTGGCCGGCGCACTCAATGGTGTAACAATGGGGGAAGTGGTCCCCCCCTTAGTGGATGTAGCTGCTTGAACGGCCTCTGAGGTAACTGGGGCTGAACGTGGCTCACCCGAAGGATCATGGCCGCTAGCAAGCTCGGGTTGAGTTGTCGTGGAGCTTCCCTCTCCTCTAACTCTCTCATACAACTCGGTCATATGCTCGTCATGAGACCGCATACTCTTCGCTCTATCCCACTTGCTCTCTTTCTTCTCCTTCTTTCTCTTTTTTCTCAAACTTTCCTCACCAGCATCTTCAGCAGCGCTCTTCTTGACTTTATCACCAGCTACAGTTGGCCCCCAGTATGCTGCCAAATCAATATCCTCATCAAGCTCGGCATATAGGTCCAGAAGAGTGGGGGATTCTATAACAGTTGGTTGCCGTAAAGACAACTCAACCACTTGACTCCGAAGAGCCCCCAACTCTGCACGGAGACTGCCAGTGTTTGACTACTCCGCCATCCTCATGTTAAATCTTCTCTCAAAACTATCCAAGCGGGCATGAAGTTCCTGAGCTGCTGCATCTATCTCAGATTCGACCTATGACTTTACATTCTCCATCATTTCCTGAATTTTGCGCTTGGCCATGGTCAATCTCTTGGCTAGCTTCTGGAGGAAATCCTGTGGTACTAAGATGTACCCTACTGGAGTCTCAGTCTGTACACTGGGCAGCGGTGTAGCTAAGGTGCTGGGAGCTGACTCTGATTGATCGACATCAGGTGTCTCGCTTTGCTCCTGAGTATTGGGGACATTCACCTGTACGTCTCCTGCTGGCTGAGCTGCTAGGATAGCTGTAGGCATCCTAGATCTACTTACCGGATTCATCTCATCTGGGATAAGGGCCTATGTTTGCAATTCTTTAGCCTCCAATCAATCTCTCATCACCCCGCTAAACTCTCGCCTCCATGCACAAACTATATACGAGGATCAGGAATGGGATAGTAGTTCTTACTTCCACTGCCCGGTCTCGTATCTCTGTAGCTATGATCCTGGGATGTTAAGAGGGTAGCGAGACATGAGGCATGCCACCAAAGCTTCTCTGTCAGCACTCAGCGTGTTGTCATTGGCTGTGGGTTCTAATCGATGTCTCACCACTGTCCAACAGACCTTTTCTATGAAGTTCAGTGAATTCTTTATCACCTGCTTGCCACCTGTAACCCACTCGGCCTCGTCCTTGTTCTCATTGATCACCTCTGCTAGCCATGGCAGCTGCCTCTGTCACTCACCCCTGCTCAGACTTCTGATTTTCTTCATTGCCTCTACCCGGTAATCATACTCCGGTGTTATCCTTGTTGGTCTGAATTGAGGTCCCTATAACATCCGTGCAATGGTTCATTAGGATACATCTACTACTTGCCCTCGGACTAGAACACTCTCCAAACAAGGTTGATCCTTTATCTTTTGCCCCTCCTTTGCTTTCTCCTCCATTGTGGACATATAGTTGGCATAGAACTCCCTGATGATCTCTTCTATGTATTGTGTAGGGGTCTTGGCCATCCATTCTAACCCATAGAAGCTAAAAATATGCTTTATCTCCTCAACTTCGTTCAAGGAATTAGTGAGGATTTGCGGTTCTTCTTGGATTCTTCTTTTTGCTTTGTTCTTAGCGGTGAGAGCGATGCCTTATTCATATATTTCTTTAGCACCCGACACTCTCCACCGTATTGTTCTATTTTCTCTGGCTCTTGTTTTCCAGCCTTTGTTGTTCCTCTCTAGCTCCTTCTTCAGACTGGGGAGCTTGAGCGGATGTGGCAGTGGTTGCTTTGGCTTGGGCTTTTGCTCTTTCCCTAGTGTTTCTGGTTCCATCGGTGTCTGAGGTGTCTACTTGATAATCCTCAAGTGAACCACTAGGTGAATCTCCAGACTTATCAGACTATGAATCAGTTATTTCATCAATCAATGTCCGATGGGCTTGTGTTTTGTCTGCCCTGCGTTTGTATGTCATCGTACCTATAGACAAAGAGGTTAGCATTCCGTTATTGAAAAAGAAAAATCAGATAAGAGAAGTTCAGAATCTCATCACAGGTCCTCACTACGAGTCGTACCACGCAGGTACGACTCGTAAGAAGTCCTGATGATGCCCCACGACTAGAAGGTATGACTCATACCATGAAGGTACGGTCTATACCTTGAGTCGTCTGATGAAGTCCCATTTTTAATAAATCTCTATTTTTCACCACTACTCATGGTACGACCCGTAGGTCGATTCCATGAGTCGTAGGGTGGGCTTCCCAGATCAATTTTTAAAGATAAGTGGTACGAGCACTTAGTACGACTTGTAGTGTCAACCTACGACCCGTACTGTGCTGCATACCCTTTTTTAGACCATATTCATGATTCTTTTGCTTAGTGTGTAAGTGTTTGTTTTTCATATTTTTGGGTACTCAGATTTCCCCCAGGTCTAACATATTGTAAACTCCATTTTTACACTACTCAATCCTCCCCTACCCGTAACTCCCTTTAAGTGTTCCAGGGCCAAAGTTCAGTAAATTACAAGTGGGTTTCCAATCGAGTTGGTGTTTTTGAATGTACCCAGTGATTTTCAAGCATACCCAGTGATTCTTATGGGTTTTTGATTCCCTTAAGTTCACTTTCAAACATCTAGAGCTTGCAATGTAAATAAATTACTTGATTGTCGATTCATAAACTGGAAATCAACTTCTAGAGCTTTGCACACTTAGTTGAAGAAAGGATTTTTGCTTACTTTCTTGATGATGAGAAGTTACGGGTTTTGGGAAGAAGTTGCTCAAGTCGTGGGTTGTGGGTTTGTGAGGTGTTTGCGTGGGAGAAGGGTGGATTTTGAAATTTATGTAGGTAAGGTCAACTTTAAAAATCTGGGTCAAATCAAGTAATTTTTACCCATCACGACTCGTCCCCTAACCCGTGGTGATTTTAACAAATGAGAACTTATCTGGTGACCTACGAGTGCATCCTACGAATCGTACCATTGAGGTACGAATCGTAGGATGAGTCGTAGGTCGGACTTTGCTTTGAATTTTTCTCTTTTTTTCACCACCACTACTGCCATGGCTCGTAGGACCTCACCACGAGTTGTACTGACATCTTGTAGCAGCAGAATTTTTAGCCACCTGTGTTTGTTTCCCTACACACTAAGCACACATTAGTTTACCAACTTGGGTTGCCTCCCAAGAAGCGCTTGATTTAATGTTATGGCACGACGCAGGTGGTCTGGTTACTTATATTTCACCAAACCACCACTTGGCTTGCCTCCCAAGAAGTGCTTGATTTAACGTCTCAGCACGACACAAGTCTCTTGACTACTCAGAATTCATCAAGTGACTCATAATCATCCTCAAGTGCTGAGATCACAATAAATTCCTTTGGTTGCTTCATGGTCTGACAGATGTTGAAAGTGACCTATTCTTTGTTTAGCCTGAATTTTAATAGGCCAGCTTCCACATCTATTAGAGCTCTCCCAATAGCGAGGAATGGTCACCCCAGAATGATGGAGACCTCATAATCGACCTTGCAATCCAAGATCATGAAGTCTGCTGGGAATATGAACTTATCAACCTTGACGAGCACATCAACTAGGATGCCCACTGGTTTCTTTACAGTTCTATCACCCATCAGTAGCCGCATGTTGGTTGGTGTGGGTGCTCCCAATCCTAGCTTCTTGAAAACTGCCAAGGGCATTAGATTAATGCTAACCCCTAGATCACAGAGTGCATTTGCGAACTCGACATTGCTGATGGTGCAAGGTATCGTGAAAGCACCTGGGTTGTCCTTTTTCTGAGCTAAGACCCTTGTTGCTATGGCGCTGCAGTGATGGACATTGTCAATCGGCTCATAGCTTGCAGATCTTTTCTTTGTCACCAGGTCCTTCATGAATTTTGCATATCCTGACATCTACTCTAGTTCTTCGACCAACAGTACATTCACTAAAAGTTGTTTGAGTATTGAAAGAAATTTTTGGAGCTTACCGTTGTCCGCCTTTTTCTTCATCCTTTGTGAGAATGGTGGCGATGGTCTTGGGATAGCCTTTTGCACTAGAGTTTCCCCTTAGTCAATGTCGCATTCCTTCTCACCCCTAGGGGCCTCTTGCAACTCATCATCTTGTGTCTCATCAACAACCTCTTCTTCCTCAAATCACGCTCTCTTTCCTCCTTTCAACTTCAACAGGGAACCAGGGGTGAACTTGGTTTTACCACTCCTAGTCATCTCTGCCATGCAATGAGCATCATTCTTTGGATTCTAAATAGTGTTGCTAGGAAGTGTACCCTTTTGCCTAGGGTTCATTGATGTTGACAGTTTCCCAAGTTGGTGTTCTATCTGCTTGATGGTAGTGGCATGAGATTCCACTTTCTGACCCATTCTAAATAAGTCACTTCGAATTTCTTTTAACTGATCATCCGTGGACTTCACCTTTTTCAGCATTTCAGCCATCATGCTCTCCAACTTTGATTGTCTAGCCTCCCCTTCTCGTGCGTTTGGAGACACATAGACTCCAGCCCGGTCATTGCGATATTAATCATTTCTTCTCCATTCCCCCTCTAGCTCACAACCACGACTCCTATCTTTGAACCCGTTCCCATTGTAGTTGTCTCTGTATTGGTTCCGACCTTGATTTCCAGAACCTTAGCGCCAATTGTCTTGTCCATACTCTTGGGCGTTGGCTCGGAAACCCGTCACTTGGCTATCTAGGAAGTTTGCCTCTTCCTCATAATTAGAGTGATCTTCTCTTTGCTCCCTTCCTTGAGTTCCCACTGCATTTACCTTTTTGGCTCCTGCTCCTATGATATGCTTTGTCAGCAAATCCAATGATGTGCGTATGTGAGCCAACTCCTGATCGCGTTCTTCCTCCTTCCTTCGTTGGTCTGCAGTCAAACCAACAACATATGTACCTGCCACTGCATCAGCCTCCCTCGTATGCCAGGCCATGTTTGTCTTAGTCACCCTATCAAGGATAGTGGCTGCTTCCTCCCAGGTGTTACTCACAATGCTCCTCCAGCCACCGTGTCTACTACAGCATTGATGCTATTATTAAAGACCTGTAAAAAATTTCCAACAAACTTTCATCTGGGATTTTATGGTTCGGGCACTTAGTCAACTTCTTTTTGAACCTCAACTAGGTTTCATGAAGTGCCCCCGTCTTAATTTGCCGGAAATTGTAAATCTCATCTTTTAACTGTAACATCCTTGATGGTGGAAAGAATCTCTCCCAGAAGGCTTGTTTAAGCTCCCTCCAATTGGTTATGGAGTCATTGGGCAACTCCGATAACCACAAAGTAGCTTCCCCTGATAGAGAGGAAGGGAAGAGTCAGAGTTGTATGGCATCCTGGCTTACTCCGGGCAATCTGTATGCCTTGCATATTCCTACGAAGTTCATTAAGTGCAGGTTGGCGTCATCTGCTGCATGGACACTTAACAACCCCTTCATGTTTAATAATTGAATCATGGTGCTCGTAATATCAAATTTTGCCCCAGTGGGCAGTGGTGGTGGCACAATTTCTCAATTTGATCGAACTTCATCAATATCTGGGTCCTTATCATCGAAGAACTGGGTGGAAAATCTCTGAGATCGGTTGCCCCTCCCATGTCGACTAGCGTTTACCACCTCATCTCTGTCATCACCAGCCTGATGAAGTGTAGCTAACTGAGCCAACTCGACTTGCCTAGCTTCTTCAGCTAAGAGGGCTTCTCTTTTCTCAGGGTTTTCCATTATATCTAGTGCTCGTTCGATTTCAGGGTTTAGTGGAACAAGGGGGTCTCTGATCACGGGCAAAAATATATGCCCGAGATACTCTTTATTACTTAAATTAGTCTTGTTTATCTAAGTTATTGTATACATTTTCATGTAATTTTATATAATGTGGAGATATGTGCTAACCAACATGATTAGCCTTTGTTTTGTAGGTTTTGATGATAATTGAGTAACTAATCCATGAGTTGGTGAAGTAGAAGCTTGGAAACGGAATTAACACGCGAACGTCGGCAAGGAAGAGGCACAAAACAGCCCACCGACGCGTCGACAAGGTGCCACGGCAGGCAGGCCGCTCAAAACAGCCCACCTGCACGTTGGCAACGTGCCACGGCAGGTGGACTCCGCGACCATGGGGCTACAACGCGCTGCCCAGGCAGCGTGACACTTTGCCAACGCGGCAAGGTGCTGCCTGGGCTGATTTCGGGTGATTTTCCAGAGAACCTCCGCGTTCGTAGCGTGTCACGGAGGCCGTGCTCCGCGATGCACTCCGTGACACGTTGCTTGTTAATCCGGGAAAGATTCCTACTAATATAAATAGCACACTTAGGTTTATTTTTCAGCGGGAAGACTTGGTGGAGCTAGGACGTGGGTTAGCAGCAGTTGAGGGACGAAAAAGCTAAGGGTTTTTCTCTCTTTCTTTCTTCTTTCAATCAATTGTACGTATGATTTACACTCATTTGAGGATGATCAATCCACAAATGAGTGGCTAATTCTCTTCCTTGCTAAGGTTTTGAACATGTGTAGTGAATTTTGATTGTGAATTGTTGTTCTATTAATTCTTGTTCTTACTGCATTAGTGTGTGGCCAACATTAATGTATATCTAAAAAGTCCAATTTCACTCGAGAGAGCAAGAAATTGGAAAGTTGTGAATTAATAGGGTATTGTTCTTAACTTGATTCGGGAAAATTGGGTTTTGATGTGCCTTCCTGATAGAAATATACTTGAAAGCCGTATTAGTCAATTTAGGAACCGGAATCGTAGTGCTAGGTCATAAATTGCATTTGATCACAGAAATGTAGACGAATGGTTTATGATTCTAAAGTGAGATTAAATACAAGAGTTTTGATCTCTAGGCTAATGTTCTTGGCTAGCAACATGAAGAGAAGAATAACCAAATTATGATTACTATCGAATTCATTACTTGTTCTTAACCTTGGCATTCTCTTATCCATAGTTTCAATTCAAGTAAATATTTGTTAATAGTTTTAGTATATAGTTTATAAACAAAATTATTTAACTTTTGGTTACATTGTTGTCAACATAATTAGAAGTAAACTAGAATATAGTATACTTAAGCAATTTTACTTATCCAGAGTCTCCTTGGATCGATACTTGGCTTACTTAGCCACTTTATTACTTGTTTGACCACGTGCACTTGCGTGTTGGTTTTTACCCCGTAGCAAACCGCGAACAAGTTTTTGGGTCGTTGCCGGGGAGACTTGGCAATTGGTGAAATTGTTTTAAGTATAAATTTACTGTATTTTTGTTTTATTTTCTTAAGTGTTGACAACTTGGTCTAGTGTTTGTTTTAATTCTTCTTTATTTTATTTTATTTTTCTGCTTGTTCGTATACCTTTATTGACATGACACCGTGGAATATAAATGGTTTCAATGGTGGATACTCATATTTTAGTGAATCTTGTCTGAACTGTGGAGGACCCCACTTGTGGCAAAACTGTAATACGTGCAATATATGTGGGTGTCAATATGGCCATTGGGGTGATTGTCCAAAGGCATATTCCCCTCCCCCAAGCCCCTACTATGATCCTTCTGTTGTTTTTTCTGAATATAGGCATGCTGAAAATGAGGACTTGGGACGCCAAGCTCGAATAGAAGACATGTTGAAACAACTCTTGGAGCAATCATAAGCAATGAAGGAGGCGATGGCAGTACTGAGAATTCAGCAAGAAGAGAATGCAGAGGCTCTAGAAAGGATGACCATCAAATTCACGGAGATGATCGCTGAAGATGAAGCGTGTGATAAATCACAGACAATAGTTTTAGCCGATATTCAAGAGGAACTACAAGAGGACGACAAGGGTGAATTTTTGGATGAAGCCCAACAATTCGAATCTCTTGAGTGTCCCCGTGATGGGCTCACACTTATGGAAAATCCATTCTTGGAAGAAGAGTTAGCGTATCCCCCAGTCGACTTTAATGGTGAGATAGATGTCGATGTCGAGAAGGTATATACAAGTAAGGAGGTCAAGCAAAATGCAGTTTCAGAGTTGAGGTGTATTGGACCACACTCTACGCATTTTTCAACATTAAATTTGGTTGACAACATAGAAATAGAGTCTTCCAAGTTTGTAGAGAAATGTCTAGAGGAGGACCAAGCACCATATATTTTGAAATTTGCTAACTCAGAAAGACAAAATGACTTCGCTTACTTAAGGACCAATAAATGCAGAAGGCAACATCTACTGTTTGGTCCTTACAATTTTTCACCACCACCCCTGGAGCATAAGAGGAAATTAGAGAAGAAATTAGGGGTGAGATTCATATCCTCAAGGTGGAGGAAAAAGTGGTGAAACTTGGTACGTCGTGCCGCGATGTAAAATTAGGCGCTGCTTGGGAGGCAACCCAAGGGTACCATGGGTACCATTTTAATTTCTTGCATTTATGTTTATTTTATTTATTTTTCATCTTGTGTTGTTTTGGTGGAAAGTTAAGCACAGATGGAGGGGAAGTCTGAGTACCCGTGGAGGAGGAAGCTAACAAGTATGGAAAAGAAAAAGTGTGGGGTCGAACACCCACTTGTCCATAGTTGAAGAAAACCATGCTGTCAGCTAGGCCTAAAGGCCTCAGGGAGTATTTCTCACCCTTTGTAACCTTTAGTTTGATGCTATGCGGACATAGCATGATTTAAGTGTGGGGTGAGGGAAATTTCTAGGAAATTTCAAAATTTCTGTGCTTAATGATTTTTGGTGAATGTAATGCTTGTACAAAAGTTGGTGAGAAATTTGAAAATTTGAAAAATTTGAAAATTTTTTGTGAATTAAGCATGACTTCATCACCCGTTGGTTTTTCTTTTCGGTTCTTTTCCGACGGGGGGTATTTGAACCGAAGAATAAAAATTTTTTTTTCTTTTCTTTTTTCTTTCTTTCCTTGGTCTGTATATAAAGTTTTTTTTAGTCATAGCTAGGGACTGTTTCCGACGATGGATGGATGACGACCGTCTTGAGGGAAATTAGTCGATAGGTTTTGGGTTTTGAAACCATAACTAATTGGTGCTGGATGTTCTTGTTATGTGCTATAAATGTTTGTAAGATGCAAGTATGTTCAGTGTGAAGCATGAAAGTGTATAACTTTTTTCGAGACACTTAGGCTCTTGAATTTGACTCAATATGATGGAAGCTTAATTCTGAATTCTTGTGATTAGCTGAGTAAGATTCTACTGATTGTGTCTTGATTTGAGCATGTGCCATGAGTGTAAGGTTTTTGAGTATTCCGTGCTATTGTGGATTGTCTAGAACTTGTCTGGTGTGTTTATAAAACGAAATGAAGGATGTGAATTGGAGGAAATGATATAGGCATTTCTTTGAATGAACCAACTTTTTATCCCTCATTATACCTACCTTGAAAAATTAATCCTAGTTAACCCCATTGAGCCTTGAGCCTATTCTTTGACAGCTGCAACATAAGCTTAATCCTTTTTCTTTCATTAGCCTTGAAATTGAACCAAAACTCCGAAGCGCTTAAAGGAAAAATCCGAAAGGGTAAAGGAGTGAGAATAATGGAAAAGAAGGAAAAATAGCAAGTTGTAAATAGTTGAGAAAAGGAAAAAGGTGCATTTGTGTGAAAATGGTTGGTTATTAGTAGGGAGTAAGAAAAGGAATGAATGAAACATATTGCTCAAGTACTCCTTACTAATAAGCTAAAAGTGTCGAAAGAAATGGGGGAACAAAAGAGGAAAAAGAAAACTAAAAGGAGAAAAAAGGTGAAGTGAGGGAAGGGAAGTTTGTAATGAAGGCGTGATGTATTAAAAGCGCTTAGGAAAGATAGTCACTATTACTGATCATAATAGTACCTACCCGCACCTGAGTTACATTACAACCTAAAAAGTCCTACTTGATCTTACATTCATACATCCTTATATTAGTGGAATAAAACACTAAGGGCAAGCTTATGGGTCATTACATAATGCATGTGAATTCTTTGTGAGAGTGAGCGTAATTCTATTCATGTACCCACACATGTTGTGATGTAAAAAATTGTTTTTGCGTGTGATTGGGTAACTCTCTTTCCGTGAGGGGCACATGTTGAAAGAAGGATATATTTCATGTGGGATTTCTTAAGCAGATGATTTGCATGAGTTTGCTAAAATTGAGAGTCGATTCTTGAGGTTAAGAAGTCTTAACATGGTTGTACTTCATTTCAATGATCAAATCAGGCATGCTCTATTTTTAGCTTGTATCTTACGTAATCATTATAGCCGTAACCTGAATTATCTTGCTAAATTAGTTATGTAGGAGTCTCCATTTGCATGATATGTAAAAGGTTGTTCGAGAACGAACAAGGCTTTAAGTGTGGGGTTGTGATCACGGGCAAAAATATATGCCCGAGATACTCTTTATTACTTAATTAGTCTTGTTTATCTAAGTTATTGTATACATTTTCATGTAATTTTATATAATGTGGAGATATGTGCTAACCAACATGATTAGCCTTTGTTTTGTAGGTTTTGATGATGTTTGAGTAACTAATCCATGAGTTGGTGAAGTAGAAGCTTGGAAACGGAATTAACACGCGAACGTCGGCAAGGAAGAGGCACAAAACAGCCCACCGGTGCGTCGACAAGGTGCCACGGCAGGCAGGCCGCTCAAAACAGCCCACCTGCACGTTGGCAACGTGCCACGGCAGGTGGACTCCGCGACCATGGGGCTACAACGCGCTGCCCAGGCAGCGTGACACGTTGCCAACGCGGCAAGGTGCTGCCTGGGCCGATTTCGGGTGATTTTCCAGAGAGCCTCCGCGTTCGTAGCGTGTCACGGAGGCCGCGCTCCGCGATGCACTCCGTGACACGTTGCTTGTTAATCCGGGAAAGATTCCTACTAATATAAATAGCACACTTAGGTTTATTTTTCAGCGGGAAGACTTGGTGGAGCTAGGACGTGGGTTAGCAGCAGTTGAGGGACGAAAAAGCTAAGGGTTTTTCTCTCTTTCTTTCTTCTTTCAATCAATTGTACGTATGATTTACACTTATTTGAGGATGATCAATCCACAAATGAGTGGCTAATTCTCTTCCTTGCTAAGGTTTTGAACATGTGTAGTGAATTTTGATTGTGAATTATATGGTTTTTCATCTTCTTCTTTCATGTTGTTCTATTAATTCTTGTTCTTACTGCATTAGTGTGTGGCCAACATTAATGTATATCTAAAAAGTCCAATTTCACTCGAGAGAGCAAGAAATTGGAAAGTTGTGAATTAATAGGGTATTGTTCTTAACTTGATTCGGGAAAATTGGGTTTTGATGTGCTTTCCTGAAAGAAATATACTTGAAAGCCGTATTAGTCAATTTAGGAACCGGAATCGTAGTGCTAGGTCATAAATTGCATTTGATCACAGAAATGTAGACGAATGGTTTATGATTCTAAAGTGAGATTAAATACGAGAGTTTTGATCTCTAGGCTAATGTTCTTGGCTAGCAACATGAAGAGAAGAATAACCGAATTATGATTACTATCGAATTCATTACTTGTTCTTAACCTTGGCATGCTCTTATCCATAGTTTCAATTCAAGTAAATATTTGTTAATAGTTTTAGTATATAGTTTATAAACAAAATTATTTAACTTTTGGTTACATTGTTGTCAACATAATTAGAAGTAAACTAGAATATAGTATACTTAAGCAATTTTACTTATCCAGAGTCTCCTTGGATCGATACTTGGCTTACTTAGCCACTTTATTACTTGTTTGACCACGTGCACTTGCGTGTCGGTTTTTACCCCGTAGCAAACCGCGAACAGTCTCCTCTACTCTGAGTGCTTGGCATTCACCGGAGGACAGCCTGTGGGTATCAAAAACACAAAAACAAATGTACTTAAGGAAATAACTACCAAAAAGTCAAATACAAGCAAATAACCTAGTCATAGCTGTACCCGGCAACAACGCCACTTTTTGATAACGCTCAAACCACACTTCCAATTGAAGTATGAAGCGGACGTTGTCAATAAAGAACACAACTTAGAGGTTGGGGTCGATCCCACAGGGAATATGGAAGATCTGGATTACAGCCGGTAGATGAACTTGTATGGTAATTACATCACAATGGGGGGATTCTAATAAAAATCAATAATAGAAATAAACAACAGTCAAGATTATATTTGCGAATCAATAATTAAAGGATAACTAGGGTTTGTGTTCCCTATGGGTTCATAACAGCTTTCGGTATACATCCATGATGTTTACCAATACTTACTTACAAAACTGATAACTTAGGTTCATTCAAACGACCGACCAATCCCTGTTGAATGACTATCCTCAATTACTCGACCAAGTCTCATGAGTTTTGCAAACTAACCATTATCACTATGTTCCAGATATAACTATCCTGCGACCACAACTCAAGTTAATACAATGATCATCAAGATCAAGGATCTTTTGTAATTTTCTTTTTCTAGTCTCTACCTCTTCGACCAAAGAAGGTAAAGAATTCAGGCACTTCCTAACGTTGCGCACCGCTAAGAATCATTAAAGATGAAGAGACTACAATATAAGTAATTAGTATTTGTTTTAGAATCACTTTTTGCAACCCTAGCTTGTTAATCCGCCATGGTTCCCACAACCCTAGCTATTGAGGTTTTAGCCTCTCATAGTTGAAAGGTTGTGAATTGTGTTCATGATTGAAGACATAAAACAATACTTACAAAGATGATTGAGAAAAAATGATTCCTTCAATTAATCCAT
This sequence comes from Datura wrightii, assembly GCA_035772735.1. NCBI lineage: Eukaryota > Viridiplantae > Streptophyta > Magnoliopsida > Solanales > Solanaceae > Datura > Datura wrightii. The sequence continues at coordinate 84,909,976 of JASDFA010000016.1, read as the reverse complement.
GAAATCTTGAATAACAAGTAGCAAGAACAATATGAGTTCAAGAAAAGGTTGATCACAAGGTTGAACCAACTCAATTCTCTCTTTCAATGATGTAAAATTGCTTACTACAATGTTTTCCTACTAAAATTAAGTCTATTCGTCGTCCTCTATGAAAAATAAAACATAAAAAATATTCATAGAGACACAAGAATCCTTTTCCTAAACTAACAGGACTGCTTTCTATATCTATCGTTGAGCTCGTCACGGGTCCTCCTACGACTCATAGGGGCTTCTCACGGACTGTGGCATCGACTCGTGGCTTAAAGTTTGGCTGAAATTTTGCTAAGTATTTAGCCAAGGTACGATTCGTACCTACATCCTACGACTCATACATTGCACTCGTGGATTAATCCTGATATTTGAACTTTGTCTAAACTTCACCACGACTGGTATGGTACGACTCGTACCTTCATCTCACAGGTCGTAGGGTACTCTCATACTGAGAATCAACATCCTGTGAAATTCTTCTGGATTTCATCACAACTGGCTTACCCCGACTCGTACCATCATAGTATGATCCATGAAAAGTCTCATGGAATCAGTCTTCCAGGTTAAACTTTCTGCTTTTTATCAAGGCCGTCAATACGACTCGTAGGTCCATCCTACAAATTGTACTGTGGACTACACTTTTTTCCCTTTTTTCACACTTTTAGATTCCTTTTGCAATTTAATGTTCCAACACAAATATATCCTGAAACCAAAGTAAAAGTGCCTCATATCCATATAAATACACCTAAGTCCATGTTATTTTCTTAGTTTTGAGCATCAATAGTGTTGTAAATCCACAACACATAAATTTACTGGTGGAACAACATGAAAAGGGACATTGTTGAATTCGTAGCTAAGTGCCTGAATTGCCAGCAAGTCAAGGTGGAGCATCAAAGGCCAGGAGGCATGACCCAAGACATCAGTATACCCACGTGGAAATGGGAAGAAGTAAATATGGACTTCATTACAGGTTTACCTCGAATTCACCGGCAACATGACTAAATCTGGGTGGTAGTAAATCGAATGACCAAGTCAGCTCACTTCCTCCCTATCAAAACCACAGACTCAATAGAGGACTATGCCAAACTTTATATCCGGGATTTATTCAGACTTCATGGGGTTCCCTTGTCCATCATTTCATACAGGGGAGCACAGTTCACCTCGCACTTCTAAAGGTCCTTTCAGAAGGGACTAGGCAGTTAGGTCAATCTTAGCATGGCTTTTCATCTACAGACCGATGGGCAAGCTGAGCGAACCATTCAAACCCTAGAGGATATGTTAAGAGCGTGCGCAAATGATTTTAAGGGTAATTGTGATGACCATTTTCCTCTGATCGAGTTTGCGTACAACAAAAACTACCATTCTAGCATTCAGATGGCCCCATTTAAAGCATTGTATGGTAGAAGGTGTATATCTCCTTTAGGGTGTTTTGAAGTCGGTGAAGCTACTTTGATCGAGCCAGACTCAGTTCACAAGGCAATGCAGAAAGTTCAGCTCATCCAAGATAGACTGAAAACAACCTAGAGCCGTCAGAAATCTTATGCCGATGTACGGAGAAGAGAATTGGAGTTTGCAGTTGACGAATGAGTATACCTTAAAATTTTTCCCATGAAAGAGGTAATGAGGTCTGGAAAGAAGGGAAAAATCAGTCCTAGGTATGTGGGACCTTATAGAATTTTGCGGCATATCAGCAAGGTGGCCTATGAGCTAGAGTTGCCTTCAGAACTAGCAACTGTACACCCAGTTTTCCATGTATCACTTTTCAAAAAGTGTATTGGAGATCCAACCTCTGTGGTGCCTTAGATAGTGTGGTAGTCAAGGATAGTATCACCTATGAGGAGGTACCAATCCAGATCCTTGACCGTCATGTTCGTAAATTGAGGAACAAGGAAGTAGCTTCAGTAAAGGTATTATGGAGAAATCAGCATGTTGAGGGAGCTACGTGGGAAGCTAAAGCGGATATGATGACTAAATACCCCCATTTGTTCCCTACCGGCCCAATTTCAGTTTGAGGTATCAGTTCTTGCCCCAAACCTCTAATCAATTTTTCATGTTCCATTCATGCGTGCAAGTTTATTTTATGATATGATATATGGATGTGATGTCTGAATTCAGTTCAGCTATATAGTTCTTTTCGGGGGTAGTCATTCCGTAAGTTTTCGGCTTAAATGATCAGTATTTGCATATGGTAATTGTATGTTTCTCATTGTGCTTGTTTCCTACATTCGAGGATTACTGTTTCCAAGAGGGAGATAGTATAACACCCCGAAAGGGGCCTAAGAATAGACCAGGGAGTTGAAGTTGGAAACTGCAAAAAAACCTAGAATTTTGCACCAGGATGACTCAATGTACAAATTGTGGTGAGGACCTATGACTCGTGTCTCGAGTCGTGATGAATTTCAGGAGCCTGAGGTCATATCATGGGTGGTCATACGAATCGTGACACATAGGTACGACTCGTGGTTAAGAGTCGTGGTGAAATTCTCAGTGGTGCTAGAGTGAGTCCGCACGGGTCATGGTACGACTCGTAGGATGTAGCAACGAGTCGTGATGAGGAGTCATGGTTAAGTCATATTTCATATGGATGGATGGTACCACAACTGATAGTACAACCCATAGGATAGTACTACGAGTCGTGGTATGCGAGTCGTGGCCCGATTCAGAAGACTGAAAAGTGGTAAGGTGACCACGAGTCGTGACTTCATGGTACGAGTCGTGGTCGGGGCCAGAACTATTTTTCAGGGATATTTCATTAAGGGAAAATTTGACTTTTCTACGTGTTTGGATCCTAAACCACATCGTTTTAAGTTCAGTTTCAGACGTTTTAGTGGGGGTAATGGTTTCTTTCCCTCATTCCCCACTCAGACTTCCAAGAAAAAGTACGCAGAGTTCCTCTCAGAAAAGTTCAGGGAATCAACTAGGGCAGATAGTTCTTCTTCAATTTTCCAAGAAATTTTCTCTTAAATTTTCATTAGGTATGTGGGAATTAAACAAGGGAATTGTTCTTCCCTTGTGTTCCCAAAAAACTCTACTAGTTTCTATCAGTTTTTAGCCCTGAATTTTCGAGTACAAGATGTTGAATGTCATTGTTCGTTAATTTATTATAGAACAATATCTCCATTATTATTGATATGATTTTCCAGCAGTTTGTACAAAAATTACTTAGAATATTGAAATAGTGAATTCTAGTCCAAAATTTCGAGAAAAGATCAGTGCATATAAATTGTTGTTTATTGAATGAAATATGTTTTGGGATGAATTTCCTTGAAATTTTAATACTTAGATGATGAGAAAAATATCTTATGTATGAGAAAGATTCTAGCCTTGTCAGATGTTAATTTCTCTTAAATTCTTGAGTGATTGCCATGCTATGAAATTCCAGTGTTGTCGGAATGAGTTGAAATCCCTATTAGCTGCTCAGTATCTCAATTTAGTAAAAATGTAAGATTCCTTCAAAACTATTCAGAAATTGTCAACCACTCAGTTTGACTTTAGGTTTCCCCGAGGCATCAGTAGTGCCTCTCAGTTATCAGAATCAGACTTAGAAATCAGATTAATTGTTCCATTAGACGGTCATGATGTTCCAGTTATAGCTATGATCAGCCCCAGGACCCCAATTCAACATCATTTGTTCTTTAGACGGTCAGCGCTTCCAGATAAGCAGCTCTGACCAGTCTTAGAACCCAGTTTTAGCATCTGGTCCGATAAGACTCTCAAGGTACTTTCAGTTATGCATTTCTAACAAGTCTTGGACCCCAGTTTTGAGCTATCAGCTTAGTAGCTCAGAATAGGATTTCCAGTGGGATTAGGACTTAGCACCGAGCGGACCAAGGTTCCAGCGCACCCAGGTTCCTAGAACTATTTTGCCAACGTAGGATTCAGTTTCAGATTATTGGCCTGTTTGGCCCCAGACAATTGTGATCACCCAGTTCATGCCTTTATACCCTGGCAAGGTATATTGGGTCCTACCGATGGGGTGTATACATCAAACTCCACGTCTAGCTCACGTGGTTATATGCCAGTTAGAGAGTCTCCCACTAGTCAGCCTAGTTCAGTTTAGTTTACAGATTAGAATCAGACTTAGAGCATGCCTGACTGTCAGATAGGGTGTTTTAGACCATCCCATTATATCAATACTCAGTTTAGCAGGTTTAGACGGTTCTTGCATATTTTCTAAATTCAGTAGTGTATTTCCTATCTTGGGTTATGTTTCTCTCACATACTCAGTACATTCAAAGTACTGACGCATATTTTTATGCTGTATCGTTTCATGATACAGCTGCAGGTTCTTAGGCTCAGCACAGATAGTTGTCACAGTTCAAAGTATTCCGCCTCAGCAGTCGAAGTGTGAGTCCTCATCATCCGAGGGCATAACTTCTTTCTTCAGTTTCTTATTAGTTTGTTTATACTTAGAGTTAGCTGGGGATTTTTCCCAGTAACTCCTCAGCTAGATGGTTTTCAGACATGGCTTTTAGTTTGTACAGTGTTATTTAAATATTTGGACATTTTAATTTCAGACTTGTCTTTCTTAAATATTTTTATTCTATTATTTTAAGTTTCGTTGTTCATGTATACTCTGAATGCTAGTGAATGATAGTCCAAGGGTTGACTTGGGGTCACTTGTGGCCTCAAGTACCATGTTACGTTCACGATGTAGACTCGGGGCATGACAGGTTTGTAGAGGGATTTTCATCCATTGCAGTACCATTGACTAAGTTGACCCAGAAGAAGGTCAAATTTTAGTGGTCAGATTCTTATAAGAAGTGTTTCCAGGAATTAAAGACTCAACTCACTTTATCCCTAGTATTGACCCTACCGAAGGGCATGGGTGGCTTTGTTGTGTATTGTGATGCTTCTAGGGTTGGTCTTGGTTGTGTGTTGATGCAACATGGTAAGATTGTTGTATGTGCCTCTAGACAACTTAGGACTCATGAAAAGAATTATCCGACGCATGACCTAGAGTTGGAAGCTGTGGTGTTCACTTTGAAGATTTGGAGGCACTATTTGTATGGGGTGCATGTGGATATGTTCACGGACTATAAGAGCCTTCAGTACATGTTTACTCAAAAGGACCTAAATTTGAGGCAATGGAGGTGGCTAGAGCCTCTCAAGGACTATGACATGAGTGTCCTTTATCATCTGGGCAAGGAAAATGTAATGGCGGGTGCTCTTAGTAGGCTTTCCATGGAGAGTGTGTCCCATGTCGAGGATGGGAGGAAAGAGTTGGTGAAGAATGTTCATAGGCTAGCTTTTGTAGGAGTTCACCTTGCAAATTTGATGTATGGTGGTGTTATTATTTAGAATGGGTCGGAATCTTCACTAGTTACGGAAGTCAAAGCTAGGCGAGATGAGGATCCTATCCTAGTGAATCTAAAGGAAGCGGTTCAGAATCATAAAATGGAGGTTTTCTCCCAAGGGGGAGATAGTGTACTTCGATATCAAGGTCGATTGTGTGTCCCGGTTGTAGATGATTTGAGAGATCGGATGTTAAGCGAGGCTTATGGCTTTCAATACTCTATCCATCCAGGTGCCACAAAGATGTAGTGTGTTCTGCAGGAAGTCCATTAGTGGAATGGCACGAAGAAGACATAGGGAGTTTGTGGCTAAGTGTCTGAATTGCCAACAAGTGAAGGTTGAGCATCAAAGATATAGAGGTATGTTTCAAGATATGAGCATTCCTATTTGGAAGTGGGAAGAGATCAATATGGACTTCATTACAGTCTTGCCTCGTACATGCCATGTCACGACCCGAACGTAGACTGGGATCATAACATGGTACAAGAAACCCTGAGAGGTCCCAAGTCAATGCATGGCATAAGCGTACATCTAACTTCATTCACTTTAAGCGGAAGACTGAACATAAGGCATGGAGGAAACGTAAACATAACATAACATGTCATAACATTCGGAAACACTGGACATATACATATGTTGAGTACTACATATTGTCTGAAAGCCTCTATCATGTAAGATGGGTTGATGGGACAGCATCCCCAACTAACCCTGCCAAACTAAAACAAAAGACAACATAAAGTCTAATCATACAGCCCTCGAAACATGAGGACTCACCAACAAGCTGATAGCAACTCCGGGATGCACCAAAGATGAGGATAAGCTTGAGAGACAAGTCCTGTATCATTAAAAAATACAACATAGAAAGTATGCGGTCAGTACGTGGAATATACCGAGTATGCAAGGTAAGTAAAACAGACATTTAAAATACGTGAAACTCATAAAACATCATAAGAGTGGGACATCATGCTCATATCATAACCATCGTAACATAACGTAAGGCTCAAGGTTTTCAAATCATTCGTAAACCGTTCATTACCATAATCATAAGAGAAACTTTATAAAATTATCACTTGAGAAAATATCATAAATATAATAATGCATAAAACATGCAAAACAATGGGAGGACTCGTCAAAACTTACACCATCATGGTAGAGTCTTTCATGATGCCCGAACTATCTCACTCAAGTGGGCAGAGTCGCCCCTGGCTTGCCAGGCGAGGTACATGCATTATATGATATCATGTAAAAGGGATCATTATCATTGTAATGTATCATTATAAACCCATGGTGGCACGTGGTTATGATACACTGGCATAGTCCTTTGAACGTCGGGCTGCTCGGTGCTAGACACGGCTCCCAAAAATATGCATATTAGGTTCATATGTAAATAAAAAACATCATTCATTAAGATTCATGGCTAAAATAAACATTCATCATTCATTTATCCCCATTAAAACGTGATTAGCCAAGAATCAAAGGCCCTTTAGTCGGCCAACATCATAAATCGATAAATCATGAGATCCATTTCATAAACCGTAATTCATTCTTCAACATAGGGGCATTGCCCAATACTTTACCATGCTTTGCAATACTCAATTTAACTTGAAAACATGTTTTTCATCATCAATAGTTCATAAATCATAAGCTCGTGCATACTTGAAGATCATGCTTATAACTTGTACATCATCAATTCATGTTGGGTATTTGAATAAATCCATATTTCAAATCATAGATCATGTTGGGTTTGTAAATATCAACAATTAAAGTGTAGATCATAAATCGATTCATCATAGATTATGCATAACTAGGCTTAATTGAGTAGAAATCGAAATCTATAAATTTATAATCGAAAATAGTTGTAAAGTCTGATCAAAATCCATGGAATGTGATGTAAATCAAAAATCACAACAACCCATAGTAAATCATTAGATTTTCACAAAAATTGAATTCAAAACCCTATGAGATTTTTGATAGATTTTCATACACTAATAGAGAATGAGCATGGGTGTAAATGGAAACACCCATTTGTAACCCTACATACCTGGGTAAGATCAGATTATAGAGTTCCTTGAATGCCGAATGGAGAATTGATAGGGAAAAACTTAAAACTATGCTTGATGATCTCTCTAAAATCCTTTTAATTGCATTCATGGGAATGGCTTATGCAAGAGGGATTTAACCTATCTTATCATGCCCTAAAGAATACATAAAAAGACGTAGTTTAGGGCCCTAGAGCATAGAAAGGTCTAAAATACCCTTACTGAAATTTTCTTGAAAAACTGAATTAGGTTAACCAACGATTGATCCCACGAGTCGTTGCATGATACCACAACTCGTGTATCAAGTCATTGGGTCCACTGCCTCACTTCATGTTTTCAAATTCTTCCCACGACTCAACAGGATGACTCGTTGCATCAAATGATGGGTCGTTAGATCGATTGTTGTTAGCTCCTTCACAAACCTGAACTTCCCTTACCACGAGCCTCACCACGACTCGTGGTTGCTTCCAACGAGTCGTGGTACCCATCCGTTACATCCACTAGAAAAATCTGGCAACCCATACCATGACTGGTGACACGGGTTGCCACTTATCACCATGAGTCGTTGGATGACCCATGGTATCCCCAACTGCCAAGGTCCAACTCCTCCCATGAGTGCTAACAACGACCATGGTTTCCAACCACGAGTCGTTACATCACCCGTCTTATGACATTTTTCCTATTTTTCAGCCAACTTCAAATTTTGATCCCAAGTCTAATCTTAGGCACTTTCGGGGTATTACAATATCTCCCCCTTGGGATCATTTGTCCACGAATGTTGGAAACAAGCAGTAAAACAAAGATATGCAATCGTTACACCCCAAAACTAATCATTTAACCTGAAAATTAACGGATTGACTACCTCCGATTCATACCACATAGCTGAACTGATTTCATGCTTCACATGCACAACCATATACATAAAAGAAACTATAACACATGATTTGAACATGAAAACTAAGTAGAGATATAGGGAAAAACTGATACCTCAAGTCGGAACTAAGCCGGTAGAGAATAAGTATGGGTGTTTAGCCATCATATCTGCTTCTGCTTCCCATGTAGCTCCTTCAACATGCTGATTTCTCCATAATACTTTAACTAAAGCTACTTCCTTGTTCCTTAGCTTCCGAACCTGACGATCTAATATTTCCACCAGAATTTTCTCATAGCTAAGGCTATTTTTACACCAACGCTGTCCACCAAAACTACTAAGGTTGGATCTCCCAGACATTTCTTTAAAAGCGATACATGAAACACAGGATGCACAAAAGACAACTCTGAGGGCAACTCCAACTCATACGCCACCTTACCGACTCTTCTCACAATCCGATAGGGACCAACATAGCGGTGACTGAATTTTCCTTTCTTCCTAAACAGCATTACTCCCCTCATGGGAGATACCTTCAGAAACACCCAATCGTCCACCTCGAACTCCAACTCTCTTCTCCTCACATCAACATAGGACTTTTGAAGACTCTAAGCGGTTTTCAGCCTGTTTCTTATCAACTAAACCTTCACCATAGCCTCATGAAACGAATATGGTCCGATCATGGATACCTCAATAACCTCAAACCATCTAATGGGAAATATACATCTCCGCCTATAAGCCTCGAACGGAGCCATCTGAATGCTAGAGTGATAGCTGTTATTGTAAGAAAACTCGATCAAGGGAAAGTGATCATTCCAACTACCTTTGAAGTCCATCCCACATGCTCTCAACATGTCCTCGAGAGTCTGGATTGTCCATTCCGCTTGACCATCCGTTTGTGAATGAAATACTGTGCCAAGTTTAACCTAAGTCCCTAGCCCTTTTTGGAATTACCACCAAAACTAAGAGGTTAATTGAGTACCTCAGTCTGAAATGATTGACAAGGAACTCCATGCAATCGAACCAACTCCCAAATATATAGCTTGGCGTAATCCTCTGCTGAGTCCATGGTTTTCACCGGTAGAAAATGTGCAGCCTTGGTCATCCTGTCTACCACAACCCAAATGGAATCATATTGTTGGAGAGTATGAGGTAATCCCATTATAAAATCCATGTTAATTTCTTCCCACATCCAAGTAGGAATGCTGATATCCTGAAGTACTCCTCCCAGCCATTGATGCTCAACCTTCACTTGCTGACAGTTCGGGCACTTGGCTAAGAATTCTACAATATCCTTCTTCATGCCATCCCACTAATAGATTTCTCATAAATCACGATACATCTTGGTGGCACCCGGATGGACAGAATACCTAGATCCATGGGCCTCATGCAGTATCCGGCTCCTCAAATCATTAACATCTGGAACACATAGGTGACCCTGGTATCGAAGCACACCATCTCCCCTTTGGGAGAAGATCTCCACCTTTTGACTTTGAATAGCTTCCTTCAACTTTACTAAAATCGGGTCCTCGTCTTGTATAGCCTTCATATAAGTCACCAAGGACAATTCGGATCCACTTTGAACAACGACACCGCCATCGGTAAAGTCAACGAACCTAACTCCTAACCTTGCGAGACGATGCACATCTTTCACTAGCTCTTTCTTTCCTTTATCCACATGGGACACACTCTCCATTGAGAGTCTATTAAGTGCATCCGCCACCACATTAGCCTTACCCGGATGGTAAAGAACACTCATATCGTAATCTTTGAGTAGCTCTAACCACGTTTTTAGCCGTAGATTGAGGTCATTCTGTGTGAACACATACTGTAAGATCTTGTGATCCATAAACACATCCACATGGACCCCATACAAGTAATGTTGCCATATTTTCAATGCGAACACCACCGCAGCCAACTCTAGATCAACGGTCGGGTAATTCTTCTCGGATCTTCAACTGTCTAGAGGAATATGCTATCACTTTCCCTCGTTGCATCAATACACAACCGAGTTCGATTCTTGAAGCATAAAAATACACCACGAAACCATCCGTACCCTCAGGTAGGGTCAACACCGGTTCAGTAGTAAGTCGAGTCCTCAACTCTTAGAAGCTCTTCTCACAAGCCTCAGACCATTGGAACTTCACGTTTTTCTAAGTCAAGTTGGTCAAAGGTGCTGTAATTGATAAAAAACCCTCAAAAAATCTCTAGTAGTAGCCAGCTAGACGCAAGAAACTCCTAATATCCGAAGGATTCACCGGTCTAGGCCAATTCTTCAGTGCCTCGATTTTTTGAGAATCTACTTTTATGCCCTCTCTTGATATCACATGGCCCAAAAATGCTACCGAGTTCAACCAAAGCTCGTACTTGCTGAACTTGGCATACAATTGACGATCCTTGAGAGTCTGAAGCAGTGCTCTCAAATGAGCGGCATGCTCCTCCTCGCTCCTAGAGTATATAAGGATATCATCAATGAATACGATCACGAACATGTCCAGGTACGGCTTGAAACACCCTGTTAAGTAGGTACATAAAAGTTGCGGGAGTATTTGTTAGTCCAAAAGACATAACTACAAACTCATAATGACCATACCGTGTCCTGAAGGCTGTCTTCGGAATATCACACTCCCAAACTCTGAGCTGGTGATACCCAGACCTGAGATCTATCTTTGAGAAACACTTGGCACCCTGAAGCTGGTCAAACAAATCATCAATCCTGGGTAAAAGATACCTGTTCTTAACAGTGACCTTGTTCAATTTCCAATAGTCAATGCACATGAGAAGCGAACTATCCTTCTTCCAAATAAATAAGACTGGTGCACCCCATGGAGACTTTCTCAGTCTAATAAAGCCCTTATCTAATAGGTCCTTCAACTAATTCTTCAACTCCTTTAGATCAGATGGAACCATCCTATAAGGAGGGATAGAGATAGGATGCGTGTTGGGTGAAAGTTCAATTCCAAAATCAATTTCCCCCTTAGGAGGAACACCTGGCAAATCATTGGGAAAGACCTCTGGACACTCACGCACCACCGGAACTAATTGGATAGTCGGGCTCTCGGACTCAACATCCTTAACCCTAACTAAATAATACATGAAACCCTTAGAGATCTTCTTTTTGGCCTTAAGATATGAAATAAATTGACCTATAGGTACCGCCGAACTACCCTTCCACTCCAAGACTGACTCACCCGAAAAACGGAATTCCACTGTACAGGTTCTACAATTAACAGAATCATAACACACATACAACCAGTCCACACCAATAATAATGTTCTACAAGGTTTGCGGAGGTGAATTTATGCAATATCGTGACTGAGCATTCTCTATACACCCGCCTAGCTACAACCGAATCACCAACAGGAGTAAAAACTGAAAATAGTTCTGACAGAGTCTCGGGACTAACTCCAAAGCTACTAGAAATATAAGGAGTCGCAAAAGACAAAGTAGCCCCTAGATCTAACAAATCATAAACATCAATATGAAAAACTCGCAACATATCAGTGACCGTATCTGGTGAAGTCTCCTACTCCTGACGCGAGGCGAGGGCATAGAATCTATTTTGGAATTGTCCGCCACCCCCACTAGAAGATGCCCCCTATGAAGCTGAACATGCTGGAGCTGTTGTTGTCCTAGTGGTTTGCGTACGGCCCTCATCACCATCATGTCTAGCAAATGGACACGCTCAGCACATGTGGCCGAACCTACCACACCCATAACAAATATTTGATCCGTGCAAACACTCTCTGACATGGCTCTTGTCGCACTTTTCGTAGGCTGGAGAGGTACACTCTACCTGCGTGTCCCTCTGATCCCTCGATCCTAAAGCTATGCTCTTCTTATCACCCTTGGATTACTTGCTGATGATGGTGCTGGAGCTAGTGACCTCTGCTAAAACTGAGGGCGGTGACCACCGCTAGATTTTTGATGGTAAACCCATGGCTATTTGTCCGAGCCCTCTTTGCCTCCCTTTCCCTTGCATGAGCTGCCTCCATTTGCTGGGCGTACAGCACTATACGAGGAAAGTCTATATCCTGATGAAGCATGACAGTCCTATAATCATTGTCCAAATAACCCACCACACCATGAACGAATCGACTTAGTTGTGCCCTCTAATCAACCACTAACTCTGGGGAATATTTTGACAAGCGAGTGAACTCGAGAGAATACTCCTGTACCGTCATTCTCCCCTACTTCAAATTCACAAATTCCATTGCCTTTAACTCCCTCATCTCCCAAGGAAAGAACCAATCTAGGAACGTAGTGTGGATCTCCTCCCAAATAACTAGGCCTTCTCCGGTGGCCCTAGGGTCCCTCCATTGCCTGAACCATATATATGTGACCTTTTTCAGCTAATACAAGGTCAACTCTCACATTCAACCCCATTCACCCCCATAACCTGGGTGATCTTCACAATCTCATCAATAAACTCATGTGGGTCCTCATTCACTTTGGACACAAGGAACTCTGGAGGGTTTATCCTCAAGAAATCTCTAATTCGGGCCGCTTCCGTATTGCCATTCTATGTGATATGTGCAACAGCCTGCTGGTTGACCTAAGATATCAAGGGCTGCGCCAACATTTGGATAGCTGCCCGAAACTCTGCGTGGGTTGGGCAACTGGCTCTGGTGCCTGGGCTCCTGAACAGGTGGGGCTTGCTGATGCCTGTGACCATTACCGTCCTCGTGACCTTCATCATTTCCATTTATTCTTCTATTCGTTCTTCTAGGAGCCATAATTCTGCAATCATGAATATCACGAGTTAGAAGGGTAGAAAGACTCTTTCATCGCACGACATGGATCATGAAAGAAGGGAACATTTCCTAAACATCTCCTAGCCTCTTCGTCATAACTGTGGCGCGCTTCACACCCATAAAAAAGACTCTACTCAATGCGGCTTTCAGACACCCTAGGACACTTCCAAAACCTAATGCTCTGGTACCAAGTTTTTCATGACCCGAACGTAGACCCAGATCGTAACACGGACCAAGAAACGCCGAGAGGTCCCAAGTCGACCCATGGCATAAGCATACATCTAACATCATTCACTTTAAGCGGAAGACTGAACATAAGGCATGTCGAAAACGTAAACATAACATAATATATCATAACATTTGGAAAGAGTGGACATATACATAAGTTGAGTAGTATATATTGTCTGAAAGTCTCTATCATGTAAGATGGATTGATGGGACAGCATCCCTAACTAACCCGAACAAACTAAAACAAAAGACAACATAAAGTCTAATCATATGGCCCTCAACACATGAGGACTCACTAACAAGTTGATAGCAACTCCGGGATGGAGTAAAGATGAGGATGAGCCTGAGAGCCAAGTCCTGTATCATGAAATGATACAACATAGAAAGTATGCGGTCAGTATGCAAAATGTACCGAGTATGTAAGTTAAGTAAAATGGACATTTCAAATACGTGAAACTTGTAAAACATCATAAGAGTGGGACATCATGCTCATATCATAAACACCATAACATAACGTAAGGCTCAAGGTTTTCAAATCATTCGTACACCTTTCATAATCATAATCATAACAGAAACTTTATCAAATTATCACTTGAGCCAATATCATAAACATAACAAGGCATAAAACATGATGAACAATGGGAGGACTCGTCATAACAGACACAATCATGGTAGAGCGTTTCATGATGCCCCATATATCACTCAAGTGGGAAGAGTCCCCCCTGGCTTGCCAGGCGAGGGACGTGCATTATGTGATATCACAAAAAAAGGATCATTATCATTGTAATGTATCATTATAAACCCACGGGGGCACGTGGTTATGAGACACCGGCGTAGTCTTTTGAACGACAGGTTTCTCGGTGCTAGACACGGCTCCCAAAAACATGCATATTAGGCTCATATGTAAATTAATAACATCATTCATTAAGATTCATGGCTAAAATAAACATTCATCTTTCATTAATCCCCATTAAAATATGATTATCCAAGAATCAAAGGCCCTTTAGTTGGCCAATATCATAAATTGATAAATCATGAGATCCATTTCATAAATTGTAAATCATTCTTCAACATGGGGGCATTGCCAAATACTTTACCATGCTTTAAAATAGTAAATTCATTCAAAACATGCTTATAACATGGGTAACTTGAAAACATGCTATTCACCATCAATAGTTCATAAATCATAAGGCCCATGCATACTTGAAGATCATGCTTATAACTTATAAATCATCAATTGATGTTGGATATTTGAATAAATCCATATTTCAAATCATAGATCATGCTGGGTTTGTAAATATCAACAATTGAAGTGTAGATCATAAATCGATTCATCATAGATCATGCATAATTGGGCTTAATAGAGTAGAAATCAAAATCAGTAAATATATAATTGAAAATAGTTCTAAAGTCTGATCAAAATCCACGAAATATGATGTGAATCACAAATCACAACAGCCCATTAGTAAATCCTTAGATTTTCACAAAAAATTGAATTCAAAACTCCATGAGATTTTTGATAGATTTTCATAAATTAATAGAGAATGGTCATGGATGTGAACAGAAACACCCATTTGTAACCCTACATACCTAGATAAGATCATACTCTAGAGTTCCTTGAATGCCCAATGGAGAATTGATAGGAAAAAGCTTGAAATTATGCTTGATCTCTCTAAAATCCTCTTAATTGCATGCATGGGAATGGTTTATGCAAGAGGGACTCAACCTATCTTATCATGCCCAGAAAAATACATAAAATGACGTAGTTTAGGGCCCTAGAGCATACAAAGGTCGAAAATACCCTTAATGAAATTTTTCTAAAAAACTAAATTGGGTTAACCAACGACTGATCCCACAAGTTGTGGCATGATACCAAAACTCGTGGTATTGAGTCGTTGGGTCCACTAGCTCACTTCATTTTTTTAGATTCTTCCCACAACTCGATAGGATAAGTCGTTGCTTCAAATGACGGGTCATTAGATCGATCGTGGTCAGCTCCTTCACAAACCTGAACCTCCCTTACAACGAGCCTCACCATGACTTGTGGTTGCTTCCAATGAGTCGTGGTACCCATCTATTACATTCACTGGAAAAATATGGCAACCCATACCATGACTGGTGACCACGGGTCTTCACTTCTCACCACGAGCAATTGGATGACCCATGGTATTTCCAACTGCCAAGGTCCAATTCCTCCCATGAATGCTAACAACGACCCATGGTTTCCAACCACGAGTCGTTACATCACCCTTCCTGTGTTTTTTTCCCAATTTTTCATCCAACTTTAAATTTTGATCCGGGTGTAATCTTAGGAACTTTCTAGGTATGACACGCCGATAGTGTGACGCTATATGGGTGATTGTGGATAGGTTGACTAAATCATCCCATTTTCTACCGGTCAAAACTACCGACTCAATTGAGTATTATGCTAATTGTACATTCGAGAGTCGGTTCGATTGCATGGAGTCTCTTAGTCCATCATCTATGATAGGGGCACTCAGTTCACTTCTCAATTTTGGAGGTCATTTCAAAAGGGCCTTGATACTCAAGTGAAGTTTAGCACAACTTTTCAGCCGCAGACAGATGGTCAGGCCGAGCAGATCATTCAGACTCTTAAATCAATAATTGCACAAGATTTTTATTCGCTAAGTCGTGTTTAATACCTCTCATGCTTGATTTTGGATTACATTAAAAGAAATCTTGATACAAGACTAACCTTCCATTTACTCTATAAAAAAATAGATTTCTTGTATAGAGTGACTCAATTCGATATAATGTGGCACATTGTTATTTAAGGTTTGATTATCTACAAAAACAGATATAGTAGTGCACAATGCTTAAATTCTTTCTTTTGGAGACTTATAGGTTTATTTCTATATTTTTGCCAAAAAGGAATAGGATAGCCTTGACAAACCTCATTCTTTTGGACTAGCACAATTCATCCTTTTCTTTATTAATTTAATAATACAACATGAGTACAAAATGAAGCTAATATTATGCTCCAAATACAATGTCACCTTACAAAAATAGTAGCTAACTACATGTCGGGCAGAATGTACAATTGGGCATCATTTAAATGGCACCACAGCCTTCTCCACCATTATGATGCAAGTATATATACACCAACCCTACTACCCCAACCACCCAGAATGCACCAAACAACAGCTAGATGTATTTCAAGTAGAATGTGCATATCAACATCAACTAAATGGTGTATCGTCACACCCTTCTTCCTAATTTAAACACCATTCACACAAAAGCCAATCTTACTACCGCAATCACAAGGAAAATGCAAGACAACCCCTATACAATGGCAACATATTAAAATCACTATTTTCTATCACCTTCCCATGAGTACTTAACAACAAACCAATAAGAATTCTCCATCCAAACTTTCATCAAAAAACGAGAGAAAATAGGCAATAGTTCTTACCTTACTTGGTGGTTGTTTTTACTCCTTTTCTATACTTCTTGAAGATATTAACTTCCTTTCAAACCTAAGCCAACAAAAGAAGAAGAACACTCCTTATATTGGAGAGAATTGGGTAATAGTTTTGGTAAAGGTGGAATGCCACATCTTCCAACTTCCACAACTTGATTGCCTTATTACTATTAAAGAACTAGGAAAGAATTAACATTTTTTACTTATCTTAAACTTGGATAAATATTGAAGAACCACAAGAACCTTAGAGGATTATTTGGGTGGCCATTTGAAGCTCAAGGAGAGAGAAGAGAATGATGGTGAGTTTCTAATTTTTTTGCTAAGTGTAAATAAAGGAAAATTGGATAACTTTGTCCCTTTAAAGGGTCCCTAGGTTGTCCCATGATTTGACCCACTTTGATCCATATTTTTTCCTCAAGTTTAGGCTAACTTAGGTCATATATTTGGACTACCTTGGTGCTTTAATTTCGGCAAAACTCAGTCAATATTATTGAATATATGGTGATGCAATTTGGGCCACAATAGGGTCAAGATTAGTGGTTGATTTGGGTTTCACTTGGACCACAAAATTAGTCAAGATGTGGTGATGTGTTATGAGTTTATTACACTTTTGACGCTTAAAATTGAGGAAATATGCATGGTCTTAGTTGTGCTTATATAGATATGATGCACTTTTGCTGTGTTTTTAGGGGAATCATGTATTTGGTTGAATTCAGTAAAAGAAGTGAAAAGAGTGTAAAAAATGGTGAAGTTGCAGGCCTCAGTACAAGACGTACCTTCCTGGTACAAGCTGTACTATGCGTTCGTGATAAGATCCAAAGAAACTACACAAGGTGATGGCCAAGTACGACTCTTGGTATGAACCATACTATCTTTGTATGAACTGTACCAGAGTAGTCGTGGAAAATTATAGAAGTATGCACTTGTCTAGTATCCTAGTATGGGTAGAAGCAATGAGTCGTGATGACCACATACGACTCATACTAAGGAGCCATGGTGAACTTCAAAAAAAATGTTGATTAGTAGATCTCGGGGTATGAGAGGATACCACGAGTCATAACATCATGTATAAATCATACCCAAGATTCATGAAAATACTCAGAGGATGCTAGAAATCACAGTATTAGACCACGACAAAAGCATACAACTCATAATGTCATTGTACAAGCCGTACCAGCTCCCAAGACTTAGCCAATTTCAAAGCTGCCTAGCATTGTATGGATGGAAGGAACGACTCGTAGCTACAAGCTACGACTTATAATATCTAGCGGTAAAAGTTGTAGCAGTTTCCCTGTTAATTTAGGAAAGATTTTTAATAATTTGTATAAATACTTTTCTAGGTTATTTTTGTTAGGAGATAAAATTTTGATAGAGGACTGATACTTTTGATATTCTTCTTGAGTTTTCTAATATTCTTGGAGATATTACTCATTGTTGTTGAATTTCTCGAAGTTGAATTGTGCAATAATAAATTGGGTTTTATTTCATCCATCATTGTTAGTCTTTAATTATGATTTCTTTCATGAATGGTAATTTGTTTCTTACAAACATGAGAGGCTAAAACCTCCGCAACTAGGGTTGTGGGAACCATGATGGAATAACTAACTAGGGTTTGCACACAGTGATTCAAAATCAATACTTATGTTTGTATTATTTTCTCTTCATCTTTAAACATTTTTTTACAAAGTGCAACGTTAGGACTTTCCCGAATTCTCTGCTTTCTTGAACTTAGAGAGGCAGAGATTAGGAAAAAAGAAAAGAACAATAGAGCCTTGAACTTTATGATTCATTGAATAACTTGAGCTACGATTGTAGAATAATTAATTTGGAATAAATTTATAACGGATTAAAATGAAAACACTCAAGAGACCTAATTCAGTAATTGAGTATAGTCATCCAATAAGGACGAATCAGTTATTTGGATGAACCTATGGTATTAGTTCTACATGCTAAGTATTGAGATAAATCACCAGTGTATTCACCCGAAGTTGTTATGAATCCATGGGAATTACTTCCCTAGTTAATTATATAAACTTGACAACAACATCAATTTACAATACTATTGCTTGATTACTTCTTTAAAAAACCACTTTAGGGAATAATTGTACTGAAATCATAAATAATAGCATTATTCTACATCCTGACCATATTCCTTGTGGGATCGAACCCTACCTAGTTGGGTTCTTTATTGACAACGTCTGCATCATACTTTTACAGAAGTGTGATTTGAGCATTATCATGTGGCTGTTAGTGGTGGACGTTCAGTTTTTTGATTGGGTTTTTTTTTAAATTTTGGTTTGATTTTTTAGTTTTTGATATTCAGTTATAGAAATAGGTGTACCAAACACCGAACCGAATTAGTTCGGTTTGGTTCGATTTTTCTAATTCGTTTTTCAATGTTGGGCATAATTATTGGGCTTTTTTCTACTTGTAAAATAGACTACTTTTTAAATAAAAAATGGAAAATTTATTTTTTTTAATTCAAAATAAATTATTTTTAATTATTGTAATTCATGCTTTTATTAATGTCAATTATATCAATTATTTTTAACTATTGTGAAATGTGAACTTTTTAACTTTTCAATTTAACTTGTTTAGGCTTTAGCACTACCGCCTTCACGGCTTCACTAGTGCACTACATCACTACTGCCTTCACTATTGTGAAATATGGATGGTGAATCATGCTATAAGTGACATTTAACATTTTTGTTTTTGGCTTTCTACTTTTCTTTCACATGTACTACTTTTTAGTGGACTGCTTCAACAATTGATCAGCAGTGCTTCAGCTTTGTCAAGAAGACAATTACAGTCACCGGGAATTAGAATTTAGGGATGGATCATGGGCTAGGGCTACAGTGCGCTCAGCGCTATAAACATTAGAGTCTAGGTCGTGGCCCGTGGCTTGTGGAAATGGGATATATAATATATATCTAATAATATAAGTTAGGTTAATTAATATAATTTGGGTTTAACCGAAAAACCCGAATCTCAAAACCGAAAACCAAACTGAAAACCTAATTTTTAGGAAAAACCTGTAACCAAACCGAAAAATCAAATTAGTTCAATTCGATTCGGTATTTTGGTTGTTTGGTATTTACGCCCACCCCTAGTTGCGGCATCTTTTGCTTATTTTGGGCCATAATTTCATCAAGTAGGTGATGTATTACTTGGCCCTTTAAGAACCTCAAAATTCCAAGTACGTGATGTACCTACTTGGCCTTAACTTATACCTCTATTGAGCTTTAGTTTATTGGACTGTTTTGGGCAGATTTAGTGCCACTTTGTTGGGCCACTTTAAGCTTCATTTGAGCTACCATTAGTTGCTCCTAATTAGTCCTCTTAACTTTGTCCATTTAGCTTAAGTAAATGATGTATCTACTTGTCATTTATTAGCTTAACTAAGTCAAGCAAGTACCTCATTTATTTTTATTTTATTTTTCAAACTTTCTTCCTTGGACTTCAGCTTAATGCTCCATTTCAAAATCTAGGCCTAAATATCATCTCACCATCCCGAGCTTAAGTGCTTCTGTCGATTTTAACTAGGTCATATTGTGAGTTCAATATATAAAACTTTTATGAGGAGTTATAGGTTATCAAACATGATAAGAAAAATAGCAATAGAAACGATAACAAATTGGAGAAAAATGCAGAGAAAGAAAAGAAAATAGGGGAAAAGAGAAGAAAAAAGTCGAGAATTTTCTACCCAAATCATTAGGTAATTTTCACGACCCGAAATTGGACCATGATGGCACCTATGATACCCCCAGTAGGTAAGAGAAAATGCAAGAACAAAAATTAAAAGTAAAGGCTAACATACATAACAAGGAAGTGGAAAAAGAGATAAATAGGCCACAATATGTAGATATATACATAACGGGTACAAGAGATACAGTAGGGGCCTTAAGGGAAACTAGGAAAGACAACATATATATACAAGATACCAACCCAGATCTGGTGTCACCAGTACAAGAGTCTCTAAAAGTTTGAGAGTAAGGCTATACAAAAATACAAATGTCTGGCAGATACAAAATATGGATAGTAGCTACAAGATGGAAAATAGTGAATCTCTGGACGCCAAGAGCTCACCACTATCCGAGCAACCAAATTCAACGATGAGCAAGGATCAACGAGTGTGACTCATATAGGGCGCTGCATCAGAAAAAGATGCAGAAGTGTAATATGAGTATCAAACCACCGAATACTCAATAGGAATCATAGGCCAACCAACCTCAAAAGATAATATATAATATAAAAGACACGAGAGTCGAAAATTAACCTGAAAATTACAATAGATCAAAGGTAAAGTAGAAAATAGCAATAATACATGAATATACAAATATACAAGTATGCAAGAGTAATGTAGTCCAGTATGGGATGATGCAATGCAATATATATATTGAAACCCGGGAATGACCTCAGGCTATTGGGCATCTCACCTAGTACATAGTAACAATGAAACCTGATTAAGACCTCGGGCCATTGGGCATCTCACCTTAGACGTAGTAACATTGAAATCCGGCAAAGACCTCAGGTCTCCCGGCATCTCACCTCGAACATAGTAATAATGAAAAGTAAAGTACAACTAGTCTAGCATCTTATCTAAAACTAAATTTACAGGTGGTATAAATCTTTATAGAATCGAAAATCAGTAAAACAGTAGGACACTCCCTTAAAGCTTAAATAAGGAAAAGATGAGACACTTTTAGTTTAGCAATCGAAAATTAGTATTTTTCCTTCAAATCATACCTCAATCCATGTACATATATATGTGGATGTATGCATGCTCACTCAGGTATGTGTATGTGTGTGTGTGTGTGTGTGTAAATGATTCCACATCAAATAGGGTAAATCACCCTCCATACCACAATCATACTAATCTAGAGTTCATCTATTCCAAAACCACGACCTCAGGCCCTTAATCTCATAACAAAAGTGATAACGAGAAGGTAAATCAATAACAACTCCAACAATTTGATAACAACTAATTCTACCATGAAAAATGCTCCTAAGCATAACCTAAGGATCTCAAACCTATCCTCAATATAGCAACTAACAACCTAAACTAGGCTTATAAAGGAATACCATTTTAAAGTCCAAGAAATGGCCAATTTTCCATAAAATCATCACAACCTAATCCTGCTAGTAATTTACCCTAATAATCATGAAATACATAAAATATACTACTAAATCAAGCCATGTCTAAAAGAAAGGAAACCATAACCTACCTCAAGGCAGAATGATAGCCCATAAACTGTCACTTAGAAGCTTTCCCCTTTCACAATTCCTCAGATCATTTCTATGCTATCAAAAACATGATCTACTCATCAAAATCGATCCATATTGCAATATAGATATCCATATTGCAATATAAAAGACCGGGTCAAAAATCAAGTTAAAAAGTCAACCCCGAGACACGAGGGTGGATCTAAAATTTTATTTCAAAATTGAGGTACCATGATGTGAAAATCTTAAGCGCCAAAAGTCAGTCAAATCTGAGCCTTAATCGACTCCCAATTCATCAAAAACGTCTAATTTTCCAATTTCTTAACTTTAGGCCCAATTACATGCTAAATGTGGTTTAAATAATGAAATGATCAACAAATTAGATAATTATGCCAACATTGATTTACCCATAGTATAAAAACATTATTTTCCAAAAATCAATGAAAACCATTCACAAATCGACTTCAAATCAATAATTTTCAATTTCTTATCTTTGGAGCTCAAAATCTGTACTTCTACATTCATTTCGTGAATGAAAGCATGAAAGTAAAATGGAAATTCTTAGAAAATGAATAAGTTAATAGTAGAATCACGTACCCAATATTATCTTAAGAAACTTGCATGAAAAATCACCTCAATCGGAGTTTTCTATCTCCAAAAAAGATAAAATCGTAAAATCCCAAAATCTAGAAATTTTTACTCACCGATAGCTGCATTTGCGGTCCCTTTACTGCATTTGCGGTACTGCATTTACAGTTGCACCAGCACTAGCAATAGTCACAAATATTATGACCTTTAAAAGGGTCATAACTTCCTCATAGGAACTTAAAATGTGACGCTTCTTATAATGGTTCCAAAATTACGATACGAATATAATGGTTCAATCAAAACACTATTTGGATATCATTAGCTTCATATGGTACCATTTGAGCTCAATAACATCAAAAAATCAATATTCAAAAAAGAACTCAAAACTCGTCTGAGACCCTCCGGATACAAACTAATAGTGCAAATCAATTATCAAATACGTTTTAGACCTGTTGGAATCATCAAATAACCAATACAAGATCTTATTAATCGAAAGTTGACCATGGTCAAGCTTAACTTTTTTAAAACTGAAAAATACATCCAAGATCATAAATCACTCCTAAATACCTCGAGAATCATACAAAGCATCCAACAAGCTCAAAGATCACCTTCTGAACCCAACAAAATTATCAGAATTCGAAACCAAGCTCATTAACCTAAAATATTGACTTTGGTTAAACTTCTCAGCTTTCAAACCTTCTAAACTTAAAATCTCATTCAATCTTCACCGGACCACCTCAAAAATCATGTCACTCATCTCCGCAAGTCATAAATGACATAATGATGTTACAAGAAGGGTCAAACTAGAAAATGGGTTCAAAATCCTAAAATAACCATATGGGTCGTTATATCATCTACCACTTAAACATCCAATCATCCTCGAATGGGTAAAGAATGATATCGACAAGTCCAAGAAACTAAAGGAAAACCCATTGTAGTCCTTATGCAAGAACTCTCTAGCAAAATTCACATATTTATATTTCTAGTTTTCCCTAACTATGAAATCGTCTTTTCTTTTAGCACATAAGGTTGTATTTCCATTATTCAAACCAAAACTTCTAGAAAAAACTTATTCTTGTAATACCCCAAGAACCCTAAGATCAGACTAGGGAGTTGAAACGGAGAAAAATAGGATTTTCTATACCAAGTTATAGGACGAGTCGTCCAGGGACCCATCAGGAACCCCACGAGTCATTAAGTGACTCCTGGGGAGAGGATGGGACTTGGTTTAAAATTTTATGTTTAGGGTGACCACGAGTCGTGGTCAGCCCAACGACCCGTTAAGTCACCCGTGGTCAGAGATGGTTAAAGGAAGAAGGGGAGTATGTAGTGTTGGTAACGGGTCATCCCCACAATTCGCCGGGTACACCACCACTCGTGGTGTCCCTCATGGTAACTCTCAACAACTTTTTGGCAGTGAAGCTGACGACTAGTGACCACGAGTCGTGGTCACTGGTAACGATCCTTCTAGTCCCTCGTTGGGACTGACAGTATGTTTTTTCCTGCGAATTTATTAATGTCTTTTCTATAATTTCTAGGTTCTTAAGGCCATAACTACGTCATTTTAAGTTCAAAATGGAGTGTTTTAAGAAGGGTTAAGTCATTGTAAGCCTATCCGAATTCATTCATGCAAGCTTAGAGGTTTGAGAGGTGATCAAGGGTAGTTCTTCAAAGTTTTTCCTCAGTTCTCTTTGGGAAATCAAGGAAGTGGTAAAATCAGATCTCTTCAGGTATGTAAGGCTATGAATGGGTGCAATTTTCCACACCCATGCCCAGTTCCCTCTCAATTCATGATGTTCTAATTGATGTTTCCATGGGGTTTTTACCTAATGTATGAATTCCTAAGTTTCAATCATGGGTATTATGTAAGCATGTTTTAAATGATGAATTATGATTAATGGGTAGATTTTTTTCAATATTTTAAATCATAAATTATGTTTTCAAGTTTTCTAACCCATGAAGTCCATCCATTAAAGTTGATGAAAGTTGAGATCTATGAAGTATGTGTATAAGCATGATGAGATGTTTTGAAGAAAGTATGATTTCGAAATACTCATGTTTATGTTCATGTTTTCAAAGTGAATCAAGTTGATTTAATGTTTAAGTATTGGGCAAGCCCATATGATCATGTATGTTTTATGATTTCATGAACTAGCTTACCACATGATTTTGGAGTCAAGACTACCAATTATGTTCATCTTGTGGTATGGTTTGAGCCAAGGCTCCTCATGTCATGATTTTAGATTTATGTATGTATGTTATGAGTAGCTTCGTCTCTAGATGATGGTTCATCTTTATTGAAAAATAATGGAGAGCATATGCATGTTTTTAGGAGTAATGTCTAGCACCGAGTAGGCTAAGGGTCAGTCAAACCTATGCCTCAGAACTATGCGCCAACATAGGTATGTTAAAATTATTTGGGACCTCCTTTGTGAGCTTCCCCTGCCCCAAGGGGCCTTCAGCTTGATATCAATATCATGGTAGTGTCCTTAGCCCTAGTAAAGCTTACGGCTCTGGCCACTTGAGTGTGATAGTCGGAACTACATAAGCTCTATCGTGGTAATGTCAGTTATATGATGAGACCCCATTGTTCATCATGATTTCAGTTATGCATGTACATCAGTCATGATATTATTTTTTCAGTAGGTTTGACCCAATGTTCAGTTTTACTTATGATTATCAATTTTTCAGCTTTGGGTAA
Organism: Datura wrightii; assembly: GCA_035772735.1. Lineage (NCBI taxonomy): Eukaryota > Viridiplantae > Streptophyta > Magnoliopsida > Solanales > Solanaceae > Datura > Datura wrightii. Next base: position 84,884,811 of record JASDFA010000016.1, on the reverse strand, counting down.
TTCGATTCAGTGATGATGTTCAGTTATGGTCCTTCATGATTTCAAAAAATAGCATGCAAGCGTTACTCTCAGAATCTTATCTTGATTATGTCTTATTATATGCATGATTTATGATTTTACTTATTTAGAGGTTTTACTTACCTTGCATACTTGGTACATTCCACGTACTGACTGCGTACTCTATATTGTATCGTTTCATGATACAGGCTCCGATATCCAGGCTCAATCGCATCGCTACTCAGATTCCCGAAGTCAGCTTTGCCCCAGCCCCAGTTGGTGAGTCTCATCTTTTGAGGGCCCTTCTCATCAGTTGTATGTCGTATTTCAGTTTTCAGATTATAGTGAGTTAGTTTAGGTCTTGTCCCATCAACTCTTCAGTGTTAGAGGCTTTTTTGGACATAGATTGTATTCAGCTCTAGACTTTTGTATGTATTAAGATGTTATGTTTTATTTATACTTCATCTATGATATTTATGATGATCTTCCGCTTATATACGTTTGAGTTAGATGTATGTTCATGCCATGGGTCGACTTGGAGCCTCTTGGGGTTTCTTGTCCCGTGTCTCGATCTAGGCCTATGTTTGGGTCATGAGAAATTTGGTATCAGAGCATTAGGTTTTGAAGTGTCCTAGGGTGTCCGAAAGCCACGTTAAGTAGAGTCTTTTTCATGTGTGTGAAAAGTGCCACACTTATGATGAAGAGGCTGCGACACGTTTAGGAAATGTTCCCTTCTTTCATGATCTAAGTCGTGCAATTAAATGTCTCTCTATCCTTCTAACTCATGCTATACGCGTTTGCAGAATCATGCCTCCCCGTAGAGTTAATGGAAGGAGAAACGGAAATAGAAATGGCCATGAGAATGAAAATGGAGACGGGAACCAGCAGGCGCCACTAGCCCATGTGGAGCTCGTACTCGAGCCGGTTGCCCATGCAGAGTTCAGGGTAGCCATTCAGATGTTAGCCCAGGACTTGACCTCCCAGGTTAATCAGCAAGTGATAGCACATGTCCCTCAGAACGGGAATGCGGCGGTAGCAAGAGCTAGAGATTTTCTGAGGATAAAAACTCCCGAGTTCCTTGAATAAAAGGTGGATGAGGATCCATACAAGTTCATTGAAGAGGTTTTGAAGATCACCCAGATTGTGAGGGTGACTAGGGAGGAGTGTGCCGATTTATCTTAGTACCAATTGAAGAGGGTTGCGCATATTTGGTTCAAGCAATGGAAGGATAGATGAGTCTCATGTTGCTTTTCTGGATCGGTTCTTCTCTCAGGAGATGAGGAGATCAAAGCGGCCGAGTTTTAATATCTAAAGCAAGGAAAGATGACAATTCAGGAGTATGCCTTAGAGTTCACTCATCTATCCAAGTATGCACCTGAGATGGTGGCAAATCAAAGAGCCCGTGTGAGCAGGTTTGTACACAGGTGTCACACCCCGAGTCTATACCCTTGACGAGACATGGTACTTAGAGTCACAAGTAACTCCAAGTCAAACCAAGGTCTATCATAACACTGGCATTCTTAGTAAAAAAATAGCGGAAGATTTAAAATAATAAATAAAAACATTTATGAAGAAGAACTAAATCATAAAATTAAAACAACTGAAACAAAGCTGAAAAATCTAAATTTATGTCTCTGTGTGAAAGCCATCTATCTGATGAGTTGCTGGGACAAAACCCCAGCTAATTGTAAGTCTAACTAAAAAAATATAACTGAAAATAAATAAACCTCATCCTTGAAAGATGAGGACTCACCCATGATGCAACTAAAAGCTTCTGAGCGAGATCTATTAACGGTGCTGAGACTAAGAACATGCAGATGTATCATAAAATAGTACAGCATAAAAGGTATGCATCAGTACTTTGAATGTACTGTGTAAGTGAGAGAAACCATAACATGGAGAATAAAACAACTAAACTATAAAGACATTCAATGACCAACTGAAATACTAAAACTCTATAAATAGTGATATACTGAGATGGTCAAAATGACCTTATCTGATGGTCAAAGACATGCCCTAAATCTAAGATACTAATCTAACGTACTATACTAAACTGATCTGAACAGAGTAGTCTGAAGCAGTTCTAAATGAGCGAATTTGAGACTGAACTAAACTGACTAGTGGGAGAGGCTATAACCGACATATAACCACGTGAGCTAGACGTGGTGTACGATGTACACACCCCATCGGTAGGACCCAATATACCTTGCCACGGTATAAAGGCATGAATTGGGAAAATCACTATGTGGGGCCATGAGGCCAATAAGATAACCTACGGTGGTATTATAGTTCTAGGAACCTGGGTGCGCTAGAACTTCGGCACTCTCGGTGCTAAATCCTACTCCCACTGGATAGTCCTAACATGACTACAACTGCCAAGAGGATATCTTGATACTGGGGTCCAAGACTAAGTCAGGGATACTATCTGGTAGTACCCTGAGAGTCTTATTGGACCAGATTTAGAAACTGGTGTTCTAAGACTGTTCAGAGCTACTTATTTGGGAGCGTCGTAACCATCTAAAGAACAAACTGAGGCTGAAGCTGGTGGTTCTAAGATAGGTTAGAGCTATTTATTTTGGAGCGTCGTAACTGTCTAAAGAACCACTAAAATTTGATAACTAATGTCTGAGTCTAAATACTGATAACTGGGAGGCATCACTTACACCTCATAAATTTATTGCAGTCAAACTAATCGGCTGACATTTCTAGGCAACATTGGGTCTAATAATCTGACTAATACTAGACATGTAAATATCTGACTAAAAATTTCACATACACTAATAATATGGGGATTTCAAATCGGTTAGAATCAAGCTACAGGGAAACTAGTCCAACATGCAAAATCCTAAATTCTACTGAACTAAGACTTAAGGCAAAATTATTCCACAAGATACAATTCTCATAAATGTCTAGAAATGCAGAATAATAAGCAGTTAAAATCATAAGAAATATACTACACAAAATTTTAAAGATATCAGTCTGACAATCTTCTACATTTTGAATCCACAGGGCTAAACTGAAAAAGGAAAATAACGAAGATTTTGGGGACACAAGGAAAGAACTATTTCCTTGTTGAATTTCCACATACCTAGTTTTTATACCCGGGGAACCAAGGATCATACCCGGGAGTCAAAATGGTGAAAAACTGAAATTTCGCACCAAATCACAGGACGATCCGTGAACTGGCTCGTGAGGAGTGACCACGAGTCGTGACATTACTCGTGGTCAAGCAAGGCTTGGCAAGGCATTGGATGAGGCCACGATCATGACCATGAGTCGTGGTCAAACCTCATGACTCATGAGGTCATCCGTGGCATGGACTAAGAGGTTGGCTAGGGTTTTGGGGTAGTGGGGGTCACGGGTGGTGACCACGAGTCGTGGTCAACCACCACAATTCGTGGGGTCCCTTAAATGAATTGGTTAGTAGACTCCAAGACTCCAGGCCACGAGTCGTTAGTCCTAGTCACGAGTTGTCCAGTCCCTCGTGGGGATTGGCAGTCGGCAAATTTCTACGATTTTAGTAAGGGCCTTTCCGTAATTAATAAGTCCTAGGGGCCTATACTATGTCATTTTAACATCATAAAGGGTGGTTTAAGGGGGAATATACTAGCTTAAGTCCTCATTCATGCATACAAAGGTTTGGGAAGGTGATAGAAGGGTGATCTAGGTGATTTCAAGGTGTTCTTCATCAATTTCCTCTTGGGAAATCTAGGGAAGTCAAGAACCAGTTATTCTCAGGTATGTAAGGCTACCAATGGGTGGTTTCTTCCACACCCATGCCCATCATCTATGATTTGTACAAAAATTTTATTTAAAAACTCATGGAGTTTTAAAGATGATTTTATAAAAGCCTAATGATTTGATAATGGGTTTTGTAATTTTAGAATCTAATTATAATGTATTGGTTTTTGATCAGTTTTTATTATCTAAATCATTCATAATTTTATCGATTTTTGATTTCTATGAAACTAAGCCTAATTATGCATGACCCATGATGAATCGATTTCTGATTCTCTCTACAAATGGTGATCTTTATGAACTCAGCATGATTTACGATTTGAATTATGGGTTTATGATATTATCCATCATGATTTTATGAATTCCAAGCTATATGCATGATTTACAAGTATGTATGAACCTTATGAATCATGAATTACGTTTTGGCTGACTCACGAACCTTATTTCATGGCTAGTTAATGTATGTACAAGTACGTTTATGATTATCATGATTTAAATATCCCATGAACTCATTCAACTTATACTATGAGCACTATATATGTTTTTGGAGTAGTATCGAACACTGAGTGGGTTCGGGGTGTAGGTTCTGCCCCGGATCCCATAAACTACATACCACCGTAGGTATGTTGGGACCTCCTATGTGACTGTCCCCAGCCCAAATGGCCCTTTTCATGGTGATATCACACTATCATGGTCCTATCCTTGGCAAGGTATGGACACCCTTCCGACTAGGGTTACAAGTCGGGCTTCATGTGTGCTCATATGGGGTATATTGGTTAAGAAAATCTCCCTCTGTTCCTCATGATTTATGCATGTTTATGATTAAGTATATTGGCTCAATTCATGTTCAATAAAGCTTTTCCCATGTGATTATGATTATGATTGCACTACGAATGTTTTGAAAATCTTGAGTGTTATGTTATGTTATGATGTTTATGATATGAGCATGATGTCCTATTCTTATGATCATTTATGAGTTTCATATGTTTTACATGTCCGTTTTTTACTTACCTTGCATACTCAATACATTCCATCTATTGACCGCATACTTTCTATGTTGTATCGTTTCATGATACAGGACCCGACTCTCAGGCTAATCCTCCTCAGTAGCTCCTCAGAGTTCACTATTAGCTTATTTGGTGATTCCTCGTGTTTTGAGGGCCATATGTTGAGACTCTATTCTTTTCTATCAGTTTCAGAATTATTGGGTCAGTTGGGGAATTGTCCCATCAACCTGTCTTTCATGATTAGTGGTTTTTCAGACTGCAAGTTGTATTCAGCCGTCATGTATGGATTGCGTATTGTCCTTTCTCCATATTTATGACATGTTTACATTTTCATATGCTAAGTCTTCTGCTTATGTGATTGAACTAGATGTACGCTCATGCCATGGGTTGACTTGGGGTCTCTTGGGGCTCCTTGTCCCGTGTCCATGATTCGAGTATACGTTCGGGTCATGACAAACTTGGTACCATAGCCATAGGTTTGAAGTGTCCTAGGGTGTCTGAAAGCCGCGTTAAGTAGAGTCTTTTTCATGGGTGTGAAGCGCACTACACTTATGAAGAAGAGGCTACTAGATGTTTACGAAATATTCCCTTCTTTTATGATCTATGTCGTGCAATAAAAGTCCTCTACCCTTCTAATTCGTGCTATTCATGTTTGCAGCCTCCAAGCCGAGTGAACACCAGAAGAAATGATAACGGTAATAATCATGAGGGTGCCAATGGTGAGGAGCATCAGCTAGCCCCACCTGTTCACGAGGAGCAAGCACCGAAATCAGCTACCCACGCTGAGTTTAGGGCAGTGATTTAGATGCTAGAATAGGCCATGATGGCCCAGGTTCAAAATCAGACAGTGGCGCATTACCCTCAGAATGGGAATGCGGCGGTAGCCAGGGTGAGGGATTTCTTGAGGATGAGCCCTCAGGAGTTCATGGTGATGAAGATGGACGAGAATCCACATGATTTCATTAAGGATATTTTGAAGATCACCCAGGTTATGGGAGGTGAACAATGGGGAGTGTGTTGACTTGACCTCCTATTAGATAAAGGGGGTGAATCATATATGGTTTAAGCAGTGGAGAGATACCAGGGCAGTGGGTGCAGGCCCTATAGGTTGGGAGGAGTTCCAAGCGGCATTCATGGATCGATTCTTCCCTCCGGAGATGAGGGACCTTAAGGTGGCCGAGTTTGTTAATCTGAAGCAAGGTAACATGTCCGTTCAGGAGTACGCATTAGTGTTCACTCGATTATCTAAGAATGCTCCAAAGTTGGTGGCGTACCAGAGGGCTCGGGTGAGTCATTTTGTGTATGGGGTGGTAGATTATTTGGACAAGGATTGTAGGATCGCCATGATACATCATGATATCAACTTTCCCCGCATCGTGTTGCATGCTCAGTAGATGGAGTCGGTCTACCTGAGGCATAGGGAGTCCAAGAAGCCAAGACCGACAGCTATGGGGTTTCTTAGGTCAGATCAGGGGGTAGACATAGTCGGCAGTCCCAGCACGAGTCGATCCCTCCAGCTCCATCATCGGCCAGCACACCATCTAGGTTCAGAGGAGATCAAGGGAGCAGGGCTGCAGGCTTGAGGGATCAGAGTAGCATGCAAGTGGAGCGCACTTTTCCAACTTGTGCGAAGTGCGGCAAGAACCATCTCGGGAGGTGCTTAGTTGGCTCAGATGCTTGTTTCGGGTGTGGCAAACCCGGGAACAGACTTAGGGATTTCCCCATAGCCAGTTCTGGGGTCGGTGGAGCCCATGTGACAGTGGCCAATTTTGTCTCTCCAGCAGCACGTCCCTCTCAGTAGGGTGCCTCTACTAGTTCAGCAGGCGGTCAGCACCAAAATAGGTTTTATGCTCTAGTACCCCGCCAGGAGTAGGAGGCTTCACCAGATGTGGTCATTGGTATGTTTCAAGTCTTCCATATTGATGCTTATGCCTTGTTAGATCTAGGAGCTACGTTGTCTTTCATGACCCCTTATATTGCTAGTAGTTTTGGAGTTATCCCTGAAATTCTGTCAAAATCGTTCTCGGTTTCTACCCCATTTGGTGAATCAGTTGTAGCTAGGCGGGTGTATAGAAGTTTCCCCATCATAGTGTTGCATAAGGTTACCTCCACAAATTTAGTAGAGTTAGGTATGACTGACTTTGACCTCATTTTGGGCATGGATTGGTTGTTTGCATGTTATTCTTCGATTAATTGTAGAACCCAGTCAATAGAGTTCAGGTTTCCGGGTGAGCCAGACTTAGAGCGGAAGGGAAATTCAGTTGTACTAGTCGGTCAGTTTATTTCATATCTTAAGGCCAGGAAAATGATTTCTAGGGGCTGCATGTATCACCTTGTTAGGGTTAAGGATGTTGAGTCTGAGACCCCGACTATCCAGTTAGTTTCGGTGGTGTGTGAGTATCCAGAGGTTTTTCCCGATGATTTGCCAGGTGTTCCTCCGGAAAGGGAAATTGATTTCAGTATTGATCTTCTACCCGATATGCAGCCTATCTCTATTCCTCCGTACAGGATGTCTCCAGCCGAGCTAAAATAGTTGAAGGATCAGTTGAAGGACTTGTTGGATAAAGGTTACATTAGACCGAGCAAGTCTCCATGGGGTGCGCCGGTTCTCTTTGTTTGAAAGAAGGATGGATCCCTTCGCATGTTTATTGATTACAGGCAATTGAACAAGGTCACTGTCAAGAGTAGGTACCCCTTACCCAGGATTGATGACTTGTTTGACCAGCTTTAGGGTGCCAGATGTTTCTCAAAGATAGATATCACGTCCGGGTATCATCTACTCAGAGTTTGGGAGTGTGATATCCCGAAGACAGCCTTCAGAACCCGGCATGGCCATTATGAGTTTGTACTTATGTCATTTGGACTAACCAATGCCCCTACAACTTTTATGAACAGGGTGTTCAAGAAATATCTAGACATGTTTGCGATCGTGTTTATCGATGATATTCTTATATACTCTCGAAGCAAGGAGGAGTATGCCGCTCATTTGAGAGTGGTGTTGCAAACTCTCAAAGATCGCCAATTGTATGCAAAGTTCAGCAAGTGTGAATTTTGGTTGGACTTCGTGGCATTCTTAGGTCATGTGGTATCGAGTGAGGGAATAAAGGTAGACTCTCAGAAAATTGAAGCGGTAAAGAATTGGCCCAGACCGGTGAATCCTTCAGAAATCTAGAGTTTCTTGGGCCTAGCAGGCTACTATCGGAGGTTTGTTGAGGGATTTTCATCAATTGCAGCACCATTGACCAGGTTGACTCAGAAAAAAGGTAAAGTTCCAATGGTCGGAGGATTGTGAGAAAAGCTTCCAAGAGTTGAAGACTCGATTCATTTCAGCACCAGTGTTGACCCTAACCAAGGGTACCAATGGTTTTGTAGTATATTGTGATGCTTCGAGAATCGAACTTGGGTGTGTGTTGATGCAACATGGGAAAGTGATATCGTATGCCTCAAGACAGTTGAAAATCCATGAGAAGAATTACCCGACCCATGATCTTGAGTTGGCTACGGTGGTGTTTGCATTGAAGATATGGCGACACTAATCGTATGGGGTCCACGTCGATGTATTTATGGATAACAAGAGCTTGCAATATGTGTTTACGCAGAAAGATCTCAATCTTCGACAAAGGAGGTGGTTGGAGCTACTTAAGGACTATGATATGAGTGTTCTTTACCACCTGGGTAAAGCTAATGTTGTAGAGGACGCACTTAATAGGCTCTCTATGGAGAGTGTGTCCCATATGGATGAGAGAAAGAAGGAGTTGGTGAAAGATGTCCATAGACTTGCAAGGATGGGAGTTAGATTGGTCGACTCGACCGATGGCAGCATTGTGGTGCAAACGGATTTGAATCGTCCTTGGTGACTGATGTGAAGGCTAGACAAGATGAGGATTCAATGTTGGTAAAGCTGAAAGAAGCCTTCCAGAGTCAAAAGATGGAGGTTTTCTCATAAGGGGGAGATGGTGTGTTGTGGTACCAGGGTCGTCTATGTGTTCTGGACGTAGATGATTTGAAGGACCAGATATTGCATGAGGCACATGGATCCAGGTACTCTATCCATTTGGGTGCAGCCAAAATTTATCATGATTTGAAAGAAATATATTGATGGAACAGAATGAAGAGGGATATTGCAGAATTCGTAGCCAAGTGCCCAAACTGTCAGCAAGTGAAGGTCGAGCACCAAAGGCCGGGAGGCGTACTTCAGGATATTAGCATTCCTATTTGGAAGTTGGAAAAGATCAATATGTACTTCATAACTGGGTTGCCCCATACTCGCCGGCAACAGGGCTCCATTTGGGTGGTGGTCTACAGGTTGACCAAGGCGGCACATTTCTTGCCAGTGAAAACCACATACTCAGTGGATGATTATGCCAAATTGTATATTCGGAAGTTGGTTCGACTTCACGGAGTGCCCTTGTCTATTATTTCAGACATAGGTACTTAGTGTACCTCCTAGTTCTGGCGGTCTTTTCAGAAGGGGCTTGGGACTCAAGTTAAGCCCCGCACAACCTTTCTTTCACAAACAGACGGCCAAGCCGAACGAACAATCTAGACTCTAGAGGACATGTTCAGAGCATGTGTGATGGATTTCAAAGGTAGCTGGGATGATCATTTTCCCTTGATTGTATTTTCTTATAATAACAGTTATCACTCTAGCATCCAAATGGCTCCATTTGAGGCTCTTTATGGACAAAGGTGTAGATCTCACATTGGATGCTTTGAGACTGGTGAGGTAGCTATGATAGAGCGTCATTCGGTTCATGAGGCTATGGTAAAGGTTCAGTTGATAAGGGTTTGGTTAAAGACCACGCAAAGTTGTCAGAAATCATATGCTAATGTGAAGAAGAGAGAGTTGGAGTTCGAGGTGGACGAATGGGTGTTTCTAAAGGTATCTCCAATGAATGGAGTCATGTGGTTCGGAAAGAAAGGAAAACTTAGTCCCCGCTATGATGGTCCCTACTGGGTTAGGAGAAGAGTTAGTAAGGTAGTGTATGAGTTGGACTTGCCATTAGAGTTATCTTCAGTTCATCCTGTCTTTCATGTATCGCTCTTGAAAAAGTGCTTGGGTGATCCAGCTTTAGTTGTCCTAGTGGAAAGTGATGGTGTGAGAGATAGCCTCAGTTATGAGGAAATTCCATTTGCAATCTTGGATCGTCAGGTTCGGAGGCTGAGGATCAAAGAAGTAGCTTAAGTAAAGGTGTTATGGAGAAATCATCATATCGAAGGAGCTACGTGGGAAGCTGAAGCAGATATGTTGGCTAAATACTCTCACTTGTTCCCTACCGGCTCAGCTTCAGTTTAAGGTATAAATTTTTCCCTAATTCTCTAATCAGTTTCCATGTTCAGTTGATGTGCGCAAGTTTGATTTATGTTATGATAGATGTATGCGATGTCTGAATTCGTTTCCTCTATGTGGTTCTTTTCGGAGGTAGTCATTCTGTCAGTCTTTGGTTTAAATAATCAGTATTTGAATATGATGAATGTATGATTCTGAGTTTTCTGTGTGTTTCTAACATTCGAGGACGAATGTTCCCAAGGGGGAGATATTGCTATACCCCAGGGACCCAAGGATCAGACCCGGGAGTCAAAATGGTGAAAAATTGAAATTTTGCACCAGATCACAGGATGATCCATGAAGTGCCTCATGAGGAGTGACCAAGAGTCATGAGGTGACTCATGGTCCAGCAGGGCCTGGCAAGGTGGTGGGTGAGGTCACGAGCATGACCACGAGTCGTGGTCAAACCTCACGACTCGTGAGGTCATCCGTGGCATGGACTGAGAGGTTGGCTAGGGTTTCGGGGCAGTGGGGGTCACAGGTGGTGACCCCGAATCATGGTCATCCACCACGATTCATGGGGTCCCCTGAGTGAATTGGGCAGTAGACTCCACGACTCCAGGCCACAAGTTGTTGGTCCTGGTCACGAGTCGTCCAGTCCCTCATGGGGACTGACAGTCAGCAAATTTCTGAGATTTTAGTAAGGCCTTTTCGTAATTCCTAAGTCCTAGAATCCTATACTACGTCATTTTATCATCATAAAGGGTGGTTTAAGAGGGAATAGACTAGCCTAAGTCCTCATTCATGCATGCAAAGGTTTGGGAAGGTGATAGAAGGGTGATCTAGGTGATTTCAAGGTGTTCTTCATCAATTTACTCTTGGGAAATCTAGGGAAGTCAAGAACCAGTTATTCTCAAGTACGTAAGGCTATCAATGGGTGGTTTCTTCCACACCCATGCCCATCCTCTATGATTTGTACAAAAATTTTATTTAAAAACTCATGGGGTTTTGAAGATGATTTTATAAAAGCCTAATGATTTGATAATGGGTTTTATAATTTTAGAATCTCATTATAATCTATTGGTTTTTGATAAGTTTTTATTAACTAAATCATTCATAATTTTATCGATTTTTGATTTCTATGAAATTAAGCCTAATTATGCATGATCCATGATGAATCGATTTATGATTCTCTATTCAAATGGTGATATTTACGAACCCAGCATGATTTACAATTTGACTTATGGGTTTATGATATTATCCATCATGATTTTATGAATTCCAAGCTATATGCATGATTTACAAGTATGTATGAACCTTATGAATCATGAATTATATTTTGGCTGACTCATGGGCCTTATTTCATGGCTAGTTCACATATGTACAAGTATTTTATGATTATCATAATTTAACTAGCCCATGAACTCAAGCAAGTATACTATAAGCACTATATATGTTTTGGGAGTAGTATCGAACACTGAGTGGGTTCGGGGCCTGGGTTCTTCCCCGGATCCCATAAACTACATACCACTGTAGGTATGTTGGGACCTCCTATGTGACTGTCCCCAGCCCAAATGGCCCTTTTCATGGTGATATCACACTTTCATGGTCCTACCCTTGGCAAGGTGCGGACACCCTCCCGACTAGAGTTATATGTCGGGCTTCATGTGTGCTCATATGGGGTATGTCGGTTAAGAGAATCTCCCTCTGTTCCTCATGATTTATGCATGTTTATGATTATGTATATTGGCTCAGTCATGTTTAATAAAGCTTTTTCCTTATGATTATGATTACGATTGCACTATGAATGTTTTAAAACCTTGAGCCTTATGTTATGTTATGATGTTTATGATATGAGCATGATGTCCTACTCTTATGATCATTTATTAGTTTCATATGTCTTAAATGTCTTTTTTACTTATCTTGCATACTCAATACATTCCACATACTGACCGCATACTTTCTATGTTGTACCGTTTCATGATATAGGACCTGACTCTCAGGCTCATCATCCTCAGTAGCTCCTCAAGTTCGCTATCAGCTTATTTGGTGAGTCCTTATGTTCCGAGGGCCATATGTTCAGACTCTATTCTTTTCTATCAGTTTCAGGATTGTTGGGTTAGTTGGGGAGTTTTCCCATCAACCTGTCTTTCATGATTAGAGGCTTTTCCAACTGCAAGTTGTATTCAGCCGTCATGTATGGATTGGGTATTGTCCTTTCTCCGCATTTGTGACATGTTTACATTTTCTTATGCTAAGTCTTTAGCTTATGTGATTGAATTAGATGTACGCTCATGTCGTTGGTTGACTTGAGGTCTCTCAGGACTCCTTGTTCCGTGTCTATGATTCGGATGTACCTTCCGGTCGTGACACTAGTGAAGAAATCTTGGAGAGAATCCCTTGAAAATCTAAGAAGAAATCGATTGCCCTAGCTTCTGCTCGGAGTCTTTCTGAGAGAATTCTACATTCTAACTTCTGAGGGGATGCGAGGCATAAAGTAAAACCATCGGTTACCCCTCTAAATACCCTGATTAATACCCAAAATAACATAGTTTAGAGTCTAGAATTTTAGAAAATTACGTAAAACACCCTAGAAAATTCACAGGAAAAAGGACCCTGCCAGTCCCCAAGAGGCACTCCACGAGTTATGAGGTTAGGGACGACTCGTGGTGCCCATTCATGATGTGCAATGGAAATTTTCTTCAATTTCAACAGCCTGTCAATGACTAACTTCATGAGTCGTCAGGAGACCTAACAACTCGTGATGTCTCCTGTTGCCACTGAACCAAGATTTCTCTTCATAGGTCACCATGGGGAACACGATGACTCGTAGTGTACCCGAAGAGTCATGGTGATGATTCGTTAGGTACACTACCCGAATTTTCAACCAAGTAGGAACCCTTCCCCACGAGTTACTCCACGACTCATGGCCTACCCCATGGGTCACAGGACGACTCGTTCTATGACCTGGTGCAAAAAATTCTATTTTTCTCCATTTTAACTCCCGGGTCTGATCTCAGGGTTTTTAGGGCATCACAATATCTCCCCTTTGGGAATATTCATCCTCAAATATTGGAAAACATACAAAAAAGTAGAGAAACGCAATCATCGTACTCAAATACCGATCATATAAACTAAAATTTTACATAATGACTACTTACGAACTGAACTACATGACTGAACTGAATTCACAAATCATACACACATTCATTAAGATGAAAGAAACTGGGACACATGGACTGAACATGTAACTGAATAGAGTTTTAGGGAGAAAAATTGATACCTTAAACTGAAACAGAGCTGGAAGGGAATAAATGCGGGTATCTAGTCATCATATCTGCTTCGACTTCCCATGTAGCTCCTTCAACATGCTGATTTCTCCACAACACTTAGACTGAAGCTACTTCTTTGTTCCGTAGCTTATGAACCTAACGGTCAAGGATCTGAACTGGGACCTCTTCGTAAGAGAGACTATATTTCACTCCCACACTGTCTAGTGGCACAACTGAAATTGGATCACCGATGCACTTCTTCAATAGTGACACATGTAACACTGGGTGCACAGATGATAACTCTGAAGGTAATTCTATCTCATAGGCTACTTTGTTAATTCACCTCAGAATTCTATGGGGTCCTACATATCTTGGACTGAGTTTTCCTTTCTTCCCAGATCTCATCACCCCTTTCATGGGTGAAATTTTTTTTAAAAACCCAATCGTCTACTACAAACTTTAACTCTCTCCACCTCAAATTAGTGTAGGATTTCTGTCGGCTCTGAGCTGTTTTCAACCTTTCTCGGATGAGTTGTACCTTCTGCATAGCTTCATAAACTAATTCTTGCCCAATTAGAGTAGCTTCACCAACCTCAAACCACCCGAGAGGATATCTACACCTCCTAGCATACAATGCCTCAAACGGAGCCATCTGAATACTAGAGTGGTAGTTGTTGTTGTATGCAAACTCGATAAGAGGAAAGTGATCATCCCAACTGCCCTTGAAATTGATTCACGCATGCTCTCAGCATATTTTCCAAGGTCTGGATAGTCCGCTCATCTTGTTCATCTGTTTGTGCGTGAAAAGCTGTACTAAGCTTGACCTAGGTACCAAGTCCCTTCTGAAAAGACTTTCAGAAATAAGAGATAAGCTGGGTACGTCTATCTGAAATGATGGGAAATGGAACCCCATGAAGTTTGACCAACTCTTGTAAATAAAGCATAGCATAATCCTCGGCTGAGTCTATAGTTTAAACTGGGAGGAAATATGTTGATTGGTCATCCGGTATACTATCACCCAGATTGAGTCATGCTACTGGTGAGTATGAGGTAGAATTGTGATCAAGTTTATATTCACTTCTTTCCACTTCCATGTAGCTATGCTGATATCCTGAGTCATATCTCTAGGTATCTGGATTTCCACCTTAACCTGATGGCAGTTCGGGCGCTTCGCCACAAAGTCTACAATGTCTCTTTTCATGTCGTTCCACCGGTGAATATGTTGTAGATCACGGTACATCTTAGTGGCACCAGGATAGGTAGAATATATCGAACTGTGTGCTTCTGCTAGTATCTATTGTCTCAATTCACCTACATCCGATACATATAGTTTGTTCTAGTAACGGAGCACACCATCTCCCTTTTTTGGAGAAAGCCTCCACTCCTTCTCTAAGAACTGTTTCTTTTAGGTTAATCAGTATGGGATCTTCCTCCTTCCTTGACTTAATGAGGAATCTTCCATCCCAATTTCCAAACATTCAAAGTTGAGACTGACTGTGTGACTGAGCTGACAGGCTAGGGAAAGAGCTGAATTCCCGAGAGCTGAATACTAAGGGTTGAATGCTAATGGAGTGTCTACCTCCAAGCTGAACTACAACTCTTGAACTAAATTTTCGAATCATAAATGCATACTAGTACATGAGAGGAACTGAAATACATGAACCTAGATAGATCATTAAGGAGGAACTATTTCCCTGGACCGGAACTGAGCTGGTACAGATTGAGTTATCGTTCTCAAACTACTTTTTAATGCTGGACAAACTATCATGATATCTGATCAGACTGAAAGTAAGAAATCGTAAACATAATCATTTATGATATCTAAAAATGACTACATGCATAAGGTAACCTAGTCTACTGAGCCATTAAGGAAACATCTAAAGACTGAGTTCTACCTGAGCATACCAAAGGCCATGAGTTAATGCACCTAGCTATTTTATGACATGGAGTTGAGACTTAAGGATTCGTAGAGTAATACAGAGATCACTTTCTGAAGCAGTTATCTAGAATGGATAGAGCGTAGCTTCAACCGAAACATAAAAGAAATCATTTGATCTTGGAGAAATTGACATCCCATAGCTACTGTTGTGGGAACTCCCCTACTAGCGCACTCAACAATTGACTTATATCATAGGATTAGCATCTCCCCCTTAGCCTAAGCCATCATTTCAAATATCTTAGATACTTTCTTAAGTCTAGGTTAACATCACTATCTCTTGAGTTCTCATTTGCCACGAAAGCTATCACTATAGGCTTCATACTTATAACTATTTTATATTAGCCACGGGATAACTCTAATACTAGCATTTTAAAGGCATCTCCTACTATATATCATGGCTCCCAAGCCTACCAACAAGCAAGGATCAACATGAGAAATTCATAACATATCTGCTAATATATCCGGAGCTGTCTACCGCCTGTACTGGATGTTATGCCCTGCTGAGATGGGCAAGCTACTGGAGTTGCTGGGATGGTGGATTGAGTTTTCCCAGGTTCAGCTATAGGGCAATTCTTTATTCTATGTCCCAACTGACTACATCCAAAACATCCTTCCTTTCCTAGTAAATAGTTTTCGGGGTGACTCCTTCCACATTTCTCGCAAGTTGGGTGACCTGAAAGGGTTACAGAAAGAGATAGTCGGGGGCTCTACCTTCACCCCGTTTGGCTGCTGGACAATCTCTGAGTTTATGGCCTGACTTGCTGCACCAAAAGCAACCACCTGAGTCATCCAAGCATTCTCCCAAATGGCTCTTCCCATAGCTCAAGCAAGCTGGGTATGTAATCTCATTTACTCTCAGTTTGTTAGGAGCACTGCCTATCGATGGTGTTGGGGTTGATGGTCTCTGACGAGACTGGAAATGAGGTCTAACGCTCATCCTCTGTTGGGAATACCTATGTTCCTTGTCTTTTCTCTCTTGCTCCCATTTTCTTCTCCCTTGATCCTTCTATCCACTTTCGAACTATAAAACTTAGATGGATTCCTTCTTATGAAGTTCCGAACCCTGGTAGCTATTATCTCTTCAATAGGATTTGCAGGTGTGACTGCCTGCTGGTTAATCTGAGTGATCGCAGAGGGCAGCCTTGAACTCCGCATCCATCACATGCCAACTAAGGGGGCCTACTAAAGTGGGTGGGGCTGGTGGATTCCCGTTACTATTTCCTCTTCTGCTACCACTTTTGGAAGGCATTGTCTACGAATGCGTTACGCACGAACTAGAAGAGAAACCTTAGAGTTTACACTATATCGCACGATAAGAATAGTGAAAGAAGGGAATTTTTCCTAAAACGTCTTATAGCCTCCTCGTCATAAGTGTGGCGTGCTTTACACCTATGAAAAGAACTCTAGTTGATGCGACTTTTAGACATCCTAGGATACTCTAAACCTAGTGCTCTGATATAAAGTTTATCACACCCCGAGTCTATACCCTGGACGAGACACGGTACTTGGAGTCACAAGTAACCCCAAGTCAACCATGGTCTATCATAACACTGGCATTCTGAGTAAAAATATAGTGGAAGATTTAAAATAATAAAGTAAAACATTTATGAAGAAGAACTAAATCATAAAATTTAAAACAATTGAAACAAAGCTGAAAAATCTGAATCTATCTGTGTCAGAAAACCATCTATCTGATGAGTTGTTGGGAAGAACCCCCAGCTAACTCTAAGTCTAGATGAAAGAAATATAGCTAAAAAGAAATAATCCTCGTCCTCGAAAGATGAGGACTCACCAATGAGGCAGTTGAAAGCTTCAGAGCGAGATCTACTAACGGTGCTGAGACTAAGAACCTACAGCTGTATCATAAAATGATACAACATAAAAGGTATCCGTCAGTACATTGCATGAACTGAGTAAGTGAGAGAAACCATAACACGAAGACTAAAATAATTGAACTGTAAAGACATGCAATGACCAACTGAAATATTGAAAGTGAATAAACTGTGATATACTGAGATGGTCAAAATGACCCTTTCTAATGGTCAAAGACATGCCCAAATATGAGATACTAATTTGAAGTATTGTATTGAACTGATCTGAAAAGAGTAGTCTGAAGTTGTTCTAACGTGAATCCAAGACTGAACTGAACTGACTAGTGGGAGAGGCTGTAACCGACATATAACCAAGTGAGCTAGACATAGAGTCTGATGTACGGACCCAATATACCTTGCCAGGGTATAAAGGCATGAACTGTGAAAATCACTATGTGGGGCCATGAGGCCAATAACATAACCTACGGTGGTATTATAGTTCTGGGAACCTGCGTGCGCTGGAACCCCGGCCCTCTCGGTGCTAAATCCTACTCCTACTGGATAGTCCTAACATGACTACTATTGCCAAGTGGATATCTTGATACTGGGGTCCAAGACTAAGTCAGGGATACTATCTAGGAGTACCCTGAGAGTCTTATCGAACCTAATTTAGAAACTGGCATCTAAGACTGGTCAGAGCTACTTATCGTCATAACCGTCTAAAGAAAAAACTGAGGCTGAAGCTAGTGGTTCTAAGACTGGTTAGAGATGCTTATCTGGGAGCATCGTAACCATCTAAAGAACCACTAAAATCTGATAACTGATGTCTGAGTCTAAATACTGATAACTAGGAGGCATCACTGACACCTCAAAAATTTATTGTGGTCAAACTGATCAACTAACATTTCTGGGAAAAACTGATTCTAATAATCTGACTGAGACTGGACAAGTAAATATCTTAATAAAACTTCCACATACACTAATAATATGTGGATTTCAAATCTGTTAGAATCAAGCTACAGGAAAACTAGTCCAACACGCAAGATCCTAAATTCTATTGAAGTGAGACTTAGGGATAAATTATTCCACAAGATATAATTCTCACAAATTTCTAGAAATAGGGAATAATAAGAAGTTAAAATCATGGAAATATACTACTCGAAATTTTAAAGATATAAGTCTAATGATCTTCTACATTTTGAATCCACAAGGCTAAACTAAACGAGGAAAATATCAAAGATTTTGGGGACACAAGGAAAGAACTATTTCCTGGTTGAATTCCCACATACCTATTGAAGAAATCCCAGGAGAGAATCCCTTGAAAATCTGAGAAGAAATCGATTGCCCTAGCTTCTACTCTGAGTCTTTCTGAGAGAATACTACGCTCCAACTTCTGAGGGGATGCGAGGAATGAAGTAAAGTTGTCGGTTACCCCTCTAAATCCCCTACTTAAAACCCAAAATGACATTGTTTAGAGTCTAGGAGTTTAGAAAATTACGTAAAACACCCTAGGAAATTCACAGGAAAAAGGAACCTACCAGTTCCCACGAGGCACTCGACAAGTCGTAAGGTTAGGGACGACTCATGCTACCTGGTCGTGATGTATACTGGAAATTTTCTTCAAATTCAACAGCTTGCCAAGGACTAACTTCACGAGTCATCAGGAGACCTAACGACTTGTAACATCTCCTATTGCCACTGAACCAAGATTTCTCTTCATGGGTCACCACTGGGAACACTACGATGAGTCGTGGTGATGATTCATTAGGCACACTGCCTAAATTTTCAACCAAGTTCGGACCCTTCCCCACGAGTCACTCCATGACTCGTGGCGTACCCCACGGGTCACAGGACAACTCGTTCTATGACCTGGTGTAGAAAATAATATTTTTCTCCGTTTCAAATCCTGATATGATCTTATGATTTTTGGGGCATTACAACGGGATAGCAGACTACTTGGTCAGGGATTTCCAGACCACGATGCTTCTTCAGAATATTAACTTTGCTCGAATAGTCCAATACACCCAGCAGATGGAGGAGATACTGATGATTGAGTAGGAGAGGGAGGCTAAGTGGGCCAGGACTGATAGTTTCAGATTCTCACAACAGAGACCTAGTGCGTACCGTCAGCAGTCTCACCAGAGATCTTCATCCCCAGCACCTTCAGCAATGAGTTTGCCATC
Organism: Datura wrightii; assembly: GCA_035772735.1. Lineage (NCBI taxonomy): Eukaryota > Viridiplantae > Streptophyta > Magnoliopsida > Solanales > Solanaceae > Datura > Datura wrightii. Next base: position 84,865,595 of record JASDFA010000016.1, on the reverse strand, counting down.
TAGGTCCAGGCGCGATCAGAGGAGATAAGCATAAGGCTTGAGAGGTCATAGTAGCATACCGACAGAGATAAGCCCTCCAAAGTGTAGAAAATATGGACAGAGACACACAGGGCAGTGTTTGGCGGGTACATGTGCTTGCTTCGGGTGCAAGAAGCCCAGACATTTGCTTAGAGATTGCCCAGTAGCCAAATTGGGTCATGATAGGGGCAGAGGCCCAGCTTCCAGTTCAGTAACTCCACCAGCACACCCAGCTCAGCAGGGGGCATCTACTAGTACAGGTGGCGAAAAATGCCAAAACAGATTTTATGTCCTAGCATCCCGTCAGGAGCAGGAGTGTCATGCCCCACCTTGGGAGGCATGACTGGCACCTGGTACCCTACTAGGACCTGAACTGCTAAGTTGTCTGAGCCCAAGCACCTTTGGTGCAGGACTGACTCTAACTCTAGAATCAAGAAACAACGGGCTATATACCGGTAGTAAATACAACCCCCGGCCGACGAGGCCTATAGCCACCTGTGAAAAATATACAGCTAACCAGAGACAAACAATCATAGGGGGTCCTATGCGGGCTGACAAGGCCACCAATCAACAGCTAAACAAGGCCTCACACGGCCAACATACATAATCTAAAATACATATGGGCCCCACACGACCGATATCATTTAAACACAGGGAAGTAACACAATCTGCAAGCGTATAGGACTAATAAGATGGTTAGGCAGGGGCCCAACCTGCCCATACTATATAAACAAAAGAAATAAACCTTTATCACACAAGCTCCGAAAGATGGGAGTTGACGGCTCTGTACGCCTGAGTGGAACTACGAGGGACCTGCTCCTCGTCTATCTGTACCTGCAGGCAAGTAATGCAGCACCCCCAGAAGGGCGTCAGTACAATATGTACCGAATATGTAAGGCAATAGATAAGATGAATAGGACTAGAAGTAGATAAAAAGAAGAGCTGAAATATTAACCTATACGCCTGTTGATTCGTAATCTGCATCTAAGTGACACTACATGTACATAAGCTAAAAGTGCATACTCACACATTTATACACTGCAGCTAGCAGACAAGAATTCATACAAGAACCCCACCTAGCCCCCATAAGCCGGGAGGTACAATCAGCACAAAATAACTCGCTCAGGCCCCCATAAGTCCTGGCGAGCACATCTCAATCTATATACCCCTACTCAGGTTTCTACAACTCTACTGGTACTGTAGCCAACCTACGGGTCCCCTGGGTCTACCACTGGGCCCGCTTGGCCCCTGAACTGTAGCTGTGTCTGAGTCTGAGTCCGGAGGACTCCTGATATCTACACCTCGGGCGTAAACACTCGGCGGGGGTGTGTATAAGGCCAACCACGGCAATATGAGTATCTGGATCCCCATCTTCATCCTTTGCGGATGGCATGCCGCTCCATAGAGCGACGTATCCTCGCCCCTGGCGGGCGAGCGACACAGTTATTAACCCTGGGCGGTCATGGAAGGCTCCTAACTGAGGGAAAACTCAACCCAGGTGCTATACTGACACATCAATCTATCTGTATAAAGAGAGCATATCTGGCCTTTTAGGCCTCATGCTAGTGCTACTCGCTTCTGGGATAATCTGTATGGCTGTCTGCAGGCACGCCATGTGCCCGTATTTGATCAAAGGATCCTGATAGCGATCATGATCTCTAATAGTCTGGAATGAATAGAGCGAGGTCTAAAGTGACCTAACAATACTCTGAATGTCCTACTCTGACATCTATAACTCATGAATAACTTTGGGGTTGCAGATAGCTAACTACTTTATTCTTCTAATTAAACAACTATAGGGTTGGGCTTGGTTGAACTTTCTTCTACGCGATTGGCACCCTAGTCCTTCATAGGGAGCTTACCGATCTCCTTAACTTGTGGTTAACACTGTACTAGCAGAGTACTACTGACTCCTTAAGCCTTGTCTGAATCCACTCGGATCTATATTACTGTTCTTGGCAATTCTCAGTCTTATAGGCAATTCTATATAGACTGGCTCTCTCCTGGCACTCTGTACCTGAATACCTTACAAGAACCGGCTAGGGTGCTGGCCTGTCACTGACTACTGATGTGCTCCCCTCCTTGGGGTACCTAAGGATTTATCTGACTCAGACGACTGGTTGGCTTACTAGGCATCCTACTTGTTAACTGTTAAGTCGACTAAGATTGACAATCACTGATAAGGCTAAAGGGATGGAAAACGATTACTCAATACACTAGACAACCCTGGTGTCGCTAACTCTAGAATACACCTATTCTATCTCTATTTCTAGTTCTGGAACGTGTGATAACGTCAATGACCTCTAGGGATGCTTTCCTGCCAATACAGGCGCCAACTGGTCGTTAGACCGCCTAACTGCGCCCATACTTTTAACCAACTGATCAGGCCAATAACTCTTACGAGCTTCTAAAGTCTAGGCCTGACAACAAACATATAAGTCTACCATCACAATAAACTGAGAACTAGAAGAGTTTCTATAGCGTTCATAACGCGAATCACATTTAACCTGTTCCCTTTTAGCGAGGAGTCCTGCAATATGATATGTATATATTTTCTAGCAGCTAACCAGAATTTATTTAACTGTAATCCCTATTAGCAGTTACTCGCAACATACCTGATATTTATATATGTATATCAATAACAGCTAGTTACAACATATAGAATTACAATCTAATGGTAGGATTGATGATTTGTTTAACTAGCTTCAGGGTGCTAAGTGCTTTTCGAAGATAGATCTCAGACTCGAATATCATCAGCTCAGGGTTCGGGAGAGTGACATCCCGAAGACCGCCTTCAGGACTCGGTATGGTCACTATGAGTTTATAGTTATGTCTTTTGGACTAACGAATGCTCATGTAGCTTTTATGGATTTGATGAACAGGGTGTTCAAGCCATACTTGGATATGTTTGTGATTGTGTTCATAGATGACATCCTTATATACTCTCGGAGCGAGGAAGAGCATGCCGCTCATTTAAAGGTGGTGCTACAGACTCTTAAGGATTGCTACTTGTATGCTAAATTCAGTAAATGCAAGTTTTGGTTGAACCCAGTGGCTTTTTTGGGTCATGTGGTATCGAGTGATAATGTACAGGTAGAATCTCAGAAGAAAGAAGTGGTGAAGAATTGGCCTAGACTAGTGAATCCTTTGGATATCAAGAGCTTCTTGGGTCTATCTAGTTATTATTGAAGTTTTCTTCAGGGATTTTCATCAATTGTAGCACCGTTGACCAAACTGACCCGAAAGAAAGGGAAATTCCAATGCTCAGAGGCTTGTAAGAGGAGCTTCCAAGAGTTAAAGACTCGAATCAACTCAGCATCAGTGTTAACCTTACCTGAGGGTACCGATAGGTTTGTGGTATATTGTGATGCTTCGAGGATCAGCCTTTCTCGTGTATTGATGCAGCTAGTATGGTTATAGCATATGCTTTCAGACAGCTGAAGGTTTGAGGGGAGGAAGGAGATGGTGAAGGATATGCATCAGCTTGCACGGTTGGGAATTTGTTTGGTTGACTTAATCGAAGGTGGAGTTATTATTCATAATGGGTCAAAATCATCCTTAGTGACTGATGTTAAAGCTATACAAAACGAGGATACTATTTTGGTAAATTTAAAGGAATTCTTTAGAATTAGAAGGTAGAGGTCTTCTCCAAAGAAGGAGATGGTGTGCTTAGGTACCAGGGTCCTTTGTGTGTACCAAATGTGGATGATTTGAGAGATCGGATTTTGCACTAGGCTCATGGTTACAAATACTCTATACATCCTAGTTCCACCAAGATGTACCGTGACCTACAGAAAGTCTATTAGTGGAATGGCATGAAGAAGGACATTGCAGAATTTGTGGCTAAGTGTATGAATTGTCAACAGGTGAAAGTGGAGCATCAAAGACCGGGGGGTGTGCTTTAAGATATCAGTATTCCTACCTAATTGGAAGTGGGAGGAGATTAATATGGACTTCATCATAGGGTTGCCTCGCACTCATCGACAGTTTGACTCTATTTGGGTTGTTGTGGACAGATTAACTAAAGCAGCTCATTTCCTACCTGTCAAAATTACCGATTTGGCGGAGGATTATGCTAAGTTGTACATTAGGGATCTAGTTCGGTTGCATGGAGTTCCACTTTCCATCATATCAAATAGAGGTACTCAGTTTACCTCCCAGTTTTGGAGATCATTTCAAAAGGGACTTGGTACTTAGGTCAAGCTTAGCACAGTGTTTCACCCGCAAATAGATGGCTAGGCGGAGCAAACTATTTACACTTCTGAGGACATTATTGACTTCAAGGGTAGTTGGGATGATCATTTACCTATCATTGAGTTTGCGTATAACAATAGCTATCATTCCAACATTTAGATGGCTCAGTTTGAGGCTCTCTATGGCAGAGATGTAGATCTCCTATTGGTTGGTTTGAAGTGGTGAAGCTGCGATGATAGGTCCAGATTCAGTCCATGAGGCCATGGAGAAAGTTTATTTTATAAGGGACAGGATGAAAACAGCTCAGAGTCGCCAAAAGTCCTATGCAGATGTGAAGATGAGAGAACTTGAGTTTGAAGTTGATGATTGGGTGTTCCTAAAGGTGTCTCCCATGAAGGGGCTGATGAGGTTCGGAGAGAAAGGGAAACTCAGTCCGCGTTATGTTGGCCCGTCTAGATTGTGAAACGGGTTGGCAAGGTAGCATATAGGTTGGAGTTGCCCTCAGAATTAGCTTCAGTTTATCCAGTTTTCCATGTATCACTCTTAACGAAGTGTTTGAGTGATCCAACTCTGGTTGTTCCAGTGGACAATGTCGGTGTGAAGTCAGCCTTAGTTTTGAGGTGGTTCTGGTGAAAATAATGGATCATTAGGTTCGTAAGCTAAGAAACAAAAAAGTAGCTTCAATAAAGGTTTTATAGAGGAATCAGCATGTTGAGGGAGCTATGTGGAAAGCCGAAGCAGATATGATGGCTAAATACCCACATTTATTCCCTTCCGGCTCAGTTTCAGCTTGAGGTATCAGTTTCCTCCTTAGTAATCTATTCAGTTTCATGATTATCTCATATACCCCAGTTTCTTTCGTGTAAATGAATGTATGTGTGATCTGGGATTTCAGTTCAATCGTATAGTTCAAATCGAAGTTAGTCACTCCATCAGTTTTCAGCATGTATGTTCAGTATTTGAGTATGATGATTGCATTTCTATGCTTTTCTGTACGATTTTCAACATTTTAGGATGAATATTCCCAAGGGGGAGATATTGTAATATCCCGAGAACCCTAAGATCAGACCTGGGAAATAAAATGGAGAAAAATAAAATTTTTTGCACCAGGTCACAGGATGAGTCATCAAGTGACCCATAAGGAACCCCATGAGTCGTTAAGTGACTTGTGAGGAGAGGATGGGACTTGGTTGAAAATTTTAAGTTTAGGGTGACCATGCATGTGACCACGAGTCGTGGTCAGCCCCATGACCCATTAAGTCACCCATGGTCAAAGATGGTTAAAGGAAGAAGGGGAGCAGGCAGTGTTGGTAATGCGTTATCCCCATGATTCGTCGAGTACACCATGACTCATGGTGTCCCTCTTGGTAACACTCAGCATATTTTTAGCAGTGAAGGTGATGACTGGTGACCCCGAGTCGTGGTCACTGGTAACGATCCATCAAGTCCCTCATTGGGACTGGCAGTATGTTTTTCCCTATGAATTTATTAAGGGCTTTTCTGTAATTTTTAAGTTCCTAAGGCCTAAACTACGTCATTTTAAGCTCAAAATGGAGTGTTTTAAGAAGGGCTAAGTCATTCTAAGCCTATCCTAATTCATGTATGCAAGCTTAGAGATTTGAGAGGTGATCACGGCTAGTTCTTCAAAGTTTTTCCTCAAATCTCTTTGGGCAATCAAGGAAGTGGTAAAATTAAATCTCTTTAGGTATGTAAGGCTATGAATAGGTGCAATTGTCCACACCCATGCCCAATTCCCTCTCAATTCATGATGTTCTAATTGATGATTTCATGGAGTTTTTACCTAATGCATGAATTCCTAAGTTTAAATCATGGGTATGATTTAAGCATGTTTTTAATGATGAATTATGATTAGTGGGCAAAATTTTTTTCAATGTTTTAAATCATAAATTATGTTTTCAAGTTTTCTAAACTATGATGCCCATCTATGAAAGTTCATGAAAGTTGAGATCTATGAAGTATGTGTACAAGCATGATGAGATGTTATCAAGAAAGTGTTATTTCGAAATACCCATGTTTATGTTTATGTTTTCAAAGTGAATCAAGTTGATTTCAAGCATGTGTAAGTATTGGGCAAGCCCATATGATCAAGTATGTTTTATGATTTCATGAACTATCTTACCACATGGTTTTGGAGTCAAGACTCCCAATTATGTTCAGCTTGTGATATGGTTTGAGCCAAAGCTCCTCATGTCATGATTTCATATTTATGTATGTATGTTATGAGTCGGCTTCGACTCTAGATGATGGTTAAACTTACTTTGAAAAATGACGGAGATCATATGCATGTTTTTGGGAGTAGTGTCTAGCATCGAGTAGGCTAAGGGTCAGTCAACCCTATGCCTCAAAACTACGCGCCAATGTAGGTATGTTCAGATTATTGAGGACCTCCCTTGTGAGCTTCCCTTGCCCCAAGGGGCCTTCATCTTGATATCAATATCATGGTAGCGTCCTTAGCCATGGCAAAGCTTTGGACGTCTACCCACTTGAGTGTGATAGTCGGTACCACGTAAGCTCTATCATGGTAATGTCGGTTATATGATGAGTCTCCCATTGTTCCTTATGATTTTAGTTCTACATGTATATCAGTCATGATATTATGTTTTCAACAGGTTTGACCCAATGTTAATTTTACTTATGATTATCGATTTTTCAGCTTTGGGTCATTCGATTCAGTGATGATGTTTAGTTATCTTTAGATCATGATTTCAGAAAATAGCATGCAAGCTTTACTTTCAGAATCTTATCTTGATTATATTTTATTATACGCATGATTTATGATTTTACTTACTTAACGGCATTACTTACATTGCATAGTCGGTACATTCCACGTACTGACCGCATATTCTATGTTGTATCATTTCATGATATAGGCTCTGATATCCAGGCTCAGTCCCGCCGCTAGTCAGATTCCCAGAGTTAGCTTTCCCTCAGCCCTAGTTAGTGAGTCCTCATCTTTCGAGGGCCCTTCTCGTCAATTGTATGTCGTATTTCAGTTTTCAGATTATAGTGAGTTAGTTGAGGTCTTGTCCCATCAACTCTTTAGTGTTAGAGGCTTTTTCAGACATAGATTTATTCAGCTCTAGACTTCTGTATGTATTAAGATTCTATGTTTTGTTTACACTTCCACTATGATATTTACGATGTTCTGCTTATCTATGTTTGAGTTAGATGTATGTTCATGCCATAGGTCGACTTGGAGCCTCTCGGGGTTTCTTGTCCTGTGTCTCGATCTGGACCTATGTACGGGTCGTGATAATATGGTGATAGTTCTCATATATTTGAACTTTCTTTGTAAACAATACTTGATTCAATCATAATCATAGTCCCGAAAGTAATCAGTTCATCAAGACCAATCATAGTCACCACAATCAATAACTGAAGCAAAAGTCCACTGCCAACCCTGTGCTGGTAAAATACCTTGATCCTACTAATCTTTCTTTCTCACCTTCCAGTGTCATTATTAGCACCAAGAAATCTAAAACATACATTTTCACGAGCTTAAGTCTGAATCATGCCTTTGTTCAACCATAAAAGGCTCTTTGCCTATTCTGAGCCAATTCTAGGTATTTCTGTCCGAAACTAACCTTATCCAAGGTCGAATGTGCTAGTTCCAAGTTCAATAGTTTTGGTTCATCAAAGTAAAGCCACTGAGTCAAAAATCGATCTCTAGTTTCATACAAATCTTCAAATGGTATACTTCACCCACTATTCCAATGATTGTATTTTCAAATCAATTTTGTAGAACAATTGATCACCCCCAAAGGCTTCCCATATCTATCCATGTATCCCCCATACATCATGAACTATTTGTGTAACTCTTTGTAACTATCCATGTAGTACTATCTACCTAAAATCCTCAATAAACTTGCATAATTGTAAGCCTTTATGATAATACACCCATAAGCCACCTACAAAACATGAATAATCTAACCCAATATAAAATGGAAGACCCCCATATCGCCTATAGTTACCTGAACTAACCTCAAACCTTTATGAAATCACTACTCAGTCCTTTATAAGCCTGTGTTGACCCATACTATCCTTTACTCATAAATGTTCCTATTACACCCCAAAAAGATTTTTGTAATTATTGCATGTGTGTATGCTATGTTAAGAGAAGTAAGGGTTGTGTATTGGTAGTAGGTGAGAAGGGAAACATGTATGAAGGTAAAATCAAAGAGTATGTGAAGTTCATAAGTAAGGGTCAAATTTAAACGATCATATCACCCAATCTATAATGAGTTAGGAGTACTACAACTATTAAATTAAAGGTATTTGAGTCTAATTTTTAGAATATCAAACCGCTCATCAAACGGAGTTCAGAGTAAAGAGTTATAGGCATTTTACCGGGGAACTATCAAGTGATGACGTAGCCCACCGCCTTAAAAAGACTCCACCACCCCACCCTTTATATTTCACATTTTAAAGTGTAATTTTTCATTCTCATCCTTAACCCAAAGAAGTTGCTTGCTAAGTGAATATTTACTCTCTATTTTCCATCAACTAAACCAAGGAAGATCAAGGGTAAACACCAAGCTAAACTCCATTAAAACTCAAGCTAAGTGAAGGAGATCAATCACAAAGTAAAGGTGGTGTGTTGGTGGCTGTTTTGGCTGCATTTGGGCAGTGTCGTTGTGGTGAATTTGCTGCATTTTTGAAGAAGTTCTAAGATACATATATGCTCCTTTTTGGTGGGGAATAAATACTACTAAAAGGGTAAGAATTCTACTACTAACCTTGCTTAAATTCATGAGAAAACGACTAGAAGTTAGAGGTGTGTTTGATGTGTTTGTGAACTACTTTTGCTGCATTTTGGACAGCAAGGTTGCTGCGTTTTGGAACAAGAAGTTGAAGTCAAATACTCCCCCCCCCCCCCATAAAAAGGTAAGTTTTTCAAGTATTCAAACATGCAAGAATCCTAGTTTGAAACTAGAAGTTGGATGCCAAGTTTGGCTGCCATTTTTGGTGCTACTATGCTGAAGGATACTGCTCGTTTTTAAAGGTTTTTGTAGCTGTGTGTTACTAAAAGTATTCTCCATATTGATGGGAGTTGGTTACAAAGGAAGTTAGGTAATTTTCTACTTCCATTCTTTACTTAAAAGTGTGTAGAACAAGTTGTAGTATTATGCTAAAATATTGCCTTGTGGGTTGTTGTTGTGGATGTTGTTGGTGTGATATTTTTGATGGATATATTGTCTTGAAACATCCTTGTCATTTGGTTATAAACTCATGTAATTGAAGGGGATAAGTCCTAGTTGTTGAAGGAAAGAAGAGACTTAATGTTGTCAAGCGCACGCAAGTGCACGTGGTTGTCAAGTAATATAGGATGATGAACTCCCTATATTGTATCCATAGAGACTTGATAGATTGGTTGCTTAAGTTTTGAACCTTTATTTCACTATTCAGAAAACACAAGTAAAATAGGGAAAATGGTTTTGGGATTATTCTACTAACTTGAAATGTTAATTAGACAAAGAAACTAGAATCGTTTGCAAAGTGATTGTAATTCAAATGATGAGAGAAATCCAGGGTATCGGCACTTTTTCTTTCAGGTTTAGTTCTAGGATTCAAATACTCTAGACAAACATTCTTCTAAGATTGCTAGTTGCAAGTTACTAATCCATTTCTTACTATTCTCCTGAATATGCAAGAACTATCTCATGAAGCCTAACACCTATATCCCTACGATTGCAGGAGAAATATAAGATGACGTTGACGATACTTGTCTCAGCTAAATAGGGTTGAAGGGTATATCCCTATCCTCAATAATGAAATCAACTCTTGAACTATTTGAACAAGATATTTGAAACCTATTTTACGCTTCCTTCTAACCCTCTTAGTTTCCTCTCCTGAGTTTAACTAAGATCCAATAAATAATATTCACAAGATGATCATTCTAACGAATAAATAAGGAAAACAAGTAAGCACAAATAACTTAAAAAGAAGAATTGAAAGTCTAGCATAAACGAATAATCAAACTACAACCATTATCCATGGCCAAAACCCAAGAATTCATCATTCAAATTAACAAAGATTAAATGAAGAAGAAAAACATAGAAGAAAATAAACTTCTTGTCTCTCCCCCAAAAAGACTACATACAATTTAATCAATCTGCAAAAAGATGCCTAACAAATGCCCTAGACTAGGTATTTATAAGCTAGGTAACAAATAACTCTTTTGCCATCAAGTAGTTCAGCTTTTAGACTTAAAAAATCTATCACGGACAGGCCCTGGCTCGTTGTACCACTCATCTCACCACACTTGGGTTTAATTTCATCTAAAGTTTAATCTCTAGCGCGCTGCACCAGCCATCTCGCTAAGGTGTTAGCCAAAATTCTACAAGTTTGGGACCTGGCGTGCCGCTTCTACCAATGCACCAGAGTGTTAGAAAACTTTCCCAAGTCCGAAACGCCACTGGCATGCGCCACTCACTTCTCCAAGGTGTTGATCAAAATTCTTCTGAAGTTTGAGCTCTGGCGCACCGCACCAGCCATAGCACCAACCTGAGCGTAATTTTCTCTGAAGTTTGGAGGTTGTCGCGCCACACCAACTATCTCACTAGGCATAACTTTTCTTGAATTCTTCTTTCTTCACACCTTGGATCATTTTTGAGTCTTTTTCCATATGTTACCTGCTAAAACCATCTAAAAACACTTGTTAGCTCATTTAACACATATATTCATAAAATCATGCATTTCATAAGGATAAACATTTTACCTCAAACTAAGGTAAAAGATGGATAAAAGTATGGTAAATGGGCATAAGAGTATGCCCAACATCACCACCCCACACTTAAACCATTGTTCGTCCTCGAACTATCCTTACTTACATGCAACAGACACTTTTTTTTCACACCACTTGTCACCTCTTTGAACTCTCACTCAAGCAACCAGAACAGAGCACATGACTAAGTGGTTCATCAATTCATAACCAATCCATAGCACGTACACAAAGAAATTTCACATTTGAAACCACATAGTTTCTATAACTGACTCATCTTTTTCAGAATTGGGCCAACATGATTAAGTATGAAAAAATGTAGCACATTATACTCTAATTTCAATCAACTTATGCCCTCACCTATTTAGTGATGTTCCTTCCCTTATATTATCAATCAAATCTTGGAACATAATATTCAAGGCACATCACTGTCACGCCCCGAGCCTATACCCTGGATGTAACATGGTACTTGAAATCTAGCAACGATGCAGATCTACAAACTAAGGTATGGAAATTCATGAATATGAATAGCTAAACTGCTATATTCCTTATAATCTCCTAAGTATTATATGATATTATCTTCTTGTTATATCGTTATGATGAAAGCTTGATTAAGTTTTCTATGTACGTGATTAGTAAGCTGCGAGTAAGTAAGCCCAGACTATGACATCCTAAGGTGGAAATCGGTTAGGCCAAGAGAGCCGTTTTAGGGGAGTACACGATGTTGAGGCGCTGTTAGGGTAACTAATCAAAGCTGCAAACGCATAGTAATGACCGAAAAAGACTATTCAAAATAACGTTATAATAAATGGATAATTTCTAATAATACCTAAGAAGATTAGAGGGAATATTATGTTTAGAAAAATTCATAAAATGAATCCAAACCTATCAGGTAAAGATCGTAGATATGAGATACTTATCCTATGTATAATAAAAATCTTAGTTCAAACGTTAGAAGAAATAACAGAACTCAATGAAACTATAGAACTAATGAACCAAGGATGGACAGAAATGACTATAGCAGAAATTAAAGAACTAGATAAAGATTCAGATTAGTAATGATAAACTACGAATATATGGAATACTGGTTAGAAACTATAGAAGAAATAAGATTAACAACAATTTTATTAGAAACCAATATAAAAGATTATATAAGAAATAGAAATCTAGAACACTTAGAATATGCACTAGAAAATATAAAAGAAATACAGAGATTAGAACCATTAAAAATTGAATATTATAATAAAATGTTTACACAGGATTAATGAATAAAGAAATACAGAGGCCAAGAAAAGGACACATTCAGAAAAAAGTTAAAAAATTAAAGAATCAATTAAAAATATTATATCCCGAATATAAGCAATTAAGCTCAAATAAAATAAACAACATTAGACTTGAATACTTAATAGACCTAATTTCAAAAACAGAATATAACTATATAAAATATCTAAAAAAGCAAAAATAAAAAACAATATCGATAACAACGAAGAATATAGACAACAACTACTTAATAAAATAAATGAAATAACAAATGAAATTGAATTTAGAAAGGAAAGATTAAGTTACAACATAGTTGCAGGAGTATGTCATATATCAATAAAAACACAAAGAAAGGAAATATTTTATTTAGAAATTCAACTACAAAACCTAGAATATAAACTACAACACGGACTTCCATGAACAAAGAAGAATATGCCTTAGAAGAAGAAAAATATATGAGTCAAAAAGGACTAGAAATAAAAATTGTACACTCAAACTTAGGACGAAGATTTAAAAAGATAGGAGACCAACTATATTTAATGTTAGAAAAAGAATCAGCAAAATTAGAAGATAGCTTAACAACAATGGTAAGAATTAATAAAGAAAATGAAGAAATAGACAGGAAAAAAGAAATAGAAAAAATTAAAAAACAAGCTCAAATAGAAGTTCAGCAAATTAAAGAAGAAAAAGATACAAGAATCCAAGAACTAGAAAAAGAATTAGAAAAACTTAAACAATTATATGAAGCAAAATTAAAAGCCAGAGAAAAGCAACGTGAGGAATTAAAACTCACAGAAGAAATTAAAAAATTTAAAACATTACTAGAAGAAACAAGTACATTAGAAGACCAACCTAGGATAGGAATAGATGAAATAAATGAGCAAAATAATGAAAATTCAGAAGAAGATTTAGATCAATATTCAGAGACTTCAGAGACCTATACTAATCTAATAGAAAAGGAAAATAACATAGAAATTAATGTAGAAGATGTAGATGAAAAGCCTAGTACATCAGGAACTAAAAGCCCAAAAAGGCTAGATACAAGCCCAATTTATTATACTTACGAAAGAGAAAATAGAAATAAAACATTGTGGGATAAAAGATTAAATAGAAACTGGACACCTAGACAAAACATAGAACAATATAACTTCTTAGATCTAGATTGTGTAGCAGATACAAATAAAACAATCCAATTATGGATAGGATATATTTCAAAACAACTAATAGATAATAAAATATTAATAGCAGATTCCCCTGGATACATAGAAAGAACACTTATAGGAACAGCGAAAATATGGTTACAAAACTTATCAATAGAAAGTTTAGAAACACTAAGAAATAATAAGAAAATTAATAACGAACCAGCAACAACATCTATAGATATACTAAATAAATATGAAATGGCAATAAGAAACGAATTTAGTAGTACGACTACCGAAATAGATGAACGACAGAAAGATAAAGAACTAAATAGGAACCTAATGAATAAATTAAGTATATGTAAAATGAGTTATATAGATGAATATACATGTGCATTCAAAGAATATTATTATAAAGGATTATATACAAATGAAGAAAGTAGAGAAATAAGAAAACTATACTATGCAAAATTACCGGAACCATTTAGCTCAAAAGTAACTAAAGAATGGCAAGAATCAGGACTAGTAGATACACTAGGATCTAGAGTAAAGTTCTTACAAAAATGGTTTACAGAGTTATGTGAAAAACATAAAGAAGATATGAAAATGGAAAAAATATTAGTAAAAAACTTAGCATGTTGTACAACTAGAACAGCACCACAATTTGTATGTACAAACAAATATAAATACAAGAAAAGAATCAAAAAATACAGACCGTTTAGAACAAAATACAAGTATAAAAAACCAAGAAAAAGATATTATATAAAAAATTACAAGCAAAAAAGACCCCATAGAACTAGGAAAAATATAACAGAATGTAAATGCTACAACTGTGGCAAATTAGGACATTTAGCTAGAGATTGTAAAATACCTAGAAGTATAAATAAAAAACAAATATCGGAAGTAATAATAGAAAATGAAAAATATAAACAACTAGAATATATAGACTATGATTTAAACGATGACGATAGCATATATGAGCTAACAGAATATGAGAAAACAGATAGTGAAAATGAGATAAAAGAATACGAGACAGATAATGACTGAGGGAGATATAAGAATAATAAGAAAAGAAGAATATCAAGATAATGAAAGTACAGAACAAAAAATAATATTTGACAATAATATGTTTGAACAAATAAAAGGAAAAGAATTAGACTTAAGCATAGATAAAATACTAGAAGTACCTAAATTAAGAAATTTCTTTAAGATAAAACAAGAAGAATATTATGTAGTAAGCCAAAAAGAACATATAATAGACTGTAAATATACTCAAGGAAAAGCTAAAATACCCATAATAAATAAAAAGATAATAAATAAAGAAATCCAAGAAATAAAGGCTAAGAATCCAATAAAATACGTAAACCTAGGAGGAACAGAAATACTAATAAAAGCATGTTTCAGAGAAGGAATAGATACACCAATAGAAATATATTTAGCAGATGATAGAATAATTCACCCTATAGAGAAAAGCATAATAAGTGCAGTTAAAGGAAATCTAATATACCAAAAATTTAAATTTATAATAAGTGCAAATTATTCAGTAGCATTGGACGATAGAAATATAGACAAATCATTAGTATTATACTGGAAAATGTTAGGAATAGAGTTAGCACCAGGCAGTAAAATATTTATAGCTAGATGTAAAAATTTATATGTACTAACAACAAAACATAAAATAATGGCTAGAAATAAGATTCAAAGAATTAAAATAGAAAACCCCTTTGACAAAATAGTTACTATCATTGATAATAATGATTATAGTTACAAAGAAATAGATATTGAAGAAGATTTAGAAATAGTAAAAGAAAGATTAAGTACATCAAAAAGAATAAATTATGATACACCATCATCATCAAGAAATAGTACCTCAAGAAGGATAGATTACGAAATACAACTGAAATTATTAGAACAAAAAATAGACGAAATACAACCTTACCAATATTATATAACAGGAATACTAGACCAACGAAAGTATTTAATAAAAATAGACACAGGACAAATAGAAAGCTACATTACAAGAGAATTAGTAAAAGAAGAAGAAATTGACAAAAATGAAAATATAAATACAGAATTACCAGGAATATTGACAAATATGGAACAAAGTACAAAACAAGAGCTAACTATTGGCGGAATACCAATAAAAATAAAATTTAAGATATACCAAGGAAAAGATAATATTACTTTAGGAATAAAATGGCTAGAAACAGTAAAATCTTACAATCTAGATGAAAAACAACTAATAATACATTACGAAAATAAAAAGATAATCATTAAAAGAACTTTAATATGAAATAATGACAAAAATTTATATATTAGCAAAAATTATAATAGAAGGATACTATAATAGATACTATACACCTATGATAGATACAGGAGCAGGAGCAAATCTGTGTAAAAATAACTGTTTACCAGAAAATAAATGGAAAAAATTAAAAACACCATTAATAGTTACTGGATTTAATAATGAAGGAAGTATGATAACGCATAAAGCTAAAAATACAAAAATATAAATATGAGATAAAATATTAATAATAGAAGAAATGTATAGTTATGAATTTACTAATAAAGATATATTATTAGGAATGCCCTTTTTGGAAAAATTATACCCACATACCATAACAAAAACACATTGGTGGTTTACTACCCCATGTAATAAGAAAATAGGAGCAAAAAGAGTTAATAACAAACTAAGAAAAAATACACCATGGATAAAGGGAAGTGAAAAGATTACCCAAAAATTGGAAAATATAACGCCAAGTGATAATAAAATAGAAATTATAATATTTACGATAGACAAAATACAAGCATTACAACATAAAATAAATTTATTATGTAATGAAAATCCGTTACAAGGATGGGAAAAACATAAAACAAAAATAAAGATTGAACTAATAAATGAAAATAGCATAATAACACAAAAGCCACTAAGATATAATTTTGATGACCAAAAAGAATTTCAAATGCATATAAAAGAATTACTTGAAAACAAATACATACAAGAAAGTAACAGCAAACATAATAGTCCAGCATTTATAGTAAATAAACATAATGAGCAAAAAAAGGAAAAAGTAGAATGGTTATCGATTATCGAAATTTAAATGCAAAAACTAAAACATATAACTACCCAATACCAAACAAAATACTAAAAGTCAGACAAATACAAGGATATAGCTATTTCAGTAAATTTGATTGTAAATCAGGATTTTACCACCTAAAACTGGAAGAAGAATCAAAACAACTAACAGCATTTACTATACCACAAGGATTCTATGAATGGAATGTATTACCCTTTGGATATAAAAATGCACCAGGTAGATATCAACATTTTATGGATAACTACTTCAATCAGCTAGAAAATTGTATAGTATACATAGATGATATACTACTTTATTCAAAAACGGAAGAAGAACATATAAAATTATTAGAAAAATTTATAAATATAGTAGAAATATCAGGAATAAGTTTAAGCAGAAAGAAGGTTGAAATATTAAAAAATCAAATAGAATTTCTAGGAATACAAATAGATAAAAATGGAATAAAAGTGCAAACGCATATAGTACAAAAAATAATTAATTCTAAAGAGTTATTAGATACTAAGAAAAAATTGCAATCTTTCTTAGGATTAGTTAACCAAGTACGAGAATATGTACCAAAATTAGCAGAAAATCTAAAACCATTACAGAAAAAATTGAAAAAGGACATAGAATATTATTTTGATGAAAAAGATAGGAACCATATAAAAAAGATAAAGGACATGTGCAGAAACCTACCAAAACTATACTTTCCAGATGAAAATAGACAATTTAGTTATATAGTAGAATCGGACTCCAGTAATCATAGTTATGGAGGAGTATTAAAATATAAATATGAAAACGAGAAAATAGAACACCATTGTAGATACTATTCAGGATCATATACTGAACCACAAATAAAATGGGAAATAAACAGAAAAGAATTATTTGCATTATATGAATGTCTACTAGCATTCGAACCATATATTATTTATAACAAATTTATTGTTAGAACAGATAATACACAAGTAAAATGGTGGATAACTAGAAAAGTACAAGATTCAGTCACAACGAAAGAGATAAGGAGATTAGTTCTGAATATACCGAATTTTTCATTTACAATTGAGATTATCAAAACTGAAAGAAATACAATTGCAGACTACCTCTCCAGATACAAACATTGAAGAAGGAAAAGACAAAATGGAACAGATACTCGGTCTCCTTACTACACTTTGTAAGAAAGTGGACAGTATGGAGGTAGAAATACAACAGCTAAAAAGCAAAGCTAGCAGTCAGCAGCATGACTCTAAACATGCGGAGCTACGTCGATCGGAAGACGTTAAAATTCCAGAGCTAAAAGGTGACGTTGGGAAACACCAAAAAACCCAATCTAACAATTTACTGAATGCAGCTGCAGGAACATCGGGATCTGCAGGAGAGAAAAAAGATATTACCAAAAACAAGCTATTTGACAAGCCATTTACACCAAAGAAAAATATACCGATTACCCCTACTCCACAAACTACCACATATAGAGAAAGCCTGAACCAGGCCAAACAGACCTACAACCATATATCCAACAAATACATACAAAATATCCATAGAATACAAACCTTTTTGAATAAAAACCCAAGATCTATCAGCACAAATAACCCAACAGAGGACTATATAACCCAACACTTGCAAGGATATAATAAACTTATAGCCCAACCTAAGACAAATGCTAACCTAGTCAGAACCTGTTATGACTATGGACTACTTAGCACCGTATATACATCAACAGGAGATGAAATAGCTACTATACCGGAAATATACAAAGCATTTACCGTATATAAAAGAATAACGAAAGGTACATTCTTTTATGTAAAAATATATTCAGCACCAGCGGAGATACTACATGACGAGATAAAACCGATTATACAAGTTGTAAAGATAGGACTAACAAAAGAAATGATAATACCGGAGAAGATAGAACAACAAGATGAGATACCATGCACAGAGATACCCGAGTTCTACTCAAACAAAAGAATTATAGGACTCGCTACTATACTCAACGAACTAGCAAATAACTATCTAAATGGAAACTCGATTTGGAGTTATTATTCAAGAGATCAAACAATAATATATGCAAACTCCAAAGAACACAAAGAGGCAGACATGGAAGAGTTACGACAATGGATACTTAGTCTGCTGAATCCAGAACAGATACCTACTACCAGAGCTATACGAAAAAACTATATTTCCCCAGCACTACTAACAAGATATTGTAAAACTATTGGACAAAAATATCCAGACCACCATTGCTCGAAGTGCCATGGTGAAGACGACAAACAACTATCAGAGGTACAGCTGGAATGATATAAAGAAGAAAGCGATATAAAGAAAAAGCAGATATGAAGAAACAAGAAAGCAGCAAGCAGATAAAGAAAAAGGAGATATGTCTGTAAAAAGTTTTTTATTTTAGTCTTAAAGTAAATAGTAGAGGGCGACTACTTTTTGCAGAAAAGTCGCAAAGTAAATAGTAGATGTGTCGGCCACTGTTCATGAATAGTAAAGGTCGTTCATGAATAGTAAAGGTCATTTTGTAAAGATTTTTTCATTATAAATAGAAGGCAGATGGAAGCCAAAGGCATCCGCAATCCACACAACTCTCTCCATTTCCACTTCCGCAATTCCCCAAAACCCACAAATTGGTATCCCCAAGTCAACCCCTGGTCTATCATTCACTAGTATTCTGAGTAATCATACATAGCAGAAATTTGAAATAATATATAATAGCATTTATGAAAATTAAAAACTAAATATAGAGATTTAAAATATTTGAAAATCTGAAATCAAATCTGGTCTGAAAGTCATCTAACTGAGGAGTTGTTGGGAAAAGTCCCCTAGCTAACTCTAAGTCTAACTGAAAATTGTAAAAAAAAACTAAAATGAAGGAAATAACGCCCTCGGAATATGAGGACTCACACTTTTGCTGCTAATAGAGAGATCCGGATGAAATCAGCTAACGGCGCTGGGTCTGAGAACCTGTGGCTGTATCATGAAACAAAATAGCATAAAAGTATACGTCAGTACTTTGAATGTACAGAGTAAGTGAGAGAAGCATAATTATAAATATATAGATGACTAAACTGAAAAGACATGCAATGACCAACTGATAAACTGAACTGAACAATCTGAAGTAAAATGAGATGGTCAAGATGACCCTGTCTGGTGGTCAAAGACATGCCCTAAGTTTGAAAGTTCTGAGTCTAAGATACTATACTAAACTGAACTGAGCTGCTAGAGCTGAAACTGAACTGAGCTGCTTATTTTGAAACTGGACTGGACTGACTAGTGGGAGAGTCTTTAACCGACATATAACCACATGAGCTAGATGTGGAGTTTGATGTATACACCCCACCGGTAGGACCCAATATACCTTGCCAGGGTATAAAGGCATGAACTAGGTGATCACTAAAGACTGGGGCCAATTAGGCTAAGTAATACTATAACCTGCGCTGGCAATGTAATTCTGGGAACCTGGGTGTGCTGGAACCCCGGCCTGCTCGATGCTAAATTCTACTCCCACTGGAAGCCTATACTGAACTACAAAGCTGATAGCTCGAAACTGGGGTCCAAGACTAGTTAGGGACATATAACTGAAACTACCTTGAGAGTCTTATTGGACTAGATTCTGAAACTGGGTTCTAGACTGGTCCGAGCTGCTTATCTGGAAGCGTCGTAACTGTCTAAAAACAATTTGTAAACAAAAATAGGGTCTTGGGGCTGGTCAGAGCTATATATATCTAAAATGCCATGACTACCTAACGGACCAATATGCTGGATTCCGAGTCTGATTTTGATAACTGGGAGGAACCACTGACACCTCGATAAAAGACTGAAGTCAAATTGATCAGTTGACACTTTTCGAATTGTTCTAAAGAGGTTATGTGTTCTAACTGAAATAAACTACTAAGCAGCTAATAGAGAACTCAACTTATTCCAACAGCACAGGAAATTTCATAATATAGTGAAGTTTCAAGAATTAAAGGAATCTCATCCAACAAGGCTAAAATCATTCTCATCAATGGAATAATTGCTCAACATATATATATAATAAGAATTACTAGGAAATTCAGTCCAAAACATACTTCACAAATAGACGGAATTTAATCACAAACGATCTTTACTCGAGAACTTAGGTCTCTAATTCACATGGCAAGAACATCAACAATTTACTTAAGAACTGATGAAGATCACATGAATAATAAACATGAATGATAACCCAATTGAAATTAACTAAAACCAACATGAAAATCTTTTTCATATTTGAAAATCTCAGGGCTAAGCTGATAGGGAAATTATGGGAGGATTTTGGGGGACACAAGGGAAGGACAATTCCCTTGTTGAATTTCAACATACATGACTAAACTTCTCCCAAAGAAGAAGACTTGAACTGCTGCAATGGTGAACAACCCTAAGCTTTCTTGAAGGGTTCTTGAGAGGAGAGCTTATGGTGATTTTCTAAAAACTGGGAGAGGGAATGAGGAATGAACCATTTTTCCCACTAAAAAGTCTAAAATTATTGCTAAAACGACATAGTTTAAAGTTGGGAGAGTAGGAAATTACTTAATAGCCCTTAGAAATTCGTTGGGAAAAACTACCAGGTGACCTAACGGTTGACCTAACGGGTTGTGGTGGTTGACCACGACTCGTGGTCACTTCCGTCAGGTACACTGCCTAGGCTCCTTAGTAGGTCACCACGAGGGACTTAACGAGTCATGGACACTGACCACGACTTGTGGTCACCAGTCATGGCCACACTGTCCCACTTCTGAAGATTAAAGGCTAAGTTTGATAACTAGTCACCTAACGAGTCGTTGCCACTAACGATGACTCGTCGTGACACTCGTTACGTACACTGGCTAAAAACTTACTAGAGCTGCTAACGGGGGACATAACGAGTTGTTACTGTGGACCATGACTCATTGCCCCCACCCGTCAAGCACACTGCTCCACAAAAAAATTCTCAACCCAGGCCTAACCACGAGTGACTCAATGGGTCGTGGTTAGTGACCACGACTCCTGAAGTCCCTTATTGGGTACACTATTTCCCTTCTTATAATTCTTAACCTCCTTCTCTAAAGTGTCGTTAGGTCACTTAACTACTCGTTAGCTGAGTCGTCCTGTAGCTTTTCTGCAGCTTTTCCAGATTTCTTGATTTAAGTCTTGGAATTAGATTTTGAGTTTTTGGAGCATTACAATATCTCACCCTTGTAAACATTCATCCTCGAATGTTATAAAACACACAGGAAAATAGAGAATAACAATCAAAATTTTCAAATACTGCGCATTTAACTCCAAAACTGTCGGAATGACTACCTCCGTCTCAAAATACATAACTGCACTGAATTTACTTTTCATACATACATCAAAAGTGGCAAAAGACACTTATACACATGAATTGAATTCAATAATTATATCAGGTCCTAAGGCAAAAATAACATTTCAAGCTACAACAGAGTCGATAGAGAACAAGTGCGGGTATTTGGCCATCATATGTGGTTCGGCCTCCCGCATAGCTCCCTCAACCTGCTGATTTCTCCATAGGACCTTGACTAAAGCTAACTCCTTATTCCTCAGCTTATGAACCTGACGGTCAAGGATCTGGACTAGTACCTCCTCATATGAGACACTATCTTTTATTCCCACACTGTCCAATGGCACAACTGAGGTTGGATCTCCAAGGCACTTCTTTAAAAGTGACACATGGAAAACTGGGTGTATAGTTGCTAGTTCTTACGGTAATTCTAGCCATAGGCTACATTTCCTATACGCCTCAAAATTCTATAAGGTCCCAAGTACCTCGGACTGAGCTTTCCCTTCTTGCCAAACCTCATCACCCCTTTTATGGGTGAGGTTTTTAGGTAAACCCAGTCATCAACTGCAAACTCCAACTCTCTTCTCCGCACGTCGGCATAAGATTTCTGACAGCTCTGAGTTGTTTTCAACCTTTCTCGGATGAGCTGAACTTTCTACATTGCCTCATGTACTAAGTCTAGCCCTATCAAGGTAGCTTCACCAACCTCGAAGCACCCTATAGGAGTCTACACCTTCTACCGTAAAATGCTTCAAATGGGGCCATCTGAATGCTATAATGGTAGTTGTTGTTGTATGCAAACTTGAAAAGAGGCAAATGGTCATCCCAATTACCCTTAAAATCGATCACACATGCTCTTAGAATATCTTCTAGGGTCTGAACGGTCCGCTCATCTTGCCTATCGGTCTGCGGGTGAAAAGTTGTGCTGAGTTTGACCTGAGTGCCTAGTCACTTCTAAAAAGACTTCCAGAAGTGTGAGGTGAACTGCGTTCTCCTGTCTGAAATGATAGCCAAAGGCACCCCATGGAGTCTGACTAACTCTCATATGTAAAGTTTGGCATAGTCCTCAGCTGAGTCTGTGGTTTTAACTGGGAGGAAGTGAGCTGATTTAGTCATCCGATCTACTACTACTCAGATTGAGTCATGCTGCCGACGAGTCCGCGGTAGACCCATGATGAAATCCATATTCACTTCTTCCTACTTCCACTTGGGTATACTAATATATTAGGTCATGCCCCCTGGCCTTTGATGCTCCACCTTGACTTCCTGGCAGTTCGGGCACTTGGCTACAAATTCAGCAATGTCTCTTTTCATGTCGTTCCACCAGTAAATATCCTACAAATCGAGGTACATTTTAGTAGCACCAGGATGAATGGAGTATCTCGAGCTATGTGCCTCAGCCAGTATCCGCTGTCTCAACTCACCAACATCCAGTACACACAACCTTCCCTAGTATCGGAGCACACCATCTCCCCTTTTGGAAAAAGCCTCAACCTCCTTTCTGAGAAATATTTATTTAAGTTTAAGTAGGAATGGATCTTCATCTTGTCTGGACCTAACTTCAACTACCAAGGATGAATCCAACCCACTTTGCACTACCAACCCACCTTCGGCTGAATCCAGCAGCTGCACCCCTAACCGGCCTAGTCTGTGAACATCCCTTCTAACTCCTTTTTGTCTTCCTCAATATGAGTCCCACTCCCCATAGACCATGTTCTTAGGGCGCCAGCCACCACATTGGCTTTGCCCGGGTGGTAAAATACACTCATGTCATAGTCTTTTACCAACTTCAACCACCTTCTCTGACGCAGATTTAGATCCTTCTGACTTAGCATGTACTGAAGGCTATTATGGTCTATAAATACATCTACATGAGCTCCATATAAGTAATGCCTCCATATCTTTAGCGCAAAAACCACCGCTACCAACTCCAAGTGATGAGTTGGATAATTCTTCTCATGAACTTTGAGTTATATGGAGGCGTAGGCTATCACTTTGCCCCACTGTATCAGAAAGCAACCAAGCCCAACCCTGGAAGCATCACAATAAACAACCAATCCATTTGTTCTTTCTGGAAAGGTTAGAACTGGAGTAGTAGTGATTAGAGTCTTCAACTCCTGGAAAATCTTCTCACACTCGTCCGACCACTGAAATTTCACCTTCTTCTGTGTTAACTTAGTCAGAGGAGATGCTATAGAGGAGAAGCCTTCCACAAATCTTCGGTATTAACCCGCTAAGCCCAGGAAACTCTTGATTTCAATAGGAGAGGTAGGTCTTGGCTAATCCTTCTCTGCTGCTATCTTATGAGGGTCTACTTGTATTCCTTCACCTGAGACCACATGACCTAAGAAAGTCACGTACTTTAACCAAAATTTGCACTTGCTGAACTTGGCGAATAATTGGCAATCCCTGAGTGTTTGTAATGCTAATCTTAGGTGATTGGCATGCTCTTCCTCATTTCTGGAGTATACTAGAATGTCATTGATAAATACAATGGCAAACATATCTAGATACTGCTTGAAGACCCTATTCATCGAATCCATGAATGCTACTGGGGCGTTTTTTAACCCGAACGACATCACCACGAACTCGTAGTGACCATATCGAGTTCTAAATGTTGTTTTCGATATGTCACACTCCCTGACCCTTAGCTGATGGTACCCTAACCTTAGATCGATCTTGGAAAAACAACTGGCTCCCTGAAGTTGGTCAAACAGGTCATCAATTCTATGTAGGGGATATATGTTCTTAACTATGACTTTGTTCAGCTGACGGTAATCTATGCACATTCTGAGGGTGTTGTCCTTCTTAGTCACAAATAGCACTGGGGCACCCCAAGAAGAGATGTTGGGTCTGATAAAACCCATGTCAAGAAGATCTTTTAACTGCTCCTTCAACTCCTTAAGCTTAGCTGGAGCCATTATATAAGGAGGGATGGAGATGGGCTGAGTGTCTGGGAGGAGATCTATTCCGAAGTCTATTTCCTGTTCAGGGGGAACTCCAGGAAGATCCTCAGGAAAAACGTCTGGGAACTCGCTGACCACAGGGACTGACTGGATAGTTAGGGTCTCAGAGTAGGAATCCTTGACCTAAAATAGATGATATATACACCCCTTGGAAATGAGTTTCTAAGCCTTAAGGTAGGAAATAAACCTACCCTTAGGCGTTGAACTGTTACCCGTCCATTCTAACACTAGCTTGTTGGGAAACTGAAACTTGACAACTCTAGTTCTGCAATCGACTGAGGCATAGCAGGAGTGTAACCAGTCCATGCTGAGAATAAGGTCAAAGTCAGCCATGTCTAACTCTACAAGATCAGCTGGAATAACTTTATTCAGGACTGAGTCTGGGTAGTTTCTATACACCCAGTTGGCTCTAACTGACGCGCCAACTAAGGTGGAGACTAAAAATGGTTCTCAGAGGACCTCTGGACTGATTTCGAACTAGACTGCTATATGGGGAGTCACGAATGAAAGAGTGTCTCCTGGATCTAAGAGGGCATACACGTCTAGATGGAAGAGACGTAACATAGAAGTAACTACGTCAGGTGAGCTTTCCTAATCCTAACGGGAAGATAGAGCATAAAAGGCAATTTTGGCGCTGACTGCCATCTATACTTGATGTGTTGGCCTGCTGAGCTGGTCATCCTACAGGAGCTGATGAGGCGATAGATTGTGATCTCCCTCGCCCTGCTGAAGGACACTCCCTAAGCCTGTGTCCAAGCTGTCTACACCCAAAACAGCCCTATCTTCCTTGAAGATATTCTCCTGGGTGATTCCTACCACACTTGGGGAAAGCTGGATACCTGTTCCCTATATTGTGAGTCTGAGGCTGAGTGCCAGATGACCCACCCCTTCGATCCTGGAGGGACCGGAAGGTTGGGGCACTGGCTGAGCTGGGTGTTGGGGCTCTCTGCTGCTGTTGTTGTGGGCGGCTATCACCGCTAGACCTTTGATGGCCGAAATCTGAATGGCCAGTCCTTGCCCGTTTGTTCTTACGCTCCATATCCTTTAGCTTTTCATCCTCAATCTGCTGGGCATAGACAATCAAGCTAGAAAGGTCCATGTCCTTAATCAGCATTGTGGTCCTACACTCCTTTAGGACCAGATTTGATACTCCATTTACAAACTTCAGCATGCGAGCCCTTGGCTTGGCGACCATCTCTGGAGCATACTTAGACAGCCTAGTAAACTCCAAAGCATATTCCTCCACGGTTCTGTTGCCCTATCGCAAATTCATAAACTCCGCCATCTTAGCCTCCCTCAGCTCCCAAGGGAAAAACCTTTCCAAGAAAGCTGTGTGGAATTCTTCCCACTCCACTAGGCCTGCTCCCACTGGCCGACCTTCTTTCCACTGGTCATGCCAGACTTGCGCTACCCCTTTCAGCTGGTAGGCAGCCAATTCGGCACTCTCAGAGGGACTGACACCCATAATTCAGGTGATTTTTCTAATCTCATCTACAAACCCTTATGGGTCCTCTCCCACCTTTGTTCCATGAAAATCTGGAGGGTTCATCTGGATAAAATCCCGTACTCGAGCAGCTGCAGAGGACCCACTTATGGCTACTAAAAGCACCTGCTAATTCACCTGATTGGTGACTATCTGAGCGAGCATCCAGATAGACTCTTTAAACTATGTAGTGGACGTTGTATCGTCTTGAGGGGTTGCTGGAGATTGTGGGGTAGGTTTGTTGGTGTTGCCGTCCCTTCTTCCATTACCGCGTCTAGGAGGCATGGTTCACTGAAATGAAACAGAGCACGAGTTAGAAGGGCGTTTCTGAAATTGAACTTTAATGCACAATAAGGAGTATGAACAAAAGGGAGTTTTCCTAATAACATCTTGTAGCCTCCCTGTCATAAGTGTGGCGCACTTAACACCCATAAAAAAGACTCTACTCGATGCAGCTTACAGACTTTCCGAGGATAGTCTAAACCAAGTGCTCTAATACCAAGTTTGTCACGCCCCGAGCCTGCACCCTGGACGTAGCACGGTACTTGAAGTCAAACATGACCCCAAGTAAACCCCTAGTCTATCATACACTGATATTCTGAGTAATCATACACAGCGGAAATTTGAAATAATATATAATAGAATTTATGAAAATTAAAAACTGAATATAGAGATTTAAAATATTTGAGAATCTGAAATCAAGTCTGGTCTGAAAGTCATCTAACTGAGGAGTTGCTAGGACAAGCCCCCCAACTAACTCTAAGTCTAACTGAAAATAGTAAAGAAAACTAAAATG
This sequence comes from Datura wrightii, assembly GCA_035772735.1. Taxonomy (NCBI): domain Eukaryota; kingdom Viridiplantae; phylum Streptophyta; class Magnoliopsida; order Solanales; family Solanaceae; genus Datura; species Datura wrightii. Next base: position 84,838,621 of record JASDFA010000016.1, on the reverse strand, counting down.
AAAGAAATAACGCCCTCGGAATATGAGGACTCACACTTCTGCTGCTGATAGAGAGATCCAAACGAAATCAGCTAACGACGTTGGATCTGAGAACCTACTGTTGTATCATGAAATGATACAGAATAAAAGTATGCGGCAGTTTTTTGAAATTATTGAGTAAGTGAGAGAAACATAATGATAAATATATAGATGACTGAAATAAAAAGACATGAAATGACCAACTGATAAACTAAACTAAACAATCTGAAGTAAACTGAGATGGTTAAGATGACCCTGTCTGGTGGTCAAAGACATGCCCTAAGTCTGAAAGTTCTGAGTCTGAGATACTATACTAAACTGAGCTGAGCTGCTAGAGCTGAAACTGAACTGAGCTACCTATTTTGAAACTAGACTGGACTAACTAGTGGGAGAGTCTTTAACCGACATATAACCAAGTGAGCTAGACGTGGAGTTCAATGTATACACCCCACCGGAAGGACTCAATATACCTTTCCAAGGTATAAAGGCATCAACTGGGTTATCACAAAAGTCTGGGGCCAATCAGGACAAGTAATACTGTAACCTATGCTGGCAACGTAGTTTTAGGAACCTGGGTGTGCTGGAACCCCAGCCTGCTCGGTGCTAAGTTCTACTCCCACTGGAAACCTACACTGAACTACAAAGCTGGTAGCTCGATATAGCGGACCAAGACTATCAGGGACATATAACTAAAAGTACCCTGAGAGTCTTATTGGACCAGATTTGGAAACTGGGTTCTAGACTAGTTAGAGTTTCTTATTTGGAAGCGTCGTAACCGTCTAAGAACAGTCTGTAAACTGAATTGGGGTCCTAGGGCTAGTTAGAGCTATATATATCTAATATTCCATGACCGCCTAACAGACCAATGTACTGGATTCTGAGTATGATTCTAATAACTGGGAGGCACTACTAATACCTCGGGAAGAGACTGAAGTCAAACTGACCAGTTGCCACTTTTTGAATAGTTCTGAAGAGGTTCTTTGTTCTAACTGAACTAAACTACTAAGCAGCTAATAGAGAACTCAACTCATTCCAACAACACGGGAAATTTCATAATATAGCGAAGTTATCAAGAATTAAAGGAATCTCATCCAATAGGGCTAATATCATTCTCATCAATGGAATAATTTCTCAACATATATATATATATATATATATATAATAAGAATTACTAGGAAATTCAGCCCAAGACATACTTCACAAACTAGATGCAATTTAATACACAAACGATCTTTACTCGAGAACTTAGGGTTGTAAATCATTTGGCAAGAACATCAACAATTTACTTAAGAACTAATGAAGATCATATGAATAATAAACATGAATGATTACCAATTGAAATTAACAAAAACCAACATGAAAATATTTTTCATATTCGAAAATCTCATGGCTAAACTAATAGGGAAATTGTGGGAAGATTTTGGGGGACACAAGGGAAGGACAATTCCGTTGTTGAATTCCCACATACCTGACTAAACTTCTCCTAGAGAATAAGACTTGAACTGTTGCAATGGTGAACAACCCTAAGCTTGCTTGAAGGATTCTTGATAGGAGAGCTTATGGTGATTTTCTAAAAATTGAGAGTGGGAATGAGGAATGAACCATTTTCCCCACTAAAAAGGTCTAAAATTATTGCTAAAACGACGTATTTTAAATCTTGGAAGAGTAGTAAATACTAAATAGACCATAAAAATTCGCTGGAAAAAAATGTTAGATGACCTAACGGGTCATGGTGGCTGACCACGACTCATGGTCACTTCCGTCAGGTACACTGTCTAGGCTCCTCAGTAGGTCACCAGGAGGGAACTAATAAGTCATGGTCACTGACTAAGACTTGTGGTCACCAGTTGTGGACCACACTGTCCCACTTCTGAAGATTAAATGCTAAGTTTGATAATGAGTCACCTAACGAGTCGTTGCCACTAATGATGACTCATCGTGACACTCGTTAGGTACACTGGCTAAAAACATACTAGGGCTGGTAACGGGGGACATAACGAGTCATTACTAGAGACCACGACTCGTTGCCCCCACCCGTCAAGTGCACCGCTCCACAAAAAAATTCTCAACCTAGGCCTGACCACGAGTGACTCAACAGGTCGTGGTCGGTGACCGTGACTCGTGAAGTCCCTAGTTGGGTACAATCTCTCCCTTCTTATAATTCTCAACCTTCTTTTCACGGATCATCTAACGAGTCGTGAGGTCACTTAACGACCAGTTAGGTGAGTCATCCTGTAGCTTTTCTGCAGCTTTTTTAGATTTTCTTATTTAAGTCTCAAAATTAGACTTTGAGTTCCGGAGAATTACAATCACTCTCACAAATGATGTTTCATACATATGCAACATACCATAGGCTTACTCTCATGTACAATCAGGTTATTTGATCACTTCAAAAAGAGTAAGATCATAAGGACTCTTCTTGGTTGTAATATCGTCTAAGGGATTGATAGAAATGATTTTCATTTCATAGTGGCTACCAATCCTAAGCACTTTAATACATTTTCACCTTATCTTTCTTGTCCACCTATTATTCTTCTCACTGTTAACCCTTTCTTTCACTATTCCCCTTTTGTTTTCTCATGCCTCTCTTTATACTACTTGACTGCTACTTTCTGCTTATAAGTTCAACAAGAATAATCAATAATTGAAAGTCTTTTATTTATGTTCTAGCAGCAAATAGACATGTTATTTTGTGTGGGCACCCCTCTTTCCTATTTTTGTCATCTTGCCATCCACAATTTTTTCTCTGTCCTTTCCCTTAAATTTTTCTAGATCGGTGGAACCTTCATTCTTAAATCTCAAAGTGCCTCAGACAATCATTGGATTATTAATTCTGGAGGTCACACAACAAAGGGAATAGGATTATTTGTGGCTAAGAAGAAAATTAGGGCTTATAGCTCAACGGGGTTAACTAGGGATAATGTTAAGGAAGGTACAACAAAAGTGGACAAAATGGGTTTTTCAAAGAAATGCCATAATCACATCTTACCTCTTCGAAAACTAGCGATCTTATACACACTTAAGCAAGTTCTATATGTTACATTGTGTACAAAATGCAACAATTCAAGCTCACCCCTCATGGCATCATGATCTGAGTCAGTTTCTTATGGCCACATATCCGCACAATCAAATTGGATGAATTCTTTTATTATTAAGACCTAAGATTTTTTCTTGAGTCAAGTAAAAGAACCTATGTGTCTCTTATGGAACTCTCACTTCTTAGGCATTCTCGATGACCACTTCATTGCTTTTATCTTAGCTTTTAAGTTAAGTATCAAGAGCACACAAGTGGTGGATTTTGACTTCATCCTAAAAATTAAAAAAATTTGACTGATTTTTCTTAAGATGGTCGTCATCCATCCATCATCAAGAAAGGTCACTACTTGTATGACGAACAAAAAAGAATTTGACTCTCAATTGAAAAAACAAAAACAACTAGAGATGAACAACCACATAAAAAAGCATCAGTTTTTAACAGTCATCCACATACTATCACAGACGAAGCCACTAACACAGAAGTTTGACAACTATTGCTACAAGCCCACTATTACTTTATTAAAGATAGAATAAATAGGAAATTTATTTCCCCTACCCTTCACTTAAATAGTGCACAGTCTCCAATGCATAAACATATCTTATCAAGTAGGGATAGCAAAAGAACTTTCTGGGCTGCTAAGAAAAGTCATCATCATAGCGATTATACTCTTGATCATCATCATCATCATCTCCTACTGCATCATCAACTTGTAGAGCTCTAGTGGTGGCCTCTTTCTCCTCATCATAGTCATCATCAACAGCATCAGTCAACACTGTAGGCTCATCTTCCAATGGATCCTCAAAAGCCAGCCCCACTTTGCACATCATCATTACACTATCTATGAGTGGGTACCACTCCTCCAGTGTCACCATCTCCTCAGTAGTTGCAGGTCTACTTCCAATCTTTAGTTGCAGCTCAAGCATCCCAAATATGCGGCCTCTTTCCAACTATCATCTCGAGCATTGCGCTTGGCAAGAATGAGGAGTAGTGTTGATGAGTTGGTTGGCTCCTTGACTTTTGTGACATCAATCATTTTTCTTACCAAGTGCCCTGCTAAGGGTAAATTAAGGTCTGCCTCCTCTTCCTCAATGCTGAGCTCCCGCAAAAACTGAGTCAACAAGTTTCCATAACAGTACTTCCATCGGCAGTTATCTCTAGATTGCTTCAAGTTGTCCCTCAGCATTGTGCCAAAGTTAATTAGAATCCCCTTTATTAGAATATACACCAATACTATCCTCTCCTGAGTGATCTCGGTAGTGTGTGTCCCTGGGAGGAGTACAACACAGACCAACTTGACCAAACTCTAGCCTCCAATGTCAAGTAGGAGAATGAGAGTGTTCAATGAGTGCCATTTTCACCTCTTGCCCACTGGGCAGTTGAATTCTCTCCAAAAAAAGAACGGCAAATGTCATGGTACGGGGGCTTCTCAAACATCATGAAGTACATCTATGGGTCCACCACTGGCATGCCAAGGAATGCATTGAATGATCTAGTTGTGAAATGGACCATTTGTCCCCATACCTTGATCTTTGTGCTCTCTCAATATGAGGTGTTCCAATTCGCATAAAATTCCCTCACTGGGGTGAGGTTGCACTCCTTTGTCTCAAAAACACGTACCCAAGCCCCAACTCTCAAATGGTGTCCCAAATAATAGGGAACTCAAGTGCCAGACAACCCTCATCAATCCAATTCTCTAGGGCATACTTGGCCTCCGTTTGGGCATTAAACCACTTGAGCCCATGCTCCACCATGGCCTTGGTTCCAAATCTCCTAGTAGGGGGGTGCCTTTTGGACTGATGAGCTCGATGCAACTCCCTTCCTAAGCCTTTTGACCCCTTGCTAGAAACTGCTACTTCCTTCCCTTTGTCTACTCGTGATGCGCTAGTACCTACCAAACAACAACAATAACCTTACCAAATTAGTTCATGAATAACAAGGCTAGCTAATTAGGTGTAATAGGTGCAAATTAAGACACACTTAATTTGCTAGCATAATCATGAGAATATGTCAAATAGGGTACTTAGACTTCCCCTATTATCATGTCAAATCTCACCAACCTAAATTATTCACCAACTTTACACTACAAACCATGCTCATGATTTACCCTTGCACCCCTCTTATTTATTTTTTCAAGTGCCCTTCAATTTAGCCACTCACTCCCCTTCTCAACTCTTAATTCGCCATTCACAAAAACCCAAGTGTGGAAGTATCCAAAATAGATTCAACGAACAACTAGTCATGAATTTCACTAACTTTCCACAATGAATTAACATGAATTTTTTCTCAACAACCCAATATTTTCACAATTAAAGAATCACACTACTCAAGCAATTTCTTGCTCCCCAAAAGTGCTCCAATTCACTAATTTCATGAAATTCCTCTCCAACCCATTCATCACCCTCTTCACACCCATAAATTAGAATCACCAAAATAAGAAATCCAATAAAGGATATAACATTATTATAGAACATATGAGATTTAAGTCATGAAAACCTACATTATGAAGCTCAAGATTCTTACCCAAAGATGGTGATTTTGGATTTTTCAACTTGGAGAAGAAAGGATAATGAAAGCATGCTTACAATATTAATTACCAAAGTAGAGAAGAAATTTACTTACTTGAGTTGAAGAAGTTTGCTTCACCAAGCTTTTTGGAGAAAACAACAATAGGGGAAAAGGGTGAAGAGTTACGGCAAAGAGAGGGAAGACAGAGAAAATTCTTTACTTTTTTCTTTGACTTTTTAAAGAGAGTAGATGAATGGAAATTTAAAATAAAGATATGGGTTATAGATTCTTTTAAAATTTTAGGGTCCTTGGGTCAAAATTGACCCATGGACCCAAAAAAATTTTGCCCAAATTACACATGGTGTGGCGCACCACCTATTGCACCCCACACATAAAAAAATTATTAGTGAATTGGGTCTGGCACGAAGCGCCAGCCATTATGCCAACCTAGAAGAAAATTTTCCTTATTTCCAGCTTCCTTTCTCTAATTTTTCACCTCAAACTCCCTGTTTGTCTAAACAAAATAAAAATATGTTAGAAAGATAAGTTGTCTCCCACTAACACCTTGGTTACAGTCGTGACACGACATTCACGTGTTGCCTCCCGTGCTGTGCCGATTTAATATCACAGCATAATGCAAGACTTCTCACTCCTACAATTGAGTGAGATAATTAGTAACCTGCCTTACTGTTGATTCCACTCACAACTTATGTTGCTCAGCAACCTGATTAGAATTTTCCCGCTCCATCATTGTGCTCATCTTAAACTCCTCATAGTGAGGTGGCAACTTTTCCGCCCTGAACACATCAAAAATCGCCACTTGGCCATCCATAATTATTGACATCTTGCCTGACTTCACCCTTAAAACTGCATCAGCAGTGCCAAGAATCCTTTTCCCAAAATGATGGGAACTGCTTCGTCCGCCTCATAGTCAAAGATGATGAAGTCCACTGATAAGATAAATTGTCCCACATTAATCAACAAATCTTCAATAATGCCTTTGAGATACGTGATAGACCTGTCAGCCAACTGCAATGTCATTGTGGTAGGATGCGGTTCTCCTAAAACTCAACGTTATGTACAATGATGCAGGCATGAGATTGATGCTTGCAACCAAATCACATAATATTGAGTTGACCTTTGGTTTCCAATTATGAATTGAATGGTGAATGTAACACCCTAAAACTTTCTAAGATCCGACCCTGGAATTTGATGGAGTTCAATAGAAAAAACGATAGGAATTTGCCTCAGAATGACCTCATCCAATGAGTCGTTGGTCTCTCCAACGACCCATTAGAGGGAGCCGTGGGAAGGGTTTCAGAAATAGTTCAAGAGGATTTTAATACCACGAGAGGATGGAACAAGTCATCGTGGGGAACAATGACTCATCTATTGTAGCCATGGTAAGCTAGCAGTTCGAACTTCCCAAGGACGACGGGCCAAGTGACGACTCATTGGTTGCTGTGATGGGCCATCATGAAGAGTTATTAGTTGGAGTTCAGAGTTTATAGTTCAGTGATGACGGATGAAGATAACGAGCCTTTAGGTGGAGCAACAACTCGTCGTGTTAATCGTTGGAAGAAAATCGAAGGTTAGACCAATGGTGACGATGAAAAGTGATGATGAGTCATTGGATAAGGTAACGACTCATCCTGTTGGTCGTTGGTTGAGGAAGCAGAATCTAAGGAATTATTTCTCCAGTGGCAATGGGTGGTCTCCACGAGCCATGGTAAGGACCAATGACTCGTGGTAAGGGTCGTGGTCACTGACGGGCGCAGGTTTTCAAGCTTAGTCCGAGGGGTATTTTGGTAAAGTTCTATGCTTCCAGTTTCTAATATTGTTTTGGGAATTTCAAGGGTTGAATTAAAAGGATTTTCATTAGGCTAAGCCCCATTCTTCCAAAAACCATCCGCGAGTCACTTCCTCTTCATCTATCAAGACTCAAGGATTCAACTAAGGTTCTTCAAAGGCTTCAAGGGTTAAGTTCAAGTGGGGATTTCTTCAAATCAAGTATGTGGGTTTTCAACAAGGATTTTCTTCCATCCTTGTACCCCAAACTTTTATACTAGAAACCTAAATCCTTTGATTCTAGAGAAACATGTTCTAGGGTTTCAATTTATGCATGAATTCTGAAATGTTTTCCCTAAATTCTAAGAACCCTCATGATTAATAGTAGTATATGATTGTTAAGATACTTGCACCTTCTTGAATTATGGGTATGATATGTGTATAGCTTGAATGCGGGATTTTCACCATGAATTAGTCTAGAGGTTCAAATAGGATTTCATAAATTATTCACATGCTCTTATCATGAACTTGCACCATTGTTTAAAGTATACGTAGATCATATGGGTCGCAAATCTAGAGCATATGTTGTATTATATGTGTTGGAACACGATTAGAACTTATGGGCTTTGACCAATGTGAAGTATGTGCATGTTTTCACTATGATTTCGATGTAAATGTCTTGGGTATGAGTTGAATCTATGGAGCCTTCATGAACCTAGAATATATGCTATATAATGTGAATTCAAGATTCAAATATTGTGGACATGTTTAAAGTATGATCTGATCCTATCTATGCTTAATAAAAATAGAATATATGATGTAAATGATGATTCGAGACTACAATGATATGCATGATGATGATAAAGCATGAGAATGATCCTTCAGACCTTTGGGCTTGTTGTTAGTAGAAAGTAGCCTTAATCAACCCAAATGATTTCTGTATGATATTCAGTATGGTGTAAATAGTCGAATGCTCATGTCTCTGATTAGATGAAATGACTTAGATGAGACGAATGACGTCAGACTAGTGACCCCCATGTTCTAGCTTATCTGGACTCTCCACGGTCAAGAATGTTTCCCCTCAATCAGTCAGAATGTCTCCCTTAGCTCAGTCAGGGATTCTCATTAGCAGAGAATGTCTCCCTTAGCTCATTCAGGGTTTCTCATTAGTAGAGAATGTCTCCCTTAGCTCAGTCATTGATTCTCATTAGCAGGGAATGTCTCCCTTAGCTCAATCAGGGATTCTTATTAGCATAGAATGTTTCCCTTAGTCAGTTAGGGACACTCCACAGTAGAGAATGTCTCCCTTAGCTTAGTCCATGATATCAGTTCAGTTCAGCTCTGTGTAGACTCAGATTTCAGTTTAAATCAGATTTAGAAGAATTTAGTCTCAATTATCAGTAGGTGGTTAGTAAAGTGTATGATAAGCAGTTACAACTTCAGTTCTTAGTATATGATTGGTACATGACCCATATGCATCAGTTTGATTATAGTTCAGTAAATGTTTTGGAATAAAGTCTTCATATCCATTTATGTATTTATCTCATATAGGGTCATTGCATTTCAGCACAATTTCACATTCAGTGATGCATTCAGTTACTTCCCTCTTATATACTTACATGTTTAGTTTATTTACGTTTCCCGCATACTCAGTATGTTCCAAGTACTGACCGCATACTTTATGTGCTATATCATTTCATGATATAAATTCAGGTTTCCAGACTCAGTCGCATGGTTAGATACATTTCATTCCCATCTCAGCTACCGAGGTGAGTCCTCATCCCTCGAGGATGCTATCTATGTTTTCTATTTTTCATATATGCTTCAGTTTCAGACTTTAGGAGTTAGCTAGGTGTTTGTCCCAGCAACTCATCAGTGTAGTAGAGGTTTTCAGACGTGTGTAAATAGATTCAATTGATGTATCGGAGTTTTATTGGATTATGTTTTATGTATCAGTTAGCTTCCACTCAGCTATGATCTTATTAGTTATTGTTTAGTTAATATTATTCTATGATCATGCCATGGGTCATCTTGGAGCTGCATACTCAGTACATTTCAAGTACTGACTGCATACTTTATGTACTATATCATGAATTCAGGTTTCAAGACTCAGCCGCATGGTTAGATATATTTCATTCCTATGTTAGTTGTTGTGGTGAGTCCTCATCCCTCAAGGATGTTATCTATGTTTTCTATTTTTCATTTATGCTTCAGTTTCAGACTTTAGGAGTTAGCTGGGGGCTTGTCCCGACAACTCATCATTGTAGTAGAGGATTTCAGACTTGTGTAATCGTATTCAATTGACGTATGAGAGTTTTATTGGATTATGTTTTATGTAGCAGTTAGCTTCTGCTAAGTTATGATCCTGTTAGTTATTGTTTAGTTAATGTTATGCTATGATCATGTCATGGGTAAACTTGGAGCCTCTCGGTGTTCCTTGTCCCGTGTCTCAATACGAGCCTATGTGCGGGTCATGACAGTGAAGCTCCTGGGATCTTTTAGCTTCTTCATAATCTTGTTTTGAACCTGGGAACTGCACTCTTCTGTGAGAGCTATGATTTCAAACTCAATGAGCCTTCATTTATTTGCAACAACATCCTTCAAATACCTAGTGTATTTAGGAACCTCTTGCAACAGCTCTACCGACCAGTAGATTCACATGTACTTGCTTTAACATATCAATAAACTTCTTACAAGTTGCATCCTCCTCCTACTTTTGGAATCTCTGTATAAGTGGAAGAGGTGGTCTAGCTTTTACCACTTTCTGCTGTAAATTACTTAGCTCACCAACCTCCTGCTTGGACTTTGTAACCTGCTTTATCTCTGCTTCATTATCTTTGGGTATCACTTTACCCAGCTCCTTTCTACTGCACAAAGATATTTCTATGACATTCTCCTTGGGGTTCTTCTAAGTGTTACTTGGAAGTGCCCCTTGCGGTATGTTCGTCTGCTGAAGGACCAATTGACCCATTTGCCTTTCTAACTCATGGATTGACTTTTATATCTTATTAACCACCTGAGTCTACTGAACCATCAACTGTTTCATGGTCTCCTCTAAAGAACTGCCCTGTTGCTGCTTTGAGGTCTTTGGATGTTGTTCAGGGGCTTTTTATTTCCTCCCCATGAGGGATTAGTTGCATTCCGATACCCCAATTGTAACTATTTCCTACAAAACCTCCATCACAACTTTGTTGACCCACAAAATAAATAGTCTCTGGGTTTAGTGGACAACCTAAATATGCATGAACTTCCCCATATGCCTCATATGATGGCGGTGGAGTCTGAACATGCTGAATCTGATGAATCTAACTTGCAGCTAGTGTGATCACTAACTTGCTGATCAGATTCACCAACTAACTAATATCTGCCCAGATTGCTACCACCCCTCAACCTCAAGCTTCTCTGGGACTTTGGTTGTTGTAAAACCTTTTCTTGAATCCTGATAATCTTGGATACTGGCTAACATGAGATTCCACAGAGCCTCTATTTCATTGAAGCTTTTGCACAAGATTTTCCCCTGTGAGGTATCATTCAATAAAATCTTAGACTCTGGATTCAGCATTTCTATGAAGTTTTGCCCAATGATCTCCTTCGACTGCATATAGTGCGGGCAATCTCGTAAGTATCATTTGTATCTTTCCCAAGCCTGGGCTAGGGTCTTACCACCCTTCTGAACAAATCCTAAGATCTTTCTTCTCAACTCCTTCATTCTCCTCGAAGAGAAAAACCTGTTTATGAACTTGTTGGAAAGAGCTTCCCAGGTAGTAATGGTCCTAGTTGGCTCATTCTGAAGCCACTCCTTTGCTTCACCAATTAATGAGAACGAGAACATAGTGAGCTTAACATACTCATCTAAAACATTTTGATAGTGAAAATTTTCACTAGGTTCCACGAATATCATCAAATGCTTGTGGGGATCCTCGTGTGGCTTACCCTGGTATTGGTAAGTTTTTTGAAGAAATCGCACGATTCCCTCTTTCAACTCAAAATTTTCATTGATCGACGGCTTGATGACCGCTTTGAAAGAATTCTCCAAGTTTGGACGAGAAAAATTGAGCACTCGAATCTGATCACACTCAAATTACACCACGCAATTGAAGTATAAAGCGGTCGCTGTCAAAATATAGTAACTCAACAACGGTTGGGGTCGATCCCAAAGGGAATAAGCAGAAATAATATGTTAATGATGAAAATAAGCTAACTTTTAATCAATATTTCGGAAGGGGGTTTGCAAATAAAAAAATAATTCTTAGAATAATTGAGTTTGTATCAAATTGATGAAGCTAAGCTAGGATTATGTTCCCCATGATCTCATAACTTAGTAGGCTTTTACTAGTGATCTATCCTGGTGAACTTTATGTAAGACTTACGTTTGTACACCTAATGTTTCTCGACTTAAGAATTACACTTATCTCCTCTCGGTCTCAAAGTGTATATGTTGTGTTCCCTAACAGACAATAGATGTTTTCCACCCATCTCCTCTCTATCTCAAAAGTGTTTATATCTTAGCTTTGCAGTAAGTCTTGACTTTAACTATCCTCAATTAGAGCTCAAGTTAATTAGATGAGAGTTATTAACCTCAAATTGTCATTGTTATTCTCTTTTCCTAACTTCAACCTCCTTGGTCCGGCAAGTTGAAGATACGGGAACATTTCAACGTTTGCAACCGCTAAAACTTAATTAAAACGAAGAGAATAACAATCCACCTAATTCACCATTCAAGAATCACTATTTTATTATGCCTATATTCGTTAATCCATCATGGCTCCCACAACCCTAGTCTAAGAGATTTAGCCGCTTATGTTTATGAGAAAACAAATAAAAGGTGTAGATGAAATCATAATTAAATACTTACTTTAATATAAACTTTTTTGACAAAGTCTCCAAGCTAAAATTGAATAATAAGAACTTGATGAATTTCCCACAAAAACTCAACAAATTATTACACAAATTCTCAAAGTATGAATTGTGCAACACTATGACTTGTGACAATTGACTAATAAACATGTTAAGAGAGGGTATTTGTAAGAGTATATTGAGCCTTCTGTGTTCCTTCTTATATTTGAATTGGGTTTTGTAGCTTCTGTTCTTAGTAGAATTGGGACTTGACTTCTAGACGCCCAAACTAAGCAGTGCCTCGCGCCACCCATGACACTGGTGTGCTTGGCGTGGCGCACCTCTCCTTACCTCAACCTTGCCTGTGCGTCGCACAGGAGTGCCTGCAGGATGCCAACTTCTATATACTCATTCTTTTAATCCTATTTTGCCATTTTTGCTTTTTTAAGCCACATTTAAGCCCAAATTCATCACTTTATGTTCTGAAAGGATCTAATCATGTGCATTAACTCTTTTTCACAAATATATCATAAAACACATGAAAATACACACAATTTATTCTCAAAACATAGTAAAGTATGGGTAAAATATAGCTATGAAACATGTAAATTCGTTGTTCATCATAATCCTGTCCTGATTGTTGCCTTGTACTTTTCATTGTTTTCTGCCATCGCTAGCCGAAAAAAAGTCCTTTCAATTTCCAGATCAAAGTGAGCCAAGGGTTGTCCCCGACTTCTAGTAGCTGGCATACACCAAACAATCACCATTTAAAACTTTCAACAACCAACAACAAATGTAAAATACAAAATACTATAATAAAAATCCTAACAACAAATAATCAATCAATTCAAGTCCCCGGCAACGGCACCAAAAACTTGATCTCGCCAAGCGCATGCAAGTGTACATGATCGACAAGTAATATAGGACGGTGAAGTCACGATATTGTACCACAGAGACTTGATAGATTGATTGCTTAAGTTATGATCCTTTATTTCACTATTTAGAAAACACAAGTAAATTGGGGAAAATGGTTTGGGATTATTCTACTAACTTGAAATGTAAATTTGACAAAGAAACTAGATCATTTGCAAAGTGTTTATAATTCAAATAAAGAGAAAAATCCAGGGTCTTGGTACTTTTTCTTTCAGGTTGAGTTCAAAGATTCGAATACGCTAGACAACATTCTTCTAAGCTTTCTAGTTGCAAGTTACTAATCCATGTCTTACTATTCTCCCGAATATGCAAGAACTATCTCATGAACCTTAACACCTATATCCCTATAATTGCATGAGAAACATAAGATGATGGTTGACAATACTTGTCTCAACTAAATAGGGTTGAAGGTATATCCCTATCCTCAACAACAAAATCAACACTTGAACTATTTGAATAAGATAATTGAAACCTAATTTATGCTTCCTTTTAACCCTCTCTGTTCTCTCTCCCGAGTTCAAGTAAGAACCAACAGATAATATTTGCAAGGTGATCAGTCTAATGAATAAACAATGAAAACTAGTAAGCATAAACAATCTTAAAAAGAAGAATTAAAAGTCTAGCATAAATGAACAATCCAACGACAACCATCATCCATGTCCAAAACTCCAAAACAAGAGTTTAACCACTCAAGTTCAAGTGCAAAACCCAAGAATTCATCATTCAAATTAACAAAGATTAAAGTGAAGAAGAAAAACCTAAAAGAAAATAAACTTCTTGTCTCTCCCCTAAAAAGACTGCGTACGATTTGATCAATCTACTAAAAATTCCTAACACATGCCCTAGACTTGGTATATATAAGCTATGTAAAAAATGACTTCTTTGCCCTCAAGTAGTTCAGCTTTTAGACTTAGAAAATCTTCCCAGGATAGTCCCTCGCGCGCTGCACCACTCATCTCACCATACTCGGCTTGAATTTCCTCTAAAGTTTGGTCTCTGGCATGCCGCACCAGCCTTCTTGCCAAGGTGTTAGTTAAATTTCTGCAAGTCTGGGAGCTGGCCACCGCTTCTGCTAATGCACTAGAGTGTTAGTAAATTTTTTCAAGTCTAGAAACCCTCTGACGCGTCGCGCCACTCACTTCACCAAGGTGTAGATCAAAATTCTTCTGAAGTTTGATCTCTGGCGCGCCGCACCAGCCATAGCACCAACCTCAGCACAAGTTTTTCTGAAGTTTGGAGCCATGCTATCTATCTCATTAGGCCAACTTTTCGCGAATTCTTCTTTCTTCACCCGTTGGGCCTTTTTTTAACCTTTTTCCATATGTTACAATATAAAACAACCTAAAAACACTTGTTATCTCATTTAATATATACATTCATGAAATCATGCATTTCATAAGGATAAACATCTCAAAACAAGGTAAAAGATGGGTAAAATTTTGGCAAATGGGCATAAGAATATGCCCAAGATCACCATCCCACACTTAAACCATGGTTCATCCTGGAACAATCCTTACTTACATGCATTAGACACTTCTTTTTCACACCACTTATCATCTCTATTAACTCTCACTCAAGCAACTAGAACAGAGCACATGACTAAGTGGTTCATCAATTCATAACCAATCCAGCACATACACAAAGAATCTCTTCACATTTGAAACTACATACTTTCTATAACTGAATCATCTTTTTCAGAATTGGGCCAACATGATTAAGTATGAAAATTTTAGCACATAATACACCAATTCTAATCAACTTATTCCCTCACCTATTTAGTGATGTTCCTTCCCTCATAATATCAATCAAAGCTTGGAATGTACTAATCAAGGAATAATCAATCTCACAAATAACATTTCATACATATGTAACATATCATAGGCTTTCCTCTTATGTACAATCAGATTACTTAATCAATTTAACAAGAGTAAGATGATAAGAACTTTTCTTGGTTATAATGTCGGTTAAGGGATTGGTAGAAATGATTTTCATTTCATAGTGGCTACCGATCCTAAACACTTTAAGACATTTCACCTCATCTTTCTTTTCAGTCTCTTCTTCTTCTCACTGCTCTCCTTTTCTTTTACTAATCCTCTTTTCTTTTCTCATGCCACTCTTTATACTACTTGATTGCTAGTTTCTACTTATAAGTCCAACAAGTATACTCAACCCCTGAAAGTCTTTCATTTATGTTCTAGCAGCAAGTAGACATATTATTTTGTGTGGGCACCTCTCTTTCCTATTTTTCTCATCTTGTCATCCACAAATTTTTTTCTTTCTTTCTTTTCCCTTAACTTTTTATACATCAGTGGAACCTTCATTCTTAAATCTCAAAGTGCCTCAAATTATCTTTGGATGAAAAATTCTGGAGGTCACACAACAAAGGGAACAGGCTTCTCTTGAGGCTAATAAGAAAATTAAGGCTTATAGCTCAACGGGGTTAATTAGGGATAATGTTAAGGAAGGTACAGTAAAAGTGGACAAAATGGGTTTTTCAAAGAAACGCCTTAATCACATCTTACCTCTTTGACAACTAGCTATCCTACACACTTAGGCAAGTTCTATATGTTACACTACGTACAAAACACAACAATTCAAGCTCACCCCACATGCCATCATGATCTGAGTCATTTTTTTATGGCCACATATTCGCACAATTAAATTAAATGAATTCTTTCATTATTAAACCCAAAGATTTTTCCTTGAGTCAAGTTAAAGAACCAATGTGTTTCATATGGAATTCTCACTTCTTATGCATTCACGATGACCACTTCATTACTTCTATCTTAGCTTCTGTGTGGAGTATTAAGAGCACACAAGTGGTGGGTTTTGACCTCATCCTAAAAAATGAAAAATATGTGACTGATTTTTCCTTAGGACAGTCGTCATCCATCCATCATGGGGAAGGGTCACTACTCCTATGATGAATATAAAAAAGATTGACTCTCAATTGATAAAAAAAATACGGAGAGATGAACAACCACATAACAAACATCAGTTTTCAACAGCCATCCACATACTAACTATTGCAGACCAAGATACTAACACAAAAGTTTGAAAACTATTGCCACAACCCACTATAATTTTAGAAAAAATAGAATAAACAGGAAATCTATTTCCTCCACTCCACACTTAATTAGTGCATTTTCCCTAGTCACAAATATATCATATCAAGTAGGGAGAGAAAAAGAACTTCCTGGGCCTCTAAGCGAAGTCATCATCATTAGGATTATACTTCTAATCATCATCATCATCTCCTTCTGCATCATCAACTTCCATAGCTCCAGTAGTGGCATCCTCCTCCTCATCATAGTCATCATCAATGGCATCAGTCAACATTGTAGGCTCATCATCATCTAATGGCTTCTCAAAAGCCAGCCCCACTTTGCACATCATCATTGCACTCTCTGTAATCGGGTACTACTTCTCTAGTACCGCCATCTCCTCAACAGTTGCTGGTCTACCTCCAACCTTCAGTTGCAGCACAAACATCCCAAACATGCGGCCTCTCCAACTGTCATTCCAAGCATTGCGCTCGGCTGTAGTGAGGAGTGGTTGATGAGTTGGTTTGCTCCTTGACTTTTGTGACATCAATCATTTTTCCTACCAAGTGCGCTGCTAGGGGTAGATGTAGCTCTACCTCCTCTTCCTCAATGCTAAGCTCCCACAAGAACTAAGTCAACAAGCTTCCATAATAGTACTCCCATCAGCAGTTATCTTTGGATCGCCTCATGTTGTCTCCTAGCTCTGCACCATAGTTAATTGGCAACCCCTTCATCAACATATACACCAATACCACCCTCTCCCCAGATATCTCCATGGTATGTGTCCTTGGGAGAAGTACAGCGCATACCAACTTGACCCAAACTCTGGACTTCTTAGTTAAGTAGGAGAACGAGAGTGTATAACGAGTGCCATTCTCACCTCTTGGCCATCGGGCAGCTGAATGCTCTCCACACAAAGTATGGAGAATTTCACGGTATGGGGGCTTCTCAAGCATCATGAAGTATATATCTGGTTCCACCACTGGCATGCCAAGGAATGCATTGAAAGACCTGGTAGTGAAATGGACCACTTGTCCCTACACCTTGATCTTTATGCTCTCTCCATACGAGGTGTTCCAATTTGCATATAATTACCTCACTAGGGTGAGTTTGTACTCCTCTAGCTCAGCAAACACGTACCTAAGCCCCAACTCTCGGATGACGTCCCGAATGGTAGGGAACTCAAATGCCAGACAACCCTCATCAATCCAATTCTCTGGGGTATACTTGGCCTCCTTTTGGGAATTAAACCACTTGAGCCCATGCTTCTTGTAATGACCCTGGCCCAACACTATGAAGTATTGTCCGCTATTGGGCCGAAGCCCATCACGAATTTGTCCTTTTGGGTTTTCAACCCAAAAGGCGCCTCACAGTATTAGATCTAATTCCTTTACTAAATAGCCCAGGACTCTCCCTCTCTTTTTCGATGTGGGATTTTCCTAAGTGAGCCAGGTTTTTATACTAGCACTGCCCCTGCACTCACCCCCCGTAGGGACTCAGCGTCCTCGCTGAGGCTTACCCCACCACCATACTAGTCGAGAGTCGACTCTGATACCACTGTAACGACCCTGGCCCAACACTGTGAAGTATTGTCCGCTCTTGGGCTGAAGCCCATCATAGATTTGTCCCTTGAGGTTTTCAACCCAAAAGGTGCCTCACAATATTAGATCCAATTCCTTTACTAAATAGCCCAGGACTCTCCCTATCTTTTCCGATGTGGGATTTGCCTAAGTGAGCCAGGTTTCTCTACTAGCGCTGCCCCTGCACTTAGCAAGTTTGTCACGACCCGAGAGTACACTCGGATCTTAGACACAGGACAAGGAACCCCCAGAGGCTCCAACTCGACCCATGGCACAATCATCACATACACTTAACATAAAGAAACGTCAAACATCATGAACAAGTGAAAGAACTGACTAAAATTGATATAAATCAAAACGACAACTTAATAACATTTAGATTCAAAGCTGAATCTATCTAAAAAGTCTGAAAGCCTTCTATTAACTAATGAGTTGCTGGGACAAGCCCCTAGCTAACTCTAAAAAACTAAAAACTGAAACAAAATAAATCTAGAATGCTACTCACATCCTCGGAGGATAAGGACTCACCACTTAAAGTTGGGAGAATGGGGTATCTAACCAAGCGGTGGAGCTTGGAGACCTTAAATCTATATCATGAAACGATATAGCACAAGAGGCGTGCGGTCAGTACTTGAAATGTACTGAGTATGCAGGAAGCGTTAGTAAACTAACTCATAATATTAGCTAGAAGGAAGTAATATAAAACATATTAATAGCAACGTAATAGAAGTGAAGTACAATGTTATACCCCGTAAGATTTCCGACACCTAGATGGCCTATTCGCACGGTGATTAGGCATATTTGAAAGCCATACGTGCTAGAGAAAAGCCCGGGAAAGGATCGGACAGATAACCTGTCGAACCATCACGGAAGGAGCCGAGGCAGAGCCCCTCCACGATGGCAACATGTCACGGAGGTGGAGCCTCCGCGTTGGCTCCGTGACCCGTTGGCCCTGTCCAGGTTCAAGTATATAAAGCCCGACTTCAGTTTTAATTCATTTAAAACTTATAAAATTTCCAGAAAACGCAGAGGAACAGAGGAGAATGAAGAAGGTAAAATATATTTTCGTCCGATTACGCTGCTAAACGTAGTCCAAACCCAAATTAACCTTAGATACCGAGGTATTTAGCAGCAGAGAGCATTCCTACGGATTTAGTTTCGCGAAATACGGCCAACGAATCGTCGAGCTACCGGACTAAGGTAAGTGAAATTGCTCCAAACTAGTGTCTATGTGTTCCTAGTAGTGAAGTGAGTACTTCTCCCTTCTGGACTTCTGGAAAATAGCGAGTTTTCGACCGTCTTTCGATAAGCCTAAGTTTAGGCTATAATTATATCGAAAGTGATGTCGTCCTTCAGAATAAAGTTGTATCTAGTACTGATTGATATATATATATATGAATGCAGTTGGGAGGAATAGCTGAAATACTGACTAAGCTACGCCGGTTAGTCGGGAAATCAGAAGTGAAGGTATGTAAAGCTAGTTTCCTCGGCAAGTTAGTAGTCTCGGTATAGTAAAGTAGTTTAAAGGCCAATAGAATGTTCAGAAGTCGTGTGTTATGTTATTACGAATGTTGGTACGATATTGGAAGCATCATGTTATGAATAGCATGAAACTTGCTAGCACGATATAAATTCTAATACGAGTATTAGGAACTGTACTACATGCCCAGTATGTGATTTAGTAAAAAATGTTAGGATATTATCGTACTCAATTGAAACCTAGTAAAGCAATGTAAATACCGATAAGGTACCTCAGAAGTAGAACGATAGGTTAAAATGAAGTTTAGAAAGCATGTTAGGGATAGTAAATCATGTTACTATAGGAACTCAGTTATACAGCATGGTTTCCAGTAGAAAAACTATATCTTGTTCAACATTAGACTCAGTACAGTATGACAGAAGGTTATATTTATACATATATATACTATTATCTGTCTCAACATGTATTAAATACGTACATATCACTACCACTAGTTCAGCATACAATATGTACAAATACTTTATTATTATTAGCTTCAGTAAGTGGTATATGCAGATAGTATTACTAGTTGAGACCACTGTATTGTCTTGGGGTTGGATTACCTAGCATCCATGACCGCCCCAGGGTTAATAGCTGTATCGACTCATCCGCCAGAGGACGAGGATACGTCGCTCTACGGAGTGGCATGCCATCCCACAGGGGACGAAGATGGGATGCCAATTATCCCCAAATTGTGCCTTGGTCGGCCCTTATACACCCCCATCGAGCGGATACGCCCGGGGTGTTGATTCAGGAGTCCTCCGAACTCAGGTACAGTTATAGTCAGGGGCTCACCGAGCCCAAGTGCATACCCAGGGGACCGGCAGGATGCTTATAGTTACTATAGGAGATGGGACGACCGGGGTAGGGGTATAGATTGCGTGTTGTTTGTACCTCCCGGCTTATGGGGGCCGGGTAAGGTTTGTGTGTGCTATGTTATGTTATGCCATGTTACACTAGATACGAGTAGATCGACAGTAGAACGATACATCTCCAGGTATGACTCCTACTCCTTCCAGTACGGTTAAGAGTAGGCATAGTTTTACATTTTCAGTCAGTTAGTCTATTCCTTCCTATTTCAGTTCCATCAGTTGTGTTGTTGTTTTCAGATATTTCTTTCAGTTATTGCTTTACATACTCAGTACCAGTGGTACTGATGCCCCTTGGGGGTGCTGCATTACTTGCCTGCAGGTACTCATAGACGAGGGGCCGATACCTCGTGATTCCAGCCAGCTCACAGAGTCATCAGCTCCAGTCATCCGGAGCTAGATAGCTAGAGGTTTATCCCTTTTCTTTTGTTGTACAGCATGGGTAGGCTGGGGCCCTATCCCGACCATCTTATTAGTATTCTTAGAGGCTTGCAGTCTGTATATATTTCCCTGTGGTCAGATGAGCCGGTCGTGTGAGGTCGTGCAGTTGTATAGCTGTTAGTACCTCTGTTTCTTTTATGTTGGTCGTGTGGGGTCATAGCTTGACAGTAGTGGTGACCTTGCCGGTCATGTAGCTTTCCAATATTCCATTGTTGAGTTACAGATAACTAGACAGCATGGTGGCCTTGTCGGCCCGCATAGGCTCCCCTATATTGATATGTTTCTGGTTAGCTGTTAGTACAGGTACAGGTGGCTATAGGCCTAGTCGGCCGGAGGCTGTATTTACAGCCGTTATATAGCCCATTGTTTCCCTGAATCTGAGTTAGAGCCAGCCAGGCACCAGATGTGCTCAGGCTCAGTAGTCTAGCAGTTCAGGTCCTAGTAGGGCACCAGGTGCCAGTCATACCCCCCCCTAAGCGGGGTGTGACATACAACTAATCTTACCCGAGGTTCACATATTCAATTAACGTAACCACATTATAAAGACATGCATTACTGTAGCAACCGTTGATGTGCAAAAGTAATAATCGGGAATAATACAGAGTGTGATGTCGTGACTGATATCGAGAGGGTCCTGGACGTATAAGGGGGAGTCCCTAATGGTCGGAGGGAGCGTCCTTGACTACCAAAGGGAAACATTCTCAACTAGAGAGAATCCCTAACTGTCATAGGGAGAGAGAAAGCTCTTATATAGAGAGTCACTGATGAAGAGAAGATTGCAAACAACGCAGGGAAAATAAAATACTCAACTGACTAGGGATGTGAGTCCCGACTGACTAGATCAAGACATTCTCTACTAACGTCTAGGTAAGACATTCTCCACTATCGTCTAGGTAAGACATTCTCCACTATCGTCTAGGTAAGACATTCTCCATGATCGTCAAGGTAAGACATTTTCCACTAACGTCTATTAATGCTATCTCTCAAATAGGCATGGGTTCACAACTTTACATGTAAATCACAGGCTCAATCATCATAATTCACATTATTACAAAACCAACTTCCTCATTAGATTAAAAATCACATTATTAGCATGCTATAAATTCGTATTAGCATTATTCTATCATGGCATCTTGATTCCGTATTCACCTCATTCAATAGGCAATATAAGATCAAACATGATTTATAGAACTCCGCTCATAATCTATCAAGGATGCATGACTTCATGTAATTGGGTCACAACTATTTCACACACTTGTCACAATCACTCCATTTATGAACTCTCTAGCCGCGGGCGTTTTAGATTCTAGGATTTTATAAAAACAATTTTTAGTAAAGAAAATAATATAGAATCCGCCCGAGCTTCATAGTTCAACAATGGAGTGAAATCTTTCCATGCCCAATCAATTAAATCTGAAACATAGTGATGGCACATAATTTACTTCAATTACTCAAGCCCACAACTCCTACTCAATCCCATATGATCATCAACGACATACTCAAGTCATTAGGGCTAATTATGCAATGTTTTCACATCCCCATCATGTTCATGAGTTTCTACGATAATCACGGAAGGAATGTACATATTCCAATTAATACTAGAATCTATTTAAGAAGAACATACTACATGCATACATACTCACCCAATCTTCACAATTCCATCATATTCATGCATGACTATGACAATCAAGTGAACAATATGCAAAACCCATTTATTACTTAAGCCAATTCATGAAGAACATGCTACCATTATGCAATCCCTACATATAATCCATAAGCCAAGGCAGCCTGTTTATTAACATTTGAAATAAATTCCATAATTGCAGTAAATGTTATCATTTAAGAAAAGGATGAGGAAGAAATTACCCATATTACCCATTATTCAAAACCCTAGATCATGATATTCTAAATAATTTAAATTGGGTTCTTATAGAAAATATTTTGGGGCACAAGGATGAAAAGATATCCTTGTTGAAGCCCAACATACCTAGTAGATGAAAACCCCGCTTGATTATCTTCCTTGAAGCTTAAAGAACACCTTGGAAATTTCTTAAAATCTTTGGAAAAGAGAGGAGGAAGAAGGAGATTAAGAGAATGATGGATTAGGCTTAGGAAAACCCTTAAAAACATCCCCAAACATACCCAAAATGACATCACTTTAAATCTGGGAGCGTGGGATTTTACCAACCTACCCCTGAGAAAATATGAAAAAATTCCCGAACTGATGCCACGACTCATCTGACGAGTCATTGTCCCATCCAATGACTCGTTAGGTCCATTCGTCAGGTCTACTGGAATTTCTCAACCTTCAGGTCACAACCAACATCATGACTCATCACCACATCCAATGATTCGTCCTGACCTTTCGTTAAGTTCACTGGAAATTTCCTTAGAACCAAAGCTTCTCCCTCCTAACGACTGACTAGATGAGTCATTGCCACTCCTAACGACTCGTTAGATCATCTGTTGCCACTGCCTCCTGATCTCTACCCTACGACTGCACACGATGACTCGTGGTATCCCACCACGAGTCATTAAGTCTCCCGTCCTGAGATATTTTTTCCAGTTTTTTTGCACTTTTCCAATTATACTTCACGTGTCTATTCTTAGTCCCTTTTGAGGTATTACACTTCTCCACAGCCTTGGCTCTGAATATCCTAGAAAGGGGTGCCTTTTGGGCTGATGAGCTCAATGTAGCTCACTTCCTGAGCCTTTTCAACCCCTTGCTACCAAATGCTACTTCCTTCCCTTTATCGGCCTTTCATTGTGAAGTTTAGCTTATTATAGTCTTGTCGGCTTTTCAATTATTTAATTGTTGCTGCAGAGACCTCAGGGGTCCGATATTTATTTTTGGTTGGCTTCAGCAGGTGACCTAGTTGGCCTCACCATTACCCATATAGACTCTATATAGTTGATTTCTCGATTATCTTAGGATCGAGTGCAAGTTGCACCCTTTCCAACTTTTGGGTCATGAAAAACTTGGTATCAAAGCGTAGTCATGTCCCAGGGAGTCCACAAAGCCGTGTCTACTAGTGTCTTGCTTATGGGTATGTTGTACACCATACTTATAATCCGGAGGCTACAGTACAACAATGAGTCATTTCACTTTTTTATTACTAGTTCGTGCTATAGAGAGAGGTCATAAGTATTGCGATATCTAAATCTTGTTATTGTTTCAGTGTATGCCTGCGATGTGGAAGATGACTATGAGGTTGATTGGCATAGCTGTAGGAGCGGGTACTAGTCTCCCTCTAGCAGATCAAGGAGATAGGTTAGAGGCTCAAAGTGAGTCTCCTTCCCCAGGTGCTACAGTTCCTCCAACCCTAGCTAGAGAAGTGGCAAATAGACCTCCAGCTCCTCCCACACCAGCAGTACTTGAGGGTGATAGAGTGGCAAACCCTCCCGTGCATGTGGTACCTCCAATTGTTTCGGAAGGACAGGGTCTTAAGGGAGCTGTTTAGCTAATGGCTCATATAGCTGTTGGACATGAGCGACAGTTGGAGGTGATGAAGGGACATAGAGGCCATGCAGCTGAGAGTTCTAGAGCTCGTGAGATCTTGGGTTTGATCCCTCCAGTGTTTACCCGATCAAACCCGAGTAAGGACCCCTAAGCTTTCATTTTGCAGACCTACAGAGTGTTGAAGGTCATGTGACAGACAGGGACAGGGGGGGAGAGCTGGCCTCATTCAGACTGCATGATATGGTGATCTAGGGGAGCCAATTTACCGCCAGCTGAGTGGGAAGAGTTCTTTGAGACCTTTAGCACGAATATCTACCACGGGAGCTTCAACATGCTCAAGCTGAGCAGTTTTTTCATTTAGAGCAGGGTAGTATGAGTGTGCGGTAGTATTGCCTTTGGTTTTAATTCTTTGTCTAGGTATGCTCCGCACCTGGTTTAGATGATGGGGGATAGAGTTCATCGGTTCGTTTAGGGCCAAGTCTTCATATAGATCAAGATTTTTTGGGGCTATCTACCTAGGAGCATATGGATATTACACGGATATAGGCCTTTGCTCAGAGGGTGGAGGATTTGATTCATTAGTTGCGAGATACTCGTAGGTAGAAGGAACAAAGGAAGAGGGTCAAGACTGCAGGTTCCTACAAAGAGCCTTGGGGTGACTCAGGGGCTCAGTCATCTAGGAAGTCAGCATGATTTTCAGAGAGTGCTCCATTTCCTCCATAGGGGCAGAGACGGGACTATAGTTTAGTTCCTTCATAGTGGCAAGAGCATCTAGAGTAGATAAGGACATCATTACCCCCTTATACTTAGTGCGGAAGGACACGTATAGGTCTAATGTGATCAGGTGCGGGTAGTATGATATAATTGGGGGAGTCCAAGTCATATCAAGTGGTTTTGTCCAAATAGAGAGAGGGGTCAGACTACTTAATGATCGGGATCATCCACGGCTTCATCATCTCTAGATCGCCCTCTAAGACCTAGTCCTTAGCCCACTTCAAGCTGAGGGAGAGAGGCATCTAGCTCAGGGATAGTGAAAACATGTTCTATGCTTTGGGTGGTCTGCAGAATCGGGAAGCTTCCCCTGATGTTGTTACAAGTACTTTGACTATTCATTGCCTGTTATGTACGCCTTGCTTGATCTTGGCTCTACACTCTCTTATGTTGCACACATTGGTTGAGAGTTAGTTTGAGATATTCCCTTAATTACTATCTAGGCCATTTGTTGTTTCTACACCAGTTGGAGAATCTATGTTAGCTAAACGAGTTTATCGGAATTATGTAATATTTGTGTGTGATATATTGACTAGCTAACCTGGTTGAGCTAGAGATGGTCTATTTTGATGTCATTATGGGTATGGATTGGTTGGCAGTGTATTATGCTAATATTGATTGCAGAACCAAAGTTGTTAGATTCCACTTTTGGGGCGAGCCAGTTCGGGAATGGCGAGGTAATGCCGCTACATCTAAAGTTAAGTTTATTTCATACCTTAAGGCTCAGAATTTGATATCCAAAAGTTTTATTTCACATTTGGTTTGCATATGAAACTTGGAATGTGAACTTGTAACTCTCCAATCAGTCCCTATAGTAAATGAGTTCCCAAAGGTTTTCCCAGAAGATTTGCCTGGGATTCTTCCAGAGAGAGAGATAGACTTTTCCATTGACTTTCTTCCAGGAACCCAATTGATATCAATACCTCCATACATAATGGACCAAGCTGAGCTAAGTGAATTAAAGGAGCATTTCAAAGATTTGCTCGAGAAGGGTTTTATCCAGCCTAGTGTGTCATTGTAGGGTGCACCAGTGTTGTTCGTGCAAAAGAAAGATGGATTGTTGTGGATGTGTATTGATTATAGGAAACTGAATAAGGTAATGATTAAGAATAAATATTCTCTTCCCAGGATTGATGGCCTATTTGATCAGTTACAAGGTGTCAGGTGCTTTTCGAAGATTGATTTGAGATCCGGGTACCACTAGTTAAGGGTTAGGGAAGTGGATGTCCCTAAGACTACTTTTAGGACCAGGTTTGGTCATTATGAGTTTCTGGTGATGTCATTTGGACTTACTAATGCCCCAACAAATTTATGGACTTGATGAATAGGATGTTTAAGCCCTTTATTGATGTATTTGTAATCATTTTCATTGATGACATTCTGATTTACTTTTGATCTGATGCCGAGCATGTGGGTCATCTGAGAGCTTTGTTAAAGGCTCTCCAAGAGCACAGGTTGTATGTTAAATATTCTAAGTGTGAATGTTGGCTAACATTTATGGCTTTCCTTGATCATGTAATGCAACTGAAGGCATAAGAGTTTATAGTTAGAAAATAGAGGCAGTAAAGAGTTGGCCTAGACCCTTAAATATTACAGAGGTTCGTAGCTTCCTGGGCTTGGAAGATTACTATCGCACATTTGTAGAATGTTTTTCTACTATCTCTGCGCCATTGAAAAATTTGACTCATTAAGCAGCTAATTTACAGCGGTCAAAGGCATGCGAGCATAGTTTTCATGAATTGAAAGATAGGTTGACTTCAGCATCTATCTTGACTCTTCCAAAAGGTGCAGAGGGTTATATGGTTTATTATGAGTTCTAGGATTGGCTTAGGTTGTGTTTGATGCAACACGGCAAAGTCATTGCCTATGCTTCGAGGCAGCTGAGGAAGCACAATTAGAATTACCCTTCCTATGATCTAGAGTTAGCAGTGGTGGTGTTCACGCTAAAGATCTGGCATCACTACCTGTATGGGGTACATGCTGATATTTTTACATATCATAAGAGCCTTCAGTACCTGTTCCAGCATAAGGAGTTAAATTTATGATAGAGAAAGTGGTTACAATTGCTAAAGGATTATGATGTTAGCATTTTGTACCATCCAGGCAAAGTTAATGTTGTGGCTGATGCTTTAAGCCGCAAGTTTGTGGGCAGCTTGAGCGATATAGAAGCTGATAGAGTTGAAATGGTGAAGACTATACATCGATTATCTAATCTACATATTCGGTTGCTAAATAATAAATTTGGAGGTGTAGAGTCCAGAACACTGCAAAATCCTCCCTGGTGTCAGAAGTTAAGCAACGACAATATGAGAATCCAGAATTGCTAGTGCTAAGAGATAACATTCCATAGAAGAAGTAGGTCTTGTTTGACTGTGGGTCAAACAGAGTTCTCAAATACGAGACTCATTTATGTGTGCCAAATATGGACAAGCTAAGGGAGCAAATCACGAGTGAAGCTCACTACTCTCGGTATTCAGTATATCCAGGTGCCAAGAAGATGTATTATGACTTGTAGTAGCTATATTGGTGGAACGGCATGAAAAAGGACATTACAAGTTTTGTGGTACAATGTCCTAATTACCAGTAGGTGAAGGTCGAGCTCCAGAGACCTGAATCTTGACTCAGAATACGGATATTCCAACCTAGAAGGGGGAAGTGATTAATATGGATTTTATTACTAGGTTGCCGCAGACAAGCAGGAAGTGTGACTCTATTTGGGTAATAATATATATATTGACTAAATTAGCTCACTTTTCTATTGGTCAGGATGACTTATGTTGTGGAGGATTATGTTGGGTTATATATCCGTGAGATAGTTCGCCTACATGGCGTTCCTTTGTCCATTATTTCAGATAGAGGCGCTCAGTTTATGGCAACTTCTAGAATTCCTTCCAGAAAGGTTTGGGCACTCAAGTGAATCTTAGCACCGAATTTCAACCCCAAACAGATGGACAAGCCAAACGCACCATTTAGACACTTGAACATATGCAGCATGCCTATATTTTAGACTTTGGGGGAAGCTGGGATGAACATATTCCCTTGATATAATTTTCCTATAATAATAGTTATCAGGTAAGCATTTAGATGGCTCCATATGAAGCTTTGTATTTGTTGAAGTGTAGATCACCAATCGGCTAGTTTGAACTTAGCGAAGTAGAACTATTAGGACCAAATCTAGTGTAGTAGGCTATTGACAAAGTAAATCTTATTAAAGATCGACATCAGACAGCTCAGAGCAGATAGAAATCTTATGCTAACCTATGTTGTCGAGCATTGGAGTTTGCTGTTGATGATTGGGTCTTTCTGAAAGTGTCTCCTATGAAAGGCGTCATGTGATTTGGCTAAAAAGGCAAGCTAAGCCCTATGTATGTTGGGCCTTACAGAGTTATCCGCAGGATAGGCAAAGTAGCCTATGAGTTAGAATTGCCACCTGAGCTAGCAGCAGTCCACCCAGTATTTCATGTATCTATGTTGTGGAAGTGTATAAGAGACCCTACCCATATTATGCCTATTGATAATGTCCAGATTTCTGAGGAGATGACCTATATAGAGGTCCCAGTTTCCATCCAACATCGGCAGTTTAGGAAGCTTCGAACTAAGAAAGTTGCCTCCGTCAAAGTATTATGGAGAAATAACAATGATCAAGAAGTAACTTGGGAAGCGGATAATGAGATGAGGAGGAAGCATCCTCACCTGTTTGCGATTGGTCAATGTGATATTGAGGTATATATTTGATACCTAAGTTACTGAGTATGTATTTTGAAGCATATTAAACGAAGTTAATCCTCAATCAAGGACAAATATTCCTAAGGGGGGAGGATGTTACACTTTGAAAAATTTTTGGTGATTATTTGATGTGTGTATGCTATGGTGAAGGAAGTACGGGATGTATATTGGTTGTAGGTGAGGAGGGAAACATGTTCGAAAGTAAAAGGGAAGAGTATGTGAAGTTCATAAATAAGGGTTAATTTTAAACTATGATATCTCTCAATCTATAACGAGTTAGGAGTTCTACAACCTATCATATTAAAGATATTTGATTCTAGTTTTTAGAACCGCTCATTAATCAAAGTTTGGAGTAAGAAGTTATAGTCATTTTACTGGGGCACTATCAAGTGATGGCATAGCCATCCGCCTTAAGAAGACTCCACCGCCCCACCCTTTATATTTCACGTTTTAAAGTGTATTTTTTTTCTTTTCATCCTTAACCCAAAGGAGCTTCTTGTTGATTAAATATATCCTCTCTGTTTCCAGCAACTAAACCAAGGAAGATCAAGGGGAAACACCAAGCTAAACTCCATTAGAACTCAAGCTAAGTGAAGGAGATCAATCACAAGGTAAAGGCGGTGTGTTGGTGGCTGTTTTGGCTGTATTTGGGCAGTGTTGTTGTGATGCATTTGCTGCATTTTTTAAGTACTTCTAAGCTACATATATTCTCCCTTTTTATTGGGATTAAATTCAAGTAAAAAAAGTAAGAATTATACTACTAACCTTACTTGAATTCATGAGTAAAAGACTAGAAGTTGGAGGTATGTTTGATGTGTTCGTGAACTATTTTTGCTGCATTTTGGGATAAGAAGCTGAATTCAAATACTCCTATATTAACCAAGAATAACCCCCCAGAGAAAGGTAAGTGTTTCTAGTATTTAAACTTTCAAGAATCCTAGTTTGAAACTAGAAGTTGGTGCCAAGTTCGACTGCCATTTTTGGTGTGATTTTACTGAAGGTTACTGATCAATTTTTTAATACTAGAAATATACTCCATACTAATGGGAGTTGGTTACAAAGTAATTTAGGTAATTTCCTACTTCCATTCTTTCCATAAATATGTGTAGAATAAGTTCTAGTATTATGCTAAAATATTGTCTTGTGTGTTGTTGTTGTGGCTGTAGTTGGTGTAAGTTTTGGCTGGATATATTGGCTTGATACAACATTGTAATTTGGTTATGAACTCAAATAATTGCAGGGTATAAGTGCTAGTTGTTGAAGGAAAGAAGAAACTAAAAAAAAAATTCATCGAGACAAGGTTTGTTAAGACGTCCGATCCTCGTTGTCAAGCATGAATATATATATACACACAAAAAAAAATCGAAAAGGCCAATATTCTTGTGTCCTCACACTCATATTGAAGAAAGTATGATTCTTCCCAAAGGGCCAAAAGTGCATGACATTGAGTTTGAATTGTTAATCATGTTTGGAACAAGTAAATGTGAAGCGAAATATGTGTTACTTCCAAATGTGTCGTAGTTATAAATCGAGTTTGAAGTCCCCTTATCGTGGGCACCGTGATCTGGTCCTTTACTAGATTATGTGTATATGTGATGTTAAGTATATCTAAAGGTCTGTTTGTCAAGTGAAATTGAGAAAAGAGTTAAGATGGAAACGTGTAAATAAGTTTGAGCTAAGAATCAATATCATAATCTTGTAAGAGTAAATGAGCTTGTCAAAGTGGAAATGCCTTATCATGGTATTCCTTTACCTATATATATGTTATGAGGTACATGAGGCTAAGGAGAGATTCCATGATTCCTCTCCCTTAAACTAAACGTCAGGTTATCGAGTTTCCGAATCTAAAATGTGCCTAAATATTATCTGTGGAGCTTGTTGAATTCCTTATGTCTTTTGAACCTTCTTATAACTGTGAAATTCATAAATTATATGCATATAAGTTTTATTTGAAAGGTTTATGTGATATATATATATATATATATATATATATATATATATATATATATATATATATATATATATATATGCTCTTATATGCAGCTATGAATTATAAAAGAGGCCTATTCAGGTTGCAGTCTTGGAATTTGTCATTTTTTTATGCCATATGTGTTAGACAGACATAATATGAACCTAGTCAGCTCCGAATATGGGACTATGAACTTACCACAAACTTGGTACGTGCGGTGGATAGTTGTCCTTTGGCATATTTGATATATGATACATATGACATTACCACTGACGCGATTATGTCAGGTGGGAATTTGTCCTTCAGATATGAGACTATGACCTTACCATCAATGTGATTATGTTAGGTGGCATTGTCCTTTATATATGAGACTATAATCTTACCCCTAACATGTTTATATTAGGTGGGTAGATGTCCCTTCAGTTATGATACCTCCGAGATGGCCACCTTGGCAGGTCAGTATTGATTGACCAGACTAGCTCGTTATTTGATTAGGGACTATATAGCTCATGGATAAGACTTGTAGATGTGCTTAATTGATTGTATTCACATGATGTATCATATTTTGTTCAGATATCAGCTTCCAGGTTTGTAGGTTGTATCCATTCCCTACTCTTGTTTTCAGTATCTTGGATGTATCTATATTTACTGTTTCAACCTTACATTCCAATACATTTCATTCGTACTAACATCCCTTTGCCTGGGACCCCCTTCCTACAATTGTGTTGCAAGTACAGGTAGAGGCTTGGATCAATAGTCGCAATAGGAGCCTGATTTCAGCAGAGTAGTGGTATGCTCCTTTCTTTCAGGAGCTATGTTTCCTTGTTGACTGTTTGAGTTATGTACACTTAGGTAGGCCGAGGCCCTGTCCCATGCATTTCAGTTATCTACTCTTTAGAGGCTTGTGTGGACTAGTTGTATAGTTGTTTGGGTTGTGTGGCCTTACCAGCCTTTCGTTGTGCAGTTTAGTTTATTGTAGCCTTGTTAGCTTTTCAATTATTTAATTATTATTGCAGAGACCTCTATTTTTGGTTGGCTTTAACAGGTGTCCTGGTTGGCCTCAGCATAATCGATATAGACCCTATATAGCCAATTTCTCGATTATCTTAGGATCGAGTGTCAGTTGCACCCTTGCCCAGTTTTGGGGCGTGACAGTTCCACCATCTGCTGTCGTTCTTGAACTCAAAGGATGAAATCAACAAAATCACAACTCTGTACCAAGGATTTATATCTGATATCTTCTTTGTTCACATTTCTCAATTCATACTAATCTGCAATCCTATTAGAACTTCATAAAATTTGAATTCCATCAAAGGATCAAATATGTGAATTTCTTGTGTTTATTCTTAACTCATTTATCACTCTAAACTCTTCGACCCAAGGTATACGGCCTCGTACTCTATACCTCTAAATCATAAATCGCAGAAAGCAACACCTAGTTACGCCTTTAACAATCCCAAAAATAACAATATAGCAATTCATGTGCCATCTTCATGAGCAAGTTCTTCCAAGTCATCCATAATCGATATTTCAAACATATTTAATTTACCAATCCACAGTCGAACATAGTTGACTACTATAAATGTCACCTAACCACAAAAAATATGATTTCTCATCCAAAATTTATAGATAACTCCTTTTACCCGATCAACCTTAGCCCATTCACTTAAGGACGCCATGTTACCATGCACTTTAGTACACTATAGATCATCTTCCTATTGATCTTACCATGTAAGTCATCTGGAATCTAAACCTTGCCAGATTCTGAACTCAAATCACCATGAAATTTACCATAAATCTTAGCTAAAATATTCGTAGACTTCCTTCTCCAAGTATACTCAACATTTACACCCAATCTGATTAATATATGATAATATCACTATAATCTGAACAAGCCCCAAGTAATCACGTTGTTCCAAATTTGAGTCCTCTTTTCTTACGATGCACCCTTAGCCTTTCCAAATTGCAACTGCTACCCTTATCCTTATTTTCCACAAATCTTAGATTCCATTGCCAATAATTTTTACCTTTATAAATTGAAAATCCTTCAAAGCTACTTGGGGAGTGTTTCAAAGTACCATGAGTCATTGCTTAAAAGTTGAGTTACTCATAAGAGTAGAAATAAACTGCAAATCTTGGGCGTCTGAAAGTCTTTCCTAGCATACTTGAATCTTTTAAACTAAAACCCCTTCCAACTTAGGCACATCACGAGTATAATCCACCACCAAATCTTCTTATCAAAAATACGTAACAACATTGAAATAATACCTCAAACCACCATTTCATTGGTTCACATTTGTAGGACACTTCTCAATCATTGAATGTGTATTCATACTAACATTCTTATATAGTTTCATGAAATCCTTCCCACTAACAATTCTCTTTATCCCCAAGCTCATACCCTAACACCGATCCACATCTCTTGGTCTCAACTAATTTTGTAGCCTCAATTCAATCACCTACATGCACTTCATACTTGAATCGATTAACACCTACCATTGATCCACCACTTTGAATGCCCTTATTGCCTGACATCTCGCTCAAGTGTCTGTAGGTGATGATTATTTATGAAAGACCACTCTTTTTGTCTTATCACTCCCGACTAGAACATTTTTCATAGACCATATGATTATTTCTTTTAGACCTCCTACTTTGTAGAGTTGTATTAGTAATGATAGTAGAAACTTGCTAGTTCTTTTAAAATTGAATGCAATGTCGATCTCCATTCTTCTAAATAGGTGAAATATCTGATAGCTCCTCAAATAATTAATCCTTACTTGATAAAGCCAGATCTATTTTCATTAGTCAAATGCCATACTCTAGTAGTCTTACTCATGAATGCCTGCTATATCCACCACTTTTCTACATCATAACCATTGAAAAAATCATACGTAGATCACACCATACATTTCTGCACATTGAGTAACTGCAATGCATTATGCAAACCAAACAATCTCTAGCCCAAAATGGCATGTGCCCTAGTCTTCACCTCAAGCAAACCTTTAAATATTCCCTTTGCTAAATAATTTATCGCTGCATACTCCTATAAAACTATAACCCTCACAGGAAACTTCCCCCATCTGGCCTGAAGCAAACAACCATCTTCTTTCAAGAACTCTCAATAACTTGGTCATCATTCAGTTCGTATGTCACCCCATTAATATTCCACTCATTCTTTCATAAACCCCGATCTATAGCATACATTTGTACACCTCATGACTCTATTTAATCAACTAGATATTGTGACATTGTGAGTGTCATATCATCAAACTCAAACCATTTAAATCCTCTTCGCCATACCTCTACTTCATGAGGTAGAAGGAAAACTCTACATACAAGACCCAAAAGAAGTCATGCCACTTCTAAACTTGTTATAAGAAACCCTTTTTTATGTCTTACAACCTGTCCTCTTGCCTGATCCACTGGTCCTCCACAACTTTAATCCTTCCTTAATATAATAGTGTAGGTATTTATTTATCATTAGACTGTCAAATCCTTGTTGATACACTAATTTCATAAGACAATAGTAGAAATTCTTATATTTGTTGAAGTATTTTTGTTCGTATCATACCTCGAGAAACCCATCCTTGATATGTCAAACCCCTTTATTTTTAGTATTCAAAGTCACCATGCTTATTACCTATTTATCCCTCTAATCATACCATTTTAGGTCATCAACTTCATTTCTAATATAGGTTGTTCCATTTATGCACTCCCTCCCTTGCTGAGTAGCTACTCGTGGAAGATATGACAATCATGTCATTGTTCACAATATCATTCATATTTTTTCACAAATGTTACCAACTAAAGATTCCAAACCATAACTTCACTCAATCTTTCTTCTAATCAGAGATACAGTCTAACTCTACCCACTCATCCCTTAGAATGGCCCAATTCTTCCTTCTCGGAATGACCTTCTGCTCCAAATAGTGTGCCATCATCTCTAACTGTTAGCGTGCAAATCCACGGACGTGTCCTCACCATTGGTGAGAGAATGGAACAAAGAAGTTTAGAAATTTAACTCAAATCACATACGCACGATAAGGGATAAAATAATAAATTTTTTCCTAAAATACCCTCTAGCCTCCAAAGATAAATACGGAGATCATCGTAGCGATCCACGAGACTCTACTAGGTAGTTGCTCTTGTAATGGTAATACCTGTGAACCTAAAGCCCTAATACCATACTACCACAACCATAAATCGAGCCATGATGGCACCTACTATACCCCCCCCCCAGTAAGTAAGCCAAAACCCAAGAACGAAAACTAGAAGTAAAGGCTAACACACATAACAAGGAAGCAGAAAAGAGATAAACAGGCCACAATGTATAGATATATACAAAACGGGTATAAAATATACAACACGAAAAAATAAAAAAAAAAAGATAATATATACTCAAGATACCAACCCCAGACCTAGTGTACCAGTACAAAAACCTCTAAAAGTATGAGCTTAAGGCTAAAAAAATACAATTGTCTGGCAGATATAAAATATAGACAGTAGCTACAAGATGGAATATAGTAAATCTCTAGACGCCAAGAGCTCACCACGATCTAAGTAACAAAAGTCCACGAACGAGCGGGGAATCAATAAGGGTGACTCGTACCAGGCGTTGGATCAGAAAACAAGATGCAGAAGTGTAGTATGAGTACCAAACCCCAGGGTACTCAGTAAGCATCATAGGCCAATTGAGCTTAGAGGCTAATATGTAATATAAAAGACATGAGAGGAACAATCTAACAAAAACTAACTTAGAAATCACAACAGATCAAAGGTAAAGTGGAAAATAACAGTAATACACAAATATACAATATACAAGTATGCAAGAGTAATATAGTGTAGTATGGGATGATGCAATGAAATATATGACCAATGCAATATGCAGTGAAACCCAGAAATAACCTTAGGTCACCCGGCGCCTCACCTCAAAAGTAGTAAAAATGAAACCCAACAAAGATCTCGGGTCTCCCGGCATCTCACCTCAAATGTAGTAACAACAAAAAGTAAAGTATAACTGGTCTGGCATCTTATCTTGAACAGAATTTAGAGGTGGTGAAAATATTTTATAAAATTGAAAATAAGTAAAAATAGTAGTACACTCCTTCGGAGCTTAAATCAATAAAAGATGAGATACTTTTAGTTTAAAAGCCAAAAGTCAGTATTTTTTTCCTTCAAATCAACCTCAATCTATGTGGATGTATGCGTTTTCACTCAGGTGTGTGTGTGTGTGTGTGTATGTATATATATATATATATATATAAATGATTTTATATCAAATAAGGTAAATCACTCTCCATACCACAGTCATACTAACCTGGAGTTCAGCTACTCCAAAATCATAGCCTCAGGCCTATACTCTCATAATAGAAGGGAAAATCATAAAGTAAAGCAATAACAACTCCAACAATTTGATAACAGATAATTATACCTCGAAAATTGCTCCAAAGCATAACCTAAGGATCTCAAAACTATCATCAACATAGCAACTAACAACCTAAACTAACGCTTATAAGGGAATACTATTCTAAAGTCCAAGAAATGGATAATTTTCCGTAAAATCATCACAACCTAATCCTAGCTAGAAATTCACCCTAATAGTCATGACAGGTATGCAATATACTACTAAATTAGACCAAGTCTAAAGAAATAAAATTATAACCTAACTCAAGGTCGAACGTCAACCCATAAACCATCATTGAGAAGCTTTACCTATATGCAATATCTCATATCGCTACCACGCTATCAAAAACACAATTTTCTCATCAAAATGGACGTATCAATATCCATATTGCAATATAAAAGCCCGAGTCAAAAATCAAGTTAAAAAGTCAACCCTGAAACCTGAGGGAGAATCTGGAATTTATTTCAAAATTGAGGTATCCATGATGTGAAAATATTGTGCATCAAAAATCATCCACATCTGAGCCTTAATTGACTTCCAATTCGTAAAAAATTGAATTTCTTAACTTTGGGCCTAATTCCATGTTCAACACAGTTTAAATAATTAAATGATCGACAAATCAGAAATTTAAGGACAACATTGGTTTATCCATAGTATAGAGAATTTAAATTACAAAAATCAATGAAACAATTCACAAATCTCGACATTCAAATTAATTATTTTTAATAATTTATCTTTCAGGCTCAAAATCTCAACTTCTACGTCCATTTTGTGAATAAAAGCATGAAAATTTAATGGATATTATTAAAAAAATGAACAAGATAATTGTAGATCACACACCTAACATTCTCCTAAGAAAAACACATCAAAAATTACCTCAATTCGAGTTTCCTAGCTCCCAAAAGGAAGAAAATACTAAAATCCCAAAATATGAAAATTTTTACACTCATTGATTGCTGCATTTGCAGCACTTTTACCGCATTTGCGGTCCCTTTACCGCATTTGCGGTCCAAGGTCTGCATTTGCAATTGCACAAGCACCAACAATAGTCACAAATGCAAAAAAGGTCATAACTTTCTCATATGAACTCGATTCTTTTTGCAATGGTTTCGAAATTACGATATGGATCAAATGATTCAATCAAAACATAATTTAGATATCATTTTCTTCAAATGATACCATTTGAGCTCAATAATGTCAAAACATCAATCTTCAAACAAGCATTAGAAACTCACTCGAGACCCCCCGGACACAAACTAATAGTGTAAATTAATCATAAAACATGTTCTAGGCCTGTTGGAATCATCAAATATCACGCCCCAAGTTTAGACCCTGGACGAAACACGGTACCTGAACTCACATGTGACCCCAAGTAAACCCCCTAGTCTATCATACACTAGCATTCTGAGTAATAGAGAATACATACAGCGGAACTTTAAAGCAAAAATATAAATACATGAAAGAAATAAAGTTGATTCATAGTGTTTGAAAATATTAAAACAACACTGAAGTCTGAAATACCAATCTGAGTCTAAAAGACACTATGACTGATGAGTTACTGGGACAAGCCCCCAACTAACTCCAAATATAAATAGAAGGAAATGATAATGTAACTGAAATGAATAAATCTCCATCCTTGAAGGATGAGGACTCACCAACTGGTAAGGCTGAGGTCTTCGGTGAACTGCCAGCTAACGGAGCTAAGTCTGAGATCCTACAGCTGTATCATAAAATGATATAACATAAAAGTGTGCATTAGTACTTTGAATGTACTGTGTAAGTTAGAGGGACATAACACAATAGAATAAATAATAAGAGCAATGCTGAACTGAAAGACTTGCAATGACCAACTAACGCTACTAATCTGAATAACTGAAAAACTAAGGTGGTCTAGAAGACCCTGTCTGATGGTCAAAGAATGTTCTAAGTCTGAAATACTAATATGAATTGGACTGGACTGAGACTAGACTGAACTAATTAGTGGGAGAGTCTATAACCGACATATAACCACGTGAGCTAGACGTGGAGTCCAATATATACACCCCACCAGTAAGACCCAATATACCTTGCCAGGGTATAAAGGCATGAACTGGGTGATCACAAAAGTCTAAGGCCAATCAGGCCAATAAATACTGAAACCTACGCTGACAACGTAGTTTTGGGAACCTGAGTATGCTGGAACCCCGATCCGCTCGGTGCTAAGTCCTACTCTCACTAGATAATCCTAGACTAAGTACTAAGCTGATAACTCAAAACTGGGGCCCAAGACTAGTTAGGTATACATAGAAAGCATCCTGAGAGTCTTATCGGACCAAATTCTGGAACTGGGTTCTAAGACGGGTCAGACCTACTTATCTAGAAGCGTCGTAACCATCTAAGAACAAACTGTAATCTGAACTGGGTTCCTAAGGCTAGTCAGAGCTATATGTCAAAAGTTTCATAACTATCTAATGGACCAATAAACTGAATTCTGAATCTAATTCTGATAACTGGGAGGTAATACTAATACCTCGGGAAATTTTGTAGTCAAACAGATCAGCTGACATTTCTAGCTGACACTGAATATTTTCATATTTTGACTAAAGCTAGGCAACCATGTATCTGATTGAGAAATTAGCATATAAAATACTATGGGAATTCACCACACCGACATAATCAGAAAAACTTCAAGGTTAATCACTTTAGCAAGATTCTAGTCTTTTATACTCTCAAGGACTAGGGAAACTCAATATATAAGGATAAGCATCCATACTGTTACTAATTGGTGAAAAATATCCATAATTAATATAACATAATAACTCCACATGGATTGAATGAAGCATTACCAAGAATTTCTTAACATTCGAAAATCTGCAAGGCTAAAATTCTACTTTTTCAGGAATAAATCAATTTAAATCATGAACTGATGGAAATAATGTCTAAAATAATCATGAATGTCATTCTATGTGAATTCAAATAAAACTGACATATATTCTCTTTGCATTCGAAAGCTCAGGGCTAGGATTTATGAAGAAACTAGAGAAGGATTTTGGGACACAAGGGAAAAACTATCCCCATATTGAAATCCCACATACCTGAGTTAGAATTTCCTTGGAGAAGGAAGCCTGGACTGCTGCAATGGAGGGAAAATCCTAGTCTTGTTTGAGAGCTTCTTGAAAGGAAAGCTTACGGTATATTTTTTGAAGATGAGTGGGAAAGAGGGGGGGAAACTATTTTGCCCCTCTAAATCCCCTCAAAATAACCCAAAACGACAGTTTTGGATCTAGGAGGTTAGGAATTTACCACCCTTAGGAAAATCACAGGAAATAACTGTCAGGTAGTCCTAATGACTGACCTAATCGTCCCCTCTAACAACAACTCGTGGTTTGATCCGTGAAGTATATTGCCCATTAGGTCTTCTGGGCTCATCACGAATGACTTAACGACTCATTCTAGGCGACCACGACTCGTGGTCACCTTCCGTGATGTACACTGCCTTAGGCTCAGATATATTTTTCCCTGCTTGGTTATGACTCACCCCACCAATCGTGGGGACTGACCATGACTCTTTGGGGCCTCCCATCAAGTACATTGTGTCCCTCCCTTCTCTTTTCTTACTCACCCACCCCACAACTGACCTAACGACTGGTGGGGCCTAACCACGAGTCGTGGTCATGCCCGTAGGGACCTCATTTCTCAAGTTTCCAAACTCCTCACCTAGCCTTCCCATGAGTCAAATCACGACTCATGGGCTGCTTTCACGGGTTACCTCACGACCCGTCCTGATACCTGGTGCCAGTTTTGAGTTTTTCTCCATTTCAACTCCCAGGTCTGATCTTTGGGCTTTCGGGGGTATAACAATATCTCCCTCTTGGGAACATTCATCCTCGAATGTTGGAAAACACACAAAAAAGTAGAGAGATGCAATTATCATATTCAAATACTGATCATTTAAATTGAAAATTGACGGAATAACTATCTCCGATTCAAACCACATAGCTGAACTGAATTCACTATTCATACATACATCCATATACATAAAAGAAACTTGAACACATGAACTGAACATGAAAACTACATAGAATTCTAGGGCAAAACTGATATCTCAAGCTATAACAGAGCAGGTAGGAAATAAGTGTGGGTATTTATCCATCATATCTGCTTCGGTTTCCTATGTAGCTCCTTCAACATGCTAATTTCTCTATAAAACCTTGTGGAGCTACCTCTTTGATCCTCAACTTATGAACCTGACAGTTAAGGATCTGGATTGGGA
Source organism: Datura wrightii (assembly GCA_035772735.1). Classification (NCBI taxonomy): domain Eukaryota; kingdom Viridiplantae; phylum Streptophyta; class Magnoliopsida; order Solanales; family Solanaceae; genus Datura; species Datura wrightii. The sequence continues at coordinate 84,798,469 of JASDFA010000016.1, read as the reverse complement.
CCTCCTCATATGAGAGGCTATCCTTTATTTCTAAACTATCCAATGGAACAATTGAAGTTGGATCACCAATGCATTTCTTCAATAGTGACACACGGAATACTGGGTGCACAGAAGCCAACTCCGCAGGTAATTCCAGCTCATAGGCTACTTTGCCAATTCGCCTCAGAATTTTGTAGGGTCCCATATATCTCGGACTAAGCTTTCCCTTCTTGCCAATCCTCATCACCCCTTTCATAGGTGAAATTTTTAGATAGACCCAGATCCACAGCAAACTCCAATTCTCTTCTCCTTACATCAGCATAGGATTTCTGACGGCGCTGAGCTATTTTCAATCTTTCTCTGATGAGTTGTACCTTTTGCATAGCTTCATGAACCGAGTCTGGCCCGATTATTGTAGCTTTACCAACCTCAAACCATTCAATAGGATACCTACACCTTCTACCATATAATGCCTCAAACGGGGCCATCTGGATGCTGGAGTGATAACTATTATTATATGCAAACTCGATAAAAGGAAAGTGGTCATCCCAACTACCCTTGAAATAGATCAAGCACGCTCTCAACATATCTTCAAGGATCTGAATAGTCCGCTCAGCTTTCCCATCTGTCTGCGGGTGAAAAGTTGTGTTGAGCTTGACCTAGGTGCCAAGTCCCTTCTGAAAAGACTTCCAAAAATGTGAGGTGAACTGGGTACCCCTATCAGAGATAATGGATAATGGCACCCCATGAAGCCGTACCAACTCCCGGATGTAAAGTCTAGCATAGTCCTCAGCTGAATCTATAATTTTAACTGGGAGAAAATGTGTTAACTTAGTCATCCGGTCTACTACTACTTAGATAGAATCATGTCACCGACGAGTTCGAGGTAGACCCGTAATAAATTCCATATTTACTTCTTCCCATTTCCACGTGGGTATACATAGATATCCTGGGTGATACCTCCAGGTCTTTGATGCTCAACCTTGACTTGCTGGCAGTTCGGGCACTTAGCTACGAATTTGGCGATGTCTCTCTTCATGCCGTTCCACCAGTAAATATCCCGCAAATCGTGGTACATTTTAGTAGCACCAGGATGGATGGAGTATCTCGAGTTATGTGCTTCTGCCAATATCTTCTGTCTCAGGTTACCGACATCCGGTACACATTATCTGCCCTGATAACGGAGCACACCATTTCCCCCTTTGGAGAAAGCCTCAACCTCCTTCCTGAGAATCGCTTCCTTGAGTTTAAGTAGAATGGGATCTTCATCCTGTTTGGACTTAACTTCAACAACCAAAGAGGAGTCTAAACCGCTTTGCATCACCACACCACCCTCAGCTGAGTCAACCAACTGCACCCTAACCGAGCTAGTCTGTGAATATCCTTCGCCAACTCCTTTTTGCGTTCCTCAATATGAGCCACGCTACCCATAGACACTCTGCTTAGGGCATCATCCACCACATTGGCTTTGCCCGGTTGATATAACACGCTCATGTCATAATCCTTCAGAAGCTCTAACCACTTTCTTTAACGAAGATTCAGGTCCTTCTAACTGAATACATACTGAAGGCTCTTGTGTTCGGTGAAAATATCAACATGAGCCCCATATAGGTAATGTCTCCATATTTTCAATGCAAACACTACCGCTGCCAACTCCAAGTCATGAGTTGGATAATTCTTCTCATGAACCTTGAGTTGTCTGGAGGCGTAGGCTATCACTTTGCTTCGCTGCATCAGAACGCAGTCGAGTCCAACTCTGAAAGCATCACAATATACTACAAATCCATCTGATCCTTCCAGTAGAGTCAACACTAGAGCAGTAGTGAGTTGAGTTTTTAACTCCTGGAAACTCTTCTCACATGCATCCGACCACTAAAGTTCAGCCGGAGTCATTCTATAAGGAGGGATGGAGATGGGCTGAATATCTGGAATAAGGTTTATGCCAAAGTCAATTTCCCGTTCAAGAGGAACTCCGGGAAGATCTTCAGGGAACACATCTAGAAACTCACTGACATTAGGGACTGACTGGATAGTCGGGGTCTCAAAGTCGGAATCCTTGACCCGAACTAGATGATAAATACATCCCTTATAAATAAGCTTCCTGGCCTTAAGGTAGGAAATAAACCTATCCTTCGGCGCTGAACTACTGCCTGACCATTCTAGAGCTGGCTCATTAGGGAACTGAAACCTGACTACCCTAGTTCTGCAGTCGACTGAGGCATAACCGAAGTGTAACCAATCCATGCCAAGGATGAGGTCAAAGTCGACAATGTATAACTCTACAAGGTCAACGGGAATGACTTTATTGCAGACTGAGATTGGACAGTTTCTATACACCCAGCTGGCTCTAACTAACTCGCCAACTGGGGTAGAGACTGAGAAGGGTTCTGAGAGGACTTCTGGACTAATATCGAATTGAACTGCTATGTAGGGAGTTACAGATGATAGTGTGGCCCTCGGATCAAGCAGGGCATATACATCTAGATGGGAAATACGTAACATACTCGTGACCACATCTGGTGAGTTCTCCTGATCTTGACGAGATAATAATGCATAAAAACGATTTTGGTGTTGACCTCCCTCTGTACCTGATGTGTTAGCCTGTTGAGCTGGTCGGCCTACTGGAGCTGCTGAGGTAGTGGATTGTGATCTCCCCTATCCTACTGAGGGGTATTCCCTAAGCCGATGCCCAAGCTATCCACAACTAAAACAGCCCTCTCGACCCTGAAGACACTCTCTTGGGTTGTTCTTACTGCACTTGGGGCAGGCTAGATACCTATTACTAGCACTGTAACTCTGATACTGAGATCCAGATGCTCCACCCCTCCGATCCTGGCGGGACCAAAAGGTAGGGGCGCTGTCTGAGCTGGGCGTTAGAGCCCTCCGCTGCTGCTGTGGGCAGTTGCTACCGCCAAACCTCTGATAGCCCTGATCTGATTGGCCAGTCCTTGCCCACTTATTCTTTCTCTCCATGTCCCTTAGTATTTCGGCCTCAATCTGCTGGGCATAGACAATCAGATTGGAGAGGTCGATATCTTTGATCAACATCGTTGTTCTGCACTCTTTGAGGACCAGGTTCGACACCCCATTTACATATTTTAGCATACGAGTCCTTGGCTCGGCCACCATCTCTAGAGCGTATTTGGACAACCTGGTGAATTCCATAGCATACTCTTCTACGGTCTTGTTTCCCTATCTCAAGTTCATGAACTCCGCTACCTTGGCATCCCTGAGCTCTCAAGGGAAAAATCTATCTAGGAAGGTTGTAGTAAACTCCTCCAATTCTACAAGTCCTACCTCTATTGGCCTCCCCTCCTTCCATTGTTCGTACCAGACTTGGGCTACCCCTTTCAGCTGGTAGGAAGCCAAGTCAGCACTCTCTCAGGGACAGACACCCATGATTTGGGTGATCTTCTTAATCTCGTCCACAAATCCCTGTGGGTCCTCTCCCACCTTAGATCCATGAAAGTCCAGAGGGTTCATCCTCGTGAAATCCTACACTCAGGCAGCTGCTTCGAAACCGTTGTTGTTGATTGGAACCACCTGTTGGTTCACCTGGTTGGTCACATTTTTGGCAAGCAGCTGAATTGGTCGCCCTAAATTCTGCGGTAGATACTGAGTCATCCTGAGGGGCGGTCGGGGCTGGTGGTGCAAGCCGCTGAGCATTACCGGCCCTCCTTCCATTACCGCGTCATGGAGGCATAATTCACTTAAATGAAGCAGAGCACGAGTTAGGAGAATGATTTTGGAACTAAATTTTAACACATGATAAGGAGTATGAAATAAAGGGAAGTTTCCTAATGACATCTTGTAGCCTCCCCATCATAAGTGTGGCGCGCTTCACACCCATGAAGAGGACTCTACTCGATGTGTCTTTCAGACATCCGAGGATACTCTGAACCTAGTGCTTTGATACCAAGTTTGTCACGCTCTGAGTTTACACCCTGGACAAAACACAGTACTTGAAGTCACATGTAACCCCAAGTCAACCCCTAGTCTACCATACACTAGCATTCTGAATAATAGAGAATACATACAGCAAAAGTTTAAAGAAAAAAATATAAATACATGAAAGAAATAAAGATGATTCATAGTGTTTGAAAATATTAAAACAACACTAAAGTCTGAAATACCAATTTGAGTCTGAAGCCCATTATGATTGATGAGTTGTTGGGACAAGCCCCCAACTAACTCCAAATCTAAATAGAAGGAAATGATAATGTAACTGAAATGAATAAATCTCCATCCTCGAAGGATGAGGACTCACCAAATGGTAAAGATGAGGTCTTCAGTGAATGGCCGGCTAACGGAGCTGAGACTGAGATCCTGCAACTGTATCATAAAATGATACATCATAAAAGTATACATCAGTACTTTGAATGTACTAAGTAAGTGAGAGGGACATAACACAATAGAATAAATATAATAAGAGAAATACTGAACTGAAAGACATGCAATGACCAACTAACACTACTAATCTGAATAACTGAAATACTGAGGTGGTCTAGAAGACCCTGTTTGATGGTCAAAGCATGTTCTAAGTCTGGAATACTGATCTGAACTAAATTGGACTGAGACTAGACTGAATTGACTAGTGAGAGAGTCTATAACAGACATATAACCATGTGAGCTAGACGTGAAGTTCGATGTATACACCCTACCAGTAGGACCTAATATACCTTGCCAAGGTATAAATGCATGAACTGGGTGATCACAAAAGTCTAGGGCCAATCAGGCCAATAAATACCGAAATCTATGTTAGCAATGTAGTTCTGGGAACCTGGGTGCGCTGGAACCCCAGTCTGCTCGGTGCTAAGTCCTACTCCCACTGGATAATCCTAGACTGAATACTAAGCTGATAGCTCCAAACTGGGGCCCAATACTAGTTAGGTATAAATATCTAAAAGCATCTTGAGAGTCTTATCAGACTAGAATATGAAACTAGGTTCTAAGATGTGTCAGAGCTGCTTATCTAGAAGCATCGTAACCATCTAAGAACAAACTATAATCTAAACTGGGGTCCTAAGGTTAGTCAGAGCTATATGTCAAAAGTGTCATGACTGCCTAGTGGACCAATACACTGAATTCTAAATCTAATACTGAATTCTAAATCTAATTCTGATAACTGGGAGGTAATACTAATACCTCGAAAAATTTTGTAGTCAAACTAATCAGCTGACATTTCTGACTGACACTGAGTATTTTTCACATTTTGACTAAAGCAAGGCAACCATGTATCTGACTGAGAAATTAGCATATAAAATAATATGGGAATTCACCACACTTGTATAATCAAAAAAATTTCAAGGTTAATCACTTTAGCAAGATTCTAGTCTTTTCTACTCTTAAGGACTAGGGATAAACTCAATGTACAGGGATAAGCATCTATATCATCACTAACTGGTGGAAAATATCCATAATTAATATAACATAATAATTTAATATAGATTGAACGAAGCATTACCAAGAATTTCTTAACATTCGAAAATCTGGAGGGCTAAAATTCACTTTTTCGGGAATAACATCAATTTAAATCATGAACTGATGGGAATCATGTCTAAAATAATCATGGACATCATTCTATGTGAATTCAAAGAAAATTGACATATATTCTCTTCGCATTCGAAAGCTCAAGGCTAGGATTTATAGAGAAACTAGGGAAGGGTTTTCGGGGACACAAAGGAGGAACTATCCCCTTGTTGAAATCCCACATACCTGAGTTAGAATTTCCTTGGAGAAGAAAATTTGGACTGTTTCAATTGAGGAAAAACCTTAGTCTTGTTTGAAAGCTTCTTGAGAGGAAAGCTTACGGTATATTTTCTGAAGATAAGTGGGAATGAGGGGGAAAGCCGTTTTATCCCTCTAAATCCCTCAAAATAATCCAAAATGACATAGTTTAGGATCTAGGAGTTTAGAAATTTACCAAAGTACCCTTAGAAAAATCGCGGGAAATAACTGTTAGGTATTCCCAATGACTGACCTAACGAATCGTCCCCTCTAACAATGACTAGATTTTGGATCCGTGAAGTACACTGCCCATCAAGTCTTCTGGGCTCATCACTGATGACTTAACGACTCGTTCTAGGTGACCACGACTCATGGTCACCTTCCATGATGTACACTGCCTTAGCCTCAGATATATTTTCCCCTGCTTGGTCACGACTCACCCCACGACTCGTGGGGACTGACCATGACTCGTTGGGGCCTCCCGTCAAGTACATTTGTCCCTCCCTTCTCTTTTCTTACTCACCCACCCACGGCGAACCTAACGACTGGTGGGGCCTAACCACGACGTGGGGACCTTATTTCTCAAGTTTTCAAACTCCTCACCTGGCCTTCCCACTAGTCACATCACGACTCGTGGGCTGCTCTCACGGGTCAGCTCACGAACCATTCTAATACCTGCTGCTAGTTTTGAGTTTTTCTCTATTTCAACTCCCGGGTCTGATCTTTTGGCTTCCGGGGGTATAACATCAAATCACTAATACGAGATTTCTTTAACCAAAAATTGACCATGGTCAAACTTTAATTCTTTAAAACTCAAAAATTCATTTAAGGTCTCAAATCACTCCCAAATACCTCGTGATACATGCACACCGTCCAACTAACTCAAAAATCACCTTATGAACCCAAAGAAACTGTCAGAATTCGAATCCAAGCTCATTAACCTGAAATGTCGACTTTGGTCAAACTTCTCAATTTTCAAACCTTCTAAACTGAAAATCTCATCCAATCTTCATCTGACCACCTCAAAATTCTCAACTTTCAAACCTTCTAAACTAAAAATCTCATTCAGTCTTCATCTGACCACCTCAGAAATCATGTCACCCATCCCCACAAGTCATAAACAACATAATGAAGTTATCAAAATTGGGAAATGGGTTCAAAATCCTAAAATGACCATGTGGTTCGTTGCAGTGATGATCCTAATATTTTGGTTGAATTTGTCATCAGATTATGAGAAAGTTTTTATGGTAGAAACATGTAAAAATTTTGATGAATAGAGAAAGTTTAGCCCTAGGATTCTTTCAACCCAAATCATCAATTTGAAAAGGAAAATATTATCAAAATTTAATTTTGGTTAATTAATATTTTGAAATCCTCTCGTTGGTCAGGAGAATCCGTTCGTGGTCATGGTTCTGCAATTTTGCCTCTTCGATCAAAGTTGACTTTTCGAGTCAAACCTTTGATTATGAGTATGAATTTTGTTTAAACTTAAGAAAATATCTGTTGGACCATTTTAAACCCAATTGTGTGGTTTGAAGTGATTTAAGGATCCAACAGCGTAGTTATGAATTATAAAAAAGTTGTATTTGAGTTGTGAATTCAATACAAGTGAGACTTTAAGTTTTGGTGCTTGCTTTTCAAATATGCTTTAAAATTGTATTTTGTCTGTCTAGTCCATGTGTTGGAACAACTATATACTTGGCAGAATAGATGGTCTTTGACCAGTCGCATATATGTAACTTTGAGAAGAATATTTAAATTATCTAATAATTAATTTATAATATGGTGTAGTCTCATACCATGGCATTAGAGCACTAGTTATCCTTCCTTGACTTTCATGATACAATTACTAAGGTGTGCATGCACTACTGTAATATATTAGGGGCATATCTATGTTGTCGTAATATGTTAAGGGTCTTGTACATGCCGTCGTACTATACTTTTGGGACACTATATATGTTGTTGAGGACTAGGCGGGGTTTAGGCTGATCTTCTTTACTGTCATGACAAGTCCTGAGTTGGGATTATTTTTGTATTGAGATATATAGTATTCTTGTTGAACATTTGTTTGGACTTTATTAAGTATTACATTATGAAGTACATTTTTATGCATATTACTTGTGTGCTCATTTGTGTGATTGTATTTCCTAACACTTATTCTAGGGGTATTAAAATATGGGTCAAGGATCCTTGTGGATTATATTTATATATATCTCACTCCTTACCTGCATGTCTATGTAGATACTGTTGCGAAAGGTGAGACTAATGGTTGACGAGTCCGTCCGCACAGATATTATTGTTGAGGTGAGCCTTCTCATTAATTTGTGGAGGCTGTCGTTTCAGCTCTACCTATTTTATAGGATATATTTTCATTCCTGGGATTTGCATGCCCAACAGTTAATTAAACTCATATAACTGTATTAGATATTTCATGGTCTTTATATGGGATTTGGGCTATAGATATATTATTTAAGCAGTTACCTTTTTTTTTTATAAATTGAGATATGATCTTGGTTGGATAATCATTTCATTGTTAATAACTATTAATGTGTTTGGAGTTGTACATATTTTATATCATTTCTTATAGAAAAGGTTAAGTATATGAAAAACTGATTAGCCTGACGGATGGTGTTAATCGGTGTCAGTCACGTCTAGGAGGTATTTTGTGACGTGACAATATGACTCGTTCTACAACTAACTATCATGTAGAATTTAGCCTCTACAACTACTATATAAACACAGAATATTGCTAATCGGGTAAATAATTAACAATTGAGTCAAAATTGATAGCAATTTTCTTTGAACTGACACAAACATTGTAATTTTTCCTCCAATTTTCCAAGCAATTTCTCGCGTTGCAACGAGAAGTGATGAGGAATAAAATATTTTTCACCCTAATTGCATAGTAAAAGTAACACTAGATTAGTGTGATATTGAAAGTATTAATACTGATTTGGCAATATTGTTGATTTCATGTTCACCGCTGCTGGTTGAATCATTGTTTTGAATTGTTGGAAAATTTGACGGAGAAAAAAGAAGTATAAAAGTAAAAAACGTTTGAAGCATAATATAATTATTGTCTCAAAAGATTAATTACTTATGTATTTATAAACTTGATGCAACCAAGTGGGGTTATCATTGAGGAAGTAAATCTTTTTCTTGTATTTAACTCATGATACCTCAAAAATTAATTTTTAAAGTAAATTTATTTAATGGTACGCAAAAATGTAATCCTTAAAATAAATTTATTTCATTCATGAATCATGATACTTGAGATAATAATAATTGTTTAAATAAATTTATAGTTTTGGTACGTGGAATAATTCCTTAAAATAATTTCACTCCAATATTACAAAATAAAATATCATATTCATTAACTGGTTGGACAAAAAGTGATGAAGTAATCAGAACCGGAACAAGTGAAGGTACTTGAAGCATCATCATATGCATAACTATAAGCAGAAGGGCATGCATTCTTGAACAACCGAGAATACTTGGTGGGTGAGCAAGTATCCGGGGTTGCATGATCCCCGGTGCAGCAATATTCCGGTGTGTTAAACTTAGAACATGCACTCTTACATGCCACAACCTTACCTGCAGAATCTAATACTTGTAACTCTTTCGGACAATTCCAATTGATATCAGTGATACAACCAGCATATCCACAGTCACCGGAGCCACCAGAGGTTCGTACACCAATACCCACATTGTATCCATCAACAAGGCTAACATCATAAAAGTCCTTTTGGTTAATGTTGCTATTGGCAATGGTGAATTCTGCTAGAGATACCGGAGGTACGCCACCGCTGCTGCATTTTAGTGCACCAGCGCAGTCGCCTGTAACGCATTTTCCATTACCAGAGTCGTCAAATGTGCAGCCGGTTATTGCCCAGAATCGACCAGACCAACCAGAAGGAGCTGCGAGCTGGATGGTGGCACCGGCAGCTAATGAAAAGCCCCCATCTCCCAAGACGGCAGCGCCGTTGCCGGAAAGTGTACCGGGCCACACTGTGTAGCCACAATTGTTTTGTAAGGTGAATACAGTGGCTGACACAATGATTATTTCTGCATGGATGATAAAGAACGATGAGCTCTTATGACAAACCATACCAAGAAGAATTCTGGATTTAATTTTGGCTAGTAAATTAGTTGCTTTAAAATCATGGGTTCAAAAATACTCCTATTTATTCTTCTTCAATGACTTTCACATATAAAATTATTCCTAAAAGAATTGAGTTCAGTTGAATAAGTACATGCATATAATAGATTATATATATATATTTTTGTAAAGAGGTGCTAGAGAACATCTCAATCTTGATTCTTTAATTCACAATAATATAAATATAATACTAGTGTTTTCGATTATGTAAGGAGATTCTAATGAAGTGTTGATGACATACTAGATCAATATAACGATGATCATTTGATATTTTATTGGACAAAGTTCAAATAAAAACTAGAGAAGAATATACTTACTCAAAATACGAATTAATTTTTTGAACTGAACTAGTACAAAACGTATTACATTAGTTAAAAGTTTTATAATATAGATATTTGAGAGTATTCTATATCTCACTCTATCAAATTTTTCCGTATCAATAATTCTGATTTTACGTATGGACGATTCCTCAATATCTTGTTCATTCGCAACAAAATATTTTCTTTGTGCGTCGGTAAAAGAAAATATTTTTTGATTAAAATAGGTTGGGTGAGCTTGCAAATTAACTCAGTCTAATTGAGGTTTTCGGTCATCTAGATCAGTAGGCGTAGCCATATATATCCCAAGGTGGCCAGTCGAACACCTTTTTCAAAAAATTATACTATATATATAAAAAAATTATGCTAAATATATAGTTCAAAATTTTTTTCATACATATTTACTAAATCATAACACCCTTAATGAAATTTCTAGCTTCGCCATTGGTCTAAATATACCAAGTTACCCCTTTTTGTTTCTTAAAAAATCAGTCCCCAGTAGTAAAGAATGAGAAAAATTAATTAAGGAAAGTTAACTCAAAGTATACAGTACTTGTTCCACATGAAATTCCTTTGAATAAGTATCAGAAAAAATCCTTAATTGCATTCAAAGAAGATTAGAAACAAATACTACAGTATTAAAAGTAATAGGGGAAAAGAATAGGAAATATGTTTCTTTTTGGTAGTAAAAGAGTGGAAGACACACCGATCAGCATGATCATGATCAGGCAAAGGAGCAAAGAAGAATGCTTTCGCATGGCAGCCATATTATTAATGGTGAGAAGAGAGAAAATTAGTGACAAGTAGTTGGATTCATCATTCATGGACCACTGCCTATTTATACTTCTATCTCTTTCTCACAAAACAATCTATACTTGAGAACACATGGTTTTTTTAAAGTGTTTTTAATATTTTTCTTTTTTAATTTTATTATTTTTTTAATAAGATAGGTTCATTTTTACATCCAAGAGATAATCATTTTTACACATAAAAAATTTTAAAAAATTATTTTCTTCTATTTAACTGATAAAAAAGCAAGAGATCTCATTTCCTCCTACACTTCTAAACTAATAAAACCAAACTTGCTTGATTTTCATCGAATGCAATTTTAATTGTAAAATATCCTAGAAAATTTTAGTCTTAACTTAAGCTCATAATTTTTTTTTTAATTCTTTTTTGGTCTGATAAGGAGTTGATTTGATTTCCCTCGGAAAGAAAAAAAAATTAAACTACAAGTACTGGGAGGGCTGCAAAAGCTAGTTGGCTGTTAGACTACAAACAATAAGGCTCCAACATATGTGAGTTTATCTTGGCGTGATACGTGAAATCTAATTAATTACGTGGCCACACAAAGATTTCGCATGCCGGTAATTCTATTGAATTAGTTCCAAAGATATATAAGTTTTATCACTCCCTTTGGTCTTTTCTTAGTTTAGTTCATTCCCAATTTTTCTGAACCAAAATTCTCCAACAAATATGAATTCACAACCTTCTATTCACCTTACCGATTAACACCAATTTTAGAAATTTTATCCTCGTGATCTTGAAGTTTTATAATATAATTATAATTTATTAGGTATACAATATTTTTGTTCTATTTAATTAATTATTATTTTAAAATTACTGATTCTATTAAGTTGGATTTGCCTATGATTATATACAAAAATTTTATTCACACAAAAAAATTTGATTAGAAATTAAGAGATCAAAGTTATATGCTACATCCTCTATGATATTGTAGAAAATCGAGAATTGGCTTGTCTTTGACGCTTTCGTTGGAGTACCTTGACCTGTACTTGGCTTTTTCCCATTTGTAGCAAGACTCTGTTTAGTCTCTGTGGTACAACCGCTGATTGAGAGATCAAATTTCCTTACTGACTTCAAATTTTATGACTTTTGACCATTATTGTCTAGTTAGATTTTATTTTTTGTTGTACGTGGACAATGTGAGAAAACAAAGGATAAAATTCCTTTTAGCTAAAAATTACATTAATTTTGACACGAAAAATGAACCAGCTTCTTTCCTTAATGTACTGTGTTCAACTATGCGTATCATTAGATGCCTATGTTGTTTTACCAAACTGCAGCCTTTTATTTGAGGGGTGCAGGGAGAACATTGAGGTTTTTTTTCTTTTTAATAAAAGGTTTTTGAGTTTTAGTTCTGATATCGAAGAAACTTAATTTAAGGATTATTTTAATGTATTAATTTAAGTAAATTTGATAATCACCAAATAAATATTAAATAATTAAATTGAAAAAAAGTTGCAGTCCTTTTCGTACGATAACGTTTTGGTACGAAAATAAGTAATGCATGGATTAGTAATGTAGAGATTGCTTATACAAGGATTAGTAATGCAGGAATTATTTTTTGTCAAAGTGTTTGGTCCATTATGTTAAAAATTAGAGATACCATGTATTATGTTGATTTAAAACTCTACAAAAATCTTCTTTATAATTATACCCTTGAACTTTTATATAAAACAATTTAGAAAAAAGGATTGAGAGGTAGCCTAGTCATTTATGGGTCTAATTTAGGGATTAGTTATCCCAGGATTAGGTATCCCTTTGTTTCCTTGGTATAAAATAACACACCCTATAGTGTATAAGTTATTCATGTATTAGATTGAATTGAGTAACAAATAATGTATTAGCTGGACATATCAAACGACTATTCTAATTAATACAGCCTACCAAATAACCCCTAAGGAGTAAGGAGACCCACTGAAAAATACATATTATTTGGTTATATTTTGTCTTGAAATTATTTTTTCGCATTAAAAATTTTATTTTCACTCATAAAAATTTATTTTTCTTTAAATGAAATGCATGTTTAAACACAAATTTAACTTCTAAATACTATTTTGTAGTTTCCACTTAAATTTTTTTCTTCTAAATTTTAACCAAATTTATGTCTAAACGCCTAAATAAGATTTAGTTGAAATTTAAAAAAAATGTTGATGTTGAAAAAGAATTTTTGAAAATTAAAATTATATTTAAATATATATTTCACTCGAAGAAAAAATTAATAAACTGATACAAATTAATTTTTCAAACTTAAAAAACTCATCCCGTAAAAATTGCCCAAAAGTCATTACGTTCTATAACCAAACCATATGTTCTTTTTTAAAAACAAATATGAAAATGTTATGAAATAACAAAGAAAGAACAAGAATATTGTTGAGAAAGAGAGAAGGAGAGAAGTTCTTATTTCTCTTAATGAGATGAAATACAATGAAGGAAAACTCCTCTATTTATATGGATAATTCCTCCTAACTTTTCTCCAAAAAAATTAATAAACGGATACAAATCAATTTTTTCAAACTTAAAAAACTCATCCCGTAAAAATTGCCCAAAACTCATTACATTCTATAACCAAACAATATGTTCTTTTTTAAAAACAAATATGAAAATGTTTGAAATAATAAAGAAAGAATAAGAATATTGTAGAGAAAGAGAGAATGAGAGAAGTTCTTATTTCTCTTGATGAGATGAAATACAATGAAGGAGAACCCCTCTATTTATATGGATAATTCCTCCTAACTTTTCTCCAAAAAATAGACTCTCACTATAATATAAACACATGTATCCACTACAATACAAATACCTTTATAGACATTCACTATAATACAAATATGTTTATAACACTCTCCCTTGAATGTCTATTAAATAGATAATGTGTCTCGTTAAAACCTTACTAGAAAAAACTCAATGAGAAAAAATCTAGTGAAGAAAAAAGAGTACACATATCTAATAATACGAATTTTGGCTGCCTTATTAAAAACCTTACAAGGAAAACCCAGTGGGACAAAACCTCGTAAGGGAAAAAGAGTACAACGCGTATTAATTCCCCCTAATTAGAACACCTTGAATCTTTGCATCCCAATCTTGTGCACCATCTTCTTGAAAGTTGCAGTTTGTAGAGATTTAGTGAATAAATCAGCCACATTGTCACTTGAACGAATCTGTTGCACGTTAATATCTCCATTCTTTTGGAGCTAATGTGTGTAGAAAAGTTTTGGCGAGATGTGCTTCGTTCAATCTCCTTTTTATGAATCTTCCCTTTAGTTGTGCTATGCATGCGGCATTATCTTTATATAAAACTATGGGTACTTTGTCACATTTTAAACCACATTTTTCTCTAATGAGATGTATCATGGACCTCAACCACACACATTCTCGGCTTGTTCATGAATAACTATTATCTCAGCATGATTTGGTGAGGTAGCTACGAGAGACTGCTTTGTAGATCTCTAAGATATGACAGTACCTCCACATATGAACACGTAGCCAATTTGAGATCGAGCTTTGTGTGAGTCAAATAAACATCCGCATCGGTATAACCAACAAGATCGGGACTGCAATTGTTAGAATAAAATAAGTCCATATCGGTAGTCCCTTTTAGATACCACATTATGTATTTGATCTCAATCCAATGCCTCCTAGTAGGAGCAGAACTATACCATGCTAACAAATTGACCGAAAAGGCTATATCAGGTCTTGTAGTGTTAGCAAGATACATTAGTGCACCAATTGCGCTAAGATATGGTACTTCAGGATAAAAAAATTTCTAATTCTTTTCTTGAGGTCGGAATGGATCCTTATTCACATCAAGTGAACGAACAACCATCAAAGTACTTAATGGATGTGCTCCATCCATATAAAATCTTTTCAAAACCTTCTCAGTATAGGCAGATTGATATAAAGTTATCGTCTGCTAAATGTTCAATTTGCAGACCAAGATAAAATTTTATCTTTTCCAGATCTTTTATCTCAAATTCTCTCTTTAGATAATCAATTGCCTTTTAAAGCTCTGCTGGAGTTTGTAAGGTTTATATCTTCAACATAAACAACAAGTACAATAAACTCTGATATTGTTTTCTTATTTGATTTTCTTCATATAAGGATTATGAACAAGTTTGCAAAAGCTTACAAATGGTTCAGGCATTCTGAATCCTTCAAGATTTTCATATAAGTTTTGTCAAGTGATAACATTCATTAGTGTTTACATGTGTGACATAAATTTAATAGGAGCTTTTGTAGCTGAAATATAAAAATAATTTTAGGTCAGCAAATGCTTCAGGCATTTGACTTGAATTATTTTGAAGGAGGATCATACTAATAATAATTCACAATATATTTCTTAGCTGCTTATTCTCTCCCCCTCATGTTTGAAGAACTAACATGCATCCCCGATCTTTTTAGGAGAATTCATCTATGTGCATCATGATAGATTCATTAATCATATATTACACATCAAAAGTTATTAGATGAAAATATTTGGTTCTTGACTCTAATCTAATTGAGCGGAGGGGGGATTAATCATAATTTATTGATCAACATACAAGTATTATTATATGTAATATATCATATCATAGACCAACTCACTAAGCTTTTTTCTCATAAGCAATGGTTTGACTATTTATCGGAGGCACTTAATGTCAAACCAGCTTAAATATAAACCAGTATTATTAAGGTAAATTGTCTTGATTACACATTCTGAAAATTATACTTTCAACTCAATTAATATTGAGTAAGCATCTTTGTGAATGTCAAACTACAGGTTCACAATAAACGCACATGTGACCATCATATAAATGTATCAATTTAAGACATCACATGGCAGGTGAATGGGCCGATATTCACCTTTTATACTTTTCAGAATTTTGGGGATTCGGTCCCAACATTGGCTGGTATAATCAACTTGTCATGAGAACAAACAACATAAAAGATTTCTTGAAGAATCTTCTAGTTCTTCAATACATTCTGAATACTCAATTAACATATCATATCAGGGTGACCAAAATGGTCATGTCAACTTATTAAATTATATGTACTAGTAAACTTCAGATTTACCATAATATATGTTATTTATACCACAAAATAACATTCATAATATTGTTATTCTATCTCTCTAGGAGTGGTATTATTTTATTCACTTCGGGGAACAAACTTAATTATTGTGTTCAAGCATAAGAATACATTGTCTCAGATAGCTTACAAATTCTTCTGCTTCAGGAGAAGATTTTAAAGTTCCACTATTTCAGAGTAGATTTTAGATTTACTACTTCGAGAGTAAATTTCATAATATTTCTTCTCAATTATTCTACCTCTTCTAGAGGTGAGTCGTGATATATTCACAACCATGAGTATTTTTCTGTTTATAAATTTTACTAAATATTGTCACATTCACTTCAAAGAATGGATCTGTAGTTATAACATTTATCAAAAGTTTTCAATTTCTCATTCTTTGGGAATGGAACATAATCATCTAAACGTGTCTTAACCACATAACATTATGATAGCTTAAAACCTCTTTTAAGATATTGCTACTTCTGGAGCAAATTGAGATATGTATACAACGCTGAGAATTTATCTAACATATTTCAGTCGTAATTATAACAAGCTTATGAAAATATTATCACTTCTAGTGATCATATATTTTTTGCAAATTCTCATTATTACTCATTAATTAATATCATCATATATTTTCATAATATTTTTCTGCTGGAGCACAATTATGTTTCCACAATATTTGTTCTTCTGGAACAAATATGAGGCATGAATTGCCAAGTGAATCAATAAATCGTTCTCAGATCCATAAACAAAATCGATATTCTTATTAATAAAGACATAAATATCAAGAAAAGTAACCTTCATCTTTCCAAGAAAACTTTGATTTTTCTTACCTCAGATCTATTCAAAGTGAATGCTCAAGGTAGAGACTCATGCTGATAACGTGTTATGAAATAATAAAGAAAGAACAAGAATATTGTAGAGAAAGAGAGAAGGAGAGAAGTTCTTATTTCTCTTGATGAGATGAAATACAATGAAGGAGAACCCCTCTATTTATAGGGATAATTCCTCCTAACTTTTCTCCAAAAGATAGACTTTCACTATAATATAAACACATGTATCCACTACAATACAAATATCTTTATAGATATTCACTATAATACAAATATGTTTATAACAGAAAACAAAAATTCTTTTTTTCTCTCGGTTCCGTTTTACTTGGTTCGAGAAGGTTTACACATCTTTTACAAAAACAATAATAAGAATTATAATTTAATTAATATAACTTTATTAATTGATATGTATCTTTTAAAAACATATAATAATCATATTTTTTATATTTTAGAAAGATCTAAATATTAAGGATAGTTTTTAAAAAAATAAATAACTATTTTTAAAATTTTTAATTTAATAATAATTTTAAGATAAATATTATTAATATATTTATCAAGTAAGAGGGAACGGAGTATCTCACAGCGACTCCTGATAGAACTTTCCAAACTTAAATTCTTGTTGAAATCTCAAAAGAATTGTAGCTTTATCCCCACGACAGAGTATTAAATTTTCCACACTTAAATTCTCTCTGAAATCTCAATATGAATAATACGTTGAACGGTCAACTCTCGTATCTCTATCTCACTTATAGCTATTAATGGGTTGGGTCAGATTAATTCAGTTCAGACAAAATTATATTTGATCGATTTGATTTAGGATTGGTTATTGGTTTGGTGAGTATCAAGATTTTAATTGGTTCAGATTTTTATGAATTTTTTACAATTTCTGTGATTTTGGGCCCAGGATTGGGTCGGTTTGATTTCATATTGAACAATATTTTAAATAATTTTTTACAAGATGAACAGATGGTTAGTCTGATTCACATTCAAAAGTTAGGGCCTTATTTAAACAAGTAGAGTATACTAGGGCGCTTGAGAGAATCATGTCGAAGGAACTCGGCAAAATGACCCCGTAACTTCGGGAGAAGGGGTGCTCTCCTATTTTTTGATTAGGAAAGCGGCACATACCAGGGGGTAGCGACTGTTTATTAAAAGCACAGGACTCTGCTAAGTGGAAAATGCTCAAGGTTCTATATATTCTTTCTTTATTCAATTCATTCCTATCCTTTTTGTTTTCATTCCCGGGTTTCCTTTCCTCTCCAAGCCAAAAATTATTTATGACTGACTCGCTATTCACTCGGTTTTTGGGTCATAATCATTATGTAGGAGAGATGGCCGAGTGGTTTAAGGCGTAGCACTGGAATTGCTATGTAGGCTTTTGTTTACCGAGGGTTCGAATCCCTCTCTTTCCGCACTTTCACCTAATTTAGGTGTTTATGGAATTATTATAGCAGGTTGGTCTAGTAATTAGGGGGCGGGTCCCGTCCCTAGATGACTTGAGTAAAGGGGGAATCCAATCGCAACTGGGCCCTGCAGTGGTAGAACCTCGTGAACCAGGCATACTGCTTGACTTGCTTTTCTTCTCTTATGATATTTATGATATTGATAAGTCGAGCCTTCGCTCTTGTCCTTACTAATAAAAAACAGCAATCCCTCCCCTTCTGTTACCTAATTTTACTCATTTCTTTGGTATACCTCAATACAAGACAAGCGCAGGAAAGGATAAACAATCAAAACCGGGCTATTAGCAGTAAATTAGAAAACCCAATATCTCAACCGGCTGCTATTATTCAAAAAATTACGGACTGGCTGAAAGACTGTTCTCAGCTTCTTGACATCAGATCATCTTGGACGTTTACTGATTCTATTCTTCTGGATGCGCTCTACATTCATCAAGCTCGTAAACTTGCAATTGACTCCAAAATCATTGTTGATTGCTCGGGAGCTGTGACACTCTTGTTATTCTCAGTTTCAGCGAGTTTTTACAGATCATCCTGCCTTGGCAGAAAATGCCGCTTCCAACCCCCAAGAAGCGCTTCTCCTACTACTGCTCCCGACCCCGTCCCGCAGCCGACCGATCTGCTGCCTTAAAGAAAGATCTTTTTTGTTCAACATTTCTTCTTTTTTTCTAGAAGTAGGGAAAGTAAGAGAAGAGTGAATGAAGACCCCCACGGAGCGGTAAGGAGATCGATGAGTTTTTAATCTTCCTCTTTATGTATGAAATTACATATTTATTATTTATTTTAAAGGTTACAAACTTAAACGGGTGCGTAACATATTTTTAGGAATTTAATACTTTAAAAACAAAACTTGAGAATTATTTTTAAAAATTTTAGCAAAAAAAATCTTCTAGAAAATATATTTTATTAAATTAAATAATTTTTTAGTTATAAAATAAAAATAAATTTAAAATTTTTCATTATTATAAATTTAGAAAGTACGAAAATAGAAATTTTTACCGTGGAACTGATTTAGATAACCAGTTTTGGTGTGATGTGACACTATCGGACCTAATCGATATTGGTTAATTGGTAGACCGAATAGACTTGTGCAATTTCTGATTTTATTGTTTGACAAACACGACCCTACCCTTTTTTAAGAGTTGGTTTAGTCCGAGCAGAAATCAATCCCATCCGGTTCAATTTCAAGCCAAACCAGCCTGTCTGACACTTTTAATCTCATCTCTACATGATTTAACTCCCTTGCTATAATCGAATTGGGGAATAAAAGGTGGAACGAAAAAGTCTAGATCTGAATATTTTAGTCATGTATTTTCATTTCATTTTATTTTAATTCCAATTTAAAAAATAATTTCTTAAACTCTATTTTAGAAAATCAAGAGAGTTTTTTTTTCTCACGCTATTCTTAATACTCCCTTCGTTTTATTTCAATTGCTAGATATACTAAAAATAGTTGTTTCAAAGTACTTGCTAGTTTCAAAATTCAAGAGATAATTGACCATGTTATTCCAATTCTACCCTTAGTACTTAAAATTATTCTAATATGTGAAAACAATTATTATTGTATGTTTTTAAAAAATTAACAAGGTTATATTAGTCAAATTACCATCCCAATTAATATTTTCTTAAGGGATGCGCAAATCTTATCCTAGCAATTAAAATGGATCAGAGAAAGTATTAAATAACTACATACAGTAGTTGTATGTCAAATTTAGAGTTCCAAAACATTATTAATAAAATTAGTTTAGTAAAATACATCTCTAATAAAAACCTTTTTAAGGATTGTGTCAAATCAACATGAACTAGGTAATATAAAATAGAGGGAACAATTTAAAATTAATAATTATCATAAAAATTTAAAATTTTATAGGTGAAATTTTATGATATTATTATGAAAGTTTAACAGTAGAGTGTTGAAATTTATAATGATGACTATTTTTCAATTAAAGCGACTATAAATTAGCTAGATGGTGCTTAATATCAATCAACGTTTTAAAAAGAGGGAGGAAAAAATGAGGTGTCTTACTTAGTATAGAACGAGATATGAGCCTGAGATATTGGGACGTAAGTCTGATGAATCTCTATTTTTTTAAAGTTATAAGATTCAAAAATTCTTGTTACTTTCTTAAATTCTACTTCAAATCAAACTCACACAAATAAATTAAAATGAAAGAAATATTAGCTAGTATATTTCTTTAGTTTGGCTGGAGTAATTAACAATAAAATTTACAAAATTTCCTTATAACTTGCTTTTTTCTTTCTTTCTTGAAATCACCATCCAAAGTAATTTTTTCTCTAGAATTCAAATTTAAAATTTCTAGTTACACATGAAAGAATATTAATCACCCAATTTTAGTTATGTCTGACTATTTAAATCATAAAAAAAAGAAGAAGTGGAATAGGGTTATACATGAAGCATGTGAGATGACAATGTCCTAAATCAAGAGGATCCTAAGGATACATAGACTTAGTTATACATGATAGTCATAACATGCATTATGATGTTGTTTGTCTATCATGTAAAATCCTACCATGAAGGTTCTCTTCTTTTTTACGAAAAAATGAATATCGCTAAGCATGCTTAGTGGAAGCTTTTATATAATTTAATTATAAAAATCAAACAAACGCCAAGTTCAAAAACAAAAATAAAAATAAAAATAAAAATAAAAATCTAATTCTATATATGGTTTTCATTCTTAGCTGTAAGCTTTACAAAAAACAGAAGGGTTGATATCATCCAGAATCAATCTCACATATAAAAATGGATGCGGTCAATGCAAATATAATACCCAATAAAGAGTTGAGATCGTATTCATAGAGATTTTGTATAGATCCAAACTATCAACCAAAGCAAATATGATTTGAATGTTAAATATCTACTCACATTAATGGAAAACGAAAAATTAAGCTAAAGCTAGAATGCTATAGGTGAAATCAATATAGAAAAGTGCTAGGGATGTGTCCCCATATTGGGTTTATCCCCCTAATTTACTCAAATGGGAGTATTGAGAATGATATTTTGATATGTAAACAATCAACTTAGGTAATCATTAAGTGTCTCTCAATAATCCTAACAATGTCAATCTAAATAAATTTTCTCAAATTGATAAGAACTCCATTCTATCTGATTGCAATTTGCCAATTAGATACATCCTAAGTCTAGGTGAATACATTAAACAAGGTTTAGATCCTTCGGTCATTGTTGATTGATACTATCCAAATCTTAATTAGCTTTCTGAAGCACAATAGAGGCAATTTGATATGATTGGATGACTTTCACGACAATCTAACTTTTCAAAGTATATATCAATCAAATATTCACAAGTCCATACTCAATTTCACCTAATTGAGATTATTAGGGTTCACAAACCCATTGGGTTCACAAACTCATTGGGTTCACAAACCCATTGGGTTCACAAACTCATTGGGTTCACAACCTTAGATTTGGATTTAGCTACTCATAGTGAGAGAAGAAGAGAAAAATATGAATTTAAGCATCATCACTTACTTAGCAACAAGAAGAGAGAAGAAACTTAAATTGCTTAATTTAATCTTCAATAGGTATCTTCAATACAATCCTAAAAGTATGAAAACTATAGAGAAATGTTAAAAACTATCTCAAACTATCTAAAAGTAGTCAAAATATTTTTAAAAAGATATAAAAAAGAACTATTTATACTAAACTCCAAAATCCCAATAAAAATTTAAATTCAGAGGATCCAGGTCGCAGTGACAGACTGTCTTTTGAAAAGACGGTCCATTTATTGAACCGTCTATTGAAAACTCAGTCTACAAGGCTTCTTTCCATCTTCTCATTGATGGACTATCTATTAAGAAGATGATGAGTTGATAAATTACCAACTCATTTGGTATTTTAAGCATGAACTATTACTTTGTTTCCACACAGACTAGGAAGATTTTATGCCTTTTCTTTTTCTTTGTGTAGGTATTTAAATTAGACAAAGAAAATGAAAGAATTGAACTGAAAACACTCTGTTAGAGGCAAAACGGACATGCGTGCAACACATGAGCACCTGCGAAACACAGATGCCATGCAGATAGCACTGGAAGATTAGCTGAACTGAACTTGCGGAATGCAAGTGCCATCGTAGATGGCCTACACAAGACACTATCTCAGCCTGCTGAAGCACCTGCGAGCCACAGATGGCCACCTGCGAAAGCAAGTACCGCGCAAGTGATCCGGATGCTAATAAGGGCAAAATCATCCAATTTTGGCACAAATGTACCTGAGAAGCTTCCAAGAGAAATTTTGAAAATATGTGCAATAGGAATTTGCAGATTTTTATCCCAATTGTACACACACTTCATTATGTCATATTGAAAATTATAGAGAGAAGTTTATAGAGATAGAAAGTGGAGTACAATTACTTCATCTTCTTCAAATCCCATTGGGCAAGAACTCCATTGTTGCATATTTTGAGCTTAATTTTAGTACTTAATATGATGAAGTTAGAGAAATTTCTTATGAGTATAATTTCTCTTTTCTTATTCATTAGTAGCTAAATTATTAGCTAGGGGTGTGTGCAAGATATGTTCTTAAACTTGATTGGGTGTTGATTATTTCGATTAATATGCATGGATATATTATTTTTTCTAAGTTATAATTGAAAAATTAATAGTTGCAAATATTGGTTTAGCTTGCTTATCTTGCTTTTGCTTGACAAAGAGAAGTGAGATTTGGATGAGAACTCAATAGTGGAGATTTGGATGTGTGATACTTGGGTTTGAGCTAGAGATAGTCAAGACTCATATTCATACTCTATTAAAGGGTTAAGTCTAGAAATAGCTTAACCCTTCCTCAATCTTATCAGTTGATTTGTGATTATGGCTTTGGAGTTTGAGAAAATCTAAAGCAAACATATCCATGTGGTTGAAAAATAAGAGGGTGTAGCTTTATTTATTGCTATTCATGTTATAATTGAATTTAAGACATTTCAATCAACCATAATCTAGTTAACACCCCATCAATTGCACATCCCTAGTTCCTCTTTATTTTTTGCAATAAGTGATTTTCCCGGTTTAGCTATAAAATTTGGATTTGATACTTGCTTCTTTTCCCCCAATATTTATATTATGTTGATTATACATGATGCTAGCTAGTTTGAGTTGATTTACAACTTTTGGATCATCTTTTCTCAATCTATGTGGGATTCGACTCCGACATCTGTTGAAAATTTTATTTTTGACAATGATTGCTACCACCTCCTTTAAAAGGGAGAGATGTATTGAGCATGGGATTGAGATGTGATAGCCAGTCATTGTTTATTAATTCGATTTTTTTGCGTCTTATGTTGCTTTTACTTTATTTTATGTTGTTGCTAATTGCTTGGGAGTGTGAAGATGAGCGACGTTAGTGATGTTGATAGCGTGGAGGGATGCATGGATGTGGAGAATGAACCCATGGCGCAGAATGTAGCTGGTTCCATTCGTCTACCACCAACGGTAGGAAATGTCGTATTCCATGTAACAAGCACCATGTTACATCTCTTGCAAATGAAAAGGTTGTTTGGAGGACAAGCTAGTGAGGATGTTAATCGACATCTTTGGAACTTCATCAAAATTTGTCAACCATTCAACATATCTAACATCATCCAAGAGTCCATCCGCTTGAGGTTATTCCCATTCTTTTTAATGAGAGAGATTATGGGATGATTAGAGGAGTTGGCTCCTGGATTTATCACATCTTAGAATGAGTTGATGGAAGTGTTCCTTGATAGATTTTTTCCACCGTCTCGGATGCTTCAACTTAGTGACGAGATCATGAACTTCCGGAAACTCACAGGAGAAGCTATTCATGAGGTGTGGCTGAGGTTTAAGAAGAAAGTTACCATTTGCTTGAATCATAGACTGCTAGATAGGGTACTACTTCAAAGCTTTTACCGGGCCCTTGATTCAATAAACAAGTTGGTGGCTAATAATCTTGTTGGTGGTTCACTTATGGACCAAACATTTGGACTTGCAAGGACTCTTCTTGATAGTATGACTAAAACCATCCTAGCATGGCAACCATGAGATACCGAAGTGTCTTCTTGTGCTTTTCCTATCCAAATAATGAATTCCATGAAGAGAAGGGATGAGGAAAGGAACGAGACATTTGGTGAAAATAATGACTCAAATTGTGTTTCTAGCAAGGTACATGAGGGGTTTTCATCCGAGGTACCAAGACGCCAACTAAGGTTCTTGGCATCCTCATAATAAGAATCAAGGTTAGAACCACGAGTATATGCTGAATCAAGAAGTCAGAAGAGAGAAGAGTCCTCATGCAAAAATTAAAATCATGCTTGATAGGGTCTTGGAAAGGGTGGTACCAACTGATGTGGGAATCTGAGAGTTGAAAAGTGAACTATTAAAGCTTTCTCAAACTATGAAAGCCCATGAGATCTCTATTAGATATCTCGAAGAAAGGATGAACCACTTCGTATTTCAAATGAAATCGGGGGTGGGTATAAAGGTGAAGGAGCCATTTATTAAAAATGTCCCAAGCTCGAAAGGGGTTTATGAGAAAGACATAAGGCAAGATATTGAGGAGACATTCATCAAAGAGTCACTAGAAGTCGTTCTATTGAATAATGATGGAAAGGGAAGTAAAGGTTTAGAAGAAGCATGTACTACTGTGACAGATCTTGGGTCCTATTTTCACCAACTAAAGAAGCTTGACCTTGATCTAAAAAATCAGCAAACTCCGCCATTGCAGACATCAATCATTGAACCTACAGTGTTAGATCGCAAAACGTTACCTGCTCATTTGAAGTATGCATATCTTGGCTTAAATGAAACCTTGCCGGTGATTATTTCGGCTAAACTAGACGGGCGTCAAGTAGAGGCACTATTGGCAATCTTGAAGAAGCATATTCGAGCAATTGATTGGACTATTGCCGACATAATTGGCATACCTCCGGGAATTTGTACTCATAAGATCAACATTCAAAAAGATTGTAACCCCTCCATGGAGAATCAAAGGCGATTGAATCCACCCATGCAAGAAGTTGTAAAGAAAGAAATTATCAAGTGGCTGGATACAAGAGTGGTGTACCTAATAGCTGATAATACTTGGGTAAGTCCAGTACAGTGTGTGCCTATAAAAGGGGGAATCACGGTAGTCCCAAATGAAAAGGATGAGATGATAGCTACATGGCCAGTGACCGGTTAGAGAGTGTGCATGGACTATCGGAGGCTGAACGCCAGTACCAAGAAGGATTATTTCCCCATTCCCTTTATAGACCAAATGTTAGACCGGCTGGCGGGCGAGAGTACTACTGTTTCCTTGATGGATATTTAGGGTATAATCAAATTTCTATTTCCCCAGAAGACCAAGAAAAAACTACTTTTACATGTCCTACGACGCATTTGCCTTCAAAAGGATGCCATTTGGGCTTTGCAATGCCTCAACCACATTCAAAAGATGTATGATGTCTATCTTTTCAGATATGGTGGAGGATACTATGGAGATCTTCATGGACAACTTTTCAGTTGTGGAAAATACTTTTGAAGAGTGCTTAATGCACTTAGACAATGTGAAGAGTCAAATTTAGTCCTCAATTGGGAAAAATGCCACTTCATGATGAAGAAAGTCATTGGATTGGGGCACAAAATTTCAGAAAAAGGAATAGAGGTAGACCAAGCGAAGATTGAAGCCATCTCTAACCTACCTCCTCCAAAGACCGTGAAAGGCATAAGAAGCTTCTTGGGTCACGTAGGCTTTTATCAACGGTTCATCAAGGATTTTTCCAAAGTGGCTCACCTGTTGTTCAGATTGTTGGAGAAGGATGCCAAGTTCCATTTTGATGATGCTTGCATTGTCACGACCCGAACATAGCCCCGGATCTAGACACAGAATCTAAGATCATAAATGGCTCCAAGTCAACCCATGACATGAGCATGACAACTAAAGCTCTACATAATTAATGCAGAAAACTAACATTTTAAAATAGCGGAAGTCTGAATATTTGATAACATCTGAACAAGGAAACACATAATACTGGTCTGAAGCTGAATACATACTATGTCTGATAAGCCTCTACATATAGACGAGTTGATGGGAAAAGACTCCAACTAACTCACTAATAGACTGAAACTGAAGCTACTAGTAACAAGCTAATAAAAAGGGTCCTCGAAGGATGAGGACTTAACAACAAGCTGGATATGTTAACTCTGAGAATCTGGCTAGCGGCAGGACTGAACCTGAACATCTGAGCCTATATCATGAAAGGATACAACATAGAATATGCGGTCAATACTTGAAATGTACCGAGTATGCAAGATAAGTAAAACCACCGAATAAGTAAAATTGAAATCATGCATATCATAAATTATTTCATCATAAGATTCTAAGAGTAAGGCTTATATGCAATTATCTAAAAACATGATTTAAACATTACTGCATCTCATAACTGAATTGAATGACCCAAAGCTGTAATTAATATTCATAAGTAAAATTAAACATTGGGTCAAACCTGCTGAAAACATAATAACATAACTGATGAACATGCATAACTGAAAACATGAGGAACAATGAGAGACTCATCATATAACTAACATTAGCACGATAGAGCTTATGTGGTCCTGACTATTACACTCAAGTGGGAAGAGCTGTTCAAAGCCTTGCCAGGGCTAAGGGCTCTACCATGATATCGATATCAAGCTAAAGGCTCCTCGGGGGCAGGGAAAGCTCACAAGGGAGGTCCTAAGGAATCTAAATAAACCTACGTTGGCACGTAGTTCTGAGGCTCGGGGTTCTTTGAACCCCTAGCCTGCTCGGTGCTAGACACTACTCCCAAAAACATGCATATGCTTTCCATCATTTTTCGACAAAGTTGATCATAATAATGTATACATAGACTGAACATGAGGAGCCTTGGCTCAAAATATACCACAAGCTGAAAAGTGAGAGGTTAGACTCCATAAGCCATGTGGTAAGTTAATATCATGAAATCTAAGTAAATCATGAAACATACTAGAACATATGGGTCTACCCAACTTAAACATGCTTTGAAATAAACTTGTCGTCAAGATCATAGATATAGACATGGGTAAATTCAAAATCGTACTTTCACCATAGACATCTTATCATGATTGAAAACATAGATTATGATCTCAGCTCTTCATAAACTTGCATAATTGGGCATCTTATTCTTAAAACTTTGAAGTCAAAATTTATAATTGAAATCATCATAAAACATGCCCACGAATCTTAGAATAACATTAGAAACATGCATATAATTGACCAATGATATATATAGAGAATTTCATAAAATTGGGTTAAGACCCCATAGATTCATCACCTTTGAATTTCATGAATTTAAAAGAGAATTTAGGCATGAGAGTGAAGGAATACTCCCATTCATAAACCTACATATCTGGGTACTTTTATTTCACAATCTCTCTTGAAAACCCAAGTGAATTGAGGAAGGACCTAAAGAATCCTCAAGCTTGATCTCCAATGAACTCCTTAATCTTGCATGCATGGAATGGGAAGACTTAGGATTGGTTAAGCACCCTTAAAACCCTCCTAACTGAGCTTAAAAAAACGTAGTTTAGGACCTAGGGACTTAGGAATTACGAAAATACCCTTACTAAAACACAGAAAAATTACACTCTGCCAGTCACCACGAGTGACATCACGACTCGTGGTGTACACAACGACTCGTAGTGTACACGATGACTCGTGGTGTCCAAGTGGTGAAGTCCACTGGAAAGAAGTCTCACTCTGAAAACACTAGCTAGACAACTACTCACTTCATGGGTTGTGAGTCAGACCACGACTCGTGACTCCCCTCGTGCCATCTCTGGGAAAATCAAATCTTGCATCATTGACCACCTTGATCGCGGCTCACTTCATGAGTCGTTAGCCCAACCACGACTTGTTACAGCCACTCATTGTCACCCCCTACCCACGTGTTCCTATCAAGCATTCTCCACTTCATGAGTCACTTTAAGACTCGTGAAGTCTCCTCACGGGTCACTGGATGACTCGTACTGTGACTTGGTGCAGTATTTCCTATTTTTCTCTGCTTGAACCCTCGAGTCTAATTTTAAGGACTTTCGGGGTATAACAATATCTCCCTCTTGGGAATGTTCATCCTTGAATGTGGATAAACATACTGAAAAACTGGGGAAAAGATTTTCCATCCCAAATACTGAGTATCTGAAGCTGAGAACTGACGGAGTAACTGACTCCGGACTAAAATACATGACTAAACTGAATTTACAAAGCACACATACATGCATTGACATGAAAGGAACTGATATACATGAATTGAACACAAGACTGAACATTAAACATGAATAGAGAACTAAGGAAGAAACTAATACCTCAAGCTGGAACTGAAGCAGAAGGGAAAATATGCGGATATTTAGCCATCACATCTGCCTCGACTTCCCATGTAGCTCTCTCAATGTGCTGATTCCTCCACAAGACCTTTACTGAAGCTACCTCTTTATTCCTCAACTTTCGAACCTGATGATCAAGTATTTCAACTGTACCTCCTCATAGCTAAGGCTATCCTTCACAGCTACGCTCTCCACCGGAACAACCAAAGTCGAGTCACCCATGCACTTATTCAAGAGCGATACATGGAAAACCGGATGTACTGAAGCAAATTCTGAGGGCAACTCCAACTTATAGGCCACCTTGCTAACACGTCTTAGAATCCTATATGTGCCAACATATCGGGGAATAAGCTTCCCCTTCTTTCTGAATCTCAACACTCCCTTCATGGGAGACACTTTCAAAAATACACAATCATCAACTTCAAACTCTAGTTCTCTCCTCTTTACATCCTCATAGGACTTTTGATGACTCTAAGCTATTTTCAGCCTCTCCCTTATAAGCTGAACTTTCTCCATAGCCTCATGAACTAAATTTGGTCCTATCAATGTTGCTTCACCGATTTCAAGCCAACCAATGGGTGATCTACACCTCCGCCCATAAAGAGCCTCAAATAACGCCATCTAAATACTGGAATGATAGCTGTTGTTATATGCAAACTCGATGAGAGGTAAATGATCATCCCAACTACCTTTGAAATCAATCACACATGCTCTCAACATATCCTAAAGAGTTTGAATGGTCCGTTCAGCCTGACTATCTTTCTGCGGGTAAAAAGTTGTGCTAAGCTTGACTTGAGTACCGAGTCCTTTTTAAAACGACCTCTAAAACTGGGAGGTAAACTGAGTACCTCTATCTGATATGATGGACAAGGGAACTCCATGCAACTAAACTAATTCCCGAATATGTAGTTTGGCATAATACTCTACTGAATCAGTAGTTTTGACCAGTAGAAATGAGCTGCTTTAGTCAACCTGGCTACAACCACCCAAATAGAGTAATATTGCCGACGAGTACGAGCCAACCCTATAATGAAGTCCTATTGATTTCCTCACACTTCCAAGTACGGATACTAATGTCTTTGATGCTCAACTTTCACTTGTTGACAATTTGGACACTTAGCCACAAACTCTACTATGTCCTTCTTCATTCCATTCCACCAATATACTTCCAGTAGGTCACGGTACATCTTGGTGGAACCTAGATGTATAAAATATTGGGAACCATGAGCCTCATGCAACATCCAATCTTTCAAATCATCAACACCTGGAACACACAAATGACCATGATATCGAAGTACACCATCTCCCCCTTGGGAGAAGATCTCAACCTTTTGATTCTGAACCGCTTCCTTTAACTTTACCAAAATAGGATCCTCGTTTTGTCTAGACTTGACTTCAGTCACCAAAGAGGATTCTGATCCATTATGAACAATGACATTGCCATCTGTTGAGTCAACAAGGCGAACTCCTAGTCGTGCAAGCCGATGCATATCCTTCACCAACACTCTCTTCCCCTCATCTACATGAGACACACTCTCCATAGAAAGTCTATTGAGAGCATCTGCTACCACATTGGCCTTACCTGAATGATAAAGGACACTCATGTAATAATCTTTAAGAAGCTCCAACCACCTTCTTTGACGTAGATTTAGATCCTTCTAGGTAAACACATACTGTAGGCTCTTATGGTCCATAAACATTGTTCGGTCCATTTGGTATAACTACACACAAGTGCACGTGGTCAAACAAGTAATAAATTGGCTCAAGTAAGCCAAGTATCGATCCCACAGGGACTGGACTAAGGTAGCAATCTACTCAAGTGTCAATAAACTTTAAATCTAAATTGCAGACAACAGTGTGAAGAAGATTTTGATATTTTGTTTCCTAATTTTATACTAAGTCTAAAACGAATATACAATTTGAGTCTGAACTATAAGTATGAGCATGCTGAGGCTAAAATGAACATGTAGAGAAATAAATTATCGATACAATTTGGTTAATCTTTCCTCCGGTTGCTAGTCAAGAATTATTGCCTATGGATTAAAACTCTCGTATTTAACTCAACTTAAGAATCATGAACCTTCCACCTACATCTATGTGATAAAAAGAAATTCATGTTCTAGCCATACAAAACCGATTCCTTAATTGACTAATACGACTTTCAAGTATATCTCTATCCTGAAGGTAAATCAATTCTCAATTTTCCCAAACTAAGAAAAGATCATATCCTATCAATTCACAACTTTCCAACTTCTTGCTCTCTCGAGCGAAACCGGACTTTTTAGATATACATTAACGTTTGCCACACATTAACGCAGTAAGAACAAGAATCAATAGAACAACCATGGAAGAAAAGATGAAAAACCAATTTATCAATAATTACATTTCAATACAAATGTTCTTAACCTCAGCAAGAAGGGAAATTAGCCACTCATTTGTGGATTAAACATCGTTAAATGAGTGTTAATCATACGAGAAATTGAAATAAAGAAGAAGGAGATAGAGAAAAACCCTGAGATTTTCGTCGCCTCAACTGCCTATAACCCACGTTCTTGCTCCACCAAGTCAGAATTCTTAAAAATAAAACCTAAGTGTTCTATTTATACTAGTGGAAATTTTTCTTGAAATAACAAGCAACGTGTCACGGAGTGCATCGCGGAGCACTGCCTCCATGACACGCCACCAACGCGGACCCTCACTGGAATCCGGTCGTCCAAGTATTAAAACCCAACGTGGCATGGCATGCAACGCGGGGCTAGGCCAACGTGCCACGGCCCCAACGCACACCTTCACTGGAATTTGGCATAATTTTAGCATCCAGGCAGAATGCATCCGCGATGGTAGCGTGACTCGGTTCCATCGCGGAGCCCCTTTACTTCGTGCTTTCCTTGTGCTTTTTTCCTTGCTAGCTTCCGAGTCCAATCCCGATTTCTCCCAACCTTCATCTTAGCTTCATAAAATTATATTTTTCCTGCAAAACCATGCTAATCATGTTGGTTAGTATAAATTCACATTTTATTACAATTCACATGAGAATGTACAAACATCGATAGATAAACAAGGCAAAAATGACACATTTGAGTATCACTTGGGCATATAAATCTGCCTAAGATCACTTACCCCACACTTAAATCCTTGTTCATCCCCGAACAATAATCTTACACCTCATGCGATTGACACCCAATCCTGGCTACTTTGGCTCGACAATTCAAGCTATGGTTATACCAATTATTTAATATAGCAAATCATCAAGAAAACATGCATAGTCTTATCAATACAATGACCTTCAACACATTAAGACCTCCTAGACTCAAGAATCGACTCTCGATATTGGCAAACTCATGCAAATCAGCTGATCAAGATATCCGACACGAAATTCAATCTCTCGTCGAGCATGTGCCCTCACAGCACAAGAGAATTTTCCCCTTTTTAATCACATGAACTCAACGACATTAAATGCAGGGGAATATAAACAAGATTTCGCTCTCTCTCCCAAAAGAATTCACATGCATCATGTCATGAACCATAAGCTTGCCTTTAGTGTATTACTCCACTAATATAAGGACGCGTGATGTAAGATCACGTAGGACTTAACAGGTTGTAGTGTAAGCTACGAAACTAGCAAATACTGGGCTAACCAATAATAACAACTAGCCTCCTTAAGCGCTTTTTCAATACATCCCATCAACCTTATGGGCATTGTTTCTTCCTTCATCCTCCCATTCTTGAAGTCTGTCTTTATTTTTGACCCCATATCTTTAAGAACACTCGACTTAATACCAAAGATTAGTTATACATCTTCATTATATTTAATTTATAGCGAGTGCACCTTTGACCTTTTCTTTCCTTTCATCACTCTGCGTTTTCTTTTCTTTTCACCATTCTCACTCCTTGACACTGTGGGAAAATTATTTTTTTGTTGAGCGCTTAAGGGTTTTGGATCAAATTCACGGATAATGAAAAGAAGGGGTTAAGCTCGGTTTACACCTTTTTGACAAAAGAAAAAAATAGGCTAAAGGCTTAATGGGCTAACTAGGATGTACATTCAAGATGGGTACGATAATGAAAAAAAAACTTTCGATTAAAGCAAAGAAATGCCTACATCCTTTCCTGCAATACACATCCTTCATTTCATTTCGTACACACACCAGGCAAGTTCTAGACACTTCACAATAGCATGGAAGAAATGAAACCTCACCACACACTCATTGTACATGCTCAACTCAAGACATATTCACAGACTCTTCAATCAGCTAATTGCAAGAATTCAAACATTAAGCCTCAATCACACCGAATTGAACTCTATGGCCTAGGTATCTCAACATATTTACAAAGTTGCATGCTTTCATACGAATCACCTTTGCATTTTAAATATCATGTACAACATGCAACCATAATTTCGCAACCATAAAGTAATGACACGTTTGGGATACAAACAAACAAAAGAAAAAAACTAAAAAATGAACAAAAGAAATCTACTCCTAACGATTACATTTTCCTTAAGACGGTCGTCATCCATCCATCATAGGGAACGGTCACTAATTACGACTTCGGTTCAATGAGACTATTCTCGGTAAAAGAACCGAAAACAAACGCCGAGAAACCCAAAAATAAAAAAAAAATTTAATTGATAATTTCGATAAAGTAAAAATATTTACAAAACCAGCCAACAACATTCAACAACACACAACAGCTTCACATTAATTACAATACAGACATACACACAAAAATCACAGGGTCAAGTTTTTCCAAGCACAACAACAGAACAGAGACATTAATAACATCAACAACCATCATCTAACTACTCCCACCCTACATAAATCGAACACTGTCCCCAGTGTTCACAAAATTCAGCATAGCACAAAAGTGGGTGGTGAAACTCCCTGATCAATCGAAGTATTCCACTTCTTCGTCAGGTGCCGCTGCTTCGTCTCTTATGTCTGAATCGCCCCCATCGTCATCATCTGACTCAACATCGGAGTCATCACGATGTGTCTCCTCATCTATGGGGACATCATCATTAGTGGGCTCCATAAAAGCTGGCCCCACTCGGCATAGAGCCCTGGCATTTTCGCCAAAAGGGTAGTCTAGGTCGAGCTGCCATAGCTCATCTTCTGTTGCCGGCCTCCCGCCTATGCGCAGCTGGAGCATCTGCATCCCGAACATGCGGGCCATGTACTGATCATCCCGAGCATGTCGCTCGGCTAGTGTAAGAACTGGCCCGTGAGTGGTGTCGGGTGCCTTAGTTTTGGTGACATCTAAGGCCCGCCTCTCCATCTGCGGGATGTAGTCAAGGGCCTCTTCCTCAATATCCAGGCCCCTTAGGAACGTGGTCAGCAAGCCACCAAACCAGTACCTGTGCCCTTGATGCAAACGGGCTCTCTTCATGGCAGAGATAATCACCGCCCCAACATTGATCTCCAGCCCTTTCATCAAGGCATAGACCAAGCACACACGATCCTGGGTGACATCTGTCATATGCACCCCCGGGATCAGGCAGGAACACACAATCTTAAGCCATATACTGGCTTCCCTGTTCATCTGTGATTAGGGCAATGTCTGATGGTAGCCCCTCTCCTTATGCCTGCTCCACCGTGCTGTAGACCGGGCTCCACACAAAGTGCGTCTGTGTCCCGCGCCCCCAAGATGGCATTAAGGTGATGGGGCTCAAAAGTGACTACCTGCCCCCTTATCTTTATGGTGTGACTTCTGAGTGTCGGGTTCCAGTTGGCGTAGAACTCCCGAATCAGGTGAAGATTGCACTCCTTGGGCTCTTCAAAGATGAAGTTCAACCCGGCTGCCTTAATCCTGTGGACAATCCTGGGGAATTCCTATGCCAAAGGTTCCCTAGCAATGTGTTCCTCGGGGAAGTATTTGCTTTCCTTATGCTTTGTGTACCATTCCTTCCCCCCCTCTGTCACCCATCGGGTTTCCTATTGCCGACATTGGCCGCGCGGAACCGCTGGTGCTGCTGGGACTGCTGTTCCCAGTCTGATTCTTTTCCTTTCGGCACCCGATGTAGATGCGCCCTTCCCTTTATCTTGCCTGCTTGCCATTGTTTCTGTCAAAACAAACAGACAGTTTCAATGTTATTCAAAGTAAAATTAGCTTTGACTAAGGTTGGGTTAAGCTAGGCCACCCCACACTTAATCTTTAGCCACAATCACAACATTACAGCAAGACAATCCTCTTTTTCTAACTTTCAAAATAAAAAATATAAAAAAATAAACTAAAACAATAACAAAAGTGCCTCGTGCATTCAGAGGGTTCGACGGTATACATTTTATGTACTACTCAGACTTCATACAGCTAATCCACTATTACCATCGATAAGATTTCATCATATAGCACTTAGCGCAAATTTCTATCAACAAAACCAATGCAATTCCCCCAATTTCTATGCAATTTCAACAATTTCATTATCCCGACAATCCGTCGCGCCTTTAGCATCTTAACGTTAAGCACAACATAATTTTCCTCACCCAACATGCACAAACCAAGAAGAATTTCACATTTCAACTCAATTTTAACTTCTTCATATTTGAATTCTAACCCTAGCTACAATTTCGCAAGAATTTCAATCGCCCATGTATTTATCGAGTTCATATAATCACAACAATACTACGAACATCAATTAACAATAGCTTACATGAATTCAAGCTCAATTTAAAATTAGGGCAAGTTTTCCTCACTTCCTATTCTCAAAATTGGAAAAATTAGACAAGAAATGAGATGAAGTTAACGAACATACCTTCAAATTGATGATATCGAAGAAAAATTGAAGAATTTTAGCTCCTAGGTCTGTGTCACGTTGGGGAAGGGGGGAATTCTTGGGTGTTTGACGAGGAGGAGATGAGGAATGGGAAAAAATAAGGGAAAAAGGGGTTAAAAAGGGATATTTTCGCGCGGGTCACCTGGCAACCCGGTGTGACCCGACACGAAATTGCCTTCAACGTGTCACGAAGGGTAACGCGGAGCATGCCCTCCGTGACATGGAGCCATCACGCCAGTACTCTAGAATTTTTCAAAAATTCCAGATTACACTTCAATGTGTCACGGAGGGTAACGCGGAGCACCCCCTCCGTGACACGGAGCCATCGCGCAGGCTCACTGTTTTGCCACTTTTTATTATTTTTCTTACCTCGATTTTTCCTTTGCGATCCTTTGCATTTTTACCCTCCGTTCAACCTGAAATTCATCTCACAACAAGAAATTGGTTAGAATTTATAGGTTTCACATAAAATACAATTTTTTTTTGTTTTTATTTTTATTTTTCTCATTTTTACTTTTCTTTTTTTTTTCTACGAAATCTATTCACATATTACAAAAATTTCACGGGTTGCCTCCCGTGCAGCGCCTGGTTTACCGTCGCGGCTCGACGTCATTAAGCTCAGTCATCCTCTAGGGTGACAGACGTCTTCTGTCGACTACCGTCCTCACCCATGTCATGCTTACACTTCTCCAGTGGTTTCCCCAATGGCTCCCGTGACTCAACGCTCTGAGCACTATCCGCTCGATCTAGAACGTTGATCACTGAGAGTTCCTCGTACACGGCCGACAACTTTGTAGCCTTGTACACCTCAAACACCTCCACCTTGTCATGGGCCCGCATAGTTAGCTGCCCTGCCGCTACATCAATAAGTGCTTTCCCGGTAGCCAAGAAAGGACGTCCCAAAATAAATGGGACTTCCGCGTCTGGCTCAAAATCCAGCACGACGAAGTCTACTGGGAAGATAAGGGAGCCCACTTGCACCAGCATGTCTTCCACAATGCCATCAGGTCTAGCTAAGGAACGATCCGCCAGCTGCAAGATCACTGTTGTTGGTCTAGGACTCCCTAGCCCCAACTTCTTGAATACCGATGTCGACATCAAGTTAATGCTCGCTCCCAAATCACATAATCCATGAGCTCGGATACTATGCCCAATTTTAATTTGAATTGTAAAGCTCCCAGGGTCCTTGAGCTTTGTGGGCAACCTGTTTTGTATCCATGAAGTGCACTCCTCCGTAAGCGCCACCGTAGCATACTCAGTCAACCTGCTTTTGTTCACCACGATGTCCTTGATATATTTTGCGTACTTCGGCACTCCCTGCAAAACATCGACAAGAGGTAAATTAATGTGTACCTGCTTAAGCACCTTCATGAACTTTTTGAAACACGCTTCCTCCTTGTGTTTCCTTAGTCTTTGAGGGAACGGGGGTGGTGGTCTTTCTGGTTCAGCTTCCTTCTCCTTCCCCCTATCATCATTGTGCTCCCTCTCCTTTTCACCTGCTCCCGACTGCTGTGGTGGTCTTTCTGGTTCCACCTCCTTGAGTTGCAAACCACTCCTCGTGGTCACTGCATTTACTTGCTTGGGTTGGGGTCAGTGTCACTTGGAAGTCCTCCTCTCGGCCTAGTGTTTTGAGCTCCAGCAAATTGCCTAAACTGGTACTCCAGCACCTTTGTAGCTAACTGATTGTTCTTTACATCGGCTGCCAATTTCACGTAATCAGCCTGCAATTGAGCTTGGTTAGCTATCATTGTCTTGAACATTTCCTCAATGCTGGGTGATGGTGGTGGAGGAGGTGCATTGTTGCTTCTGTATTGTGACTGATAGTTCTGCTGCCCTCCTTGATTTCTCTGCGCCCCCTGACTCGAACTTTGCCCTTGATGGTTGTTGCTACCCCAAGAGAAATTCGGGTGATTCCTCCAGTTGGAATTGTAGCTGTTGCCATACTGTAGGTGGTTGTTTCTCTGTACATTACCAACAAAGTTCACCGAATCAGGATTTTCTCCACAACACTCAACTGAGTGTTCGTTACTCCCGCACACTTCACACCAAATCTGCTGCACTACATTCACTGGGGCTTGAGACTGGTTCATGCTCATGTTACTGAAGTGGGTGTTGAGTTGATTCTGTAACGCAGCTATCTGTGCAGCAATAGCTGTAAAACCATCCACTTCTAGGACTCCTTCTGCTTTCCTTGTTCCTCCTCTTGACGAATCCGCATTTCACTCTGGATTTCCCTGCGAAATACGATTTAACAAGGTATACAACTCCTCATAAGTCTTCTCTAATGCTTGTCCCCCAGCTGCTGAGTCTAGTAAGATTTTTGTGTGGGGTTCCAAACCCTCTATGAAAGTATGCACCAGCACATCATTGGATTGGTGATGATGAGGACAATCCCGCAACATAGATTTGAATCTCTCCCAGGCCTGATACAGATTCTCTCCCTCTCTCTGTTTAAAACTTAGAATTTGACTTCTAAGTCTTGCTGTTTTACCGGATGGAAAGAACCGTATCAAGAATTTCTTTGCAAGATCATCCCACGTGGTGATGGAATTAGGTGGCTCAACTTTCAACCACCTCTTAGCTTCTCCCAAAAGTGAAAATGGGAACAATGTAAGCCTGATATAATCTGATGACACTCCAGCGGGGATGTAAGTGTCACTTATCTCCAAAAAATTTTGGAGATGTTGCTGTGGATCCTCATGAGGGAGACTTGTGAACTGCCCGCTGGTGTGCAACAATTGCACCATGTTCTGTTTAAGCTCGAACCTCCCTCCTGGCTCAGGTTTGTGGATGCTAGATGTGACATTGTTAGCATGTGGGATTGCTACCTCGCGAACCGGCCTAGCTGCCATTTCCTTGGGCACTAACATTGCCTTTACAACTGGTGGATTCTGTTGTTGCTTCAGGATTGTTTGTCTGAGCAACTGCAGCTTTTTCTCTAGAGCTTCTCTCCTTTGACGATGGAATAGTCTTTCCGGCTCTAAAGATGAGTCCACCAGCTCCTTGTCTCTTGCCAGTGTTCAACAGAAATTAGTATCTGCAAAATACAGGCTAAGACCAAGTTGTCAACACTAAGAAGAAATAGTAAACTAACACTTACGAAAAATTTACCAATTGCCAATCCCCGACAACGGCGCCAAAAACTTGTTCGGTCTGTTTGGTATAAATACACGCAAGTGCACGTGGTCAAACAAGTAATAAAGTGGCTCAAGTAAGCCAAGTATCGATCCCACAGGGACTGGACTAAGGTAGCAATCTACTCAAGTGTCAATAAACATTAACTCTAAATTGCAGACAACAGTGTGAAGAAGATTTTGATATTTTGTTTCCTA
This sequence comes from Datura wrightii, assembly GCA_035772735.1. NCBI lineage: Eukaryota > Viridiplantae > Streptophyta > Magnoliopsida > Solanales > Solanaceae > Datura > Datura wrightii. The sequence goes on along the minus strand of JASDFA010000016.1, from coordinate 84,759,687 downwards.
ATTTTATACTAAGTCTAAAAAGAATATACAATTTGAGTCTGAACTATAAGTATGAGCATGCTGAGGCTAAAATGAACATGTAGAGAAATAAATTATCGATACAATTTGGTTAATCTTTCCTCCGGTTGCTAGTCAAGAATTATTGCCTATGGATTAAAACTCTCGTATTTAACTCAACTTAAGAATCATGAACCTTCCACCTACATCTCTGTGATAAAAAGAAATTCATGTTCTAGCCATACAAAACCGATTCCTTAATTGACTAATACGACTTTCAGGTATATCTCTATCCTGAAGGTAAATTAATTCTCAATTTTTCCAAACTAAGAAAAGATCATATCCTATCAATTCACAACTTTCCAATTTCTTGCTCTCTCGAGTGAAACTGGACTTTTTAGATATACATTAACGTTGGCCACACATTAACGCAGTAAGAACAAGAATCAATAGAACAACCATGGAAGAAAAGATGAAAAACCAATTTATCAATAATTACATGTTATACCCCGTAAATTCCCGGCACATAGATGGCCTATTCACGTGTTGGTTAAGAATATTTGAAAGCAATGCATGCTAGAAAAAGGCCCGGGGAAGATCAGAGAAGCGCCAAGTCGGCGCGTCGCAAGGCAAAATGCGATTTATAGTGTCCAAGTATATAGAGCTCAGTTTGTGATGTAATTTCCTTTAATTAATAATAATTTCCTTTAATTAATGATAATTTCCTTTAAATAATAATAATTTCCTTTAACTAAGGATAAGTTTTCCTTTGATTACTAATAATTTCCATTGGAAGTTCCAGGAGCACGCAGAGAAAGGGAGAAGACGAAGAAAATTATAAATAGTCGTCCGATTACGCTGCCAAACATAGTCCAAATTCAAATTAACCTCAGATACTGAGGTATTTAGCAGCAGAGAGCATTCCTACGGATTTAGTTTCGCGAAATACGGCCGACGAATCGTCGAGCTACCGAGCTAAGGTAAGTTGAATTTCTCCAAACTAGTGTCTATGTGCTCCTAGCTGTGAAGTGAGTACTTCTCCCTTCTGGACTTCTGAAAAATAGCGAGTTTTTGACCGTCTTTCGATAAGCCTAAGTTTAGGCTATAATTATATCGAAAGTGACGTTGTTCTTTAGAATAAAGCTATATTTAGTATTAATTGACATATATATGAATGCAGTTGGGAGAAATAGCTGGAGTATTGAACGAGCCTCGTCCGACAGAAGGATAACTCGAGGTTAAGGTATGTAAAGCTAGTTCTTTTGGCAAGTTAGTAGTTTTAGCCTTGTATAGTACAATAAATTCCGTAGTAGAATTCCCGGAATTGAATGTTAAGTATTGTGCAAGTTCAGTAAACCTAGTTTGCGTTGTTATATCATATTCAGTCTGAAGGTTAGAAAAGCATGCGCCGAAGGGCGAGTTAGCATCCCAGATTCAGTATAGCCTATTACGTGATTAGCAAGCATGTAGTAGAATAAAAAGGAATAGATTTTCATAATAAAAGTTAGTGAAGAGAAATCAGATGGACAGACAGTTATGGCTACAGATTAGCCATTCAGACAAATAGTATCTTGACTACAGATTAGCCGTACAGTTAAACAGAGATTACAGAATTAGTATAATTAGTAAGAATCAGTTCAGTATAGAAACATATCAGAATAAGAAGTTAGATTTCAGATAGTCTTTTCAGTTATACATGCTTGCTATTTATATGTGTTATTGTTTGTTGAGACTTGCTATGGCTTGTGGGTGTCCCTTTTAACATCCCCACCGCCCCTAGGTTATAGCTGTGTCGATACCAGATTCAGATACCGCCACCAGCTGGGCGATGCCGTCCGCCTAAAGGACGATGATGGTCGACCACCATGATAATACGGTCGAGATCACCCTGCTTGCAGGGGCAGTTCAGTTTACTCTGCACAGAGCCAGATTACCCTGTTTACAGGGGCAGATTACTCTGTGTGCGCTTGTGGCCGGGGGAAGTTTCAGATACAGATTTTTATAAAATTACCCTGTTGCGTGCTTGCACCCAGGGGCAGTTTCAGTCACAGATACAGCAGCAGATTACCCCGTGTACACTTGCGCCCAGAGGCAGGAGTCTTCGGACTCAGACACAGTTTATTGTCAGAGGCCAAGGCCTGAGCTGCATACCCAAGGGGGCCGGTAGGAGGAGCTCACAGTTGTAAGACGAGTGGAGTGATTTAATTTTTGGTTGGTTTTGACCCGGGTAGGGGTATATAGATTGTTTGCTTGCTTGGCGCCATCCGGCTTATAGGGGTTGGTATTGGCTATTACTTGCTACTTGTATATCTATTTATGTGCTATATACTAGATACTAGACAGCAGGCCGACGCGTCTACAGGCACGCCTCTGCCTTATCAGTATAGAAAGCTTGATCCAGTTCATTTCAGCTTCTTCAGATTCAGCTATCTCCTGCTGTACAGAAATGCTAGCTATGTTATATATATTCAGTTGTTTTCAGTTATATTATTTCAGTTGCTTTGCATACTCAGTACTAGTGGTACTGACGCCTGGTGGGGCGCTGCATTACTTGCCTGTAGGTACTCATAGACGAGGAGGCGATCCCTCGTGATCCTAGCCTGCGCAGAGTCATCAGCTCCTGTCATCCGTAGCTTGATATTTCAAAAGTTTATATCATTTCCTTTTTGTTGTACAGTACGGGTAGGTCGGGGCCCTGTCCCGATCATTTCTATTGTTATTCCTAGAGGCTTGCAGTTTGTATATATTTCCCTGTGGTCAGTTGAGCCGGTCGCGTGAGGCCATGCAGTTAGTTATAGCTGTTTAGCATTTCAGTTTATGTTGGCCGTGTGGGGCCTTAATTTGACAGTAGTGGTGACCTTGTCGGTCACGTAGTCTTATAGTAGATTTGTGTTGATATTACAGATGACTAGACAGCATGGTGGCCTTGTCGGCCCGCATAGGTTCCTTGTTATGAGTGTGTTCTGGTTAGCTGTTACTACAGGTACATGTGGCTATAGGCCAGTTGGCCGGAGGCTGTGTTTACAGCCGTTATATAGCCGGTTTATTTCTTGGAGTAGAGCCAGAGCCAGCCAAAGCACCAGGTGTGCTCAAGCTGGACCATTTAGCAGTCCAGAGTCTAGTAGGCACCAGGTACCTGTCATACCCCCCAAGGTGGGGTGTGACATTACATTTTAATACAAATGTTCTTAACCTCAGCAAGAAGGGAAATTAGCCACTCATTTGTGGATTAAACATCGTTAAATGAGTGTTAATCATACGAGAAATTGAAATAAAGAAGAAGGAGATAGAGAAAAACCCTGAGATTTTCGTCCCCTCAACTGCCTGTAACCCATGTTCTTGCTCCACCAAGTCAGAATTCTTAAAAATAAAACCTAAGTGTTCTATTTATACTAGTGGGAATTTTTCCCGGAATAACAAGCAACGTGTCACGGAGTGCATCGCGGAGCACTGCCTCCGTGACACGCCACTATCGTGGACCCTCACTGGAATCCGGTCGTCCAAGTATTAAAACCCAACGTCGCACGGCATGCAACGCGGGGCTAGGCCAACGTGCCACGGCCCCAACGCGCACCTTCACTGGAATTTGGCATAATTTCAGCATCCAGGCAGAATGCATCCGCGATGGCAGCGTGACACGGCTCCATCGCGGAGCCCCTTTACTTCGTGCTTTCCTTGTGCTTTTTTCCTTGCTAGCTTCCGAGTCCAATCCCCATTTCTCCCAACCTTCATCTTAGCTTCGTAAAATTATATTTTTCCTGCAAAACCACGCTAATCATGTTGGTTAGTATAAATTCACATTTTATTACAATTCACATGAGAATGTACAAACATCGATAGATAAACAAGGCAAAATGACACATTTGTGTATCACTTGGGCATATAAATCTGCCCAAGATTAAACACATCCACATGGACCCCATACAGATAGTGTCTCCAAATCTTCAGGGCAAATACTACTGCCACCAACTCAAGGTCGTGAGTCAGATAGTTCTTTTCATGGACCTTAAGCTTCAAGGAAGCATAGGCTATGACCTTACCGTGCTTCATCAATAAAAAACCAAGGTTGATCCTCGAGGAATCACAATATACCACAAATCCATCGGCACCCTCAAGTAGGATCAGCATTGGTGCTAAGGTGAGTCGAGTCTTCAACTCTTAAAAGCTCTTCTCGTAGGCCTGTAACCATTGAAACTTCACTTTCTTCTGGGTCGACTTAGTCAACGATACTGCAATAGATGAAAACCCTTCAACAAACCTCCTGTAGTAGACAGTTAAACCCAAGAAACTCCTATTAACCGAAGGACTAACTGATCTATGCCTGTTCTTCACAGCTTCTATCTTTTGAGAGTCTACCTACACACCCTCGCTTGACACCACATGACCAAAAATGCTACTGAGTTCAGCTAAAACTCACACTTGCTAAATTTAGCAAATAGTTGGCGATCCTTAAGAGTCTATAGCACCACCCTCAAATGAGAAGCATGCTCCTCCTCACTCTAAGAGTATATGAGAATGCCATCAATGAAAAAAATCACGAACATGTCCAAATATGGCTTGAACACCCTATTTATCAAATCCATAAAAGTTGCAGGAGCATTCATTAGTCCAAGAGACTTGACCACTAACTCATAGTGACCACACCGAGTCCTGAAGGCTGTCTTCGGGATGTCACTCTTTCTAACTATGAGCTGATGATATCCGGATCAGAGGTCTATCTTTGAAAAACACTTGGCACCCGGAAGCTGGTCTAACAAGTCATCCATTCTGGGAGAGGATACCTATTCTTGATTGTGACCTTGTTAAACTTTCGATAGTCAATGCACATCCGATGAGAACTATCCTTCTTTTGGTTAAAGAGAACTGGTGCACCCCACGGGATTTGCTAGGTCTGATGGAACCCTTGTCTAAGAGATCCTTCAACTGCTCCTTCAACTCCTTTAGCTCAGGTGGAGCCATTCTGTAAGGAGGAATAAATATAGGTTGCGTATCGGGAAGAAGGTTAATACCAAAGTCGATCTCCCGCTCAGGAGGTAGATCATCTGGGAACACCTCTAAATACTTACACACTATAGGGACTGACTGGATAGTCGGGATCTCAGATGTAGCATCTTTGACCTGAACTAGATGGTACACGCAATCATTAAAGATCATCTTTCTAGTCTTAAGGTAAGAAATAAAACGACCTACAGGAACAGCTGAACTACCCTTCCACTCTAGAACTGGCTCACTCGGAAATCAAAACTCTACCGTACGGGTTCTACAATTTACTGAAGCATAACATGCATGTAGCCAATCCATGCCATAAATAACATCAAAATCTATCATGGCTAACTCTACTAAATCTACGGAGGTGACTTTCATAAGGACTATGACAGGGAAATTTCTATATACTCATCGAGCTATAACTGAATCACCGACTGGAGTAGGGACTGAGAAGGGTTTTGATAGGATTTCGGGACTGACTCTGAAACTACTAACAACATAGGGTGTCACAAAAGATAAGTATCCCCTGAATCTAACAATGCATAAACATCAAGATGAAATACTCGTAACATACCAGTGACTACATATGGAGAGACTCCTACTCCTGATGAGATGCGAGGGCATAAAACCTGTTTTGACGTTGACCACCACCTGCACTAGTGGATGCACCTTGTTGAGCTGAGCATGTTGGTGGAGCTGCTGAACTAGTGGCTGGGTCTCAGCCTCTATAATGGCCCTGTCTGGCTACTAGACAATCTCTGAGCATATGTCTGAACTTTCCACACCCTAAACAAGCACATGTACCCTTTAAGCATTGACCAATGTGCCTCCTACCATACCTATCACAACTTGGAATGTTGGGCTTTACGGGCCTACCCCTAACCTTGAGAGCCTGATGCTCATCCCCTCTGATCGATCCTAGATCTGCATGGAACACTCGCTGTTGACGGTGCTGGGGCTGATGATCTTTGGTGGAATTGCTGACGATTCCCACCACCAAGCCTCTGTTGGGAGAAGCCAAAACTATCAGTCCTTCCCTCTTAGCCTCTCTCTCTATCTCTCACACACACACTCACCAGCATCGCCTCTATCTGCTAAGCATATAGGACCAACTGTGAGAAGTTAATGTCTTGATGAAGCGTAGTAACCCTGCAATCCTTGACCAAATAATCTGCTATTCCACGTCGCGAACCTGCTCACTCAAGCCCTCTGATTAGCCACCATCTCCGATGCATACATGGACAAGCGGGTGAACTCTAAAGCATATTCTTGGACTGTCATGTTGTTCAGCCTCAGGTTCACAAACTCTGCTGTCTTGATCTCCCTCACTCTCAGGGAAAGAATTGATCCAAGAATGTGGTAAGAAGCTTATCCCAATCAATCGGGCCCATGCCAACTCCTCGGCGATCCCTCCATTGTCTGAACCAAATATGAGCAACTCCTTTCAACTAATAAGAGGCTAGATCTACACACTCCTCCCGCATCACCCTCATAATATGGGTGATCTTCTTAATCTCATCAATGAACTCATGTGGATCCTCGTCCACCTTCGATCCAAGGATCTCAGGGGGAATAATTCTGAGGAAATCCCTGACTCTTGCCGCTGCCACATTCCTATTCTAGGAAACATGAGCCACATCCTGTTGGTTGACCTAGGCGGTCAATACCTGTGCTAACATCAGATGGCTGCCCTAAACTCAGCATGGGCAACCTTCTCGGTCACATGATCCTCGGGGCCTGTGGGGCTTGCTGGTGCCCATCTCTGTTGCTATTCTCATGGCCATTTCCATTCCCATTCCTTCTTCTATTAACTCGGTGAGGAGGCATGATTCTGCAAATGCATATAGCACGAGTTAGAATGATAGAAAGGCATCTCATTGCACGACATAGATCACGAAAGAACGAAAATTTCCTAAAATGCTTTGTAGCCTCTTCATCATAAGTATGGTGTGCTTCACACCCATGAAAAATAATCTACTTAATGTGGCTTTTAGACAACTTAGGACACTTCAAAACCTATTGCTCTGATACTAAGTTTTTCACAACCCGAACATAGGCCCCGATCTAGACACGGAACCTAGAACTATAAGTAGCTCCAAGTCGTCCCATGGCATGAATATGACAACTAAAGCTCAACATAATTAATGCGAAAACTAACATTTTAAAATAGTAAAAGTCTGAATATTTGATAACATCTGAACAACAGAATACATAACACTGGTCCGAAGATGAAGCATACTATGTCTAATAAGCCTCTACATATTAAAGAATTGATGGGACAAGACCCCAACTAACTCAATAATAGACTGAAACTGAAGCTACTAGTAAAAAGGTGATAAAAAGGGTCCTCAAAGGATGGGGACTAGCCAACAAGCTGGATATGCTAACTCTGAGAATTTGGCTAGTGGCGGAACTAAACCTAAATGTCCGAGCCTGTATCATGAAATGATACAACATAGAGTATGCGGTCAGTACTTGGAATGTACTGAGTATGCAAGGTAAGTAAAATCACTAAGTTAATTTGAAATCATGCATATCATAAAACATTTCATCATAAGATTCTACGATTAAAGCTTGCATGCAATTATCTGAAAACATGATTTAAACATCACTGAATCTCATAACTACATCGAATGACCCAAAGTTGTTACTGATATTCATAAGTAAAACTAAACATTGGGACAAACCTACTGAAAACATAACATCATAACTAATGAACATGCATAACTGAAAACATGAGGAACAACGAGAGATCGTCATATAACTGACATTACCACGATAGAGCTTACATGGTCCCGACTATTACACTCAAGTGGGTAGAGACTTCCAAAGCCTTGTCAGGGCTAAGGGTGCTACCATGACATCGATATCAAGTTGAAGGCCCTTCGGGGGCAGGGAAAGCTCACTAGGGAGGTCCCAAAAAATCTGAATAAACCTACGTTGGCATGTAGTTCTGACGCCGGGGGTTGTTTGAACCCCTAGCCTACTCAGTGCTAGACATTACTCCTAAAAATATACATATGCTCTCTATCATTTTTCAACGAAACTGAACTATCGTCTTTCGACGAAGATGATCATAAAAATGTATACACAGTCTAAAAACTGAACATGAGGAGCCTTGGCTCAAAACATACCACAAGCTAAAAAGTGGGAGTCTAGACTCCAAAAACCATGTGGTAAACTAATATCATAAACTCTAAGGAAATCATGAAACATACTTGAACATATAGGTTTGCCTAACTTAAGTATTCTTTGAAATAAACTTGATAGTAAAGATCATAGATATAGTCTTCGATAAATTTTGAATTCATGCTTTCACCATAGACATCTTATCATGCTTAAAAACATAGATCATAATCTCAACTCTTTGTGAAATTTCATAATTGGGCATCATATTCTTAAAACTTTGAAATCAAAATTTATAATTGAAATCATCATAAAACATGCCCATGAATCTTAAAAGAACATTAGAAACATGCATAGATTGATCCATGATAGATACATAGAGAATTTCATAAATTAGGTTAAGACCCCATAGATTCATCACCCTTGAATTTCATGAATTTATAAGAGAATTTAGGCATGAAAGTGAAGGAGTACTACGGTTCATAACCCTACATACCTGTGTACTTTTATTTCACAACCTCCCTTGAAAACCCAAGTGAATTGAGGAAGGACCTAAGGAATCCTTAAGTTTGACCTCCAATGAACTCCTTAATCTTGCATGCATGGAAGACTTAGGATAGGTTAAGCACTCTTAAAAACTCTGAACTGAGATTAAAATGATGTAGTTTAGGACCTAGGGGCATAGGAATTATGAAAATACCCTTATTGAAATGCAGGAAAATACTCTGCCAGTCACCACGAGTGACATCACGACCCGTGATGTACACGACGAATCTTGGTGTCCAAGTGGTGAAGTCTCACTTTGAAAACACTGGCCAGAAAACTACTCACTTCATGGGTCGTGAGTTAGACCCCGACCGGTGACTCCCCTCGTGCCATCTCTGGGAAAATCAAATCTTGCATCATTGACCACCTTGACCACGACTCACTTCACGAGTCATTAGTCCAACCACGACTTGTTACTACCACTCGTGGTCACCCCCTAACCACGAGTTCCTGCCAAGCCTTCTCCACCTAACGTCTCGTGAAGTCTCCTCACGGGTCACTGGACGAGTCATCCAGTGACTTGGTGCAGTATTTCCTATTTTTCTCAGCTTAAATCCTCGGATATGATCTTACGGACTTTCAAGGTATAAAATTCATGAATGTTTTTCTTGATTTACAGGGAAAACTCATATCAGCTCCCATCATTATTAAACCGAATTAGTCTAAACCATTTGAGTTAATGTGCGACGCCAGTGGAGTTGTCTCGGGGGCAGTTCTTAGGTAAAGGAACTCATCTTGGTTGCTTCTCATAATTTAGTACCTTGGTTTGTCGACTTCGCCAACTTTTTGGATAATGACATAATACCTAAAGGCCTGAGCTTCCACCAGAAGAAAAAGTTACTGCATGATGTCCGTAAATTCTATTGGGAAGAACCATATGTCTTCCGCATATGTGATAACGACGTGATTCATCTATGTGTCCCAGAAGTAGAGATGATACCTATCCTCAAAGCATGCCACTTTTGACCTGTCGGGAGTCATTATGGGAGTGTGAGGACAATTGCAAAAGTATTACAATGTGGATTCTATTGGCCCACTCTCCATCATTCAGCTCATGATCTTGTAAAGCATTATGACCAATGTCAGCGTTCCAGGGGCATCTCAATACATCATAAACTTCCTTTAACACCGATATTAGAAGTCGAGCTATTTGATGTATGGGGAATCGAGTTCATGGAACCATTTGTTAGCTCTTATGGTAATACTTACATTCTTGTGGTTGTAGACTATGTGTTTAAGTGGGTAGAGGCAGTGGCTTTGCCAAATAATGAGTGGAGAAGTGTAACTGCTTTCTTGTAGAAACATATTTTCTTAGGGTTTGGCAACCCTCGAGCTATCATCAATGACGGGGGAGGGGGTCTCATTTTTGCAATTGATTGTTTAGTGCATTGCTTGCTAAGTATGATGTGAAGCATAAAGTTGCTACCACTTATCATCCTCAAATAAGTGGCCAAGCAGAGTCCAACAGGGAGATCAAATTCATCTTGACAAAAATAGAGAATGCAAATAGAACCAATTGGGCTAGGAAGCTAGATGATGTCCTTTGGGCATATCGAACGACGTATAAAACGCCCATTGGTATGTCTCCTTATCAACTGATTTTTGGTAAAGCTTGCCACTTACTGGTAGAGCTGGAGCACTAGGCCATGTGGGCTTTGAAGAGTCTGAATCTTGATTAAGGAAAGGCCGTCCAAGGGCGAGTTGAGATTCTTAATAAGATGGATGTGTTTAGGATGAGGGATTATCTTGAATGAAGCACTTCCATGATTAGAAGATATTAAAGAGGAAATTTGCTCTGGCAGATTGGGTGCTTGTGTTTAACTTAAGATTATGATTATTCCCGAGAAAGTTGAAATCCAAGTGGTCCGAGCCATTCAAGGTATATCAAGGTTTTGCAAATGGTGCCATTGAACTTGAGGGGAAAGATGGACTAAATTTTAAGGTGAATATCCAATGGATCAAAAAGTACTTGGGTGTTCCAGAAGAAATTGACTTGATTGGAGTCACTTATCTTGATGAGCCTATCATAAGGGCTCACCACCGTGTCGTGATATTATATCAAGTGCTTTTTGGAAGGCAACCCAAGTATTTATGCTTCTTAATATGTTGTTGTTTCTAATTTTTGTGGAGGTGGCATGGAGCTACATTAGATCAAGCTTACAAGAAAGATTGGAGGGGTACCAGTGGGGTAACTGCGAACCACAAATGGGTTATGCAGCTCGTAGGTGTAGTACACTCCGCAACCAAAACCACAACTAAAATACAAGTCCATCTATGGCCAAGTGCAGGTCCTTATGCGTCCGCAGGTTAAGATCTGCGCTCCGTAGATGTCACACAGACAACAAGCCAGAGAGCCATTATTGAAGCTTTAAAATTAGCAGTGTCTGCACTGGTCATGTGATTCCCAGATGCCCATGTGTAGTCCACAGGTCTGGTGTAGGTTTTGAGCAGAATACCTAGAAGGAAACCATCTTTCGATGGTTCATCCGTATCGCACCCGCGAAACGCAGGTCCAGATGTGCAGGCCGCTATTCTATCACAGGCTCTTTCCAGAGTGCCTGGCAGGACAAGATTCAGAAGGGGTACATCTGCACTTTATCTACGAAATGCAGACCCAGTTGTGCGGTTTGCAGATCTAACGCAGGACCTCAGGCAGACTACTAAAGCTTTCATTTCTCATCTCACTTGCGCGAAGCATGCGTTCGCAGAAAGTAATTTGCAATCCACAAGTTTCCACCTGTCCAGGGAAGTTCTCTCACCCATTCTTTCCTTATGTGCTTAACTTTGTGCATCGAGGACAATAAATCTTCTTTGTTAGGGGTGAATTTAGAGTAACCCTCTTGTTAGTGATGCACGATTTGGCCCTATGATGGATTGGGTGACATCATTCTTAAGGGAAAATCTTCATTGCCCGTGCTTTACAATCTCCTTTGTGGATAGTAGATAGTAAATAAACTTTAAGGATTTTCTTCGTACCATGGTTCTTTCCCAAGAGGAAAATTTTCTTTTATTTATTTTTGGTGTCGCACCGGATGACATTTTCCTATGATAGATTGAGAGTCGACCTTAAGGGAAAATGCCAAGTTTAATTTATATTTTTGAGTCCTTGTTGCACTTATTTTGAGCAGTACCATCAAAATTTTCGCAAAATGAGTTTTGAGATGAAAGGGGCACATGAATTTGAATAATAAAATATTTCTCTTGTCATGAGTTAAATATTCTTTGTTTGGCTTTTGATTCACAAAACGATTATGCAAAACTCGAAATAGCTTGTCTAAAGTCATGCTTTTGACTTGATCATGAGAATAGTTGAACTCTTTAGATTGTGATGCCTTGTGTGGTGAGATTTGTTTTATTAATTCTTGTATATGAATATCATCCAGAACTCTCTCCGAATGTGATTTAAGGCTAAATTCTAGAGGTAGCTGCACTTAGGAAATGACCTTAGGCTCTTTTTGGATAGTCACTTCACCACAAAATGACCTCCTTGAACATCAACCCTTGTTAACCGATGTTTGAGCCTTAAACTCTTTTCTTGAAAATCACATTACAAGCCCTATGCCCTTTTTATTCCTCTCCTTTGGCACCCATTCCTCCCTAATTTCTAGTGATAAAAAAAGCATGAGGGTTTAAGGTTGGAAAAATGAAATATGATATAGGCGAAAGACTTAGTTTGGGGGTGTGCACAAAAAAGAAAGAGAGAAGTGAGCTTCCATGGGAGGTAGCATCAATTGTTTGATGTAAAAACAAAATGGCTGGTTGAAAAACCTTTGATCAAAAGAAGAAAGAAATGAATCTAATGGTGCTATCTATTGTAGAGAATAGGCTTGATGAAAAACATCGAAGGTATTAAAAGGATGGCCCCTTTTTCGAAAATTTGAATTGTGAAAAAGGAGAGATAAGGTGGAGTTGACTCACTATGTGTGAGCGGGATGTTTGATATGTATCCTAAAGGCATTTGGGAGGTTCCAGTCACTAGATCTAAATGTTGTCCTACACGTTCCCTTATCCTTCATTATGACCTGCAAGTCCTTCGTGATTTCGAGTGTACCAACTCTACATTAGTGGCGAGTTACATGAAGGGTAAACCTATGATTCAATGCATATGCACTTCAATATCTTTGAGAGAGTGAGTGTCTTTGCATCATCTTACAATCCCAATGAGTGAATGGTATGTATGTGAGTGAGATTTTCTCTTTTTGTGAGTGGCATCACTTACTTGGAGTAAATGCTAAAATTGTGTTTTCAATTGAGAGGTATGAATGCGATAAGTTGTGTAGTGAACTTCTAGGAAAACTTTGAATGTTAAATTTCAATGACTTGAGATGCTTGTTGATCTTGATTTCATTGGATATGTCCCTTTTTTTGAATTGAAAGAATGAAAATGATATTTCCCAAACGTTATGGTGATACAAATTGAATTTGCGTAACTGCTTGATTCTTTTTAATTTTTGAGTTTATGTATGATTTTTGAGATTGTATTAAGTTTTAGTGGTCTTACGTACATCTCTCATGATGTAATATGCTTAATTCAATTATAGTTGTGAATGAATACTTTGCTTGAGGACAAGTAATTATTCAAGTATGGGGGTTTGATAAGTTGATAAATCACCAACTCATCGGGTTGCTTTGTTTCCACAAAAATTAGGAAGGTTTTATGCCTTTTCTGTTTGTTTTTGCAGACATTGAACTTAGGCAAAAAATATAATAATTGAATTGAAAGAACTTTGCTGGAGGCAAAAATGAAATGTGTACCGCACATGAGCACCTCGAAACGCAGATGGCACTGGATGGTTAGCTTAATTGTACCTACGAACCGCAGGTTGGCACCTATGAAAAGTAGGTGCCACTGCAGATGGCCGACATAAGACACTGTCTCATATTGCTAAAGCACCTTCGAACTACAAATGGGCACTTGCGAATCGCAGGTGCCGCGCAAGTGACCCGATACTGACAAGCGCAAAATTATCCCGTTTCGGCACAAATGTACCTAAGAAGCTTTCAAGGAATTTTGAAAAGTTGTTCAAATATAAATTCATATATTTTTACCCCAATTGTACACATACTTCATTATGTCATATTAAATATTGTAGAGAGAAGTTTATAGAGATAGAAAATAGAGTACAATTAATTCATCTTCTTCAAATTCCATTGGGCAATAATTCCATTGTTGTAGATTTTGAGCTTAATTTTAGTACTTAATATGATAAAGTTAGAGGAATCCTTATTGGTATAATTTCTCTTTCCTTATTCATGAGTATCTAAATTATTAGCTAGGGGTGTGTGCATGATGGTGTTTAAACTTGATCAGGTGTTGATGATTTGTTCTTAAATTCGGTTAATATGCATGGATTTATTATTTCCTCTATGTTTTAATTGAAAAATTAATGGTTGCAAATATTGATTTAGCTTGCTTATCTTGCTTTTTCTTGAGAAAGAGAAGTGAGATTTGGGTGAGGATTCAACAGTGAGAATTTGGGTGTGTGATGCTTGGACTTCAGCTAGAGATAGTGAAGACCCAGATTCATACCCCATTAAAGGGTTAAGGCTAGAGATAGCTTAACCCTTCCTCGCTTGTTGGTTGATTTGTGATTATGGCTTGGGAGTTTGAGAAAATCCAAAGCAAGCACATCCTTGTGATTGAAAAACAAGAGGGTGTAGCGTTATTCATTGCTATCCATGCTATAATTGAATTTAAGGCATTTAAATCAACCCTAATCTAGTTGACACCCTATCAATTGCACATTCCTAGTTTTTCTTCATTAATTGCAACAAGTGATTTTCCTTGTTTAGCTATAAAATTTAAATTTGGTACTTGCTTCTTTTTCTCCCAGTAGTTATATTATATTGTGTAAACAAGATGCTAGCTAGTTTGAGTTGATTTAAAACTTTTGGATCATCCGTTCTCATCTCTCTGGGATTTTGCCCCGACATCTGCTAGGAAAATTTATTTTTGACAAAGACCACTGCCACCTCCTTTAAAAGGGAGAGATGTATTGAGCGTTATCAGAAGACGGTCTATACTTTCACCCATCCACTGCTTCACCAGGAAAATTGGTTGGAATAAGACGAATCATTTGACGGTCCATCATTTGAAAGTACGGACCGTGTCTTGTTCCGTTATTTGCATACCACTTTATGGTGTTCTTTGGATCAACATGTAGTTAAAAGAACGGACTGCATTGTAGATATGCGGTCTATCTTTTACCCATTTTCTGGAAGACTTCAGTGACTGTTATGCCTCCTTTTATCAACTTAAGGAATTTCCAAAACTTAGTAAAATAGAATTTGTATTGACTTGAATTAGTACTTGAAGACATGCAAAACTCTATGAAATGAAGCACAAATATGTTGGAAAATCCCAACACATCAATACCCCTAACTTAAAGTATTTTCTTGTCCTCAAGCAACTAAAATAAGAAAAACCAAACCTAGACTCATGTCTGGTATCACAAAATGTAATGACTAGGATGGTTTTGGCAAGTAGCTACAAACACATAATTTCAATCTAGCCACCCCCTCTATCATGCAAAAATAGCTTTCTCACAATCATTAATACTAAGCGTGCAATCTCTATTCATAACGTCATTTCAACATACAAGACACCTAGATTGGGAAGTAAGTTATGCTAACTATTATCATCCACATGCCTTCACATTTATACCAAGAAAAGTGTTTGATTTCAAAATCAACAATCAGACATAACAATTTGACACAAGGTCAAGAGAGGATAAAAACACTCAACTCTTACAAAGATATTCACAAGATAGGTCACAACTGTCATATGCTTGCGTTTATTCTTAAATGCCTTTTCTTTTGGAAATCTTGATTAAGATCATATAAGGATTTTTAAAAACTTTTAATGTTGATCCAAAGGGCTAGTAGAATACAAATATGGTCTTTTAGTGGCTTATTACTAACCTTGAACACTACATCACTTTTTTATTTTATTTTTCATTTTATGATCCCTTCTTTTTCTTTCCTTTCTTTTCCTTCACATTTTTTTACAACCCAAGGTATTTTTTGTGAGCTCAATTTCTTTACATCCTCTTTTTGTTTTCTTTTCTTCTTTCTTTATCTTTTTTTCTTGAATATACCTCGGGAAGTGGTCAAACTAATTATTTTCTTACCATTTTCTTTATTTTCCACCTTATCATCCCTAACTTACACTTTTACACATTGCATAGAGTTAAGAAGTATGGATTTAAAAGAAGATCAACTTGAGAATTGATTTTGATTTCATTGTAGTTGATCAAAAAAGGGCCATAGGCTCAAAAGAGGAGACTAGGGATACATGCATCATTTGGTAGGATCATTTAGGCAAAATGGGGCTTTTGAAACACAAATAAGTCCTAAGTTCATCTTTACAATACAAAATCAATCCTAAGTTAAAACAGGAGTAACCACACAAGTTCTAGAATGTGACTTCAACAAGTAAACGAATAGAATTTTTCTCATCACACAATGGAAGATGGATATCGAATGAACTAATCGGCGCTACTCTCATCTAAAGAATCATTGTCATAATCAACATAAGTGGATGTCAAAAACTAAGGTAAACATATTAATACAAAACAACTGTGGAAAAAATTTTAAGGGGTGGCATTTTCCAAAGAATCCCAAAAGCATGCTATAATCTCACATGCCTCAGACACCTAAGTTAGAAAATACTCTAATCAATCAAGAATGACTCAACATATAGGTTGGTACTCTTAAGAAATGTCGCTTAGCAATTTATCATTGGGCCCACACATTATGACTCTTAAACTGCATTTTATTTGCTAGATTCAACAAAAATTAAGACTCCCCAAAAAGAAACACGGCCAGAAAACTTGAGAGAAATCTACACTACGTAGCAATAAAAATAGACAAACACCACACATTATCATTAGACTCACAAGAAATTAACTTTTCATTAAAAACAAGAATCACAAGCATCACCATTACAAATCAAACATGTCCAAGGGCCAAAAATTCAACCCCCACCCCCAACATAAAAATCACATAATATCCCTAATGCACACAAAGAGTAAAGAACAAAATGTGATTGAAGCTTCCTAAGGCACTCAAAGTGCCCTACTTTGAGTTATGCTGAAGTGAAGCGCTAGGTAATAGAGCTCGGGAAGGTGACACTCCTTGTGGAGATAATCTGGCATGTGATGCCTCAACTTGTATAGTTTTGGAAGGTGCCTCCTCTGGCATCAGCTCTTTCAAATGGAAATAGGCCAAATATAGTTAATAATAAGCAAGTGGATGGCAATCTCCTCAACTCAAGGCTCTCAAATCTGTATCTCTAGCACAACAACTCTGGTCTCCCCTAAGTCTGGTCAGAGGATCTAAATTTCCATCTAGCTGAAGCTCCGCTCTAACTATGTCAGTGTGACCTCAGTAGCCCCTACATGCAAAGTACTGGCTCATGGGATACCCCGCTTAATCTCATAGTGGTTGCAATGCCTGCTCAACATACTTGGCCATAAAAGCTGACATCTCCTCAATAAGATGGGCCTACTACCTCTCTTCTCTATTAAATCGAGTAGCTATGCTCACAAATATCTCTCTTGAGAGCTGGACCATCCTAGGAGGGAAAGCAGGTCTGCTGGAGCTAGCAATATTTGTGGGAGGTGCTGCAATAGCAGATGTGGCTCCTTGGGGATAAAAACCTAAAGGGACTGATGCTGGAGCTGCTGGTGTCTATGAGGTGACTGCTCTGTCGGGCTCCTCAGACTAGACACCTTTATATCTGATGCACCCTGGACTGAAAAAAATATTTTAGTGCATCGGAAGGTTGTAATCAATGATTCATCCCTCATTTTGGTGATCTCCGTCATCTGTCGAGCCACTGTGAATATATTCTCCCTATGTAATGCCGTAACCCCTACCCATTGGCATAAGGCAATCACTAGGCATGGAAATAGGAGAGAGGTAGCCTTCTACATCGCCCTCTCCTTGAGCTCCAAGGATAGCATCTTCCTGATATCTATCCTCTTCCGATCCAAGATAGCTGTTAGGACTAGTGTATGGCCATATGTAAGCTTATTATCTTTCTTGGTCGGGCATATTCGGCTGCACATTATGTCCTATCAAAATTTAGCTTGTAACCTTAAATCTCTCTTGAAAATGGGTGTTGTGTCAATGTTGTCCATGTAGGTGTAGCTCGAGCTATCATCCTGGCCATCCATGGGCTAGCATGCATCCCCATGTCAACTATTTCATCATATGATGAGGTTTCTATGGACTCATATCCATCACCTAAGTAGTATCAATTTATTGCCTTGGAGAAAATGTCAACTGGTACTCTCGGATTGTCACTAACTCCAGTGGCTCTCGGATTGGCTGCCTGGAGGAGAGCAACATACACTGCGTAGAATTCTCTAACTAGGATCTGGATGTACTAGCTTGGAAGACAGAAAATAAAGTCCCAATATTGGAACTTGATATGCTCTAGTATGTCCAGCTACTGATCTAATACATTAGCGTTGATGGCTCACTCCTTGGTGATGTTCCATTGGGGTTTACCATTATGAATGGCTTGGCCCTCCAAATATCTCTTATAGGCACCCTTTAAAGCATATCTGATCCTGAACATGTCCTTACCCTATTTCTTTCTCTTCTTAGCTGAATCAATCTAGGGGGATATAGTCTGGCTAGTGGGTTCCTCACCTGTGGACTCATTAGAAGTGATATCAATCTGATGCTATTTAGGTCAGGCAATAGGCTGCTCCTCTGAAGGTTGGTAAGAGGATCTTTAAGATGGTATATCGGTTGATGCCAACCTAGTTAAGAGAGCAGGTACAGGTCCAGAGCTAATCAAGTAGCTGCCTTAGTAGTCGGGGGCCGATACTCCTCTGTGTTCTTATCTTGAATTCAGAACCTCTTTGGAGCTATGGACCTTCCACCACTTGGTGCTGCGCATTTTGGTTCCATTTCCTATAATGAGCAACAAACATTAAGAATGATGTTGTTGAACAACTTAGAAACAAACAACTGAAATTAAAGTGCGGGGGAAAAGACGATTTGTATCTTGAAGATGCAAACCACACCTTGCACCATCTTTTGAAAACACTCGACCAGTCTCACTGGTTCAAAGAATAGAATAGTATGTGGTCTCTTCTTTTAAATATACGAATCGCATGTTGAATCGTCAATTGAACCCGAAAACCTGTCCTGCTATTTCAAAAAATGGATCAAAGTACGGATCATTAGTTCAAAAGATAGTCCATTTCTTAAATCAATTGGGGAATTTATCAATACTTAGAAAGGTTTTAGCAATCAAGTTCAAGATTCATTGTAAGGGGTAAGATATGGTCGTCTTTTACATAGACGGACCTTTTTATCATATTATCAAGCTTTATTCTAAATAATACCCCATTTACTCTATGTTAATCACCTAGTTCTCTCCCCCCTCCTCCTCCATTCAAGTTCAACATATAGGAAGTCAACAATCCATAGGAAAAATGCACAAAATGAAGCAAAAAATTAGGCATAATATCTAAGTTTTCATAGAAAAGTCAGTTGCATTTTTTCGGAGTAGAGAAGATCAATCATAAGCTTAGTGAATTATAGGTGCTCAAAATGTAGAGGATAGATGGAAGGGGATGATGTGAGTATGCGTGGAGATAATATGGTATGCAAATAGCGGAAGTCGAAAAACTTGAAGGCTTAGTAATGGCTGCTTATAGTGAGCAGAGTGAAGAAAAAGATGATGAATGAGGGATCATGGGTAAAGTTCCTGTTTAAAACCCTCAAATAATGTTGGGTGTTGGGTAAGGTTTAAATTTTCAAAGTCAATCGTCTTTTGAATAGACAGTACATATTGTCATACACTTACAACCCAAAATGACCCAACTGCTCCCACTCTTTAAACACAAAAGATGGTCCAAAAGACGGACTATCTTCTCAAGATTTGATCAGCCTAGCAGTCTATTTCTTGATCTCAGACTTGCCAAAGAACTGCTTACCTGGCTTTCTATAGATGGGATAATTAACAATCCGCATCTTTAAGATGTGGCCTATTCCTGCACCCGTCTTTAGGATGCTGAAGCTCCTTTATTTGCCTTATTCAATTTTTCTCAATCATTTTAAGATCTAACTTGCATACATCAACATACATTAGTCCAAAAAATACTTGGATTGCCTCCCAACAAGCGATTGATTTAATATCGTGATATGACATAAATACTACATATAGTGTAGCATCCCTTGGGTTTCTTTCCAAGAAGCACTTGATTTACATCACGGCACAATGGATAATACCTGAATCAGCACAAGGATGAGTCATTCTTAGCACGGAACTTCCTCACCCATTTTCTTCCTCTAGAACCGTAGAGATATTGTTTCACCCATTTCCATTTTTCCTTTTCTTTTAGGTGTCTCCTTGGCTCCATGGATGACTTTCCCCTTTTTTCATCAACTACCCAAACTCCCTTATCAACCAAAGTTATGTATTGCAGTTGTTGGGCATCTCATGCCTTTTTCCAGCCTTGAAAGTCATGGATTCAACATTGACTCGAAACATGATTTTGTTCTTTTCTGAGTCCATCAAATCTATATCGGTGGCTGGTATAGGTTGATCAAGAATGATAGGTATGTCCATGTCCATTTCACAATCTAAAACAAAAAGTTGGTCGGAAGTATGAATTATTTTACCTTCACCAATACATCTTCCACCACCCCTACCAGTTTTTTTGATTGAATTGCCAGTTATTTGAAGCCGAATAAAGGTAGGCTTCAACATGGTTAGCCCTGACAATTTGTAAATGTCTAGGGGCATCAAATTAATGTTGGCCCCATTATTACATAGAGATCATAAACAGTCATAATGCCCAATCTTACATGGAATGGTAAACTCTCTAGGGTCTCTATTTTACTCCACATATGTGCTAATAGTAATGGCACTGACTCAGTGGGTTATTGGGATCACTTCATCCTCGATTGGCCTCTTCTTTGTGAAAAACTCTTTCAAATACTTGGCAAATCTTGGCACTCTTTGAGAGCATCAATGAATGACACTCTTAAAGTTTCCTCTTTCAACCTTTCAATATGCTTTTCAATTGCAGCATCTAGAGTTTGCTTGGCCAGCCTTTGAGGAAAGGGATGATGAGGTGTTGAATAAGATTTTGCAATGTCGACCAAACTCCCCTTTGCCTTCTCCTTCTTCTTGGAATTCACCCCTGCTTCACCATTCAATAAACCAACCCATGGTTTCATGGTTCCCCATTATCAACAACACATTTTACTTCGACACCCTTATCTACATCACCATCACATTGAGCATCAAGAATAGGTTGCATAATTTTGCTACTTCGAGTGATAATAACCATACTGTGAGCATTAAAACTACTTTCACTACCCTTGGGATTTTCATGGTGTCGTTGCGAAGTTGACCCTTCTATTTTAGGTGTGCTCTCTAGATAGATATATCATTTGTAGCTTTAATTTATAAATAGAACTATATGGTAACTAACAACTTCATCTAGACTCTTGAGATAAGCATCGAATCTCTCTTAATTTGAGAGCACTTTCTCTAACATGCCTTCAATTGTGGAAACCCATTGGTCTTTTATTGAACCATCTCTCTAATTATGGGAACTCAATGATGGTCCTCTCAATGGAACATAAGGATTAGCACTTGAATTCCCAATATTTCCGCTCTGCCAATTTTGGCTAAGACTACTATAGTCATTCCTGGCATGACATTGACCTTGACCTTGTGGTTGAGGTCTTCATGGTCTTTGATAGTTGGACCATGGATGACTTTGATTTTGTTGGTAATATGGCCTTGGATAAACACACAGAACATTTCCCACATACTTGGAATCCTCAAACTATGTTGGTGGCTGATCTTGAGTCGGTTGACCAAGGTAGGGAAGAGGATATGCTTGAGAATAAGGAGGTGAGATAACTAGTACTTATTTAACTACATGAACTTTGTTCACCTCATTCTTGGTCAATCGCTTGGTCAACAAATCAATAACGGTGGTCGTAGTAGCCATCATTTGATCTTTCTCTTAGTGCTCCTTCATCAAATAGGTTAATGAAGGGGTACCCATATTCAGGCCTCCAATTTGATCTCCTTCATGACATGCTTGGTTATGCTTTGCAATTCGGTCAAGTATGATGGCAATACAGTTATATGTTTTGTCCATAAAACAGCCCCTGCCACATTGTTGACCATGGATTGAGTCAAAGAATCCAACCTAGTGTAGAACTTTTTAAGAAAATGTGATCGGAGAATCTATGATTGGGTGCCCTCAATACATATTGCTTGAAACGCTCCTATGCCTCAAATAATTGCTCCCTCAGAAGCTGCCTGAAATAGAAATTCTTATCCCTTTGTTCAGCTTTCTTTTGCTCAATGGGAACCATTTCTTCAAGAAATTATTTGCCATCTCTGTCTATGTGTGAATGGAGTTGGGGTTAAGTAGTGCAATCATTCACATGCCTTCCTAGCCAATGAATATTTGAAAACCATCAGAGATATTATTTTGCTTATGTATGTTCCAAACCTCTAGAAAGATTTTGAGATATTGATGCGAGTCTTGGTCAGTTGAATTGTGAAACTGATCTTCCACTTTCAGCATTGTGTAGATGCTACCATCGATTTTGAATGATGTAGCACTCACTATCGAGGAACAATCATGCTGGCATAATCAATATCATCATTAAACTTCACATAAATATTCTCACCTCACCCAGTGACAAGCCATCATTAGTTGATCACCTATTTTACATCACAGTAAAACAAGTATAATATAATAGACTTAGTTCAAACAAACAAAAATCTGAATTGCTAGAAAGGACCTATGTCAAAGTCCTCGGCAATGACACCATAAATTTTGATATCAATGCAAATATAATACCCAACAAGGAGTTGGGATCGTATCCATAAAGACTTGTAGAGATCCGAACTATCAAGCAAAGCAAATATGATTTGAATGTTGAATACTTACTCACATTAGCGAAAAATGAGAAATTAAGCTAAAGCTAGAATGGTAAAGGTGAAATCAATATACAGAAGTACGAGGTATGTGTTCCTTTTTTGGGTTGATCCCCCTTAGATCACTCAAATGGGAGTATTGAGAATGAAATTTTAATGAATATGCAAACAATTAACTTAGGCAAGCATTAGGTGTCTCTCAATAATTGTCAATTAGTAGGTGTCTCTCAACAATCCTAAAAATGTCAATCTGGATCAATTTTCTTAAATTGATAAGAACTCCATTCTATCTGATTGTAATTTGCCAATTATATTCATTCTATGTCTAGGTAAATTCATTAAACAAGATTTAGATCATTGGGTCATTGTTGATTGATACTAGTCAAATCTTAATTTTCTTTCTTAGGCACAATAGAGACTATTTGGCATGATTGGATAACTTTCACCATCAATCTCACTTCAAAAACCATAGATCAATCAAATTTTCTCAAGCCCATACTCAATTTCAGCCAATTGAGATTATTGGAATTCACAAACGCATTGGGTTGTAAACCCTAGATTGGAATTTAGCTACACATAGAAAGAAAACAAGAGTAAAATATGAATCAAGCAACATCACTTACGTAGAAATAAGAAGAGAAAAGAAACTTGAAATGATCAATTTAATCTTCAATCTTCAATGGGTATCTTCAATACAATGCTAAAAATATGAAAACTATAGAGAAATATTGAAAACTATCTCAAACTATTTGAAAATAGTCAAAATCTTCTTTTAAAATAAATAAAAAGGGACTATTTATACTAAGCCCCAAAACCCCAATAAAAATACAAATCCGGAGGGTTCAGGTCACTAGAAGGGACCGTCTTTTGGAAAGAAGGTCCATTTATTGAATCGTCAATTCAAAAATCAGTCTGTTTGGATTCTTTCCATCTTTTGATCGACGGACCGTCTATTGAGAAGACAGTCCATATTTCCATCCATCCACTACTTCACCAGGAAAATTGGTTGGAACAGAACAGATCATTTAATGGTCCAACTTTTCAAAGCATAGACCACATCTTGAACCGTCCTTTGCATACCACTTTGTGGTGTTCTCTGGATCAACATACAGTTGAAAGTGCAGACTGCATCTTGGATGTGCGATCCATTTTTACCCATTTTCTGATAAACTTCAGTGAGTTTTATGCCTCCTTTTATCAACTTATGGGATTTCTAAAACTTAGAAAAATAGAAGTAGTATTGACTTAAATAAGTAGTTAAAGGCATGTAAAACTCTATGAAATTGTAATACCCCGGGAAGGCCTAAGAATTGACCCAGAAATTGAATTTGAAAAGTGCATAAAACTAGCAAAAACATCACAGAACGACTTGTGGTATCAAACCACGTGTTGTTGTATGCTGTCGAGGTTGGGGAAAGGATGGTGGTCGTGGAGACACGAGAGGTATGACGACCCGTTGTGGGATACAATGGGCCGTCCTTTGCAGTCGTGGTTAGGGTCAAGCTGGGCAGTAGTGTAAACAACGGGAGACCCAACTACTCGTTAGGAGAAGCCACGGATCATTGGTTGTGTTCGTGGTTGGAGGATTAAGTTTCCAGTATACTTGACGGGGGGAAACAACGGATCGTTGTTTGTGGTGACGGGTCGTGGTGTGACCCGTTAAAAGATAAGATGCTAAGGTCCGGGGGACTAACCACGAACGATGTAACGATGTAACGAGTCGTGAGTTGAAGGCACGGGTCATCCTGTCGACCCGTTGTTTAGATCTGAGACTAGGTCATTCAGCAGCCCATTCAATGAGGGACATGACAGGTCGTTGGTTGTTTCCACAACCGGTTGGTACCACTCATGGATTCCATCCGGCCAGTTTTTAAAGTAGGTTTATTAAGGGTAATTTTTTACTTTTTCACAGTATAAGGCCCTAAACTATGTCGTTTTTGCTTGGGAAAAGTTGAGTTTTTATGAGGATGACCTATTATAAATTCTCATTCATGCATGCAAGAACTTTGAGAGGTGATTCAAGGGGCGATTTCAAGCTTTCCACCTCAATTCTTTCAATTTCATTCTTGGGCTTTTAAGGAGGGCTAGGAGTTGATAATCCCAGGTATTAAGGTCTTCAATGGGTGGATTCTTCCACACCCATGCTCCTACTCAATGATTTTACTTATAAATTATCAAAAACTCATGGGGTTTTGTATTCGATTTGCACAAAATTAAATGATTTAACTATGGGTCTTGTGATTTTGAAATCATATCATAATCTACTGATTTTGATCATCTTTGGGATTTAAATTGAGTACAATATTGTTGATTTTGAATTTCTAAATAATTAAGCTTGATTATGCATGCCCCATGATGAATCGATTTATGAACCATTGATCCATAGGTGTTTTGATAAGCCCAACATGAATTATGAATTTATTTATGAATTTATCGTGTTATCTATTATAAACTTATGAATTTCAAGCTATATGGATGATCTACAAGTATGCATGAATTTTACCAATCATGAATTATGTTTATGGCTGACCCACGAGCCTCAAGTCATGGCTAGTTCACGTATGTTCAAGCATGTTTATGATTATCATGATTTGACTAGCCCATGAACTCATGTATGTATTATTATGAGCACTATATATGTTTTTGGAGTAGTATCGAATATCGAGTAGGTTCGGGGCTCATGTTAAGCCCCGGATCTCATAAACTACGTGCCACCATAGCTATGTTGGGACCCATTCATGTTTGTCCCTGGCCCAAATGGCCCTTTTCATATGTGATCACGCCCTTCATGGTTTCTACCCTTGGCAAGGTACGAACACCGTCCCGACTAGGGTTACAAGTCGGGCATCATGTGTGCTCATATGGGGTATGTTAGTTAAGAAAATCTCTCACTGTTCCTCATGAT
Organism: Datura wrightii; assembly: GCA_035772735.1. Lineage (NCBI taxonomy): Eukaryota > Viridiplantae > Streptophyta > Magnoliopsida > Solanales > Solanaceae > Datura > Datura wrightii. The sequence continues at coordinate 84,734,191 of JASDFA010000016.1, read as the reverse complement.
TTATGCATGTTTATGATTATGAATGTTGGCTCAAGTTATGTTAACTAAGGCTCTTCTATTATGATTATGACTATGTTTATGTTACGAATGTTTTAAAAATCTTGAGCCTTAGGTTATATTACGATAATTATGTTATGAGCATGTTGTCCTACTCTTATGACCACTTATGAGTTTTATACATGTTTAAATGCCCATTTTACATACCTTGCATACTCGGTACATCCCACGTACTGACCACATACTTTCTATGCTGTATCATTTCATGATACAGGTCCCAGTTCTCAGGCACATCCTCACCCGTAGATAGGCTCGGACTTGCTCTCTACGTATTTGGTGAGTCCTCATGTTCCAAGGGCTACATATTCACACTCTATGTTATTCCTTCAGTTTCTGGATGTTGGATTAGTTGGGGAGTTGTCCCATCAATCCACCTTTCATGTTTAGAGGCTTTTCAAACTAAAAGTTGTATTCCACCGTATTCTATCATTATTGTACTATTTTCCCTCATTGTTATGTTATGATTACTTTCCCTATGTTAAGTCTTCCACTCATATGATTGAATTAGATGTATGCTGATGCCATGGGTCTACTTGGGGTCTCTAGGGCTCCTTGTCCTGTTTCTACGATCCGGGTGTATGTTTGGTCGTGACAAATTTGGTATCAAAGCCTAGGTTTATGTGTACTAGGGATTCTAAAAGCCGCGTTAAGTAGAGTCTTTTTCATGGGTGTGAAGTGCGCCACACCTATGACGAAGAGACTACTAGATGTTTAGGAATGTTCCGTTCTTTCATGATCTATGTCGTGTGATGAACGTCCTTTACTCCTCTAATTCATGTTATTCGCGTTTGCAGAATCATGCCTCCACACCGAGTAAATGTCAGGTGGAATGGTAATGGTGATGATCATGAGGATGCACATGATGGGGAGCATCCGCTAGCTCCACCCGTTCATGAGGAGCACGTACCAAAGCCAGCTGCCCACGCTGAGTTTAGGGCAGCGATCCAGATGTTGGCACAGGCCATGATAGCTCAGGTCTAAAATCAGACTGTGGCCTATTATTCGCAAAATGGGAATGTGGCAGCAGCTAGGGTGAGGGATTTTCTGAGGATGAGCCCTTCTGAGTTCATAGGGTCGAAGGTCGACGAGGACCCACATGACTTTATTGAGGAAATTCTAAAGATCACCCAGGTTATGGGGGTGAATAATGGGGAACGTGTTCACTTGACATCCTATCAGCTCAAGGGTATAGCACACATATGGTTCAAGCAATGGAGAGGTACTAGGACAGTGGGTGCAGGCCCAATAGGTTGGGATGAGTTCCACACCGCGTTCATGGATCGGTTCTTCCCTCGGGAAATGAGGGAGCTCAAGGCGGCTGAGTTTGTGAATTTGAAGTAGGGCAATATGTTAGTACAGGAGTATGCTTTGGAGTTCAATCGACTATCTAAATATGCTCCGGAGTTGGTGGCGGATCAACGGGTTCAGGTGAGCCGCTTTGTGCACGGAGTAGCATATTACTTGGACAAGGATTGTCGGATTGCCTTGATAAATCGGGACATCGACTTTCCTCATATTGTATTGCATGCCCAGCAGATGGAGTTAGTCTATAGGAGGCAGAGAGAGGCCAAGAGGGCTAGGACTGACAACTATGGGGTTTCTCAGGACAGGTCAAGAGGTGGATCACATCAGCAGTCCCAACACAAGTGCACTGCTCCAGCTCCATCATCGGCTAGCACGTCGTCCAGGCTCAGGGGAGACTAGAGGAGTAGGGCTACAGGCTCGAGGGATCATGGTAGCATGCAGGTGGAGTGCACTTTCGCAGTTTGTCGGAGATGTGGCAAAAATTATCCCGGGAGGTGCCTGATCGGTGCGGATGCTTGTTTCGAGTGCGGCAAACCCGGGCACAGGATTAGAGATTGCCCTGTAGCCAGTTCTACTACTCCAGCAGCACGACCCCCTCAGCAGGCTGCCTCTATAGTTTGGCAGGTGGTCAGCACCGAAATAGGTTTTATGCTCTAGTGCCTCACCAGGAGCAGGAGGCTTCACCAGATGTGGTCACGGGTATGTTGCAAGTCTTCCATATTGATGCTTATGCTTTTTTAGATCCAGGAGCTACCTTGTCTTTTGACCCCTTACATTGCTAGTAGTTTTGGAGTTAGTCCTAAAATTCTGTCAGAACCATTCTCTGTATCTACTCTAGTCGGTGAATCAGTGGTAGCTAGGCAGGTGTATAGAGGTTGCCCCATTACGGTGTTGCATAAGGTTACCTCCGCAGACTTAGTCGAATTGTCCATGACTGATTTTGACATCATTTTGGGTATGGATTGGTTGTTTGCGTGTTATGATTTGATTAATTGTAAGACCCGTATGGTGGAATTTTATTTTTCGAGTGAGTCAGTGTTGGAGTGGAAGGGTAGTTCGGCGGTACTAGCAGGCCGGTTCATTTCCTATCTTAAGGCCAAGAAGCTGATCTCTAAGGGTTGCGTGTACCACCTAGTTAGGGTTAAGGATGTGGATTCCGAAGCCCCTAGTATTCAGTTCATTCCGGTGGTATGCGAATATCCAGAGGTGTTTCTTGATGGTTTTCCAAGTGTTCCTCCAGAGAGGGAAATTGATTTCGGTATTGATCTACTACCTAATAGGCAACCTATTTCTATCCCTCCTTACAGGATGACTCCGACTGAGCTAAAGGAATTAAAGGATCAGTTAAAGGACTTGTTGGAAAAGGGTTTCATTAGACAAAGAAAGTCTTCATGGGGTGCACCGGTTCTATTTATTCGAAAGAAGGACGGTTCCCTTTAGATGTGTATTGATTATCGACAACTTAATAAGGTCACCGTCAAGAATAGGTACCCCTTTCCCAGGATTGATGATTTATTTGACCAGTTTCAGGGTGCCAGGTGTTTCTCGTAGATAGATCTTAGTTTCGGATATCACTAGCTCAGAGTTCGGGAGTGTGACATTCCAAAGACAGCCTTCAAAACCCGGTATGGCCAGTATGAGTTTGTAGTTATGTCTTTTGGACTAATCAATTCTCCTGCAGCTTTTATGGACCTGATGAATAGGATATTCAAGGCATATTTGGACATGTTCGTGATTGTGTTCATTGATGACATCCTTATATACTCGCGGAGCGAGGAGGAGCATGTCGCTCACTTGAGGGTAGTACTTTAGACCCTCAAGGATCGTCAATTATATGTAAAGTATAGCAAGTGTGAATTTTGGCTGGACTCGGTGGCATTTCTGGGCCATGTGGTGTCGATTGAGGGCATAAGGGTGGATTCTCATAAAATCGAAGCGGTGAAGAATTGGCCTAGACCGGTGAATCCTTCAGAAATTCAGAGTTTCTTGGGCCTAGCAGGCTACTACCGGAGATTTGTTGAGGGTTTTCTCATCTATTGCTGCACCTTTGACCAAGTTGACTCAGAAAAAGATAAAGTTCCAATAGTCAGAGGATTGTGAGAAAAGCTTCCAGGAATTGAAGACCCGACTCACTTCAGCACCAGTATTGACTTTACCTGAGGGTACTGATGGCTTTGTTGTTGTATTGTGATGCTTCGAGAGTTAGACTGGGATGTGTATTGATGCAACGGGGGAAGGTGATAACATACGCCTCACGACAGTTAAAGGTTCACGAAAGAAATTACCTGATCCATGATCTTGAGTTGGCCGTGGTGGTGTTTGCATTGAAGATATGGCGGCATTGCTTGTATAGGGTCCATATGGATGTATTTACGGATCACAAGAGCTTGCAATATGTGTTCACACAGAAGGATCTAAATCTTCGGCAAAGGAGGTGGTTGGAATTGCTAAAGGACTATGATATGAGCATTCTTTACCATCTGGGCAAGGCTAATGTGGTTGCGGATGCACTTACTAGGCTCTCTATGGAGAGTGTGTCCCACATGGATGAGGGAAAGAAGGAGTTGGTGAGAGATGTTCACCGACTTGCAAGGTTGGGGGTTAGATTGATCGACTCGATCGATGGCGACGTTGTTGTGCAGGATGGGTCAGAATCGACCTTTGTGGTTGATGTCAAATCTAACAAGATGAAGATCCGGTTTTGAGGAAGCTGAAGGAAGCGGTGCGGAGTAAAAAGATAGAGGTTTTCTCCCAAGAGGGAGATGGTGTTCTAAGATATCAGGGTCAGCTATGTGTCCTGGACATTGATGATCTGAGGGTTCAAATATTGCATGAGGCACATGGTACCAGATATTCCATCCATCCGTGATCCATGAAGATGTATCGGGACTTGCGAGAAATCATAACCAGATGTCCAAACTGTCAGCAAGTGAAGGTTGTGCATCAAAGACCGGGAGATGTACTTCAGGATATTAGCATTCCTGCTTGGAAGTGGGAACAGATTAATATGAATTTTATTACAGGCCTACCTTGTACTCGCTGACACTATGATTCCATTTGGGTGGTAGTGGATTAACAAAGGCGGCACACTTCCTGCCGGTCAAGACTACGAATTCAGCGGATGATTATGCTAAGTTGTACATTCGGGAGGTGGTTCGACTTCATGGAGTTCCCTTTTCCATTATTTCAGACCGAGGTACTCAGTTTACCTCCTAGTTCTGGCGGTCTTTCCAAAAGGGACTTGGGACTCAGATTAAGCTCAGCACAGTATTCCATCCGCAAATGGATGGCCAAGCAGAATGAACCCTTCAGACCCTTGAGGATATGATAAGGGTATGTGTAATGGATTTCAAAGGTAGTTTGGATGATCATTTGCCCTTAGTCGAGTTTTCTTATAATAACAGTTATCACTCTACCATCAAGATGGCACCATTCGAGGCTCTTTATGGGCGAAGGTGTAGATCGCCCATCAGATGGTTTGAGGTTGGTGAGTCAGCCATGATAGGACCTGATTCAGTTCATGAGGCCATGGTAAAGGTCTAATTGATAAGAGACCAGTTAAAATCCGCTCAGAGTCGTAAGAAATCTTATGTTTATATGAGGATAAGGGATTTGGACTTTGATGTGGACGACTGGGTATTTCTAAAGGTATCTCCCGTGAAGGGAGTCATGTGGTTTGGGAAGAAAGGGAAACTCAATCCCCGCTATATTGGTCCCTACCAGGTTATGAGGAGAGTTGGTAAGGTGGCGTATGAGTTGGACTTGCCATCAGAGTTATCTTTAGTGCATCCCATGTTCAATGTGTCTCTTTTGAAAAAGTGTTTGGGTGATCCAGCCTTAGTAGTCCAGGTAGACAACATTGGGATAAAAGACAGTCTTAGTTATGAAGAAATTCCTGTTGAAATCTTGGATCATCCGGTTCGGAGATTGAGAAACAAGGAAGTATCTTTAGTTAAGGTTTTATGGAGAAATCAGCATGTTGAGGGAGCTGTGTGGGAGCCAAAGTGGATATGATGGTGAGATACCCACATTTGTTCTCTACCAGCTCAGTTCCGACTTGAGGTATCAGTTCTACTCTATGATCCCATTTAGTTTTCATGTTCAGTTCATGTGTTTCAAGTTTCTTTCATGTGTATGAGTGTGTATGTGAAGTATGAGATCAGTTCAGCTATGTGGTTTGGTTAGGAGGTAGTCATTCAGTAAAATTTTGGTTAAAATAGTCAAAATATGAGTATGATAATTATATGTTTCTGTTTGTTGCTTGTTTCCTGCATTCGAGGATGAATGTTTCCAAGGGGGAGATATTGTAATACCTCGGGAAGGCCTAAGAATAGATCCAGGAGTTGAATTTGAAAAGTGCATAAAACTAGAAAAAACATCACAGAATGACTCGTGGTATCAAACCACGAGTCGTTGTATGCTTTCATTGGTTGGGGAAAGGATGGTGGCTGTGGAGACAATGAGAGGTATGACGACCTGTTGTGGGATACAACGGGCCATCCTTTGCAGTCGTGGTTAGGGTCAGATTGGGCAGCAATGTAAACAACGGGAGACCCAATGACTCGTTAGTAGAAGCCACGGATCATTGGTTGTGGTCGTGGTTGGAGGATTAATTTTTCTAGTATACTTGACGGGGGGAAACAACGGATCGTTGTTTGTGGTGATGGGTCGTGGTGTGACCCGTTAGAAGATAAGATGCCAAGGTTCAGGGGACTAACCACGGATGATATAACGGGTTGTGGTTGAAGGCACGGGTCATCCTGTCGAGCCGTTGTTTGGATCCGAGACTAGGTCATTCAGCAGCCCATTCAATGAGGGACACGACGGGTCGTTGGTTGTTTCCACGACCCATTGGGACCACTCGTGGGTTCCATCCAGCCAGTTTTTAGGGAAGGTTCATTAAGGGTATTTTTGACTTTTTCAAGATATAAGGCCCTAAACTACGTCGTTTTGGCTTGGGAAAAGCTGGATTTTTAAGAGGATGATCTATTCTAAATTCTCATTCATGCATGCAAGAACTTTGAGAGGTGATTCAAGGGGAGATTTCAAGCTTTCCACCTCAATTCTTTTAAATTTCATTCTTGTGCTTTTAAGGAGGGTTAGGAGTTGATAATCCCAAGTATGTAAGGTCTTCAATGGGTGGATTCTTCCACACCCATGCTCCTATCAATGATTTTACTTATAAATTATCAAAAACTCATGGGGTTTTATATTCAATTTGTATAAAATTAAATGATTTAACTATGGGTCTTGTGATTTTGAAATCTTATCATAATCTACTGATTTTAATCATCTTTGGGATTTAAATTGAGTATAATATTGCTTATTTTGAATTTCTAAATAATTAAGCTTGATTATGCACGCCCCAAGATGAATCGATTTATGATCCATTGATCCATTGGTGTTTTGATAAGCCCAACATGAATTATGAATTTATTTATGAATTTATCATGTTATCTATTATGAACTTATGAATTTCAAGCTATATGCATGATCTACAAGTATGCATGAATTTTCCAATCATGAATTATGTTTTTGACCGACCCACGGGCCTCAAGTCATGGCTAGTTCACATATGTTTAAGCATGTTTATGATTATCATGATTTGACTAGCCCATGAACTTATGTATGTATTATTATGAGCATTATATATGTTTTGCGAGTAGTATCGAACACCGAGTAGGTTCGAGGCTCATGTTAAGCCCTGGATCTCATGAACTACGTGCCACCGTAAGTATATTGGGACCCATTCATGTTTGTCCCTGGCCCAAATGGCCCTTTTCATGTGTGATCATGCCCTTCATGGTTCCTACCCTTGGCAAGTTACAAACACCCTCCCGACTAGGGTTACAAGTTGGGCTTCATGTGTACTCATATGGGGTATGTCGGTTAAGAGAATCTCTCACTGTTCCTCATGATTTATACATGTTTATTATTATGAATGTTGGCTCAAGTTATGTTAAATAAGGCTCTTCTATTATGATTATGACTATGTTTACATTACGAATGTTTCAAAAACCTTGAACCTTATGTTATATTACGATAATTATGTTATGAGCATGTTGTCCTACTCTTATGACCACTTATGAGTTTTATACATGTTTTAAATTCCCTTTTTACTTACCTGGCATACTCAGTACATTCCACGTACCGACACATACTTTCTATGCCGTATCATCTCATGATATAGGTCCCAGTTCTCAGGCGCATCCTCACACATAGATAGGCTCAGACTTTCTCTCTGCGTATTTGGTGATTCCTCATGTTCTGAGGGCTATATATTCACACTCTATGTTATTCCTTTGGTTTCTTGATGTTGTATTAGTTGGAGAGTTGTCCCATCAATCCTCCTTTCATGTTTAGAGGCTTTTCAGACTAAAAGTTGTATTCCGTCGTATTGTATCAGTATTGTACTATATTCCCTCTTTGTTATGTTATGATTACTTTCCCTATGTTAAGTCTTACACTCATGTGATTGAATTAGATGTATGCTCATGTCATGGGTTGACTTGGGGTCTCTGGGGCTCCTTATCCCATATGATTTGGGTGTATGTTTAGGTCGTGACAGAAATGTAGCACAAATGTGTTACAAAATCCTAATACATCAAGGGTCACCGATGAAAATAGGAAAAAAATGGAGAACTCTTGATCAAAAGGTAAGCTTTTCAAAGCTCTGTCAGAAATCACTTTTTCATATCTACAAATGCTCTCACCTAATGCTACAATTCCATGGCCATAAGGAGTCTTTCACTCCTAGAACCCAAGAATGCTCATCCTCTATTTTCAGGTAGTGTCTTGTTCATTGAACCTCCATATCTATTGTTTTTATCTTGGATTCAAGCCAAGAGTGTTTGTTTAGTAGTATTAGGTCCTTCATTCCTGATTTAAAATCCTAATTTGAGACTCTTTTTAACGTGCATCTAGACAAATATTTCTCATTTACTTTATCCTGATTCTTCAAATTTGTAACGTGTATAGATGTATTTATTTTTCTTTTACCGATATCTAACTTATATTGGTGCGAATATATTTCAATCGATGCTAATCTACTTCTACAATGTATTTTCTTTCGCATTCGCTTGATTGCCCTTATTCTCCGTTTGGAAATTAGGGTTTTGTCAATATTTAGTGTAATGTCCTTGTTATGATTGATAGTTCTTGAAATGAAAAAAACCAATTATATCTACAAAATTAAAAGTTAGGTTAGTGATATATTCACCACTGTGTTGCCTTCTCTTAGCACATGAGTGAAACTCACTTAACTTTGTGCTCTTATCTTGTTAATGCTCTAAACTTCCCTTTTTATACACTAGAAACAATCACATACTTCCAAAATATTTTCATCATCAATGACTCTGTCTCCATTATTACAGGCTATAGATGATTAGAAATACAATGTAGTTTTCCCTCCTTGACAATTCTAGCTTTGGTTACTACATTGGTTGTTTCCTGTAATTCCATGGCCCATGCATATATAAGATCTTCACTACTATTTCTAATAATAAATTCTACTGAACTGATTCTTGAATTTTCTTTAGAAGGTCTATTTGTATTGCACTTTTACCGTCCTGATAGTGAGTAGGAATAAGCCACCCTTTTACATATTATGATAGGTGGATATCCTTTTAAAAACTAGATTATATCTGGCCAGTTGAAAGAAATATCCTTTAACCAAAGATATCTAACACTATCAATATAATACAAGTTTATGTGGATCTCATAAATGAATTTCTTGGATGGCATTGTCCCTACATTCTTTTTACCTTGATTTTCCTCTTTTATATTTTCCATAACATAAAATCTGGGACTATTCGATAGATTGGTTTCAGCTTAGGATAATTTTTCTGACTCCATTTTTGAATTGTTGTTGTAATTACATCAAACTACCTAGAATATCAATTGTAGAACAGTAGTATTTTCATACCTTCATTGTAAAAGAATAATTTAGGAATAGCTATGTCAATGTCTTTGTATAAGGTTCAGTGTATGATTTTGCCAAGTGCACGTGGTCGTCAAGTAATATAGTACGTTGAAGTCCCGATATCGATCCCTCAGAGACTTATTAGATTAATTTCTTAAAGTTAATATTTTATTTCACTATTCAAATAAACAAAAGTAAAATGGGAAAATGGTTTAGGGATTATTCTACTACTTTGAAATGTAAATTAAATTAATGAACAAAAATCATTTTCGAAAGTGTTTGTAATTCAAATGATGATGAGAATCTAGGGTCTTGGCACTTTTTCTTTCGGGTTAAGTTTTAGGACTCGAATATACTAGACTAAACTCTTCTAAGATTGCTAGTTACAAGTTAGGATTCCATTCCTTACTATTCTCCCAAATATGCAAGAACTATCTCATGAACCCTAACACCTATATCCCTATGGTTGCAGGAGAAACATTAGACGACAGTTGAAGACACTTGTGTTCAATTGAACAGGGTTGAAGGGAATATCCCTATCCTCGACAATGAAATCAACTCTTGAACTAATTAAACAACATAATTGAGATCTATTCTACACTTTATTTTAACCCCCTTAGTTCCTTCTCTCGAGTTCAACCAAAAGACAACAAATAGTATTCACAACGTGATCAGTCTAACAAATATCAAAGAAAACAAGTAAGCATAAATAATTTTGAATGAAAAATTAGAGTCTAGCATAAACGAGTATTCAAACTACAACCATCAGCTATAACCAAAACCTTAGAATAGGAGTTTAGCCACTCATGTTCAAGTGGAAATCTAAAGAAATCATCTTTCGAATTAACAAAAGCATAAAGGAAAGAAGAAAACCTAGAAGAAAATAAATTTCTTGTCTCTTCTCCCAAAAACTGCGTACAAATTTGATCTTTTTGATCGATGACCCTTACAAAATGCCCTTAGGTGATTTATTTATAAGCAAGTTATCAAATGACTCTCTTTCCCTTGAGAAGTTTAGCTTTTAGACTTGGAAATCTGCCCCCGACAGGCCCTGGCGCGCCGCACCTCCCACCTCACCAGACATTGGCTTGAATTTCCTTTGAAGTTTAGCCTCTGGCATGTTGTATCAGCCATCTCGCCAAGGAGTTAGTCAAAATTTCCAAATCTGGGACCTGGCACACTGTACCTCTCACTGCACTAGAGTGTTAGAAAAATTTTCAAATACAGAATAACTTGGGCGTGCCACGCCACTCAGTTCGCCAAGGTATTGATCAAATTCTTCTAAATCTTGTTCTTTTGCGTGCCACACCACCCAAAGCACCAGCTTGAGTATAATTTTCTCTAAAGTTTGGTGGCTGGCTCGCCACATCTGACCAGGCCAACTTTTCTCGAACTCTCCTTTCTTTACATTTTGGGCCATTCTTTAGTCTTTTCTCATTGATTACCTGCTAAAATCATCTAAAAACACTTGTTAACTCATTTGACACACAAATTCATGAATTTATACATTTTATAATGATAATGATCTCAAAACAAGGTAAAAGATGGGTAAAAGTATGGGAAATGGGTGTAAGAATATGCCCAACATCACCGCCCCATACTTAAACCATTATTCGTCCGCGAACAATCTTTACTTATATGCACAAACATCTTTTCTCACCACTTGTGACCTCTATCAATTCTCACTCAAGCAACTGGCACAGAGCATATGACTAAGTGCTTCATCAATTCATACAATTCACCTTAAGCACACACTGAAGTTTTCACATTCGAAACTACATAACTTCTGCAACTGAATCATCTTTTCAAAATAGAGTCAATATGATTAAGTATGAAAAATACAACACATAGTAAACCGACTTTGACCATATTATGTCATCACTTATTTAGTGATGTTCCTTCCCTCATATTATAATTCAAAACTTGGAACAAAATAAGCAAGATACACTCTCACACAAATGATGTATCATATACATGCAACATACCATAGGCTTGCCTCTCATGCCCCTCTTTATACTATTTGACTGCTAGTTTCTGCTTATTAGTTCAACAAGAATAATCGACCATTGAAGATCTTTTACTTGTGTTCTAGTAGTAAGTAGACATGTTATTTTTTGTGGGCACCCCTGTTTCTATTATCTCCTCTTGCCATCCATATTTTTTCTTTTTTTTCTTTCCTTTAAATCTTTCTACTTCGGTAGAACCCTTCATTCTTAAACCTCAAAGTTCCTAGACTACTTTTGGATCAAAAATTTTAGAGGTCACACAACAAAGGAAATAGGCTTCTTTTGTGGATAAGAAGAAAGTTAAGTCTTACGGTTAAATGGGGTTAACTAGGGATAATGTTCAGGAAGGTACAACAACTATGGACAAAATAGGTTTTTCAAAAGAACACCTTAATTACATCTTACCTTTTTGGAAAGTTGTCCTATATACGCTTAGTCAAGTTTTAGATATGACACTATGGTCAAAACACAACAATTCAAGCTCACCTCTCATGACATCATGATCTGAGTCAGTTTTCTATGGCCATATAACCATACACCCAAATTGAATGAATCCTTTCATTATTAAGCCCTAATAATTTTCTCCTTGAGTCAAGTTAAAGAAGCTATGTGTTTTTCATGTAATTCTCACTTTTTATGCATTCACGATGACCACTTTATTACCTCTAGGTTAGCTTCTAAGTGTAATGTCAAGAGCATACAAGTGGTGGTTTTTGACTCCATCCTAAAAAATAAAAAAAAATATGACTAATTTTCCCTTAAGAAGGTCGTCATCCATCCATCATCGGTAAGGGTCACTACCTCTATGACGATTATAAAAAAAATTTGATTCTCAATTAACAAAATAAAAATAACTAGAGACAAACAATTACATCACACAACATCAGTGTTCATAGCCATCCACATTACTAGTTATTATAGACCCAGGTTAATCAGTCATAAACCAAGCTACTACCACAGAAGATTGAAAACTATTGCTACAGCCCACTACAAATTTAGCAAACATAGTATAAACAGAAAATATATTTCCTCCATCCCACATTTAAATAGTGCATTGTCCCCAGTGTACAAATATATCATATCAAGTAGGGAGATAAAAAGAACTTTCTGATCCTCTAAGCAAAGTCCTCATCATCAGGATTATACTCCTGATCATCATCATCATCCTTTGTGTCTACATCATCAACCTGTATGGCTTCCATGGTGGCATTATCCTCATTATCATTATCGTCATCAATGGCATCAATTAACATTGTAGGCTCATCGCCATTCAATGGCTCCTTAAACGCCCACCCCACTTTACACATCATCATTGTGCTCTCAATGAGTGGGTAACACTCCTCTAGTGCTACCAACTCCTCAGCAGTTGTGGGTCTACCTCCAATCTTTAGCTACAACTCAAACATCGCAAACATGCAGCCTCTTCAACTGTCATCCCGAGAATTGCGCTTGATGGAGTGAGGAATAGTGTCGATGAGTTGGTTGGCTCCTATACTTTCGTGACATCAATCATTTTACTTGTCAAGTGCCCTGCTAGGGGTAGATGAAGGTCTGCCTCCTCTTCTTCAATGCCAACCTCCCATAAGAACTGAGTCAGCAGGCTGCCATAACTATACTTCCACCGACAGTTATCTCTGGATCGCCTCATATTGTCCCTCAGCACAATGCCAATGTTAATCGGCAGCCCCTTCATCAGCATATACACTAAAATCACTCTCTCTCAAGTGATATCTATGGTGTGTATCCCTGGGAGAAGTACCGCGCAGACAAACTTGACCAAAACTCTGGCCTCCTTAGTCAAGTAAGAGAATGAGAGTGTTGAATGAGTGCCATTTTCACCTCTTTCCCATGGGGCAACTGAATGCTCTCCACACAAAGTATGAAGAACGTCATAGTGTGGGGGATTCTCAAGCATCATGAAGTACATCTATGGGTCCACCACTGGCATGCCAAGGAATGCATTACAAGAACTGGCAGTGCACCAAACCACTTGTTCCCGCACCTTAATCTTTGTGCTCTCTCCATGCAAGGTGTTCCAATACACATAAAATTCCATCACCAAAGTGAAGTTGCACTCCTCTGGATCAGCAAAGATATATCCCAGACCCAAATCTCGGATAGTGTCCCAAATAGTAGGGAACTCTAGTGCCAGACAACCCCCGTTAATCCAATTCTCCCGAGCACACTTTGCTTCCTTCTGGGCATTAAACCACTTGATCCCATGTTCTTCCATGGCCTTGGATCCACACCTCCTTGCAAGGGATGCCTTTTGGGCTGATAAGCTCGATGCAACTCCCTTTCTGAGCCTCTTGAGCCCCTTGCTAGCAACTGCTACTTTTTTTCCTTTATCTGCTCGTGATTCAATAGTAACTGCCAAAAAATAATAGAAACTTTACAAAATTAGTTCAAGAATAACAAGACTAGCTAATTAGGTGTAAGAGGTGCAAAACAATCCCATACTTAATTTTCTAGCATAATCATGAGAGTTTGTCAAATAGGGTACTCAAACTTCCTCCATTATCATGTCAAATCTCATTACTCAAAGTATTCACCAACTTTACACTTCAAACCATATTCATGATTTTCCCTTGCACCCTTCTAAATTTTTTTCTTTTTCTTTCCACAAGGGTGCTTCAAGTTAGCCACTCCCTTCATTTTCCCCAACTCTTAATTCACAATTCACATTAACCCAAGTGTGGAAGTTGTCACAATAAATCAAACCAATAATTAACATGACTTTTAATACTTTCCACAATGAATTATCATGAATTTTTCAATAACCCAAGATTTTCACAATTCAAGAATCACATTATTCAAGCAATTTCTCTATCTACAAGCGTACTCCATTTCACAAATTTTTATGAAATTTCTCTAACCCATTCATTACCCTCTTCACTCCCACAACTTCAAATCACCAAAATTCAACCAAAAAAAGTAACCCAAATAAGGATATAACATTATTATGGAACAACACATGAATTAAGTTATGGAAACCCACATAATGACGTTCAAGAAATTCACCCAACAATGGTGATTTTTGTTTTTTCAACTTGGGGAAGAAGGGTAATGGGAGCATACTTACAACATTGGATACCTAAAGAGAGAAAAAAATTACTTACTTGAGTTGAGGAATTTTGCTTCACCAAGATTTTGGGAGAAGACAATAATGGGGGAGAGGGGAATGGGAGTTACAGCCTAGAAAGAGAAGAGAGAGAAAATTCTTTTGTTTTTTTTCTTTGACTTGTTAGAGAGAGAAGATGAATGGGGATTTCAAATAAAGGTGGGTCTTGGATTTTTATTAGTTTTAGGGTCCTTGGTTCAAATTTGACCCATGGACCCAAAATACTTTCGCCCACTTTGCCTGGTGCAGCACGCCTCCTTTCTCTTCACACACTTAGACAAAAACTTTTCTTGGAAAATTGGTTCCTGGCGCGACATGCAATCCGTAGCCCCAACCTGAAAAAAATTTTCTTTTGAAGTTTAACACCTGGCGACACCAGGTATTTCGCCCCAGCCTTAAACTTTTTTTCATCTTCCTTTCTCCTCTTTTTCTCCTTATATGCCCTGTTCATCTCTGTAAACAAAATTTGTGTTAGAAGGATAGGTTGCCTCACCATAGTTATAGTCGTGGCACAACATTCACAAGTTGCCTCCTGTGCAGCACCTGATTTAATGTCGCTACACGATGCAATACTTCTCACTCCTGCAATTGAGTGAGATGATTAGTACCCTAACTTCTTACTAAGTTAACTCGAAACACATGCTGCTCAACTACCTGCTAAGACCCTCTAGGCTCCACCTTTGTGCTCATTTTAAAATCCTCATAGTGAGATGGTGAGATGGAAACCTTGATACCCTGAACAAATCAAAGACTGCCTCTTAGCCATCCACAGTCATTAACATCTTGTCCGACTTCACCCTTATAACTGCATCCGTGGTGGCTAAGAATTCTCTTTCCGAAATGATGGGAACTGCTTCATCCGCCTCATAATCAAGGATGATGAAGTCCACTGGTAGAGGAATGGTCCCATTTTGATCAATACATCCTCAATGATACCGTCAGGATAAGCTAGTGACCTGTCGGCTAACTGCAATGTCACTATGGTGGGACTTGGTTCACCTAATCCCAAAGTTCTAAACAATGATGCAGGCATCAGATTGATGTTTGCACCCAAATCACAAAGTGTTTCCAACTTCTCTACTCCCAATGACCACTGGAATTAAAGCTCCCTAGATCTTCTAGCTTCTTTAGAATCTTGTTCTGCAACTGAGAATTGCACTCCTTCGTATGAGCTACAGTCTCAAACTCATTGAGCCTTCTTTTATTTTCCATAATATCCTTTGTTATCTCTAGAT
This sequence comes from Datura wrightii, assembly GCA_035772735.1. NCBI lineage: Eukaryota > Viridiplantae > Streptophyta > Magnoliopsida > Solanales > Solanaceae > Datura > Datura wrightii. The sequence continues at coordinate 84,718,546 of JASDFA010000016.1, read as the reverse complement.
ATCATTCCACCCAGCTCCTTTCCACTGTGCAAAGAGATTGTGCTGACATTCTCCTTAGGGTTCTCCTCAGTGTTACTTGGAAGTGCCCCTTGTGGTCTGTTTTTCTACTGAAGGGCAATTGACCCATTTTCCTTTTCAACTAGTGGATTGACTTCTGCATCTCATTAACCACCTGAGTCTGCGGAACAATCCACTGCTTTATGGTCTCCTCTAAAGAACTGCAATGCTATTGGCCTTGAGTTCTCTGGAAGTTGTTCAGGGGTATTTGAAAGTTTTGATTTCCTCCCCAACAGGGATTTGCTACATTTTTGTACCCCTGATTGTAACTATATCATACAAAACCTCTACCAAGATCTTATTGACCCACAAAATAAATAGACTCTGGGTTTAGGGGACAACCTGAATTTGCATGGCCTTGTCCATTCACCTCACATGACGGTGGTGGAATCTGAACATGATAAACATGGATTGTAGCTAGTGTGGTCACTAACTTACTAATCATATTCACTAACTGACTAATGTTTTCCCCGATTGCCACTACTCCATCAACCTCAAGCTTCACTGGAACCTTGGATGTTGTAAAACTTTTACCTATATCCTGATAATCTTAGCTCCCATCTGATATAAGATTTAACAGAGCTTCTATCTCATCATAGCTTTTGGGAAAGATTTGCCCCTTTGCGATAGCATCAAATAGTTACTTAGACTCTGGCTTCAGCCCTTCTATGAAGTTGTGCCCAATGATATCCTTTGGCTGCATATGGTGCAGGCAATCTCTCAAGTATCCCTTGTACCTTTCCCAAGCTTGAGCTAGGGTCTCACCATCTTTCTGCACAAATCTTGAGCCATTCTCCTAAATGAGAAAAATTTGTTTATAAACTTGTTGGAAAGAGATTCCCAAAGTAATGGACCCTGCTGGCTCATTCTGAAGCCACTCCTTCGCTTCACCAATTAATGAGAATGGGAACAAAGTGAGATTTACTTACTTATCTGAAACATTTTGATAGTGAAATTTCTCACTAAGTTCCACGAACATCATCAAATGTCTATGGGGATCCTTGTGCAGCTTGCCCTAATATTGATAAGTATTTTAAACCAACCGCACGGTTCCCACCTTCAAATCAAAATTTTCAGTGATGGCACATTCTCCAAGTTTGGCCGAGAAAAATTGAGCACTGGAATCCTCTTCTGGTTGTTGCCCTGTGCTTTCTCATGATTCTCTTCCATTGCTAACCTACAAAAAGTTCTCTCGATTTTCGAATTAAAGTGAGCCAAGGGTGATCCCTGAGAACCACAAACAAATATAAAATATGGAATAGCAGAATAAAAATTCTAATTTACAAATAATTAATTAATCCTCAAGTCCCCGGCAACGGTGCCAAAAACTTGATGTCACTAAGCGCACACAAGCGTACATGGTCATCAAGTAATATAGGATGGTGAAGTCCTGATATCGATCCCTCAGAGACATGTCAGATTAATTGCTTAAGGTTAATATTTTATTTCAGTATTCAAGTAAACACAAGTAATACGGGGAAATGGTTTTGGAGATTATTCTACTACTTTGAAACGAAATTGAACTAATAAACTAAAATCATTTTCAAAAGTGTTTGTAATTCAAATGATGATAAAAATCTAGAGTCTTGGAACTTTTGCTTTCAAGTTGAGTTTTAGGACTTGAATACACTAGAATAAACTCTTGTAAGATTGATAGTTCCAAGTTATGATTCCATTTCTTACTATTCTCTCGAATATGTAAGAACTATCCATGAACCCTAACACCTATATCCCTATAGTTGCAGGAGAAACATGAGATGACGGTTGAAGATACTTGTGTTCAACTGAACAGGGTTGAAGGGTATATCTCTATCCTCGAAAACAAAATCAACTCTTGAACTAATTGAACAAGATAATTGAAACATATTCTATGCTTGCTTTTAACCCTCTTAGTTCCCTCTTCCGAATTCAACTAAGAGACAACAACTAATATTCGTATGGTGATCAGTCTAACAAATAATCAATGAAAACAAGTAAGCATAAACAATATTGAATGAAGAATTATAATCTAGCACAAACAAGTATTCAAACTACAACCATCAGCTATGGCCAAAACTCTAGAACAGGAGTTTAGCCACTCATGTTCAAGAGAAAAACTAAAGAAATCATCATTCTAATTAACAAAAGCATAAAATAAAGAAGAAAACCTAGAAGAAAATGAACTTCTTGTCTCTTCTCCCAAAAACTGCGTACAAATTTGATCTTTCTGATCAAAGACCCTTAAGAAGATGCCCTAGATGATATATTTATAAGAAAGGTATCAAATGACTCTTCTGCCATTGAGAAATACAACTTTTAGACTTGGAAATTCACCTCAGATAGGCCCTAGGGCGCCGCACCTCCCATCTCACTAGACACTGGCTTGAATTTCCTCTAAAGTTTAGCCTCTAGAGCCCCGCACCAGCCATCTCACCAAGATGTTAATCAAATTCTGCAAAACTGGAACCTAGCGCACCACACCTCTCACTGTACCAGACTGTAAGAAAATTTCTCAAGTCTGGAACACCTCTGGCACGCCGTGCCATTCATTTCACCAAGGTGTTGATCAAAATTCATCTAAAGTTTAGGCTCTGGTGCGCCGCACCACCCAATGCACCAACCTAAGTACAATTTTCTCTAAAGTTTGGTGGCGCGCCACACCAGCTATCTCACCGGGCCAACTTCTCTCAAACTCTCCTTTCTTCACACCTTGGGTTATTTTTGAGTCCTTTTCCATTTATTACCTGCTAAAATCTATAAAAACACTTGTTAGCTCATTTAACACACACATTCATGAATTTATCCATTTCATAAGGATAATGATCTCAAAATAAAGTAAAAGATGGATAAAAGTATGGAAAATGGGCATAAGAATATGCCCAACAACAGTGTACAAGTAACATCTAGAAGCTCTAGTAATTCCATCCTTACTAATTTATCATCGGTTGGTAGCTTAAACTTCCACAATCTCCTAAAAAGAATGATAGTTTAAGAGATTCCCCTTTGATCCATATGAAATATGTCTAATATATTCCCAAGCACTACTCATAATAAATCTTTTGTTGTTATTTAACATCTACTAGGGTCTATCAATGGAATCTAATCTATCACCTAGCATATATTCTTGTATAATGTGTTTTCTAATATATGCTAGAAACATTTCTTCCATTAGTTGCACATTCTTGTCATTTTTATGTATCAAAACTGTCACCTCCTACACTCAATTAGTCATGTGGATTTGATCCTAAATAGTAATTTCAAAAAACTCTATCATAAGTTTTTGCCATATGTAACTTCAACACTATATTAGTTAGCTTTTATCTCATTCTAATATCTTTCACCAATGCTTGTATAAATAGAACATTCTTCATATGCTTCTATTTTTCACGAAACCTGACTGGTCAGCAAAAATCAACTATAGAAGCAGAACTTTCAATCTCTCATGCATCACTTTCGCAATCACTTTATTAGTAAAATTGTGCAAACTTATAGGTGTCATGTTTGAGAAAGTTTGCATCTCTGAATCATTTTAGAATAAAAGTTGGTATGTATAAAGTATTTAGGTAATACACGACTATTAAATTTTTTAATAAAAAGCTCATACACATCATTAGTTGCCACATTCCAATATTTTTTATAGAATATTTTCGAGAAACCATCAAGTCCATTGGAAATTGATCTATTCAATGTAAATACCATCTACTTTACTTCTTCCATTGTTGGATGTGAATACAGAGTTATGTTCAGCTCAAGTGTCATCATTTTCTAAAGGTTATGTTATAACCATGAGTCCCTTGGATCCAGCTTCTTGGAGAATTATTTCTTATAAAATGTGATGTCTTTTTCTGCCTTTTCCTCCATACTTTCCACCTTATCTTCTAATTCATTTTGGATCCATTGAAGTTGTAGCTTCTTTATTCTCCCATTAACATAATTGCCGAATAATTTTATATTTTTGTTCTCTTCTGCAAACCAATTCTTACCAGTTTCTGTACCAATAGCCTTCTTTTAGATATAAGTATTATTTTAACTTTGCTTCTGATTGTTGTAATACCATTCTACGTTCGCCACTAGGATCTCTTAGAGTGTAATTCGCTTGCCTTTATTATGTCTTCTTGTATTGCAATTGTTGAAAAAATATCTTCATATATTTTCGCGCTTCACTTAGAAAGAGAAAGGATATTAGAGGAGCATGATCAGATCCTATTCTAGTTAGATGTTCCAATTTCAGTTGAGGAAACAAGATCTAAAACTAATGATTTACAAGAACGTTATCTAGTATTTTGAAAATACATTCCTCATCTGATATACCATTCCATCATATAAAGGACTTCCTTTAAAAGACAAGTCTAATAGTTCATTTGAATTAATACGTTGTGCAAAGTTTTCATATTCTTTTGGAAATATTGGTATCCTTCTTATTTTTCCCTTTGCTCACAAAATGACATTAACATCATCCTATCATCCAAAGAATGTTCATATCTCTAGTCATTTGATATATATTCTCCCACAAATTTAGTCTTTGAGTCGCATCACCTTTGGTATAAACAAAGTGAGAGTTTATGTTGCCACCTATAAACTGAAGAACCAAGTTCTTTAGCAATTATGCAAGAAGTAAATTTTAGAATAATAAATCAACGCAAGATTTTTACGTGAAAAACTCTTTGTTTAAGGGATTCAGAAAATCATGACTATTTTCAATAAAAGTTTTCGAAAAATTTCCATTATAACTCAAGAAATTTTAAGGTTACAACTCTTGTACATCTAAGAAACTGACCACTAGAACATCTATCCTCCACACTACAATTCTTCACTAATTATAGGAACCTTTTGTAAAGACTCTATACAGTCTAAGAAGTCCTTTGCAAATAGAAATCAACACCAAATTCAAATTCTCTATGGATGTAAAAAGTTACAGTTAAAGCTCAAAGAATGTAACCATTACAATTCAAAAAATTGTATGAATAAATCTTGACAGGAATAGGTTCTTATTTGTTGCAGTTGATTCTCTCTAAAGCTAAAGAAACTCAGTAGTAAGATCTCGCTCTTATTTTCTCTCTTTTGTTGAGTTACTTGTCTTCAACAACATCTGTGTAATGCTTTATATAGGAGTAGGATGTCATATTTTGTTCTCCAAATCATAGTAGAATAGGTTCAAGAATTTCAAGAACCTAAACCAACAACTACATCGGTCTTCTCCTAATTCTAAGACAATTCTATATGTTCAACAATAGTAATGTTTCTATGTCTTGAACTTATGTTCCTCGTAGAATTGGATTAAGTCTTAATCCTAATTCTTTAAAAATTTCTTTTGTGTGAGTGAAACAATTTCTTCTGTGTATACCAAATAGTCACTCGTTCTTCTACAAAGGACCTGGTTCTTTTAGCATTTCTGCTTTCCTATTGCCAGCTTTTCCAGTTTCTCTTGGAGATCCAATTATCGTATATGTTTTTCCATCGTTCTTGAACATTGATTTTCATGGTTTGTTAATCATATAAACCCTATAAGATGTTGAATTGAAATTCAGATTAAGGAAGCTCAACAAATTCTAAATTCACCTTGAACTAAAATTCAAATAATGCGTAGCTTAATAAATTCACCATTTTTTATGAGGACTAACCCATAACAACTTTATATTTCTTCATATGTACTCTATCATCTTGATAACTCTTGTGCTCTTCATGTGTACTCAAGTGCATCTTTCCCCTAGGCACTAGCTTTTATGTTGACAATTCCCCCTTAGAACCAGCTCCATGTTGGTATAGCTTTTGACTTGAAAAAATGTGATCTTACTCAAGTCTATGTAGGGACTAAGTTTTCGTTCATTGTAATCCTCTAGATAGCTAGGTGCAAGAACTTGATCATATCTATATGTTTTCTTCAAAACACTTTCTGTAAAAGTATAAGGACTAGAGTTCTTCTTTAGGTGAAATCTTCAATGTTAAGTCTATGCATACTTCTTCTTTTTCTTCCTCAAATCCAGTTTCACTTAATGAGAATTCATCATCTCCTCCCTTGTAAGGTTTGTGTCTAATAATCTTCTTTCTTTCAATTCCAATCTTGATCATCGTCTTACTTTTGATTCCGATTTACTGAAATAGTACTATTGTAGCATCCCAAAATCCCTATGACTAGACCCTAGATTTAAAACTTGACCATGCAGAAAACTGGAAAAAAGGCCCTCAGTACGAGGCACAGTATGACTTGTAGGAACTCGGTATGAGTCTACCAAGACTCGTAACAGGAGGATCAGAGAATAAGTAAGTGTGGCCAAGAAACCACGACTAAATGTCATGATTCCTACCACTATGGAATGAATCGTACTGATTAGTCATGAGAAAGAGCTCAGAGAAGTGTTCAGGGAAATTCTAGGAAACCACATGTCACGACCTGAACATAGGCCCGAATCGAGACACGGGACAAGGAGTCATGAGAGACTCCAAGTCGACCCATGGAATGAACATTCATCTAACTCAATCAAGCAAAGTGGAAGACTTAACATAATGAGCATAACGGAAGTCTAATATAACATATAATTCAAAAATACAACACGAGTCTGAAGCTGAATACAACATATTGTCTGAAAAGCCTCTAAGTCTGATGAGTTGATGGCACAAGACCCCAACTAACTCTCTAAATCTTAAAATTGAAAATACCGAGATAACTGATAATGAATGGTCCTCGGGAGATGATGACTCACCAATAGAGACTGATGCGAACTTCGAAAGCTGGCTAGTGGTGGGATTGAGTTTGAAGATCGAAGCCTATATCATAAAATGATACAACATAGAATATGCGGTCAGTACGTGGAACGTACCGAGTATGCAAGGTAAGTAAAACGGGCAATTTAAAATATATAAAAGTTCATAAGAGTAGGACAGCATGATCGTAATGTAAATACTATAGTGTAAATATAAGGCTCAAAGTTTTCAAAACATTCATAAATTAACCATAATCATAATCATAAGAGAAAATCTTTATTGAACATGACTTGAGACAAAGTGCATAATCATAAACATGCACATATCATGAGGAATGGTGGGATATTCTTAAAACCGACATAACCCATATGAGCACACATGGGGCCCGACCTGTAAACCCCTAGTCGGGAGGGTTTTCGTACCTTTCCAGGGGTAGAACCATGAAAAGGTGTGATATCACTCATGAAAGGACCATTTGGGAAAAGGGGACAGTCTCAAGGGAGGTCCCATCGTGACCTACAGTAGAAACGTAGTTCTGAGACTCGGGGAAAAATCTGGGCCCTGAATCTACTCGGTGTTAAAAAAATATATATATATATAGTGCTCATAGGATGATATACATGAAATTCATGGACTAGTTAAATCATGATAATCATAAGCATGCTTGAAAATACGTGAACTAGCCATGAAATAAGGCCCGTGAATCGGCCATAATCATAATTTATAAATCATGAGATTCATGCATCCTTGTAAAATATGTATATACTTGATATTCATAAATTCATGATGAGAATTTGAGAGAAATCATATCCTAAGTCATAAATCATAATGGGTTAATGAACATCAACATCAAAGTAGAATCATAACTTGAACTTCCATAAAACATGCATAATTAGGCATAGTTTTGTAGAGATTTAAATTCATAAGTTTATAATTGAAATAGTTATAAAATTTGCTCATGATTCGTAAAACGGGAATTTATATATGAGAGGAATTAACCCATAGGTGGATCATAAGGATTTCATAAGAATTGGGATAAAACCCTATAGAATTATCAATAGAGTTTCATGAATTAGGGAAAGATTGTGCATGGGTGTGAACAAATTCACCCATTCATAACCATACATACCTAAGATGGACTGATTTAACCACTTCCATGATTGCCCAATGAAGAATTGAAGAGAAACTTGAAGGGGATTAAGCTTGATCACCTATTTATCTCTCTAACTTTTCCTATATGAGTAGGAATAGCCTAGAATGAATTTTTCCCTCTTAATGCTCACTATTCATAGCTTAAAATGACATAGTTTAGGCCTTAGGATCATAGAAATTATGGATAAGCCCTTACTAAATTCACAGAGATTAACTGACTGTCAGTCTCCATGAGGGACTGGACGAGTCGTTACTAGAGGGAATGAGTCGTCATCAGTTGTCGTCGTGTGCACTGTCATTTTTCCTCAAAAGGTCCCCAAGAGGGACCTAACGAATTGTCATTGGTGACCACGACTTGCAGTCACCACTCATTACCTTCAGTGCCCAATATCTCAAGATCCTACTCAACTGCTGACCACGACTAACTTGATGATTCATGGTGCCTGACCACGACTCATGGTGCCCAACTGTAAGGTACACTCTGCCAACCATCCTTCACCTTTCCAAAACCCTTGACCACGACTGACTCAATGAGTCGTGGGGGCTGACCACGACTCGTGGTTATGTCTGTGAGGTCTCAAACCAACATTTTCCAACTCAAGTCAAAACCCTCACCACGAGTCACTTAACGACTCGTGGTCAACCTAACGGGTCACATGACAACACGTACTGTGACCTGTGCAGAAAATTATATTTTTTTCCGTTTCAACTCTCGGGCCTGATCTTTAGACTTCTGGGGTATAACACCATGAGCTAGGGAACGACTCGTGGTACACCGGTATGGGTCGTGCTATAGAGTCGTGGTATGATTTAGAGAGTTCAACATTGATTTGAACCTGATGTCATAGTTGGATGTTACGATCCATACTAGGATGGTATGGGTCATGATAAGGATTCGTGGTTTGACCCATCTTACCACGAGGGTCACCATGAGTCGTGGTGGCAACCAATGACTCATGGTAGGGGGTCGTAGGTCTGGACGAGTAGTTTGTCAAACAATATTTTTTGTAACATTCCGTTAAATTAAATCCTAAACTATGTAGTATTGGGGTAATTTGGAAGGTGATTTAGGAGAGAAGTCGATCAGTCTCTCCTCATTCTTTCCTAATCTCTTAGAACTTCATCGTAAGAACTTAGACAAACTCTCAAGGAAAGAACTAGGGCTCCTTCTTCTTCTTAGAAATATCAAGCTTCTTCTCAGGTATTTCTCTTTCAGGTATGCTGGGATTTAGCAATAGCATTGCTTTCACCCTTGTGCCCTAAATTATTTTGAGAAACTCTAATCATTTAAGCCCTATAGATGTCATGAGTTATTGTTTCCAGGTAGTTTATGATTTCCCTTGCATTTTAATAATTCTTCCAGTTCTCCATGACTAGTATTATGTGAAACTCATGGTGTGAGTTTCAATCATACATATTCGTTACTAGCCCTAGTTTTAGCATGATTTTGGGTTGAACTTTGCATTAGTTAAAGGCTGGTCTAAATTGCTATCCTATCTTTACATTGGTTACTGTCTGAGTATAATTTTATTCATGTATGCTTTTAGTTAAATTCAGTATCTAGTATCTCCCATAAAGGTCAGATTATCAGTTCATCACTTTATCGGACTACTAGTTTTTTTCAATAATCTCAATTATTGAATTCTTTAGGCTCACGGGACACTTCCATATAAGTAGTTCTGGGTTAGCCTTAGAACATCAGTTTTGAGCTAATCAATTCAGTTAGTTATACTTATAAATTCAGTTGGGAGTAGCACTTAGAACTGAGTGGATCGAGGTCCAGCGCACCCAAGTTCCTAAAACTACGTGCCACCATAGGTCTTTATCCCAAATAGGCATCAGTTAGTGATCATACAACCATGCCTTTGTACCCTGGCAAGGTATATTGGGTCCTATTGATGGAGCATATACATCAAACTCCACGTCTAGCTCACGTGGTTATATGTCGGTTATAGGATCTCCCACAGCATAGCACATTATCGTACAGTATAGTCAGAGTCCTCAGTCCAGTCCCATCTATCAGATTTCAAGTATGCTTATAACCCTAACTCAATTTGTCAGTTCTTACAGTATTCTCATATATGTCAGATTATTGGCTGTATTTATGATTTTAGATAAGGTCTTTGCATGTTATTTCAGTTCAATTTATGAGTTCCTAGTATGTCTATGTTGTATTTTTACATCTCACATATTTAGTACATTCCAAGTACTGATGGCATACTCTTTATGTGCTATATCATTTTATGATATAGGCTCAGGTACCCAGTCGCAGTATCACAGCTAGCTTCATCAGCAATATCCAGAAGTGATAGTGGTGAGTCCTCATCTTTCGAGGGTCGAAGTTTGTATTTCAGTTATCTACATTTCTACTTTTCAGACTTTAAAGTTAGCAGGGGGCTTATCCCAATAATTCATCAGTTAGTAGAAGCTTTCAAACAACATTGTATCAGCTTCAGCTTAATACTATTATCAGTAACTCCAGTGTTTTATCATCTTTTTTTCTTTCCTCATAAAAGATTGTCTTAAACTTTAGTAGCTTCCACTTAGTTCTTTATTTAATTCTAATATGTTAGTAGTATGTTATGCTATGCCATGGGTTAGCTTGGGGTCACTTGTGACTCTAAGTACCATGTTGCGTCTAGGAGGCAGACTCAGGTCATGACAAACTTGGTATCAGAGCCTCAGGTTTAGAGTTTCCTAGGATGTCTAAAAGCCGCACCAAGTAAAGTCTATTTCATGGGTGTGAAGGGAGCCACACCTATGAGGAGGAGGCTACGAGTCGTTTTAGGAAAATACCCTTTTCTTCATTATGCTTATCATGCGTAGAATATGAATCTCTAAAATATCCTTCTAACTCATGCTCTACCATTTTCAGTTGACAATGCTTCCCAAAAAAGGGAACAGATGAAGGAATGGTAATGCTAACCAGCCAGCCCCACCAGCTCCAGCAGCACCTCAAGATAATTAGGTGTCACATGTAGAGTTCCAGGTTATTATTTAGATGCTGGCTCAGGCGGTGACCAACCAGGTCAACCAGCAGGTCATTATACCTACTAATGCTAGTGGGTCTACAACTACTGCTAGAGTCCAGAATTTTACTCAGATGAATCCCCTAGCATTTCATGGGTCTAAGGTAGATGAGGACCTGCAGGAGTTTATTGATGAGGTTCAGAAGATCACCCAAATTAGGGGTGTTGCCTCGGTCAAAAGTGTAGATTAGGCTGCTTATCAGTTGAAAGGAGTGGCTCAGATATGGTATAAGCAGTAGAAAGAGGGAAGGCGAGATGGTGTGGGTCTGGTAGAGTGGGATGAGTTTGTGACTGTGTTCCTGGATAGATTCTTTCCCCGTAAGTTGAGGGAAGCGAATTGGAATTTGTCAACTTGCAGCAGAATGACATGATAGTGTAGGAGTATGCATTAAAGTTCACTCAACTGTCAAAGTATGCTTCGAAAGTAGTTGCTGAGCCGAGGACTCGCATGCTCAAATTTGTAAATGGGGTCTCAGACTTGGTGGTTAAAGAGTGCAGGACTGCCATGCTCATCAATGAGATGGACATCTCCAAGCTTATTATCCATGCACAATAGATAGAAGCAGAGAAACTGGAGGAGATAGAAAGGGAATAAGAGGGCGGGGATAGGTCAGTTTGAGTATTTCTAGCAGAGGTCAGGCGATGGTAATCGCCCCCAATAGCAACAGATGCCTCCAAAACCCTCTTAAGCCAGTGCTCCTTCTTCTAGGCCCCATAAATATCGGAAGGGTAGAGTACCATGCTCCCAGTCTCAGAGCAATATCTCCAATAGCTGCACTTTTTTGGTATGTACTAACTCTGGTAAGAACCACCTAGGTAAGTGCCTTCTGGGCAAGGAGGGTTGTTTTGGTTGTGCCCAGCTGGGTCACAGGTTGAGAGATTGTCCATCAGTAGGGCGGAGGAAGGCCCTGTCCACTATAGCAGTAGCTCTGCCAGGTTGCTCAGCTCAGTAGGTACCACCATAGGTATAGGTGGCGGTCAGCGCCAGAACCGCTTCTACATCCTATCCTCCCGTCAGGATTAGGAGAACTCACTTGACGTAGTCGCTAGTATGTTATGTCTCTTTCAAATAGATGTTTATGATTTACTAGATCCAGAAGCCACACTTTTTTTCATGATTCCTTACATTGATGTCTAGTTTGATATTAGTTCAGAAATTGTCTTGGAATAATTTTCAATCTCTACTCTGGTTGGTAAGTCAGTTAGAGCCAGTCGGGTGTACAGGAATTGTCTGGTCACTATGTTACAGAAGGTCACCATAGTTAATCTAGTAGATTTAGATATAGTTGATTTCAACCTCATACTTGGCGGACTGGTTACATTCTTGCTTTGCCTCAGTTGACTGCAAAACTAGAGTCGTTGGATTCCAGTTTCCTAATGAGCCAGTCCTAGAGTGGAAGGGTAGTACTTTAGCACCTAAGGGTCGGTTTATCTCATACCTTAAGGCTAGGAAAATGATCTCAAAGGGGTACATTTACCACTTGGTTAGGTCAAGGATTCTAGTTCCTAATCCCTAACTCTTTAGTCAGTTCCAACCATAAATGAGTTTCCAGATGTGTTTCTTGAAGATCTTCCACGAGTCCCTCCTGAGTGAGAAATAGACTTTGGAATAGACCTTCTCCTAGATACCCAGCCCATCTCAATTCCTCCTTAAAAAATGGCCCCAGTGAAACTTAAAAAGTTAAAAGAACAGCTAAAGGACCTTTTAGACAAGGGTTACATCACACCCAGCATATCTCCATGGGGTGCCCATTTCTATTTGTGCGAAAGAAGGAAGGTACACTCAAAATGTACATTGACTACCGTCAGCTGAACAAGGTCACAGTCAAGAATAGGTATCCTCTACTCAGGATTAATGACTTGTTTGACCAACTTCAAGGAGCTAGTTGTTTATCCAAGGTAGATCCCAGATCAGGATACCATCAGCTCAGGTTTAGAGATTGTGACATTCAAAAACAGTGTTCAGAACTCGGTATAGTCACTACAAATTTGTAGTTATGTCTTTTCGACTAACAAATGATCCTGCAGTTTTTATGAATTTGATGAACAGGATATTCAAGTCATAATTGGACATATTCGTTATTGTATTCATAGACGATATCCTGGTCTACTCCAGAACAGAGAAGGAATATGCAAACCACCTGAAAATAGTTTTGCAGACTCTTAGGGACCGCTAGTTATTAGCTAAATTCAGCAAGTGTCAATTCTAGCTAAAATCAATGGCATTCCTCAGTCATGTGGTCTCCAGTGCGGGGATTTGGGTGGATCCTCAAAAGATAGTGGCAGCCAAGGACTGGCCAAGACCGACTTCTCCGTCAGACATTAGGAGTTTCTTGGGCCTAGCCAGTTACTACAGACGATTCGTAGAAGGATTATCCTCAATTGGCTCTCCTTTGACTAGAATAACTCAAAAGAAGGTGAAGTTCCAGTGGTCTAATGTATGTGAGAAGAGTTTTTAGGAGTTGAAGACTAACTCTCTAAAGCCCCAGTTTTGACTCTACTAGAAGGTTCAGATAGGTCCGTGGTCTATTGTGATGCCTCCAAAATTGGCCTTGGATGTGTTCTAATTCAACATGGTAAAGTTATAGCTTATGCTTCTAGACAACTCAAGGCTTATGAGAAGAAATATCTGACTCATGATCTTGAGCTAGCAGCGGTAGTATTTGCCTTAAAGATTTGGAGGCACTACCTTTATGGCATCCATGTAGATATGTTCACTGACCACAAAAGCCTGCAATATGTGCTTACTCAGAAGGATTTGTATCTTCGTCAGAGGATATGGCTAGAATTATTGAAAGATTATGACATAAGCGTGTTGTATCACCCGGCAAAGCCAATATAGTGGCTGATACCCTCAGTACATTGTCTATAGGGAGTGTTGCTCACGTTGAAGATAGTAAATAGGAGCTGGCAAACGATGTGCATAGATTGGCTCGATTAGGAGTTCATTTGGTTGATTTAGTAGAAGGTGGAGTTGTAGTCCAGAATGCGTTGGAATCCCCCCTTGTGGTGGAGGTTAAGTCAAAGCAAGATGAAGACCCAATTCTACTCAAATTGAAGGAAACAGTTCTAAAGAAAGAGGTAGAAGCATTTTCCAAAGGGGGAGTTGGTGTGCCCTGTTACCAGGGCAAGTTGTGTGATCAAGATGTATATGAATTAAGGCAACAGATACTAACAGAAGCTCATAGCTCCAGGTACTCTATCCACCCAGGTGCCACAAAGATGTACCATGACCTACGGAAAGCTACTGGTGGAATGGCATGAAGAAGGACATTGTAGAATTTATGGCTAAGTGTCCAAACTACCAATTGGTAAAGCTACCCTAATAGGGCCTGATTCAGTACATGAAGCCATGTAGAAGGTTCAACTTATAGGAGAATGGCTAAAAATAACTCAAATTCAATAAAAATCATTTGCAGATGTAAGGAGAAGAGAGCTAGAGTTTGCTGTGGATGATTGGGTATATCTAAAAATTTCACCTATGAAAGTGGTTATGAGGTTTGGAAAAAATGGAAAGCTCATTACTCGTTGGACGTTACAAAATCTTGAGACGCATTGGCAATATGGCCTATGAGCTAGATTTGCTTGCAGAGTTAGCATCGGTGCACCCAGTCTTCTATGTGTCTCTGTTGAAGAAATGCATCAGTGATCCAACCTCAATTGTGCCTTTAGAGAGCATTGGCGTAAAGGATAGTCTCTCCTACGAAGAGGTCCTATTTCATATTCTGGACCGTCAGGTTCGTAAGTTGAGGAATAAGGAGGTTGCTTTTGTAAAAGTTTTATGGAGAAACCATCTAGTTAAGGGAGCTACGTGGGAAGCCGAAGTAGATAAGATGACTAGATACCCTCACCTCTTCCCTTCCAGCTCAGCTTCAGCATCAAAACTAAATTCCTCATCAGTACTCTATCTAGTTTCATGCTCATCGTTTTTATTCATGTCTTAGAGTGCATCTATGTTGCACGAATTCAGTTTAGTCATGTATCTCAGTCGGGAGTCAGTCACTCCATCAATTTTCAGCCCATAGTCTTCTGTTACGGGATTGCAACTCTTTCCCTATCTTTCAAGCTTATTTAATCTCGATTCGAGGACAAATGTTTCCAAAGGTGAGATATTGTAACAACCCAAAATCCCTAAGACTAGAACCTAGATTTAAAACTTGACCATGATGAAAATTGGACAGAAAGGCCCTCAGTACGACACAGTACGACTAGTAGGACCTCGGTATGAGTCGTATAGGACTCATAACAGGAGGATCAGAGAATAAGCAAGTGTGGCCAAGAAACCACGACTAAGTGTCACAATTCCTACCACTATGGTATGAATTGTACTGATCAGTCATGAGAAGAGCTCAAAGAAGTATTCAGGGAAATTCTAGGAAACCACGAGCCATGGTACAACTCGTGGTACACTAGTATGGGTCATACAATAGAGTCGTGGTATGATTCAAAGAGTTCAACATGGATTTGACCCTTATATCATGGTTGGATGTTACGATCCATATAGGATAGTACGGGTGGTGACGAGGAGTCATTGTTTGACCCAGCTTATTACGGAGGGTCACCACGAGTCGTGGTGGCAACCAATTACTCGTGGTAAGAGTCACAGGTCTGTATGAGCAGTTTTTGAAACAACTTTCCAAGGGCATTTTTGTAACCTTCTGTTAATTTAAATCCTAAACTACATAGTATTTGGGAATTTGGAAGGGGATTTGGGAGAGCAATCGATCAGTCTCTCCTCATTCTTTCCTAATCTCTTAGAACTTTATCGTAAGAACTCAGACAAACTCTCAAGGAAATAACTAGGGCTCCTGCTTATTCTCAGAAGTCCCAAGCTTCTTCTCAGGGATTTCTCTTTCAGGTATATTGGGATTTAGCAAGGGCATTCCTTTCACCCTTGTGCCCTAAAGTATTTTGAGAAACTCTCATCATTAAGGCCTCATAGATGTCATGAGTTAGGGTTTCCAGACAGTTTATGATTTCCTTGCATTTAAATAATGCTTCCAGTTTTCCATGACTAGTATTATGTGAAATTCATGTGTTAGTTTCAATCATACATATTCATTACTAGCCCTAGTTTTAGCATGATTTGGGTTGAATTTTGCATGAGTTAAAGGTTGGTCTAAATTT